>CM060943.1:45045398-46245398 GCA_030765085.1 Allium cepa
AGTTCATGAGGGAATTTTACCTGCCCCCTGGCTGGGCGTTCATTCCTTACCAGGTTGATCAGAGGCCTCTATCTTACTCTTTAGGATTGGATCAACATGCTCGGTGTAAGTGCCCCCATGCGGGATCGATGCTTGATTGATAGTTGTCTGCTGATTGGGGGTTGCCCCCTGCTGAGCCATTTCATCTGCTCCATTCTGAACTCCAGTTGCTCCTTGGATTTGTGCTCCAATTTGCCCTATTTGTTGAAGTAAGTTCTGGATCATCTCTTCTTGTCTTCTCATCATGGCCTCCATCTCATCCCTAGTGATGAAGATCGACGTTTGATTCCCTCCTGAGGAAGCCTCTTGACTTCCTTGGTGTTCACTTCTCTCTGGCCTTTGCCTTCTACTTGTTTGTCTCGTCATAACTCTTAGATCTGAACTCTTAGATTTTCAAATTCAACTTCTATCCGATGTAGCGGGAGCTGGTTCTTCTCAGTGAAAGCACCAAAATGTTTGCGTGAAAAATGGCCGCAAACACCCAAAGTCGTATGAGTGGGTTGATTTTATGTTGTTCTTAGTGATTTGGGTGATTTATGCAAATATAGAAAAAGCAAGTGCTGAAATGTAAAAGACACACAGATTTATAGTGGTTCGGCAAGAAGGTGCCTACGTCCACTTTATATGTTATTCTCCTTTTTTCCTTTAGATTACAAGTACAAAGCTTTGATTACAAGTATCTAAAGTTGTTTGAGAGTTCCTTCCAGGTTTGAGCTCTCAAACTTGTCTCCAAAAATTCTCCTCCATTGTTGTACCCCTGCCCCTCTATTTATAGAGTGAGGCTGGGGGCAGGGGTCTTGGATGTTTATAGCTGCTGGTGGGCTTGGGCTGAAGCAATCTGGACTGGCAACTTCTGGTTCGGTGGAGCTTCATTCGGTTCGGAATGGGTGGTGTTGGACCGGTAGTGGATGGTCCGGTGGGTGATGGTGTGGTAGGTTGGATCGGTGGTGAAGCGGACTAGTTTGGCTCGGTGGAGTTGTGGTTCGGTGGTAGTAGAACGGTGGCTCGGTGGAGCTTGGATTCGGTAGGAGGATGGAGGTTGAGATGGACCGGTGGCGTTGGTTCGGTGGTGAGGTGAAATGGAGTTGGTGATTCGGTGGTAGGGAGGTATGTTTCATTCGGTAGTGGGTTTGGACCGGCAGGGGTGGCTACCGAATGAACTCGTGAAATTGGTGCCGAATGAGCTGAGGCATAGGGAAGGCCGAATGAAACGTGCTATTTTGAATTACACTGCCGAATGAGCCTGGTTGTGAATGCCGAATGAGCCTTGTATGCTTGCATAGCTGAGTGGATACGAGAGTAGAAGGCCGAATGGACTTTGTATTCTGATCTTGATTGGAAATCTGGGCTTAGGTACGCTTGCTGGTTGCTTCTTCTTAGCTTGATCGTGGTGGAGACGCGCTCAACATTGATATTCCAGTTTTGTCCAAAAATTGGGATAACAATTACATATTAGGCAAGTTAAAAACACTTTCCAAGAAAGCAGAAAAGAAGTTGTAGCCCTTCTAAACATTTAGAAGTATATTTGGCAGCTGAGGTAAATGGTTAAGGATTACGGTAAATAGTCGAATTATAAGCTTTGTTTACTCTAGCAACCCTCACATTTAAACAAAATTTTATTTCTAAAATTTTAAAATGAACAAATTACCTTCAAGATGACATATTGATCACTAAGTCGGCCCTCTTCAAGGTCTTCACCTATTATTATGTATATGAACTTTAGTACTCTCACAGCTCCTATTTCTAACAACAATAAAACATTGTACCAACGAATATTATTTGTATAATACTC
The DNA here is from genome assembly GCA_030765085.1 of Allium cepa. Taxonomy (NCBI): domain Eukaryota; kingdom Viridiplantae; phylum Streptophyta; class Magnoliopsida; order Asparagales; family Amaryllidaceae; genus Allium; species Allium cepa. The sequence goes on from CM060943.1 coordinate 45,047,230, forward strand.
TAAGCATGTCACAATGTAAATACGTGGGGAAAATAAACAAATTTTAAAATATAAAAATTAGATGTTAAATCTTTTATCATATAACAAAAAGCTAAATGGTACATCTCCCGAATTTTGGACTGATAAAAATGGATAGAACTAATGACATATAAGACATGCCCTATAAATTAGCAGCACAAATAGATTCCCTTAAAGGAATGGTAATTTAAGGTAGAAAAAACCTATGTTGCATTGTCATATTTCATGCCAGAATTGTTACATTGTTAATATCCAATAATGGAACAGCTGTTTTAATTATAAAACTGCTAATTAAGAATTGTTACATTAAAATTAATTTTCGAGCAAGCAAATCAATTATCGTCATCTATCTATGGTAAGTGCCTTTTTTATTACATTATCTAAACGACTATATATCAAATTACTAATTACTCATTGTTATCCCGCTTTTTGGGCAAAAGCCGTGATACCAAAAGATTGGACAAAAACAAAAGATTGTTCGCCTCAGAGGCTGGTCGCACTTCACTTCGCTATGGATATCGGTGAATTTTGTCCGAGTCCGGAACGGGCCGCAATTTATAAGACATGGCAAGAAAAACCATAGGAGCCAGCATTTCAAATTTCAAGTCAATCCGAGGTAATATGCTCAAGTTATGATGGGTTCAAGTTAAGAAGGTGTACATTGCTCGGTTCGAACCCATCATGTTCGAACCCATCATATTCGAACCCATGGTATTCGAAACCCTCCTATTCGAACCCATCCACTATCTCTGCTTCGAACCCATGCTGTTTGAACCCATCCACGATCACTCCTTCGAACCCACTTAGTTCGAACCCATCCATCGCCAACCTTCGACTCCATCAGAAGCAACGAATCCATCACTACTTCGAATCCATCCATTAACTTCGTATTCAACACAAACTTTGAATCCATCACCTTCGACTCCATCAGAACCTTCGACTCCATCAAAACCTTCGACTCCATCACTCACCATCGAATCCATCACCTTCGACTCCATCAGAACCTTCGACTCCATCACTCACCTTCGAATCCATCACCTTCGACTCCATCAGAACCTTCGAATCCATCACCAACCTTCGAATCCATCACCTTCGACTCCATCAAGTGAACCCCCACCTAGCTTCGTATCCATTCAACCGAAGCCCTTCTGTGTCCCTGCTTCGAATCGATGTCCTTGCTTCGACCCCATCACATACTCCACTTCGAATCCATCTAAGGTACTCCCTACTTCGACTCCATCGACCTCGCATCCATCAGCTTCGAATCCACCCACACAGCGCATGCATACAAAATCATGGATTCGAAGTGTATGGACTCGAACCATATGGATTCGAATCCATGGATTCGAACTGCATGGGTTCGAACCGTATGGATTCGAACCATATGGATTCGAACCATATGGGTTCGAATGAGTCAACAAGTGGAGTCGAAGCAAACAGCAGGACGAACGCCCAATTTCGAACCGATCATAACTCCCAATCTGCTGATCCAAATCCCATGAAATTTTCACAGATGTTTGTCTACATGATGAAGAACGTCCACGCCAAGTTTCATCACGATTGGACAATTTCTTGATCGATTCGAAGTTCATTTCGAATCGATCACAAACAGAGCACGCACTCCAAGAACGCGGGCCTGTGGGCCCCCCGTCACGTGCCAAGCAGCCTCTCCAGGTTTTAGGCGGGATTTTGGCCTTCCACACCTATAAATAGACCCCCTGGTCATTCAGAAAGGGGGGGGGGAGATTCAGAAGAGAGAAAGCAAGCCCAGACTCTGCTGAATTCAATTCTTTTAGCTATTTTTCAGATTGTAATCCATTGTAATCAATCTAATCAGGAAAAGCAATAAAGGGAAAACCTTCAAAGTGGACGTAGGCACGAACGCCGAACCACTATAAATCTGTGTGTCTTTTACAGTTTAGTCCCTGCTTTTCATATATTTGCATAAATCACCCAAATCACTAAGAACAACATAAAATCAACCAACTCATACGACTTTGGGTGTTTGCGGCCATTTTTTACGCAAACACTCATAGCAAAAATTAAAAAACTTATCTAAAGTAACGAATATGAGCTTCTATTCTTGGTGGCAGTAGACTATTAGTAGTTATTCTAAATAAAAAAATAAATTTATAAATGCATAAAGATAATATGTAATTGAAGAGTAGGAGGAATACATTATTACCTTTATTACAGTAAACATGATTACAACCATATCATTACATTGCATATCTTTTTTGATTATGGTAATAAAACCCATAAATGTGCCAATTTTAAACTCATGCATGATGTCGATTACAGCACATGTCATACAAATTACTGTAACAACAATCAGTGCTTGGTATCAAATCTTAAAATAAAAAACTTCCAAACCTGTCATTCATTTCAATATATCGATCAGTACCAATGAAAGGTGTGATAGCACATGTCATACATTTAAATTTTATTGTAATAACAATCGCTGCATAGTATCAATTGTTAGCAATAAAATCATACAAACCTGCCATTCTTTTCCATGTGTGTATTGATCAATACCAATGATATGCCTGATAGCAAAAAATCTGAATAAATTGGATTTATGTTAATCAGTCTTTAAACGAAGTTGAGAATTTGACCACTCTTTGTTAGTATCAACTCAAAGAAAACATACTAATTGCAATTTCTAATAAGGTAGAGAAGGAGAATATGTTGATCAAATAAAATTTGAATGTGTTTTATTGCTTATATTGGTTGAAGAAATTTCATATGCATTGTATGGCTTACTTTTATACCATAAACTGCATTAAAAACCAAAATGATACATTAAATTAGAGCATAAAAGTATTCTCTTAAATTACAACATTGAATACATGCAAAATGGTTACCAAGAAGGATATCTTTATCAAAATACTAAGAAAAAAGATAGAATACACCACACATGTTTCTCCTTTATATAGACCAGTACATTAGGCACGTCCATTGGACGTGTGCAAAAAAAATGAGAGCAAATTTATTGGTTGTGCTTTAATTATCATATGCATAGATTATATTTGACACAAATAAACATGTGAGCTAACTTATTTTTATTATAAAATAGTACGAACAAATATGCACAAAACTCGTTGTTATATTTATTTGAAACTTTGATATTGATCCTTCAACGTTAAATTTTAGTTTTTTATCAATTGAACCTTTCAAGTTACATTCATCATTCATATTTAATTTATACTAAATGGTTTGTTGTAGAAACCAATCAAAATGTGTTATTAGTCATATACTTATGGTGGAGGAGCTTGAGCGCAAAAAAAAATCAACTTTGGGGTAGATGCAGCAGGTATTGTGTGTGTATTCTTTTTTTTTTGTAACAGCTAACAAGGGTGTTCTTTGTTATAGAATCGTCACTTCAACTTTCTAAATTTTTAGTTAATCTTTTTTTTTTCATATAGGAGATTTATGTTTCGAAGTTCTATAGTAGATTAGATGAAGCTAAAAAAGGAGAAGTAAGCTTCCTTTCCTTTTTGCCATACACCGACTCCACTTTTACTAACTTCACTGTTATTTTAACTGGTGTTCTAGATTGCTTGTGCTACAGCAGGGAAAGCATGAAAGTGGACGAAAGCATTTGACAAAGATAAGCAACAGATATCAAATAATATTTCTAATAGAAATTGTAAAGTAGTGGTCTACATATTTGTTTATGTAATTTGGATTATTCTCTTTGTCAATTTTGGAATAGAATTTTCATCTCTTACTGTTAGTGTCACATTGAAAATATTTTCAAACCAATTTTTAACCGAGGTTGCACCAACAAATATAGTTTGTTCACTCCCTAAGAACTACTTTCAACCTCTTTTGCATGTCTTGTTATTATATTCTACATTTGCGAACCAATTTCATTGGAATGATGATATTCTAGATCGGTAAGTTACATCATATGTTTGATTTATCTTATCCTTATTTACGTGAATGCAAATATCAACTAAACTCTGACAAACTCAAATCTAGCTTAATTGTTTCTTGTTATTAAATTCAGTATCTTATTTTCTATTACTCAAGAACCTTACATCCTAAATAATTAAGTAAGCTTTAGTCAGTTTCAATAAACAATCAACATTGCTTGCAACTTGTACATGTTGAAATATGGTTTTATTTTGCAGCTTTCAAACCTCTGACAGTGCCTTCTAGTTCTTGTTGGTTCCACTAAAAGAAGATTAAATTTATTAGATGGAAATTCTAGAACCAAAACATGAACATCCAACTTTTGAGTCATATGAGCATCATTCGTCTGAGCATGCATGAATCAATTTTGGTAAATTTGGTTATTTACTTGTTATACAATGTTGGTAAATTTGATTATTTGTTTATTATAGTAAAATTTATCGCTTAATAGAATTTCTTCGAAAAGCAACCGCAGTAAAAAAAAATATTCAATGAAATTTCATAGATCTGAGTACATTCAATAACTTATCTTCCCATTTCTATGCGTAAATTGCTGAAACATGTGAGTACATTCAATAACTTATGAGCACTAGTAGGTTTTCATACATAAGATGCATACAAACACAAATACACACATTTTAGTTTTACCATGATCCAGTTGTCAATGTATAAATTCCAAATCCCATAAAAAGGATTTGCAAATCGATAATAGTTAAAAGCAAATGACTATCCAAAAAAAAAATTGCTTACATACCTATGATTCAATCAACTAATACATGTATTTTGTGTCCAGGCTCTGATTTCCACCCTTGCCTTCTTGTAAACTAAAAGATATAAAATTAGAGAATGAAAAAATCGGATCACAAATTTGAAAAAAAATTAACAGAGATGGAACTCTATTGAAAAAAGGTGAGATGCAATGGAGCAAGTAGCAAATAGGTTTATTGTCCTGATCCTTAAAATACAATTCATCAAACAAAAAAATGCGCATTACCAAAATTTTGAAAATAATAAACCTTTCAGAATCATTACAAACCTGTGCAAAAGAAAAGACCATGGCATATAAAATTTCCATTTTTGTTTAAAAGGTAATTAGTTTATTTTTGTTTGACATCAAAAAGAATGAGTAAAGATCCTGAGTTAACAATATCAAAGTAATAATATATCAGGAAATAAAGGAAATCAAAACGGTAGGAATAATGATGTCCAACTTACAAGAGAGAAGCAATTCTACCCAAAGTGCATTTCATCTTTTAATATGCCTATTTCAATTTTTACTTATGAAGGAGTAAAACTTCATTTCAACAAAAAATCAAACAAATAAAATACACATGTCACTATAGAAGATGAATCTAATTGCTCATAAACAAAAAAGTATACGTTCCAACAATTCAGTCAAAGTAGAGCATGGAAAGTAACCAACCAAAACGTAATGTTCACTCGATGCTGGTGAGATTGGATTCAAGATTGGAAGTTAAAGAAGAAAATAGATAACTGAAAAGATATGAAACAAACTGTTTGGAAAGAGGAAAGGTAGGAGTGATTTTCGTTCATCGAAACGTGAGCTAGGATTTGTCCAAAATATCCTTTGATCATCAAAAAGCATAAAGGGTAGATGTGTAATTGCAAAAGCTTCAAATGAAGGTATTCCCATTATATATAGATAATAAAATCGATTAAATGTTATTATTATGATAAAGATTTAATGATGTATAAAGATCAAAATTTATAAATTAAACTAAATGATCAACATAAAATTATGGATAACAAATGTGCTATAAACACGTGCATTCAATACTTCTATCGAGCAACTTTATCACGCAATAGTATTATTAAAAATTATTGTATATGTTGATGGAATGAAGAAAACACTCTATATTTTGTGTTTCTTTGCCTCGTTTCTTATATCTTCTTTGACTCTTACCTTGATTAAAGTATCTCAGATTCGAAGTCCATAAGACCATGTGCTTCCACCATCATTATAAACTTTCATAGATCTTAATTTTTTTTAATTGAAAATATTACAGCAATGAATCAGTTATATTATGAAATGAATGGAGAGTAAGTTATCTTTTTCGCGAGATATAAATTCCAAATGGCACCATTATCTTGTGCATATAAACTATAAACACAGCAATAAGTTTATATTAAACAATTTACTTTAGCATGAGAGGTTATCTTGCATCTCATATGCACAATTTCATATCAATTAATGATTTTAGAAGTTATACATGCACAATAAAAGTTTATAATCCTAGATGTTTAGACAGCTTACCTAAATACAGACATCACCCAAAGTAACAGGGTTGCTAAATTGTTCGTAGCGAGCATAAAATAAGGCAGAGTAGAATAAGATGTAGCCAAACATTGAGCAAAATCCCATTAACTCGAGATAATAAACATACAAAAACTGAAATTATAAAAAACTGACTTTGAAGCTTATTATTGTTTTAATACCTGCAAAGTTGCATCTTTCACAAAACCTGTAGATCCAACAGATTCCAATTTTTCTTCAAAAAGATAGGTCCATGGAATCCACTAAAACAAAATTAAAAACAGGTAATTGAATTTTAAAATAAACATACCAAACTTGTTCGTATATGAATTGAATGAATATGAACTCAAGAAATAATAAAATGAAAATATATTTTTAAAGGATATAATATTTTTCATTCACGCCAGTAGGACTTCCAATTATATTACATGCTATAAATTATATAATATTAAAAAAAATAAGAATAAATTGGAAGAGTAGGAATTTTAGGCACTAACTGCAAAATCTACATTGCTATATGATAAGTTTTATACTTGTTAATTTCTATGATAAATCAAACGATGTTTAATAAATCAAATTTATTATAACACGAAATAGAGCAATCATATTACCTATCTCATACCTATCATTAGTTCTATAAGGAAAAGCTAATATTTCAAGAATGATGCAAGTAGAATTGATAAATTTTTATCACCTACATATGAATGAGGAGTACATTGGTGGTATTAAGTACCAATCGGCCATATGTAATTTAAATCACTCGATAAACTAATGTAGATTAGGACCTACGTCGTTAGTGATATTTCATAAATCAAAAATCATTAACCATATTCCTATTTTTTTAAAATTACATAGTAGAAGTTTTATGTTTGAAGCTGGCCATTTAAACGATTAAAATTTGAGATAGATAAATAATTAGCCGTAGCATAATAAATAGTATTACTTCAGTGATGTAACTTTTATACTCTAAATAAATATTTAAAATAAATCAGAAACTCGAAAACATATTAATTTTAAAATTTGGGTATTAGGAAGTGGAAAGTTTGGTACAGAAAGCAACACTTCTTTTTACATGTGCGGTCTAATTCCTACTGAAATAAACATTGTTTGTAAGTAAAAGAATATAGAATAGAATAACAAATTTAGTTGGCAGACCAAAGTAATGCAACTAACTCTGGTCAAAAGATATTAATTCAACCAAAATGATTCTAAATAGATAATCTTAACAAAAGGAAATCATTCAAATTCAAATTATATTGATGCTCTCAAGATTAAAGTGAGATTAAGAGAGTATACGTAAATCTAAGATTATTACCTCTTATTATTTATGTGGGAAGGAAATATGTTATTCATCCAACATCCAACCCAAAAGGAATAAACTGCATTCAAAATATGGAAATGGAGGCCCAATCGCTCACACAGAGCAACCTGGCAATAAAACAAACAATAGATTAGCTAGTTTTTTAAACTATGAAACATTCAAAAAATGACAGCAGTCAATGGTTTATGGAATCAAGTTGCCATGGGGACTTAGATGAATTTTGATCATATAGGTAATTTAAGTCTTCACACTTGAATTTTGATTATTGAAATGCCTTGGGAATTTAGACGAATTTTGAAGGTAAATTCAACTATATTTCTAATCAAAAATTCAAAAAAACATCAAATATTATGAAACATAAAAGAGAAATAACATAATATATAAAAATTCACAGACCAAAAATAATTTCTCAACTACTTTGAGCATGTGAAGTTGAATTTGATGATACTTAGAGTTGATTGAAAATCTGAGTATTTGAAACAGAATTTTTGCATTAACATGGATTTAGAAGCCAACTAATTTAACCATCCAAACCAGGAAACGAAAATATAGAAAACATAATTAAACAAAAAAATAGAAAATATATCAAATTTATAACTTTACATACCAAAATTAATTATTTATTGCCTTCAATAGGTGAAACTAAATTTTCCAGTACTTGAAGTGGGTTCAAAATGCCATATATTTTATTATTTAAATGAAAAAACCAACGGAGTATCAAATTAATTAAGCATGAATAGTAGAATGAAATGATATTTAAACGTTACTTGCCCTCTAACCTTTCCACTCCTTCACCTAACCACATCTATACATCGATATTTCAAAAAACCATTGAAAGCCAAATTTTGATAAAATAGCAAAAAAAACTATTGCATGAAATTAACACTTGAATCACATAAACAAAACATTTGAAACTTATTAAAATTGTTTGGAATCCTACTAATATATTGTATGGAAAAGTTGACAAATTTAATATATAATAGAATATTTGGAGCAGTACATTTATGATTCTTTAAACAGTATATAAGGTTGTACAATTATTTGAAACTAAAAAAAGTTAAAAGTTTTACTACATAAAACTTTGTTTATGTTCGACTGTAGAAATGGGATTAAAGGTAAATTATTACATGGAAAATATCCATATCTCATAAAGCTGAACTTTGTTATTAATTCCACGTTCCAAACGACAAATGAAATGTATAATCATCTGTACTCACTATAACTGGTTGTAAGAATATCAAATGTCCGAAAAAATGAAGAATGAGTCCTCTCATTCCCAAAATTAAATTTAACTTTTCCATTCATTATCCTTAAAAAATAAAGTACAAATTGCACCCACAATAAGTTGCGTTTCAATCAGTCAATAATGTTTACAATCAATAATAAACCCAGTAAACAACCCATTTTTGATCAACGGGACATTTTGGAACATATTGTGATTATGGGGAGAATTATAAATACTTACAGGGGGAGAGGAGTCGGCACAGTGGAGGTCAGTCAATATGTAGTCGCTGAGTTGCAGACTGCATGTCCTGATGGTGGGAGAAGACAAATGCCCGCCGACGATAAGGGTAGGAACAACGATAGAGAGGGGGTGATGAACACAAATTTCACCGGATTGGCTGGAGATTTGAAACCAAAGGGTAGGCAACGCTGGTAGGAAGAGAGGGAAATGTCGATGGTGGGTAAAATCGTCAAAGTTGGGGGAATGTGAATAGCTAGGGTTTGGATACGATGTGAAGAAATGATAAAATGCGAGTGAAGTGAGAACACAGGCAGGAAAAAAAATGCAACTCTTGAGTTCACGAAATACTTGAGGGCCTCTATGGCCTTGAAACCTAACTCACTATTAATAATATAGTATAGATAACCGGTTGTAAGAATATCAAATGTCCGAGAAAATGAAGAATGAGTCCTCTCATTCCCAAAATTAAATTTAACTTTTCCATTCATTATCCTTAAAAAATAAAGTAAAAATTGCACCCACAATATGTTGCGTTTTAATCAGTCAATAATGTTTACAATCAATAATAAACCCAGTAAACAACCCATTTTTGATCAACCGGACATTTTGGAACATATTGTGATTATGGGGAGAATTATAAATACTTACAGGGGGAGAGGAGCCGGCACGGTGGAGGTCAGTCAATATGTAGTCGCTGAGTTGCAGACTGCATGTGCTAATGGTGGGAGAAGACGAATGCCCGCCGACGATAAGGGTAGGAACAAAGATAGAGAGGGGGTGATGAACACAAATTTCACCGGATTGGCTGGAGATTTGAAACCAAAGGGTAGGCAACGCTGGTAGGAAGAGAGGGAAATGTCGATGGTGGGTAAAATCGTCAAAGTTGGGGGAACGTGAATAGCTAGGGTTTGGATACGATGTGAAGAAATGATAAAACGCGAGAGTGAAGTGAGAACACAGGCAGGAAAAAAAATGTGACTCTTGAGTTCACGAAATACTTGAGGGCCTCTATGGCCTTGAAACCTAACTCACTATTAATAATATAGTATATATATATATATTGTAAAAGAATATAGAAGTGACAATTGCAAGTGAAATTATAACATAGGTCATACATAGATAAAAGAACAGAAAAGGCTTATTTTAAGACTTAGATTAAGTAAATGAGCAAATAGAGCAGAAATAATAGAAGTGACTTATTTTAAAACTTACACTACAATAATAAGCAAACATTGAAATAGGGCCCATACCAATAGCATTCCCTTTCAGTCAGGAACTGATGGTCTCACAATAATTAGATGAGGCTGGGACAAGCATATGCTGGTTAGGGTAAATATGTAGCCAATAGAATAAGAAAAGTAAATTAAACGCAATATAAAAGATTAGACTTATGGTCTAATGAAATAGTAAGATGAGTTTGAAGTAGTTCATCACAGATTTTAGCATAGAAGAGCACGTCCAACTTAGTTATTTTGATCTAGAAGGAAGTACAAGATTTCAATGGGATGTGAGGGTACTCTAGGTGGTCCTCTTGGGTAGGCCTAATGAAGTAGTCCCTTGGAGGCAGATCTATAGGTGTTCCATTAAGAGAGTATGCCTTGACTGCTTTTGCATTGTAGGCCAAACGAAGCAAACCTTTGTAGGCAGTCAAAGGTTGATGAGTGGAGTAGGATATTCATGTGACACCATACTATGACTTGCGAGTATGTTTTAGTAGGCAAGACCCAAAAGAATAGTCGCATGCTGAGATCAATCCATTATCAAACCAAGAACAAGTTTGGGAAAGACTAGATTTAAACCAACAGGCCAATGATTCTTTCACTATCGAGACATTGGATGAGGGGCGCAACCAATTGGATTTTTAGATTGTTTACAGTAGGGCACAACCACATAGCTCTTTTAAGGTCATTCGATTAGTTAAGGGGTGGCTGCGTGGGCCATAGCCATGATGAGAAAAGAGACAGACCAAGTAGTATATCTTTATTGTAGGCCTAATGAAGCAGTCCTTTACAAATATAGAAAATCCCCGACCAAGTTCCGTGCAAGGTTGACCTTGTTTAGCGGGATTCAGGGAGTAGACGGAACAATGACATATAGTCCTCAAGGTACGCACTGGGTGGTACGTTGTGGATGTCCGAGCATTAGTATAGGCTAGTGCGGACGCGGTTTTATGTTTTTATAGTAGACGACGAAACATCTGTATTGTAGGCCTCACGAAGCTACCCTTTACAGAATTAGTCATAGAGCGCTCTAAGAGCATGACGATGGAGTCCTTTCCAAAAAGGATACGGAAGTTACTATGGGTAGTACTTAAGATCGATGCTGTCACTGGGCATATAGCTGTGTGTGTATATATATATATTAGTTATTAGGTTTTAATCTACTAGGGAGTAGATAGGTACAATCCACGTGTAGAGGCTAGAGCATTATAAACCCAATAAACCAGATATAAAAGAAAATTGAAATAAAACGGTATATGTAGAAAGCTTAGAAGTGTATAATTTATCCATTCATCAGAACTTTAGTTCTGACCCACTTCTCATAACGTTACAGGTTAGATAGATGGCGGTGACTTTCCAGCTTTGAGACACTTGTTTAGAAAATGTTATTATATTGGTAAGTATTTACTTACTGTTATATATTAGTCAGTTCATTGTGAGATATTTATTTGAGCTCTAATATATTTGTCTTTGTCTATTTGCAGGATAGAAGATACCCAACTCGGGCTTTCGTGGGCTTGGATTTTAGCATTTTTACGAAAAGTCCGGATCCATTGGAATTTGGGTTGTTACACAAATATTAATTAAGCAAAACTAAACAATGAATGATATTTTATTTGCAAAGAAGTCGATCGTCAAAAAAAAACATAAACAAGAAAACTTTGGGGTCAAGAATTCTAGATTATGTTGGATAAGAGAAGAAAAGTGATATTTGAATGCATTGGAAGAGAAACATGAAAAAGGGGAAAGTGATTTAGGGTTTCGTAATGAACGATGAAATGAAGAGTTTTGCGGTAAAATCTAGTGTTAACCCCGTTTTGTCAACAAGTTAAAGCCTAGGCCGACTCAACAGAAAAGGGACCCAGCGCCTCAGTGGGTTGCAACTCACCATGAGTCGTTAGCGACTTAAGTGTGCAAATCTGAAAGCCAAGTACAATTAACTCACGTACGACTCACAACTTAAGGAGCCTTATGAGTTAAAGCATTAACGACTTAAGAAAGGACACGACTCATTGAAAGGACGACTTAGGGAAAGTACCGACTCAACTGATAACGACTCATCTGATCAAGGCCTAGACCGACTCATAGATCGACGACTCAACTGCTATGTGATTCGTGGGTGTTACCGACTCAACGACTTAAGGTTTGTAATGACTCAGCAGATCTATGACTTAAGAAAATTTACGACTTAAGGAAACAAGCCAACTCAAGGCCTCCAACGGTTCAACAAATTAGAGGGTCACGACCTAAAAAGCCTAAAGGTGGAACGACTTAATGACTCAAGATAGAGAGAGAGAGCGCAAGCAACTGCATTTGAGTCAGGACCGACTTACGACCTAGTATAAGTCGTACACGACCTAAAGGCTCAGTACTACTTCAGCTGATCCACTGCAAACTAACTCTGGAGCCTTGAGTCAAGCACGACTCACCCTAAGTCGGTCATGACTCAGCATAGCTCGGCCATTGCGCTTAAACCGTTAAGTCGTAATCCAGGTTCTATAAGTCGACCACGACCTAGCTTGACTCGGAGACGACTTAGCTTGAGTCGGTCACGACTCAGGACTTGGGCGCAGAATTCATATCCAGGCTTGCCTATAAATACATAGCCACCTCCAACTTTCAAAGGACTTTTGGCACATTCTCTTCATACGCCGTTACCTTGCTGCATTGAGAACTCCATCAACACTTAAAGCTTTCAAGATTAAAGGAATACTTCAAAGAACTTCACGAAGAAACTACACATCTTCAACATGAATTCAAGGACTTTAATCAACATTGAAGCTTGAGCTACTTGTTCCAAATCTCTTGTAACTTGAAATATATTGTACTTGAGAAGAATTGTATCAGCTTGTAACGAGATTATTAATAAAAGTACTTAAAGTGGACGTAGGCTATACCCTTAAGCCGAACCACTATAAAATTGCTGTTTTTTGCTGCTTTACTGCTGTTTTCTGCTTATAATCTGTTCCCGAGTTATCGGGTGGTGCTTTCACAACTATAACTCATACACCGGGGTGTTAGCGTTCAAATTTTAGCGTTAACATTTTTGGTGCTTTCACTGAGAATTGAACTCAGGAAAACTTCAACCATTGTTCAACAAAGGTCTAACAGAAATCATGGCTTCTGAAAGGAAACGAAAGTTTTTGAGGTTTGAAGGTACTTGCAGCAACGCCATTGCTCTTCCCACGCTAAGTGAAACAGCTTCAAGTATTGGAGTCACAAGGGCTGAATTAAATGCCGTGGTATATGGAATATATCAACACATGGAAGTCCAGAGCAATAGGATACTAGACAAGATGAACGCATTGCAAGAGGAAGTCCATCGACTAGAAAGTAATATAAAAACCATTGCCAAAGAGGCTCAGGTTTCAGAAGAATGGAATACTCCTCAACGAGCAACTGGCATTACTATCGAAACATTCCCCCAAACAGAGAATTCATGGCCACGACCAACTATCCACGAACGTTTGTCAAGGCGAACTTTTGAAAGAATAGTTGATGACTACCCATTGAGTCCGGGTAACGATGAAGAATACATACCGGAGATGATTGAACAAAGAAAGGAGAATGGAGGAAGGAGAAAGCAGAAACTCTTGAAAAAAGCTCGACGCCTTAGACCCTCCGATTTCACTCCCTTGACCGACACTCCGGAAAATATCTTCTTGGAAACAAAAGATGTTGTTGTGTACCCCAAACCATCTCTGATGAGGAGAAGCGCGACAGACAACGGAAAATTCTGTCAGTTTCACAATCAGCCTGGCCATGAGACTAACCAATGTCGCCATTTAAGGAAGGAGATTGAAGAATTGCTCGAGCAGAATGAACTGCAACAATATGTGAAAAAAGATGGAAGTAACTACTCCTCATCCTCTAAGGTGCAGCTAGTTCCCGCTCAACAATGTGGCTCAAATAAAAGAACCGTAGCACAGGGAGATGAAGGTCCTATCGTCAGTATCATCACAGCAAGCCCTCACCAGGCAGGAAAAAATTAGATGAGGCGGGAAGACGTGCTCACGCTTCAAGGAGACCTTCAAAGTGAAAGGAAGTTTCGATTCTAAAAGATGTTGCCGTCCAGTCCTCTCATGCCAAAAGATTCAATCCCTAAAGCCTGGGGCAGCAATTGCTTCCAGACTTTACTTGAACACTTTGTTTCAAATTTGTAGAAGAATGCTGATCCAATAATTCTTGTATCAAAATCTGTTGTAGAAACAGTGCAAATAAATAATAAAAACTATAAGTCTTGCTTTCCCTATTATTAGAAGTCGCTTATTTTATTTCGATATGTGAAATACTCTGAGAATATCACTAAAATCATCGATCTAAATTTGCAGGCGATCAATATCAAGCTGATTCATTGCAATATCGAGCAACCCTCGATAGCATTCAAAAGCAAGTCTTAAACGACAAAATTCCAGGGTCGAATCCTGAATAAGAAGTACTCTAAGCAAACAAATAAGATTTGGCTAAAGTATGATTCTTCAGTTAAAACCACCCGCCAACAGAAGAAGATGATGCACACTTAAAGATGGCACTAAGGAATTGCTAATATAATCAATCAAATTCACAACTGTCAAAAGAGAACCAATTCCAAGAACTTGGAACAGCAACCATTTGCATCCATATTTTACATGAAAACTTTGCTGAAATATTGCAAAGAATTTACAAATATATGATTCTCTTGTTAAGGGCAATTGCAAGGCTGGCGAATAACAAAAGCTATAAAGTGGATATAGGCCCAGTTTCGGCTAAACCACTATAATTCTTGTGTTCCCTACTATTATAAACTGCTTTGTTTTATTTCGGCATATGAAATACGTCAATCGTGTTACTAAAAAGACGATTTAATAATGCAGGCCATAAAAACAAAGCTTACCAGTCACGAGACCAAGTGATCCGCGACATCATCCAGCAATCAAGCACTGAGCCATTCAAAATTCCCATATTCAAATCCTACAAAAGGAGAACTTCACACGAAAGTAAGCAATGTGGATAGAAGCAGATCATATATAGCTAACTGCAAATGTTTGAGCAAACAAACAGCAAGTTAAAGAACCCATATCTGCCACCACTAGTTTGCTTAACTATAAAATATACTTCTTTGGGTAAGGGAAATGATTGGCAGCTAAAAGTGATGACACTTGCGAAGCGATGGGGATTGTCAACATGAATCAACGGCAAAGAGACATGCAAGGGCAAGCATCAGCCGGCAAGAGACCATTTCAGAAGCACAACCCCTTTTTGAAGGCATAATTCCTCAGGGGATAGAGACCTCAAGCGGGTTTCACCGAAAAAAAAGGGGGCGTCTTTCTCATTACCAAGTCGCGGAGTTATCGGTCGACACACTCCCGAGAATCCATCCAACCGAGAAAAGGAAACTCCAAACTTCCTGACAATAACCCTACTCAGGGCCACGCATTTCGCCACAACCGGTCGACATATTCCCGTGAGATGAAATGTCCAAAGCCCTCTTCGGAGGCGAAAAGCTTCTCTACGGAGACCGAATGCTTCTCCTCAGAGACCAAAGCCCTCTTCGGAGGCGAAAAGCTTCTCTACGGAGACCGAATGCTTCTCCTCAGAGACCAAAGCCCTCTTCGGAGGCAAAATGCTTCTCTACGGAGACCGAATGCTTCTCCTCAGAGACCAAAGCCCTCTTCGGAGGCAAAATGCTTCTCTACGGAGACCGAATGCTTCTCCTCAGAGACCAAAGCCCTCTTCGGAGGCAAAATGCTTCTCTACGGAGACCGAATGCTTCTCCTCAGAGACCAAAGCCCTCTTCGGAGGCAAAATGCTTCTCTACGGAGACCGAATGCTTCTCCTCAGAGACCAAAGCCCTCTTCGGAGGCAAAATGCTTCTCTACGGAGACCGAATGCTTCTCCTCAGAGACCAAAGCCCTCTTCGGAGGCAAAATGCTTCTCTACGGAGACCGAATGCTTCTCCTCAGAGACCAAAGCCCTCTTCGGAGGCCAAAAAGCTTCTCTACAAAGACCTCTAATGGGACATATGCCACAAAAAAGAAAGTTCTCTACTCAACAAAAAAGATTGGAGGAGTCATGACCCTCCAACCATGAGAGAGTAACTTCCAGGCGATGCATACCCTATCTGAGGCACATTTCACCAGGAGTTGAAGTGTAACAGCCGCTCTTCGGAATTTCACTTCACCAGAGTTGAAATGCAAACAAAATAAAGACCTCTTCGGAGGCACATTTCACCAGGAGTTGAAGTGTAACAGCCGCTCTTCGGAATTTCACTTCACCAGAGTTGAAATGCAAACAAAATAAAGACCTCTTCGGAGGCACATTTCACCAGGAGTTGAAGTGTAACAGCCGCTCTTCGGAATTTCACTTCACCAGAGTTGAAATGCAAACAAAATAAAGACCTCTTCGGAGGCACATTTCACCAGGAGTTGAAGTGTAACAGCCGCTCTTCGGAATCTCACTTCACCAGAGTTGAAATGCAAGCAAGAAGAAAGACCTCTTCGGAAGCCCACGTTTCACCGAGATTGAAATAAAACTTCCAAGTGTTGAAACGTGAAAAGGCTTTCCTCAAAGGCACAACTCTTTGGAGGTACACGTTTCACCGAGATCGAAATAAAACTTCCAAGTGTTGAAACGTGAAAAAATCCCTCCCCAGAGGTACAACTTTCTATATAAAAAAAAAAATCCTCGTCAAGAGCATACTTTAACTTCCAAAGGAAGAGTAATTTACCTATTCTGGAAAATGATCTTCCTCAAAAAAAAAAAGGAAAAAGGAAAGAGTTAAAGTACCCTTTAGAGGTCCGCTTTGCCGCGTAAAAGAATTCACTTGGCAAAATATGTACATAAGCAAAAGAAAGGAGTGATTTCTTCGAAGGACAAAGCGTAAAAACTTATACGAAGGGAGTTGTACTCTACAAAAATTTTTTCTTCAAAGAATAAAATAATTATTCTTCGGCAAATAAGAGTGCAAGTCCCCTCGAAGTATAAAATATTGCAACAAGCTTATGGTATGGGGGCAACATGGTATTGTTACATACAAAACGGTATAGCTATGTCGGTAAGATAATATTCAAGCAACATACCATAAGCCCGTTGCAATATCATTAGTAAACTTGTGCAGAAATAAATAATAAATGCATTCTCAAATTCAAACAAGAGTCTGTACAAACAAAGAATCATTTTATTCAACTATAATGCAGGTACAGGTTTCAAAATAAAGAAAAGCGAGGGCCGGTACCCGCACAATTCTCGGCCAGTACATGCAAAAGACAAGAGGCTAAAATCTTCATTTCTTCTTACTCCCTTTGGACCCTCTACTCGGTCGAATGACTAACTTTTCAGGTCGGTCAGTGGGCATAACCGAAGAACGAGAGGTAGGCGCAGCTGGTCCAACTTCTGGCTCCTCTCCAGTAGCAGTGATTATCTTCCCCCTCCTCTTGGACGTTCCGCGCTTTTCCCTCCTCTTTGAGGAAGACTCACTTCCTGGAGTGACAAGTTTAGACAAGGTTATGTCATCAGAAGGAGTCCGCTCTGGAGATACCTCACCTCCCTCAAGTCCTTCGTCTCTATGCTCTTGCGAAGCAATGGGATCGTCTAAACCATGAAGGGCTGCTATTTGTTCCTCTTGCGACCCAGGCTGCGAAGCAGAAGGAGGAGCCACCTGAAGGGACGGGGGAGGGATAACCGGAGGAGGAGAAATCTGAGCGGTGCTTGATACTTTCTCTACAGAAGAAAAGAGGTTAAAGTCAGTAAAGAGAGGAGATGAAGGCTCATCGATAAAGTCAGTAAAGAGAGGAGATGAAGGCTCATCGGGGTTGAGAAAATAATCAAGGAGTTCATTAAACCCATGTGAAATAAATGAGCAATCCACTTGAGCGAGATTGAACGTGGTGAAATTTACAGTAGAATTACCTGCAGAAGTTGTCTTTATTATGTCAATTTCATAGTCCGGAGCTTCGGCACTCTCTTGTGATTCATCTGTGGCTTGAGTAATTTTGGCCCCGGTATCAGTTTGAGCAGGGATCGGTACATAGGAGCCAGAACCAATAATGCCAGCATCGGACGAAGTCGAAGGAGGGACAGGAGCAGTCAAATTTGTTTCTTTTTCTTGATGCTCTTCCCCCACTGTTTCAACCCGCGATCTGGCAAGTTGCTCCTTCCCTCTGGCAAGGGCTGCGCAAGTCTCAAAGTCTAAGTAGTTCACCTCCAACTCCTCTTCAGTGTATCCGGCCCCTTTAAACATATCTAGTGCGGCCTCCCACACTTCGGCCAGGGTAATGTCATACTTGGGGCCCAGGAATGCAAGACTGCCACGCCCCAATACACAATGCAAGTAGAAATCAAATAGTGTCGAGCCAATATCAGCTTTGGTGGCTTCATGGGCCTCTTCAGCTGCAATTCTACCCGCAACAGCCTCATCTCGCTCTCTCTCGACTTTGGATAGCTGGGCTTTCAATTTTTCAATCTCTGCAGCCTGAAGGCCGGTTTGTCCTTGTAGCCGAGTAATTTCAGTACAGTTGCCCTCTATAACCTGCTCCAACCCTTCAGCTTTGGCCTCAACATCTCTTTGCGCGGCATGAGCATCCCGCACCTGTTGAAGAAGCACGCTCTCCCTTTGAGAATAAGAAGTGGAAGAAGTAGCAAGCTCTTCTTTAAGTTTCCCAACTTCTGCCTCAATTTTCTCATTGTAATCGGCAATGCTCCTCATTTCTGCATCATGCTGTTTGAGGATCTTTTGCCATTCAGTTTTGTCATTTTCCATGGTAAGCATAGCCTCGAGATTGGCCCTATTCACCCTTTGAAGCTCGTCAACGAGTTTCTGCCAAGATGACATCCTCTCAATATCAGTTCTGACTGCATCAAGGTTCCGCAACATAGCGTTTTTATCTATGGGAACCAGGTCGAGGTCGAAGCGAACTCCTTTCAAACCCCAATTAGGAAATCGGCTTTGAAGAGTGGCTGGACCTGGTCCAACTTGGTAAGATGGCCTATTGATGATTGCTTGGATGTCAGTAGGGGAAGGGCAGGAGATTGAGAAGAAGTAGGAGCAATAATCTTTTCTGAAGACGCAGGCATTGGCTCCTCGATAACTTTGGCCCGCTTGCTCGAGTCGTCAGTTGTGTGACTTTTCCCTCTGTCATCATGAGGTTTGCGCTTAAGGGAGTCACTCTCTCTGTGGGAAGAATCATGTCGATTATCTGGTCTTCCATAGCGTTCCTCATAATCACGTCTTTCCCGAGCCTTCCGGGCAGCCCTTTCTTCATCGGTCTCTCTATGAACAGGAGGATAGGATTGGTAGCCATACTGGCCGCGTTTCCCATATCGCTGAAAGTCACTATAGTACGAGCTGCCTCGCCTCATTGAAGAACCTAAAATTTAAAAAAAAAAGAGACAAAACTTGAGAACTCTTCAAATAAAAAAGAGAGCATAAAAGTGCCAGGAATTCTAAGTGTGTGTGATGTGCAAACTACGCGCATCAATCTACGAACCACTCTTTATTTGGGGAGTAGTTGTGGGGGTAATAGTTAGCGTCAACTCTTGAGTCGACGGCGACCGCTGCAAAATAGAAGTAGCCTCAACTACTGAAGAAGAAATCCCGGTAGTGATAGGATCGTCTTTAAAGATCTCTTGCGAAGTAGCGAAGAGATCGCTCAGCCCTTCAAAAGTGTCATCCCTGCTCTGCTTAGCAGGACTGGATTTCTCAGCTTCTTCACCAAATTCTTGTGAATGGTGAGAGGATCCCTGAGGCTCTTCTTCCTCGATAACCGGGGCAAGTTTGTCAGATGGCCCCGCAGCATCAACAGAAGTGGAGCACTTCACTAGCAAAGTCTTAGGAGCAGGTCCTTTTGATATGGATGTGCTAGTAGAAACTGGGGCATCCAACGATCTAACTGGGGAGTCTGGGATTTCATGAGGACGTGTAGAACGAGAAGTATGCAAAAGTCCATGCTGATGCAGAAATTCATCTTTCAACAGAAATTGAATGTCTCTCTCCTCAACCGGCACGGCTTTAAGCCTCTCAAAAGTCGACTTGTGACTGGGATTCCTAGAGGGAGGGGGCAGCGCTGAAAATAAAAAGAAGCAGAGTTAACACTTAGTAGGTTAGTCTCACAAAGGCCAGATAACAAACGGAGTAAGGATGGGTGATCTTACTTCCTTCCCTCCACACAGCATAAAACCCCGGGGGGCAACGAACGAAGAAGAACTGGGTTAGAAACCCATGAGCAGTTTCAGGAAGGCCAACGATTAATTTGCGATTCCGGGCGCTTCTCACAACAGTAATAGAAGGATGATCTTTGATCCGGGTAAAGGAGCATAAGTAACAGATTTCATCAAAGCTCGGAAGTCGATCAAGTGTTCTCCTAAATAGCACACACAACCCCATTAGAATGGCGTAGCTGTTGGGGTGTAGCTGGGATGGAGCAATGGCCAATTGATGAAGAAGTTGTTGGAAGAAGTCATTGAAAGGAGGAATGCCCCCACTTAGGCACATTTGTCGGTTAACTGTCACAAAGCCAGAAGGTGCTACGTCAGCAGTGTTACTTCTTTCGGGAAGAATGGCATCCGATTCAACAATGCCAAACTGAGCATACAACTGGCGAAAAACTTTGTATGATAGTGTGGTAGGGGCTCTTTCGGGAGGATTAACTAGTGGAGCCGGAAGAGCAGTTGCCTCCCCAATCTGAACTGTCGCATCTCCTTCCTGAGAAGTCATTCTACACAAGCAACTGGATATTCAAATATGAAGGTGCACGTTTCCTAAAAAAGTGTGAAGTGTTGTGCAAAGCTAATAAAAAATAACAAGTAAACATAACTGGAATTAAACTGGTTGACGATTGATCGACTATGGTAATTTCAGAACTTGTTAATTTAAAGTTAAAGCATAATATTAGTGCAGGCTGGTCAGTTTCAATTGACTGTTTCAGTGTTGCTTTAATATTCTACTTGAAATCGATAGCACTTCGTTCACACGATTTGTTTAAGTTAATTATCTGTTATTAACTAATCTGTCATTTGATATGGGCAGTCAATGACAGTATATTCGTCCTAGTTTTCTGTGAATGTTATATTGAACAGATTGTTAGCCCGCAAGTCAAAATAACCTGTGAATGAATGCAATAAAATTCAACAGTTCAAGGTTAATGCAATGGTCCAAAGTTCGAGCAGAATTCACGCAAGTCTAACTCGTCAACGGCTCAAAAAATTTTGAGTCGGCAGTACCCTAAGTCGTAAGTCGTATAAAAAGGGAGAAGCTCTGGTTCAACTCAAGGCTTAGGCCGTGGAGCATGTTGGGTCGGATCATGGTTGTTGGATCATACAAAAATGACTGAGTCGTACCTAAAGCAGTATTCGAATCAATCTGACCAACTAATCACCTAACTCCTAACCAGGTTGCCTTCTAACCCATAAACCATTTCACTCCTAACTCCTAACCCGTTGATCTTCCAACATCTAACCCATTAACCCAATAAACACTCAATCTACAACCCTAATTTTATGGCGTTAGTAGATCGCCTTGAGTCGGAAATCGTTGGATCAAACAATCTTCAATCCATATCGCCTTATGTTGCAAATCATTGGGTTAGACAATCCTCAATCCATTAATGATTAGGGCGACCAAACTCGCAAGGCTCAAGGGGATAGATTGAAGGTAAGAACGGAGCGCATGAATCAATGATGATCGACAATCAGAAAGGAGGCAAAATTGCTTACGTGATGTAATGTCAGAGATGATCGGAGGGGAATCAAGTTGAAATTGCTTTTGGAGCTCAGAGAAATTTTAATGGCAGACACGGTTCAAAGGATAAGAAATGAGAAGGAAGCAAAGGAGAACGACTCAAGTCTTTTATAGTTTCGAGCAGTGGCAGTTGAATCGGCACATGGGTTAAGATGAGTCGAAGCACACGACCTACGACTTAGGCGTGTGCTTCGAGGGGCAAATGTTAACCCCGTTTTGTCAACAAGTTAAAGCCTGGGCCGACTCAACAGAAAAGGGACCCAGCGCCTCAGTGGGTTGCAACTCACCATGAGTCGTTAGCGACTTAAGTGTGCAAATCTGAAAGCCAAGTACAATTAACTCACGTACGACTCACGACTTAAGGAGCCTTATGAGTTAAAGCATTAACGACTTAAGAAAGGACACGACTCATTGAAAGGACGACTTAGGGAAAGTACCGACTCAACTGATAACGACTCATCTGATCAAGGCCTAGACCGACTCATAGATCGACGACTCAACTGCTATGTGATTCGTGGGTGTTACCGACTCAACGACTTAAGGTTTGTAATGACTCAGCAGATCTATGACTTAAGAAAATTTACGACTTAAGGAAACAAGCCAACTCAAGGCCTCCAACGGTTCAACAAATTAGAGGGTCACGACCTAAAAAGCCTAAAGGTGGAACGACTTAATGACTCAAGATAGAGAGAGAGCGCAAGCAACTGCATTTGAGTCAGGACCGACTTACGACCTAGTATAAGTCGTACACGACCTAAAGGCTCAGTACTACTTCAGCTGATCCACTGCAAACTAACTCTGGAGCCTTGAGTCAAGCACGACTCACCCTAAGTCGGTCACGACTCAGCATAGCTCGGCCATAGCGCTTAAACCGTTAAGTCGTAATCCAGGTTCTATAAGTCGACCACGACCTAGCTTGACTCGGAGACGACTTAGCTTGAGTCGGTCACGACTCAGGACTTGGGCGCAGAATTCATATCCAGGCTTGCCTATAAATACATAGCCACCTCCAACTTTCAAAGGACTTTTGGCACATTCTCTTCATACGCCGTTACCTTGCTGCATTGAGAACTCCATCAACACTTAAAGCTTTCAAGATTAAAGGAATACTTCAAAGAACTTCACGAAGAAACTACACATCTTCAACATGAATTCAAGGACTTTAATCAACATTGAAGCTTGAGCTACTTGTTCCAAATCTCTTGTAACTTGAAATATATTGTACTTGAGAAGAATTGTATCAGCTTGTAACGAGATTATTAATAAAAGTACTTAAAGTGGACGTAGGCTATACCCTTAAGCCGAACCACTATAAAATTGCTGTTTTTTGCTGCTTTACTGCTGTTTTCTGCTTATAATCTGTTCCCGAGTTATCGGGTGGTGCTTTCACAACTATAACTCATACACCGGGGTGTTAGCGTTCAAATTTTAGCGTTAACATCTAGAATAGGAAAATGAGAGGGAGACGAAAACATTTGCCGCTAACTTTACATCATTGGTTTCAATGTGGGAATAACGTGAATAATGTGTTATATTTAACTCTAGATGGATAATAAAGGACAGATTATAGCAAGTGGTGCTTCAATGCAATCCTCCTTTTCTATTGATGAACCATTTTCCTATAGTGGAATATAGCCTTTTAGGGCACTGTCTAGGAATTGGATGAAACCAGTTCCATTGGATCCGTAATAGTATATTATGATATGCCGTCGAATTACGTGGAGATTGGGTGTATCATTTGGTCATGCGAGCTCAAAACGCATATAAATTATAGAAATTTAAGTTATATAATTGGATTTGAAAGGCTAACTTCTAAATACGATCGAATTAGGTCTCGAGAGTAGTTTATTTTGTTCGGAATAAGAGTATTACATATAGAACGCTAGACGGCATGCCTCATTTGAAGTTCGAGAATTTTAGACGTTTAAAACTAGAAATTTTATAATTAAAATAATATATGTGTACTTCTTTATTCACCATGCTTAGACCATACCCAAGCACATCTAAACCCATGCCCCTCTTGTATAAGTCGGATTTATAGAAAATTCATTCTCTTTTAAATCTTCTCCCTCTAATTCAAATAGCCTACATCCAACGACCTAAATCGATCGAAGCCATTACTCTTGTTTTTAGGCTTCGGGTTCAACTAGAGAAATGAAAGTATTGTGCAATATGGAATGTTAGCTAAACTATCTACTAGTGCAGAATATAAATATAATAGTAAATAATAAAGTAATAATACCAGAGATTTCATACTGATTCAAACTTCCCATTCTATGTCCAATCCCAGATTCCTTCAAGAATTCAACTATAAACCCTCACTTGACCCAGAGGAATAAGTATCACCCCGCTTGAGCAACCTAATATGACTTCTACCATCTATGCAACAACATAGGACTTCAATAGCCTGAACAACCGAATAGGACTTCCAATACAAATAGTAAAATTGTTTTCGACTGAGAATGCTCATGAGTAGCATTGATAAGTCATAACATATACCCTTCCTATAATCTTTTCCTTTGTGGTATATCGTGTAATTTGTGAAGATAGGAAGTTTATTAAATCACTAATGAAGTTTGCTTGAATGAACAAGTGATTAGTACGAATGTATTAAATGCAAATGGCAAGATTGTTTAAACAATAAGAATGATAATTAGAATCATAATTCAGTTATTAAGACAATGGATTTCATTGCTATATATAGTGATTAAAAGTTGCAATCATTTAGGAAAAGTATCCATGAAAAAATATGGAAGAAAATCTTGAATCAAGAGTCGTTTCTATTCTCAGAAATGAAGTGTCTTTTCAGAATATAGCCGTTATTAAGATTCAGTCATCTGAATGGAATAGTTCAGCCAGATGAATTGATTAAAAATCGAATCAGCAAGAATTCAATGCAAAAGTAATGCAATTCGGTCGGCCGAATCATCAACTTTAGCCATCTGAATATTGAAGATTAGTTATGCATATGCACAACATTCAGTCGACTGAACTAAATTGTTCAATCGGCTGAATTTCATGTTTTATTCCATATCAAAGAATTTTCAGTAAAGCTTTTATATATGAACTATGTTGCTAGAAAGTTTAGCATATGAGCTATGATTTGAACTTTTTTTATATTGCATGTACATGCATATACCACTTCAGAGTGATTTTAACATTAATTCACTATTAGATTCAGATCATAGACTGAATATATTACTGAAGCTTCTATATGGAATCTGGTTAGCAGTCTGTTAGATTATTTATCAAGTAAAACAGTATCTTCTCTTGCAAATATGGTTAGTTCATATAATATTTACTTATGTAGTTGTCAAATCAAAACATAAAAATTCAGGGTTCTAACATTCTCCCCCTTTTTGATGATGACAACTATGTAAGTTTGTAAATATATAAAGGCAAATTTACTCCCCCAACCGAATACCCCCTATCAATCATATTCTCCCCCTTTGTCGTTAATAAAAAGGAACAAATAATTGATATGAGAAATATGGACATATAAGCATATGGATAAGCATAAACATCATAGACATCAAGCATATATAAGCATAAGAATATGATAAATAAATTACCATCTTACCCAGGAACTTCAAAGTACAATAAACATATAAGAATATATCTTAAAATGAAATAATAGTACTACAAGTTTTTCATGAGTGAAATAGAGAAGAAAATAGAGTCTAGAAATCCTCATTATCTTGTACTTCTTCTTCTTGATTGTAACCTTGAGCGACTAATCTACCTTTGCTTTGAATAATATTCCCTGGCTTATCGGCTTTATTTTTGTTAACCCACTTAGCACCTATAACTGTTTGATTACTAGGTCTAGAAACTAAGTCCCAACTTTGTTTCATTCAAATTGGTTTTGACTCTTCCTGCATAGCTATAATCCAATAATCATCAGTGAGGCTTCTTTATCATTTTTGGGTTCAATGTTTGATAGGAAAGCTACATGATCCATTTGATTTAATTGATTTTGAGTTTTTGCATTAATATTTACTCCTCCAATGACATTTTCAATTGGGTAATTTATTAGAAATCTTGGTTAAGTTTGAATTTGGTCATTTGGTAAATTGTTGTTTTCAAATTCAACATTATCTTCAATATTTTCAGTATCATCTTCTGTGATGTTTGATTTAGAAATTATTTCATCATCTTCATTTTTATTATTAAAATTTTAAATCTTCATCAAATAACACATGAAACGTTTCTTCACTACTTTAGTTCTTTTATTATAAATTCTATATGCCTTGCTTCATTCCAAGTATCCAATGAATGTTCCTTCATTGGATTTTGGATCAAATTTCTAATTTGTTCTTTTGTATTTAATAAAAAGCATTTTGAATTAGAAACTTTAAAATATGACATATTATATTTTCTTCCATTAAAAAGTTCATATGGGGCATGTTTTGTTAACGGTCTAATGGAGACCTGATCTAAACATAACAACCAGTTGCTACAGCTTCTTCCCAAAAATATTAGGTAGAGTGCTTCCATTTAATAAGGTTTTAGTGCATTCTTGAAGTGTTCTATTTTTCCTTTCCATAACTCTAGTTTTGTTATAGAATTCTAGAAAATGAAAATTATGAACAATTACTTTCTTATTACAATATTTTTCAGAAATGTCGTTATCGAATTCGCTACGGTGATCGCTTCAAATGTTTTTATTTTTTATATTCTTCATTTTTTGATATCTCTTAGCAAAAATCTTAAAATTTACAAAAGTATCACTTTTAATTTTCATAAATATTGTCCAGATGTATCTTGAAAAATCATCCACAATTATGAAAATATATTTATTATGATTTATAGATTGTATTTGAGTTGGTCCTAAAAGTTCTAAATGTAATAACTCAAGTGGTTGTAATATAGAAATTATTTTATCCACTTTAAAGGAAGATTTGGTTAATTTTCCTAACTGACAAGCATCACAAATACAATTTACTTTAAAAATTCATTTTAGGTAAACCTTTTACTATATTACTTTCAGATAATTTGCTTATTTTTTAAAAGTTTATATAACAAAATCTTTTGTGCCATAATCAAGGATCATTTTCTTTAGCTACTAAACATATATTCGAGTAATGATTTACTTTCATATTTAATATGCATATATTTCGTACTTTAGTTCCTTCAAAGATTATATTCTTGTTTTCATCAAATATATCACATTTATTTTCCGAAAAGGATATATTAAAACCTTAATCGCATAGTTGACTTATACTAAGCAAATTATGTTTTAAATTTTTAACTAGTAAAACATTTGTAATAATAGGTAAGTTAGATGTACCGTTATTGCTCACATGGCCTTTGCCGATGATATAACCTTTGAAACTATCTTCAAATGTGACATATCCTCTATCTGCGTAGATAATGTTAGTCAGCATATCTTTTTTTCCTGTCATATGTTTTGAGAAACCATTATCAAGTATTCACTTTCCTCTTTTCTTAGTTGGTACCTACAAAAAATATAAATATGACTTTGTAACGACTTTTCTATTAAGGTCCTAAGAGTTAGATCTTGGGAAACCAATTCCAAGAGGTTTATAACTCCCTTTATAAGTAAAATTTTCAGTTTTATAAATTGCATTTATAAAAGACTTGATATACTTATCTTTGATTAAATTATTATCAGTCTTTGGTACCTAAATCTCTATAGTATTTGTGCTGTAAATTCCTTTCTTTTGGATAAAAACCTTTGGTTTTTCTTTTACAAAATTCTTATGTATATTGAAATTTTTGTATGGTGAATTATTCCTCTTTGAAATAGATTTTAAGGAATTTGTATATCCTAACCTTTTCTTGTTAAAAGTGGTTTGAAAGTTTTTAATAATTTTAGAGTGATTTTCTTTACCGTTATTAAAGTTAGAAACATTTTTAGAACTATTTTCTAACTCGATTTTGAGACTAACGTTGTTTAATTCAAGAATGTTGAAATTTGATTTTACATCTTGATTTTCTAAAGCAAATGTTTGTTCTTTTCTTTTCGAATTTCAATTTCATTTGATAGCATAGTGAGTGAGTTGAGAAGTTATATTACGCAAAGATTCTTGTGTTTTAACAAGTTCTTCTTCTAATATTTTCTTTTCATCTCTGATGCAGCCAAGGCCCAAGAAGAAGTTGTGCAAACTTTGATTCCTGAAAATATGAATTTGTGGTGTAGTGTGATGAGTCGTCCACGACTCAATGAAGGTTTGAGTCGTTTCCGAGCTAGGGAAAGAAGTCCACGACCTAACAAACCATGGGAGAAGACAGGCCGAGATAACCAAGCATCGGAGTTGAGTCGTCCCCGACTCAATGGTCTATCCATAAGTCGTATGCGACTTATTAAAGCAAGGGGGAACAAGTTGCCGGGTCTCAATATGAGTCGTTCAGTATTAAGGGAACTTGAGTCGTCTACGACTCAATGCATAAGTCGTTGACGACTTAGCGTGAAGCAAGGAAAAAGCCCAGGTTGTGAAGGCCTTGAGTCGGCAGGCGCCTGAGTCGGTCTTGTATGAGTCGTGAGTCGTTATGTTTTCTTGAGTCGGTTGTATTTTTGAGTCGTGTACTGTTGTATGTTAGGTCGTTACCGACCTATGGATTGTGTTGGGTGCTAGGTCGCGAATCGTTGAGTCGGTAATGTATTGAGCCGGGTGAGTTGTTATATGTAGGTCTTACTTGTTAAGTCGGTCATGTTGAGTCGTTTACTTTGTGTTCTGTTGTAAGGGGTTGGAGTTGCGTGTGTTGAGTCGGTAACGACTTATGGTGAGTCGGCCGAGATGAGTCGTATATGGTGAGTCGGTGCCGACCTAGGAGTTGGGTGTTATATGTTGTGTTGAGTTGTAATGCCTATAAATAGCGTGTGTGTTGTAAATTTTGAGGTTGTTGAATATTGAATAAAATTTCCTTTTGTTAGCTTTGTGCTTTCATACCAAATTGGTAGTTGAGTGTAATCTCCTATCTCCTCATTCGGATAATCGAGTGCGCTCGATTCCACGATTGCAGAAGCCGATTCACGGAATCTAGTGCGCTAGATCAACGTGCGAAGAATCGTAGATCTTTGTTTCTCGGTATCGTGCGCGATCAACGAGACGAAGATAGCTAGAATCCGGTATCTTTGGATCAACGGATTTGGGCCATACAGTATTCTTAACTCACCGATTGCTACATTCACAGATTGAAGTTTATTTCGAATTATCCGCTGCGTCATTATTGGTATCAGAGCCATACTTAGCCAATCATAGCTAAGTTTGATTCTTGGAGCCAAGTTTTTGAAGTTTTTGAAGTTTGAAGTTGTTCATTGTGTTCGTATTGAAGTTGCATCAAGTTTGGAGTGTGAGATCCATTTCATTTTGGATCAAGGAGTGAGACTTTGTTTGGATTTGAGTTGGTGTTTGCGCGCCAAAAATTTGAAGGGTTTGAAGTGTGAAGGCCGTGTATACTTGAGAGTAGCCGTGCCTTGTTGTTACTTGCCTTGAAGCGCTTGAGTTTGTAGCGAGCTAAAGTGTTCGAACCGAGCCAAGTGCTGGAGTGAAGACCGAGTCAATCTTGCCGAGACAAGTTGGAGCGACCTTACTTGAGTCGTTAACTCGTTGCCGAGTTAGAGTGAGCCGTATATAAAGCATTGTTGAGCCGAGATTGCTTGTGTTGGAAGTTTTGAAGTTTTGTGTTGAATTTTTGAAGTCTTGTGAAGTTTACAACCATGCCACCGAGGAGAGCTAACCGTCATCAAAACGTTGAAGCTTTGTATCGTAGAGAAGAAGCCGAACTTATGGAACAACGTATTAATGATAAATTCGATGAAGGCATTGGTAAATTGGAGAAATTAATGATTGATATGAGTCAGCATAGAAGGTGAGTTTCACTTGAATCAAATCGTGGAAATAGCAGGGTTTCATCACATTCTGAACGGGAGAGAAGAGAAAGTCAAGAACATAGAAGTGTTGACAATCGAAGTAGGAGGAATGTTGATGATCATGATAGAAGAGATGAGGGAAGTAGAAGTGGTGTTAGAGATGTTGGAGGACGAGATCGACAACGATATACATCAGACTTTGAGGATGGGTATGACGGTGAGAGAGGAAGTGTTTATTACAGAGATAGAGATCTGGGACAACGTCGATATCAAGATGCAGTAGATGATCATAGATGGGAATCGGGTATGAAGATGGAGATTCCGGAATTCAAAGGAGGGATGGTTGCTGAGGAGTTTCTTGATTGGTTGTCTAATGTGGAGGAAATCTTTGATTTCAAGGAGGTGCCGGAGAATAGAAGGGTGAAGTTAGTTGCTACAAGGCTGAGGGGGAGAGCATTGGCATGGTGGCAGCAAACTAAACTTACTCGAGAACGGATGGGGAAGTCAAAGATAGAATCTTGGGAGAAGATGAAGAAATTGATGCGAGCTACATTTTTGCCTTATAACTACCAATCACTTATGTACCAAAGGTTGCAGAATCTGAGGCAAGGGACGAAATCTGTTAGTGATTATGCTGATGAATTCTACCAACTCATTGCCAGGAATGATATCATAGAGACAGAAGAACAACTGACTGCTAGATTCATTGGGGGACTGAGAATGCAGATCCAGGATATGGTTAATATGTTTGATCCTAGATCCGTTGCAGAAGCACATCAAAAAGCATTGGCTTGGGAGAAACAAGGAAGGCGTGGAGGAGGTGTGTTTACTAATTCTAATAATCCAATGAAGGGTGCCGGTGGAAGTTCTAATGTTCCTAAACCAGTTACAAAGCCAGTGGTGAAGGAGGTTGAGAAGGCGAAGGCTAGTAGTGTGTTCAAATGTTATAACTGTCAGGAGTTTGGTCATAAAAGCAATGAGTGTCCAAAGCCGAAGAAGAGAACCATGGTTGCAGAGGTTGAGGCAGATGATGGTGAGGAGGCAGAGTATTCAAATGTACCTTATGTTGAGGAGGAAGAAGAAGTGTCGGGAGATGAAGGATGTAATCTTATGTTGAGGAGAAGTTGTTTGACACCAAAACAAGAAGAGGATTATAGTTGGCTGAGAAGCAATATTTTTCAATCGACATGCACTATTCTGGGAAAAGTCTGCAAGTTCGTTATTGATGCGGGAAGTTGTGATAATATTATTTCTACAGAGGCAGTGAGAAAATTGAACTTGAAGACCGAGAAGCATCCTAAACCATACAAGCTAGCATGGTTAAGGAAGGGAGGTGAAGTGAAAGTGTGTCGAAGAGCTTGTGTGAATTTTTCGATTGGGAAAAAGTACAAGGATGAAATTTGGTGTGATGTCGTAGATATGGATGTTTGTCACTTATTGTTGGGCAGACCATGGCAGTTTGATAGAGCAGTTCAACATGACGGTCGTGCCAATAGTTACAGTTTCATGTTCGAGGGTACTAAAATCACTTTGGTTCCCAAGAAACAGCAACAGAAGGAGAGCAAGCTAGAAGAGATTGAAGAATTGAAAACTCTGTTGACTTTGAAAGAGTTTGTCAAGGAAGTTGAGGAAGAACCGGAAGTGTTTTTGTTGATTGGGAGAGAAAGCAGCGAAGAAGTTGAGATTCCCGAAGAAGTAAAGCCTGTTTTGAAAGAGTTTGAAGATGTCTTTCCAGATGAGTTACCAAAGGAGTTACCGCCACTTAGAGACATTCAACATCAGATTGATCTTGTTCCAGGAGCAGTGTTACCACACCGACCACATTACAGAATGAGTCCGAAGGAACATGAGGAGTTACGAAGGCAGGTGGAAGAATTGCTTGAACAGGGACGTATTCAGGAAAGTTTGAGTCCATGTGCTGTGCCGGCATTGTTAGTACCAAAGAAAGACGGGACTTGGAGGATGTGCACTGATAGTAGAGCTTTGAATAAGATCACTGTTCGTTATAGATTTCCTATGCCGAGGTTGGATGATTTGTTGGATCAGTTGAGTGGGGCAACTATATTTTCAAAGATTGATTTGAAGAGTGGTTATCATCAGATACGAATCAGACCTGGAGATGAATGGAAGACAGCTTTCAAGACAAGAGAGGGGTTGTACGAATGGTTGGTTATGCCATTTGGTTTGTCTAATGCACCTAGTACATTCATGCGGGTGATGAATCAAATCTTTCGACCATTCATTGGGAAGTTCGTCGTGGTTTATTTCGATGATATTCTGATTTATAGCAGAAGTACGGAGGAGCATGTTCTACATTTGAGGGAAGTGTTGCTTATTCTTCGTGAAGAACAATTTTATGCTGCTACAAAGAAATGTGTGTTTATGACACCTACTGTTTTATTCCTGGGTTATGTTGTTTCAGGGAAAGGAATCCAAGTTGACCAGAGCAAAGTTGAAGCAGTCAGGAATTGGCCACAGCCAAAGACAATTACAGAAGTGAGAAGTTTTCATGGGCTAGCGTCATTCTACCGAAGATTCATTCCACACTTCAGTAGCGTGATGGCTCCAGTGACTGATTGCATGAAGGGTAAACAGTTTGTGTGGTCAGAGGAAGCGGGGGTTGCCTTTGAGAAGATCAAGGAATTGTTGACGTCTGCACCAATTCTTGTTCTACCGAATTTTCAGTTGTTGTTTGAATTGCATACTGATGCTTCGAAGGTTGGTATTGGAGGAGTTCTGAGCCAGAATGGGAAGCCAGTTGCTTATTTCAGCGAAAAGTTGTCAGGGGCAAAGATGAGATACAGTACTTATGACGTTGAATTTTATGCTGTTGTTCAGGCTGTTAAGCATTGGAGACATTACTTATTTCAGAAGGAATTTGTTCTGTACACTGATCACGAAGCTTTGAAACATTTACAGGGGCAAGATAAGATTTCTGCGAGACATGCATCATGGATTGCTTATTTGCAGCAGTTTACTTTTGTCGTTAAGCACAAATCAGGGGTGACAAATCGAGTTGCTGATGCTTTGAGTAGGAGGAGTCATTTACTAACGACAATGAAGGTTGAAGTGACGGGGTTTGAAATGTTGCCAGAGATGATTGAAGAAGATCCTTACTTTGAGAAATATGTTAAGAAAGTGAAGGATGGGAGTACCGATGAATTCATGATAGTTGATGGTTTTCTGTTTAAAGGAAATCGTTTATGTATTCCGGAGTGTAGCTTGAGGATGAAGATTGTGAAGGAGTTACACGAGGAAGGACATGTGGGCCGTGATCGTACGTTACAGTTGGTTTCACAGTCTTACTTTTGGCCGTCGATGAGAAAAGAGGTTGAAAGATTCGTGGAGATATGTCATATTTGCCAAGTTTCAAAGGGGACAGCAACGAATGCAGGGTTGTATATGCCATTACCAGTACCATCTAAGCCATGGGTTGATATTAGCATGGATTTCGTTTTGGGTTTGCCGAGAACTCAAAGGGGAAATGATTCGATATTTGTTGTGGTGGACAGGTTTTCAAAGATGGCACATTTTGTTGCTTGCAAGAAGACAGCAGATGCCGTTCGAGTGGCACAGTTATTTTTCAAAGAGATTTATCGACTTCATGGTCTACCAGAATCTATTGTTTCTGATCGAGATACTCGTTTTCTGAGTCACTTTTGGTTGAGTTTGTGGAAGATGGTGGGAACGAAACTGAAATTTAGCAGTGCTTATCATCCACAAACCGATGGGCAGACAGAAGTTGTTAACAGGTCATTGGGAAATTTGTTGCGTTGTCTTGTACAGGATAATTTGAGAAGTTGGGACATGAAGCTATGCCAGGCAGAATTTGCTCACAATCATGCAGTGAACCGTAGCACGGGATTCAGTCCGTTTCAGATTGTTTATTCAAATTTACCCAGGGGACCGTTGGATTTAGCAGTAGTACCACAGTCAAAGGGAACAGTTAAACGAGCTGTCGATTTTGTTGATGAGCTGACTGAATGTCATAAAATCGTTCAGGAACGATTGGAGAAATCAAATGAGAAATATAAGAAGTTTGCAGATTCGAAACGACGAAATGTTGAATTAAAAGAAGGAGATTTGGTTTATGCCGTATTAACAAAGGATCGTTTTCCGGTGGGTGCTTATAACAAGTTGAAGGCGCGAAAAATTGGTCCAGTTGAAGTTTTGAAGAAAATTAATGAGAATGCTTATCGATTAAAGTTACCAGATGATGTTTATACTTCTGATGTTTTTAACGTCAAACATTTAATTCCATATCATGGAGGTGGAATTGTTGAGGAAGAATTTACAAATTCGAGGTCGAATTTTTCTCAACCAGGGGAGGATGATGCAGCCAAGGCCCAAGAAGAAGTTGTGCAAACTTTGATTCCTGAAAATATGAATTTGTGGTGTAGTGTGATGAGTCGTCCACGACTCAATGAAGGTTTGAGTCGTTTCCGAGCTAGGGAAAGAAGTCCACGACCTAACAAACCATGGGAGAAGACAGGCCGAGATAACCAAGCATCGGAGTTGAGTCATCCCCGACTCAATGGTCTATCCATAAGTCGTATGCGACTTATTAAAGCAAGGGGGAACAAGTTGCCGGGTCTCAATATGAGTCGTTCAGTATTAAGGGAACTTGAGTCGTCTACGACTCAATGCATAAGTCGTTGACGACTTAGCGTGAAGCAAGGAAAAAGCCCAGGTTGTGAAGGCCTTGAGTCGGCAGGCGCCTGAGTCGGTCTTGTATGAGTCGTGAGTCGTTATGTTTTCTTGAGTCGGTTGTATTTTTGAGTCGTGTACTGTTGTATGTTAGGTCGTTACCGACCTATGGATTGTGTTGGGTGCTAGGTCGCGAATCGTTGAGTCGGTAATGTATTGAGCCGGGTGAGTTGTTATATGTAGGTCTTACTTGTTAAGTCGGTCATGTTGAGTCGTTTACTTTGTGTTCTGTTGTAAGGGGTTGGAGTTGCGTGTGTTGAGTCGGTAACGACTTATGGTGAGTCGGCCGAGATGAGTCGTATATGGTGAGTCGGTGCCGACCTAGGAGTTGGGTGTTATATGTTGTGTTGAGTTGTAATGCCTATAAATAGCGTGTGTGTTGTAAATTTTGAGGTTGTTGAATATTGAATAAAATTTCCTTTTGTTAGCTTTGTGCTTTCATACCAAATTGGTAGTTGAGTGTAATCTCCTATCTCCTCATTCGGATAATCGAGTGCGCTCGATTCCACGATTGCAGAAGCCGATTCACGGAATCTAGTGCGCTAGATCAACATGCGAAGAATCGTAGATCTTTGTTTCTCGGTATCGTGCGCGATCAACGAGACGAAGATAGCTAGAATCCGGTATCTTTGGATCAACGGATTTGGGCCATACAGTATTCTTAACTCACCGATTGCTACATTCACAGATTGAAGTTTATTTCGAATTATCCGCTGCGTCAATCTCTGAGTATGTTGAATACTATTTGACTTCTATTTAGTTTTTCTAAAGCATTTTATACTTTCTTTTAACTTCTTTTAGTTTATCCGATAGCTCTTAGTTTATATCTACTAAATCGTCAAAAGTTAGATTACTTACATCATTAGTCGAAGCTATAAAGCAGACATTGGCTTGTTCAGAATCACTGTCAATGTCACTATCTGATGATGAAGACGATTCTGAATCATTCGATGTAACAGAGAATGCTTGCTTCTCTTATACTTGTCCTTCTTATTCTTGTATCTGTCTTTCTTTCGATCAGGATAGTCCTTTTTTATGTGACCCTTTTGATGACATTCATAACATTCGAGATTTGAAGCTTGTGGTTTATTGGTATTGTCTATCATATTGTTTTCGAATATATTGTTCTTTCTAAATTAAAATTTTTTTGAAATTTTTTGCTATAAATGCCATGTCATGTTCATATGATCCAAATATTCTTGTTTATCTTGGAAAGCTATATTCTTTCTGATGTAGAGCGATCTACGAAAGCAATAAGGTTAAAGAGTTCAAGATCTTTCGGTCATTTGGAGAAGGCCACAATTTTAAGTCGTTCATCTACTTTAAGTCGTTTCCGACTTAACAAAGCATGGTCACGACCTAATAGAGGAGTATTGAGTCGTCACCGACCTAACAAAAGAGTATTGGGTCGTCTCCGACCTAAGGAAGCACAGGAGGAAGAATTCCGACCTAACAAGACACATGGGAAGGCAACACGATCTAAGAAAGCATCGGTTTTGGGTCGTGTACTGGTTCTAGGTCGACAACGACCTAAGAAAGCGGCTGTGAGTCGTCTCCGAGCTAACTGGAGGCCAGAGGGAAGGTGCTGGCGAGTTAACGACCTAATTCTAACAGGTCACGACCTTAGTCCTTAGGCCGGCAACGACCTAAAGGGAGATGTTGTATATGTGCTTTGTTGTACCGGTGTTAGGTCATGAGTCGGTGAAGCTGTGGGTCGTGTTGTATTTTAGGTCGTTACCGACCTATGGGTTGTGTTGGGTGCTAAGTCGCGAATCTTTGAGTCGTTATATGTTAAATCGGTAATGAGTTAAGTCGTGTACATATGTTGTGTGTTGTATTGCTTTAACTCGGTCATGTATGTAAAGGTGATGAGTTGGTGTGTTGTATGTAATGTTGAGTCGTAGGTCGTTTACATTGTGTTGTATGAATGGTAGTGAGTCGGTTGAGTCGCTGAGTGTTAAGCCGGTGCCGAGTTAGCTAAGTCGTAGGTCGGTTGCCGACTTAAGGGTCAGGGGATAAACACTATAAATACGCGTGTGTTGTACATTTTGAAGGTTGTTGATTTTTGAATAAAATTCTCTTTTGTTAGCTTTGTGCTTTCATACCAATTGGTAGTTGAGTGTAATCTCCTATCTTCTTTTTCGGTTAATCGAGTGCGCTCGATTCAACGATCGTAGAAGCCGATTCACGGAATCTAGTGCGCTAGATCAACGTGCGAAGAATCGTAGATCTTTGTTTCTCGGTATCGTGCGCGATCAACGAGACGAAGATAGCTAGAATCCGGTATCTTTGGATCAACGGATTTGGGCCTTGCAGTATTCTCAACTCACCGATTGCTACAATTCACCGATTGAAGTTTGTTTTGATTTATCCGCTGCGTCAGTTTTGGTATCAGAGCCATACTTAGCCAATCATAGCTAAGTTGATTCTTGGAGCCAAGTTTTTGAAGTTTGAAGTTGTTCATCGTGTTCATATTGAAGTTGCATCAAGTTTGGAGTGTTTGATCCATTTCATTTTGGATCGAGGAGTTGGACATTGTTTGGATTTGTCTTGGGTTTTTGCGCGCCAAGGTTTGTAGTGTGAAGCCGTGCCGACCTAACCATAAGTCGTTGCACGTTGAGCCGAGCCGAGTTAGTATTGCCGAGACAAGTGGAGGCCGAGTCAGATTGTTGCCAAGCCGAGTCAAGGGTTGATTCGTGTAGAACTATTGCCGAGCTAGATCAAGCCGAGACAAGTGTTGAGTTGGAGCCGACTTAACCGAAGTCATAACTCGTTTCCGAGTCAAGGGTTGAGTTGGAGCCGACTTAACCGAAGTCATAACTCGTTTCCGAGTCAAGGGTTGAGCCGTATAAAGCATAGCCGAGACAAGGGAGCCGTGACTTATTGTGTTGAAAGCTTTGAAGTCTTGTGTCGAATTGTTGAAGTTTTGTGAAGTTTCAACCATGCCACCAAGGAGAGCTAATCGTCATCAAAACGTTGAAGCTTTGTATCGAAGAGAAGAAGCTGAGCTTATGGAACAACGTATTAATGATAAATTCGACGAAGGCATTGGTAAATTGGAGAAATTGATGATTGATATAAGTCAGAATAGAAGGAGAGTTTCA
Organism: Allium cepa; assembly: GCA_030765085.1. Taxonomy (NCBI): domain Eukaryota; kingdom Viridiplantae; phylum Streptophyta; class Magnoliopsida; order Asparagales; family Amaryllidaceae; genus Allium; species Allium cepa. The sequence goes on from CM060943.1 coordinate 45,084,808, forward strand.
CCTGAATCAAACCGTGGGGGTAGTAGAGTTTCATCACATTCAAAACGGGAAAGGAGAGAAAGTCAAGAGCATAGAAGTGTTGACAATCGAAGTAGGAGGAATGTTGATGATCATGATAGAAGGGATGTTGGTAGTAGAAGTGGTGTTAGAGATGTTGGAGGACGAGAACGACAACGATATACATCAGACTTTGAGGATGAGTTTGACGGTGAAAGAGGAAGTGTTCATTTCAGAGATAGAGATCAGGGACAACGTCAGTATCGGGTTATTGATGATGATCGACGTTGGGAATCGGGAATGAAGATGGAGATTCCGGAGTTTAAAGGCGGGATGGTTGCTGAGGAGATTTTAGATTGGTTATCTAATGTGGAGGAAATCTTTGATTTCAAGGAGGTTCCGGAGAATCGAAGGGTGAAGTTAGTTGCTATAAGGCTGAGGGGGAGAGCATTGGCATGGTGGCAGAAAACTAAACTTACTAGGGAGAGAATGGGAAAGTCAAAGATAGAATCGTGGGATAAGATGAAGAAGTTGATGAGATCTACTTTCTTACCTTACAACTACCAATCACTTATGTACTAGAGGTTGCAGAATCTGAGGCAAGGGACAAAATCTGTTAGTGATTATGCTGATGAATTTTACCAACTCATTGCTAGGAATGATATCATGGAGACAGAAGAACAGCTGACTGCTAGATTCATTGGGGGATTGAGAATGCAGATCCAGGATATGGTTAATATGTTTGATCCTAGATCCGTTGCGGAGGCGCATCAGAAAGCGTTAGCTTGGGAGAAACAAGGAACGCGTGGAGGTGGTGTGTTTACTAATTCTAATAATCCAGTGAAGGGTGCCAGTGGGAGTTCTAATGTTTCTAAACCTATCAGTAAACCAGTTGTGAAGGAGGTTGAGAAGGAAAAGGCTAGCAGTGTTTTCAAATGTTATAATTGTCAGGAGTTGGGTCACAAAAGCAACGAATGTCCGAAGCCGAAGAAGAGAACCATGGTTGCAGAGGTTGAGGCAGATGATGGTGAGGAGGCAGAATGTTCAAATGTACCTTATGTTGAGGAGGAAGAAGAAGTATCAGAAGATGAAGGTTGTAATCTTATGATGAGGAGGTCATGTCTTACACCAAAGCAAGAGGAGGATTGTAGTTGGTTGAGGAGTAACATATTTCAGTCGACATGCACTATTCTGGGGAAAGTTTGCAAGTTCGTTATTGATGCTGGAAGTTGTGATAATATCATTTCTACAGAAGCCGTAAGAAAGTTGAACTTGAAAACTGAGAAGCATCCTAAACCATACAAGCTAGCATGGTTAAGGAAAGGAGGTGAAGTGAAGGTGTGTCGAAGGGCTTGTGTGAATTTATCGATCGGGAAGAAGTACAAGGATGAAATTTGGTGTGATGTAGTGGACATAGATGTTTGTCATTTATTGTTGGGTCGACCATGGCAGCTTGATAGAGCAGTTCAACATGACGGTCGTGCCAATAGCTACAGTTTCATGTTCGAAGGTACTAAAATCACTTTGGTTCCCAAGAGACAGCAACAGAAGGAGAGCAAGCTGGAGGAAATTGAGGAATTGAAAACTCTGTTGACTTTGAAGGAGTTTGTTAAAGAAGTTGAGGAAGAACCTGAGATGTTTTTGTTGATTGGGAGAGAGAGTAGTGAAGAAGTTGAAATTACAGAAGCAGCAAAGCCAATTTTGAAAGAATTTGAAGATGTCTTTCCAGAGGAGTTGCCTAAGGAGTTACCGCCACTTAGAGACATTCAACATCAAATTGATCTTGTTCCAGGAGCAGTGTTACCACATCGACCACATTACCGAATGAGTCCGAAGGAACATGAGGAGTTGCGAAGGCAAGTGGAAGAGTTGTTGGAACAGGGACGTGTTCAGGAAAGCTTGAGTCCTTGTGCCGTGCCAGCATTGTTAGTACCAAAGAAGGACGGAACATGGAGAATGTGCACAGATAGTAGAGCTTTGAATAAGATCACTGTTCGATATAGATTTCCTATGCCGAGGTTGGATGATTTGTTAGATCAATTGAGTGGGGCAACTATATTTTCAAAGATTGATTTGAAGAGTGGTTATCATCAAATTCGAATCAGACCAGGTGACGAATGGAAAACAGCTTTCAAGACAAGAGAGGGGTTATACGAATGGTTGGTTATGCCATTTGGTTTGTCAAATGCACCTAGTACATTCATGCGGGTGATGAATCAAATCTTTAGACCATTCATTGGGAAGTTCGTCGTGGTTTATTTCGATGATATTCTAGTATATAGCAGGAGTACGGAGGAGCATGTTCTACATTTGAGGGAAGTGTTGATTATTCTTCGTGAAGAACAATTTTATGCTGCTACAAAGAAATGTGTGTTTATGACGCACAGTGTTTTATTTCTGGGTTATGTTGTTTCAGGAAAGGGCATTCAAGTTGACCAGAGTAAAGTTGAAGCAGTCAGGAATTGGCCACAGCCAAAGACAATTACAGAAGTGAGAAGTTTTCATGGGCTAGCGTCATTCTACCGAAGATTCATTCCACACTTCAGTAGCGTGATGGCTCTAGTTACTGATTGCATGAAGGTGAAACAATTTGTATGGTCAAAGGAAGCGGGGGTTGCCTTTGAGAAGATCAAGGAGTTATTGACGTCTGCACCAATTCTTGTTCTACCTAATTTCCAATTATTGTTTGAATTGCATACTGATGCATCGAAAGTTGGTATTGGAGGAGTTCTGAGTCAGAATGGGAAGCCAGTTGCTTATTTTAGTGAGAAACTGTCAGGGGCAAAGATGAGATACAGTACATATGACATTGAATTCTATGCTGTTGTGCAAGCTGTTAAGCATTGGAGACACTATCTATTTCAGAAGGAATTTGTTCTTTACACTGATCATGAAGCTTTGAAGCATTTACAGGGGCAGGATAAAATTTCAGCAAGACATGCGTCATGGATTGCTTATTTACAGCAGTTTACTTTTGTCGTTAAGCACAAATCAGGGGTGACAAATCGGGTAGCTGATGCTTTAAGTAGAAGGAGTCATTTATTAACAACAATGAAGGTTGAAGTGACAGGGTTTGAAATGTTGCCAGAAATGATTGAAGAAGATCCTTACTTCGTGAAATATGTTGAGAAAGTGAAGGATGGGAGTACCGATGAATTTATGTTGGTTGATGGTTTTCTGTTTAAAGGAAATCGTTTATGTATACCGGACTGTAGCTTGAGATTGAAAATTATCAAGGAGTTACAGGAGGAGGGACATGTGGGCCGTGATCGTACTTTGCAATTGATTTCACAATCTTACTTTTGGCCATCGATGAGAAAAGAGGTTGAAAGATTCGTGGAGAGATGCCATATTTGCCAGGTGTCAAAAGGAACAACGACGAATGCAGGGTTATATATGCCGTTGCCTGTACCGTCTAAGCCATGGGTTGATATTAGCATGGATTTCGTTTTGGGTTTGCCTAGAACTCAAAGGGGAAATGATTCGATATTTTTTGTAGTGGACAGGTTTTCGAAGATGGCACATTTTGTTGCTTGCAAAAAGACGGCGGATGCTGTTCGTATCGCTCAGTTATTTTTCAAGGAGATCTATCGACTTCATGGATTACCAGAATCTATTGTGTCGGATAGAGATACTCGTTTTCTGAGTCACTTTTGGTTGAGTTTGTGGAAGATGGTGGGAACGAAACTGAAATTTAGTAGTGCTAATCATCCGCAAACTGATGGACAGACAGAAGTTGTTAACAGGTCATTGGGAAATTTGTTGCGTTGTCTTGTACAGGATAATTTGAGAAGTTGGGATATGAAGCTATGCCAGGCAGAATTTGCTCATAATCATGCAGTGAATCGTAGCACGGGATTCAGTCCATTTCAGATTGTATATTCAAATTTACCCAGGGGACCGTTAGATTTGGCAGTAGTACCACAGTCGAAGGGAACAGTTAAACGAGCTGCTGATTTTGTTGATGAGCTGACTAAATGTCATAAAATCGTTAGGGAACGATTGGAAAAGTCGAATGAGAAGTATAAGAAGTCTGCAGATTTGAAGCGACGAAATGTTGAATTTAACGAAGGCGATTTGGTTTATGCAGTGTTGACAAAAGACCGTTTTCCGGTAGGAACATACAATAAATTGAAAGCACGGAAAATTGGCCCAGTTGAAGTTATGAAGAAAATCAATGAGAATGCTTATCGATTAAAGCTACCAGATGATGTTTATACGTCTGATGTTTTTAACGTCAAACATTTAATTCCATATCATAGAGGAGAGATTGTTGTGAAAGGAGATGGTGAAAATTCGAGGTCGAATTTCTGTCAACCCGGAGAGGATGATGTAGAGCGATCTACGAAAGCAATAAGGTTAAAGAGTTCAAGATCTTTCGGTCATTTGGAGAAGGCCACAATTTTAAGTCGTTCATCTACTTTAAGTCGTTTCCGACTTAACAAAGCATGGACACGACCTAATAAAGGAGTATTGAGTCGTCACCGACCTAACAAAAGAGTATTGGGTCGTCTCCGACCTAAGGAAGCACAGGAGGAAGAATTCCGACCTAACAAGACACATGGGAAGGCAACACGATCTAAGAAAGCATCGGTTTTGGGTCGTTTACTGGTTCTAGGTCGACAACGACCTAAGAAAGCGGCTGTGAGTCGTCTCCGAGCTAACTGGAGGCCAGAGGGAAGGTGCTGGCGAGTTAACGACCTAATTCTAACAGGTCAAGACCTTAGTCCTTAGGCCGGCAACGACCTAAAGGGAGATGTTGTATATGTGCTTTGTTGTACCGGTGTTAGGTCATGAGTCAGTGAAGCTGTGGGTCGTGTTGTATTTTAGGTCGTTACCGACCTATGGGTTGTGTTGGGTGCTAAGTCGCGAATCTTTGAGTCGTTATATGTTAAGTCGGTAATGAGTTAAGTCGTGTACATATGTTGTGTGTTGTATTGCTTTAACTCGGTCATGTATGTAAAGGTGATGAGTCGGTGTGTTGTACGTAATGTTGAGTCGTAGGTCGTTTACATTGTGTTGTATGAATGGTAGTGAGTCGGTTGAGTCGCTGAGTGTTAAGCCGGTGCCGAGTTAGCTAAGTCGTAGGTCGGTTGCCGACTTAAGGGTCAGGGGATAAACACTATAAATACGCGTGTGTTGTACATTTTGAAGGTTGTTGATTTTTGAATAAAATTCTCTTTTGTTAGCTTTGTGCTTTCATACCAATTGGTAGTTGAGTGTAATCTCCTATCTCCTCTTTCGGTTAATCGAGTGCGCTCGATTCAACGATCGTAGAAGCCGATTCACGGAATCTAGTGCGCTAGATCAACGTGCGAAGAATCATAGATCTTTGTTTCTCGGTATCGTGCGCGATCAACGAGACGAAGATAGCTAGAATCCGGTATCTTTGGATCAACGGATTTGGGCCTTGCAGTATTCTCAACTCACCGATTGCTACAATTCACCGATTGAAGTTTGTTTCGATTTATCCGCTGCGTCACTTTCTATCTTAGGCTTGATCTCGTTTTGCTTGCAAATTTACTTCGTACGACATGAGATTTCTTATTAACTCTTTAGGTTTGATGGTAGAAATATCATTAGCTTCTTCAATAGGTATAACTTTTCATTCCCTTTCATCCGTTAGTGAGTTTTGATATTTTCAAAAAAATATCAAAATCAGTGTATTTTCCTCCTAATGCTAATAGTGAATGATAGATGTCCTGGAATCTATAATAAATTTCATTTATAGTCTCATCCGGTTTCATTCTAAAATTTTGGAACTAATTTTTAACCATAGAAAATTTTCTTTGTTTAACTTTTTTTGTTCCTTCATGTGTAACTTTAAGAGTTTGCTAAATTTTACAAGCAGTTGTACACATGCTAACTCTATTAAATTCATTCTTATCTAAAGCACAAAATTACATACTCATGGCTTTTGCATCTGAGGTAGCATCTATTTTTTGTGTGTTTGTTAATTGTGCATATGGTTTAGTAGGTATAATTTATTCACTCCAAGTGATATTCCAAGCATCATATCCATTTGCTTGCATATAAATTCTCATGTGAGTTAACTAATAATTGTAATTCAAACCGTTAAATAATAGTGCAGTGGACCGACCTTCAATAAAACTTATGTTAGTGTTATTATCCATATTAACGGAATATAAATAATTATGTTAAGGTTTTATGATGACCTTGCTCTAATACCAAGTGGAAGTGACTAAGGATCATGTAATATGGAATATTAACTAAACTATCTACTAGCGTGGAATATAAATATAAGAGTAAATAATGAAGTAAATGACACAAGAGATTTTTTATATTGGTTGGAAATTCACGTTCTACGTGCAGTCCCATACTCTTTTAGAATTCAACTATAAAACTTCACTTGAATCGGAGGAACATGTATTACACCGCCTGAGAAACCGAACAGGACTTCTACCGCCTAGGCAACAAAATAGGATTTCAACCGCCTGAGCAACTGAACAGGTCTTCTAATACAAATAGTGAAATTATTTCTGACTAAGTATTCCCTTGAGTAGCATCGATAAATCGATAACATACACACTTCCTGTAATCTTTTCCTTCATGGTATATCATGTAATTTGTGAAGATAGAAAGTTTACTAACTCAGTAGTGAAGTTTTATTGAATGAACAATTGAATATAATGAAAATATTGAATGCAAATGGCAAGATTGTGTAGACGATAAGAATGAGAATTAGAATCAGAATCAGTGATTAAAACAATGGATTTTATTGCTATATATAGCGATTAAAATTTGCAATCATTCGTGAAAAGTAGCCATGAAAGAATATAGAAGCAACTCTTGAATCAAGAGTCATTTCTATTCGTAGAAATGAAGTGTCTTTTCAAAATATAGCTCTTACGAAGATTCAGCCATCTAAATGGAATAATTCAGCCAGCTGAATCGACTAAAAATCGAATTAGCAAGAAAACAGTGTAAACGCCATGCAATTCAGCCGGCTGAATCATCAACTTCAGCCGTCTGAATATTGAAGACTAGTTGTGAACGTGCACAACATTCAGTCGACTGAACTAGACTGTTCAGTCGACTGAATTTCATGTTTTTTGCCATACCAAAGAATTTTTAGAAAAGCTTTTGTTTATGATCTACGTTACATATGAACTATGACTTGAATTTTTTTAAATAGCGTGTGCGTGCATGTACCACTTCGAAGAGATTTTAACATGAATTCACTAATCAGACCATGGACTGAATATATTATTAAAGCTTCTATCTGGAAACTGGTCTGTAATCTGTTAGTTTTTATCTCAAGTAAAACAATATCTTCTCTTGCAAATGTGGTTAGTTCGCATAATATTTACCTATATAGTTGCCACAATTAAAAATTAAAATTCAAGGTTCTAGCAAGAAAACGTGGAGCTCAACAGCCATTAAACGGTTGGATCGTCGTAGATCGGAGCTGATCGTATAGATTTGGCTTTGAAGGCAAGTTACATGGTTTTGGTTTTTGGAGTTTTAGCGAATTAGTGGCTCGATTGGTGATGGGACCTGAAGGGAAGTTGTAGAGGAGGTCGAGTGCTATATGGGCAAAGTTTGGTGGTATACGGTGGTCAGAGGTGGCTAAAATCGCCTCCGTTCGTAGGGGCCCATGCATTCGGATTTTAACCATTTGGAGGCACTAAGCGATCCTATGGGGGGGGGGAGTTATGTTGGTGATAGGAAGTGTAATGAGGATGGGGCTTTCGCTGGTGGTGGTGCGGTAGCGAGCCATAGCCTGAGGCGTGACAGTGACGAAGAAGAACGACGGCTTTCGTATGCGTAAATGAAGGTTTCAGAGAGGGAAAGAGTATTAGTTTTAGAAATTTCATTAATTAAAAGTTAATTATAATTTAATTAATTCAATCGTTCATTATTTCATAACTTTTCTATATGAGGTACAAATTAAACATGACAAGTTGCGTTGTGATCATATTGACGAATATTACGTTATGGGGTTGGATTAGATGGATTTAGAGATTGTAGGAAATTGAATTGAATGCCTATTCAATTTTAATTTGAACCAGATCGCTTTGGCGACTTCTTTAATCAAGGTGAGTTAAGCTCACTTTTTGGTTAACTAGTATGATATATAGCTGGAAAAAAATTGCCGATTGACTGTTTGGGTGATTTATTATTTTATATTGTCAGTTTGGATATATTCCCGCCCTTGGAGTGGATGACACCCTCCGTGTAAGAGCAGATTACCCTTTATATATGATTCCTTCTCAAGGCGGTTGATTATATATTGTATGTGTTATGGGAGGACATGTTGGAAGGATCCAACTAGATATCTCACATATCGATTATATTTTTCATATAATTTGATGTACGATGTATTAGATTCCATATTTGATGACATGGGTGATTTTTTCCTAATTTGTGTTATAGCAGCACAAAGCCATATTTTAGCATTCGAAATACTATATAGTGAAGACTTAGAAGTTTAAAATAATTTAAAGTGATTGAAAAATTTATATATTTTAGTAGTTGTTCTTGAATTACTAAAAGAAGGAATTTATTTAAAGTAAATAAAAGATGTGATTTTTAATTTAATAGTTTACGAAATATTTTAAATATAAAATTTTGAACTATAAAGTAAGAATTTTAAAATCTTAAGAATAAGTTCATCTTTATAATAAAGGAATACGATTAAGAAAAAGATAGAAATATTTTGGTATAAACAATTATTAACCGTTTTATATAGAGTGAAAATATCCTGAAGATGGTGGAATCGAAGATGGAGCTCTCGAGAGTTTCGAGTGAAGATATCTTGAAGATGGTGGAATTGAAGATGGGGTTCTCAAGCGTTTCGTCATTCCTAGAATGATAACATTGCATTATTGATGGGAGGGAAGTGTTAGCATTCCAAGTGGGAAGTGCTATATAAAGGTAGAATGTAGCCTCAAGCTTCATCAACTGGGAAATGAATATTGGGCATGCAGCGGGGCCATATGGGTCACTCCCATTAGGGTATGGTCATCCCATATATCGATTACTATCAATTCGTGTATGCTTCTGGCCTGTTAACGAAAGTTGTGATCATATTCGGTAGTACTAGTCAAATAGTAGGTCGTTCTTATGTGGTAGGGGTACAAGATGTTCTTGACAGACGCCGATGCATTTTATCTAGAGATGTTCCATCGAAAGGTAGTTCCTTACCTTGTCATAGTATGGAACCCATTCAGCAATACGAGCTTTACGGACTTAGTTGTGCATATCTATGCTGAAATGTGAGATGCAAGCATTTCAGCTATATTCATATTTTACTTTGATCCCTAGACACTATTGTAATATAAATGGATTTCTATAGAATTTGTTCCGGTTATCGCAAGATAAAAATCCATCTGTGTTTATGTGCGGCATGGCCTTATGAGTTACCTTTATTTTGAAAAGAGTTTGATAACTTTAAGATTTCAACTAGTGTGTTTTTCTCACGCTGGTTTACCAGACTGACTCGGGTGTTATTTTATTATAATGCTCGTGTTAGACCGAGCATATTTATTGATTTCTTTAGATGCATTGGAGCTCAGGAGAAGAGTTGAAGGTCTTCAAGTCGCATTCACCTATATGTTATTTCGTTGCATTGTTGTCGAAATCATCAGCATTTGTGAGGATATGTTGTTATAAATATCTACGCTGATGACTGAGATTTGTGTGAAAATTGATTTATGTATGTATATTAAAGATTACCATTTCTCTTTAGTGTAAAGGACATGTTATATGTTATATTGTTGTGTTACATTATGCAATTGTGTGTTGTTTATTTTTTTTGTTTTTCTTCTTCTTCCCTTCTCCTTTTCTTTCTTCTTTCTTTCCCATAACTATCCATCTTTCCATTAATTTGAGCTGGATATGTGTGGTTCATTGTCAACTTGAATTGTGCGCATTTATGGGTCGTCACAGCTTGGTATTAAAGCACAACGTTTAGTGAGAACCTTGGCTTTGGTGGAAACTCATAAAGAGATAAAGTAATGGAATGCCTAATTTCGAGTTTAGGTGTATATATATGAGAGCTTATTTGTTAATGATAATAAAAATGTTTTAATTGAGTTGATGTAAAGGCCCGCATCTACGTACCCTTTGAGTCGACCATAATTCACATCAGTTCAACTCAAATTGAACGGAAATACGAATCTTTAGGGGTGAAGAAGAAAAAAGATAGAAGAAACTAGAAATAACAACATCAGCATCTCACAATCGCAGCGGAAAAAATATAAAATATAATAACAGATTTTAAATACAAGAACTGTACTTTTCATATACATACCATTATCAGATTAAAATAGATAACAATCAATATGGACAGTTTAATAACTTGTCCTTACACAATGGAAATAATAACCAAGTACGGAAGTACGCCTTTATCATCCAGCTCGTCTCCTGAGCTTCATAGCATCCTATCCTAAATTTGTAATACTCAGTTTGACCCAAGCATTACAATAAAATAACACCTGAGTCAGTCTAGAAAACTAGCGTGGAAAAAAACATTCAATTTGAATTATTTACTTTTCTCAAAATTCCTTGAAAACAAAGGTATCTCATAAGACCACGTCACATATAAACATGACGGGTTTTTACCTTACGATAACCAAAACAATTTCTATCAGAATCGTCTGCTATTATTATAGTGTCTATAGAAAGTAAATAGAAAATAGCTGAAATGCTTGCATCTCACGTTTCAGCATAGTTAGGCACAATCAAAACCGTACATCGCTTATTGGAGAATGTATTCCATACGAATGACTGGGCCACCGGGGTACCGCTCATCACAATACACCTCTAAAACAATGTACCGAGGACCATCATCGGGATCCCTAGCTCCACAAGACCGACCTACCCCTAACCTGGATAGACCAAATATGTTATCACCCCGGGTATTCCCACTCTTAAAAATCGAGCGCTCCTTCTTTCATGCACAACCATATCCATAAATTATATATTTCTTTGGATATATAGAAAAGTGATAACATACCCTAATTGGGTGCGGCCCACTTAGCCTTGCTGCATCTCCCCTGTTTTAGCCATTCCTAGTTGATGAGGCTTGAGGCTAAATGTTACCTTTCAAGAAACCAATCCACTTAGAATGATCATCATCCTCTAACGACGATGTTATGATAGCATTCATCCGTACAAGTTGTCCTGGGTCTGGACAGACCGAATCACCGTCTTCATCATCTTCACGTTATTCATTCGTAACTTTAAAACCGGATCAAAGTGATTTTCGGATAATTAAATCCGATCCTGGTCTCTTCGAAACAATTAACGAAATTGGCCAATATTGATAGTCGGTTATTTAACTATCAAAAAAACATCTATAAGGAGTCACTAGGCCTTACTATAAAATTTACCAAAATATTTATTTTCAAAATATCTTTATAAGATATATCAATCCCTTCCAACATCTGAAAACAATTTCTAATACTTAAATCCATAACAGGAGATTTCTAAACCATCTTAACACTTAGAATATTTCCAAATTCCCATTTTTATACTTAGGGAAATATTACAAGTCTTATTTTCCTAAAACTTTTCAAATATCAACACTAATATTTCGTAACTTATCTCATAAGTCTTCGAAATCACTAATAAATTCCCTTTTTTCAATTTCGAGAACCCGGTATGCTAATTTATATTCCCCATTCAACAGTTTATTACTACTTTTATGAACTCAGGTTCCATTTTCGAAGTTCCCATATTCAACATTTTGAAATTCCATTTCCTCCGAATCCCTTATAAAATTCCACTCCTCAAAATCATATCCATTTACAAACCCCATCTACGAATCTCTTGAGAATTTATAAATAAAATTTTCAATCACTTCAAAACTCTATGTTTATGTAAAATAAGTATTTTAAAGAATAATAATTTATTTTTGTTTTAAAACAACTTTAAGTAGTCATTTAAAAATATCGAAACCCTTTTTATAAACATCAAGAACTCATCTTTTATTTATATAAACAAATCAATTTCAAAGCTGATTTTTTTGAAATCAAAACTTATTAAAATAAATATTAAGTATTTTAAAAATTCACCTTTCGATGTACTTTGATTCTACTAGTTCAAAATTTCATAATTTGATATATTAACATTTTCCTTTTAAAAACAAACCTAAATTCTTGAAATTAAAGATATATTTTTTAAAATTCCAATAACCAATTTAATTTATAAATCCTCTCAATTTACAACCCATCGATTCCATTTTAGCTTCCTATCCATTTCCACTTTTTAAAAATAGAATTCAGTATTTTTCCTAAAATTTATTTTTCATATCTCGATATAAATTCACCCTACGAATTCTATATTCCCAAATTTCATCTGTTATCGATTTCCTTTATTTATAAACATCATTTATAAATTTATAACTTCTGTGGGTTTCACTTTTTATAAAAATAATCTCATTTATGAAATTCCAATTTTATAAATTTAATTCCTTATAAATTATATTCATTTCTGCCAACCTATTTTTAATATCTATTTCAACTTCTTTCCATATTTTCCAAAAGAATCATTTTAAAAAGAATCTATCGTTTGAAAATCCTTTATATAATTTATTTTAAAAATATCTATTTAAAATATATTTTTACGAATAGTTAAATACAAATAAAAATCATTTATTATTTTATCCAAATCAATTTCTTAAAAATAATCTAAATTTCGATATAAATATTTTTACATCCAAAATCTCCTTTTAAATCCTTTTAAATTCCAACAATAATACTTACGGTATTTAAAATACCAAAGTTAGGCTAGTGTTACTATAGCGTCCAATAATTTTGGCCACAACAATGATTTATAACAGATTATTCTAACAAATCATATATTATTATATGTGAAGAAAAAAATCAATATAAATTTTGAGGTTTCCAGTTGGATTCCTCCAACCTGTTTCCCTGCATCCACAGATGTTAATACAACCAATCCCACTTCGAGGGTGATATCGCGGTATATTGGGTCATCCTCTATTATGCAGGACGCATAGGGTCTTATCCGCTTCAATAGCAGGGTATATATCTAGCTACTAATATATATATACTGCTATATACATATATAACATCTAATAGATAATATAATTTATCAATTCTTCCAATCAACCAATAAATAATTTTTTGTTTCTATAAATAAATCCAGTCAACCAAATTAAGTAGATTTACTCACCTTTATTATTGAATTTTTTGATCGTTCCAATTTAACTTCGTTTCACAGATTCTGTGAAATTCCGACCTCGTAAGAACATATTACGGGTTATTAACAGTTTATTTTTTGTAAACAAATTATTAACTAAATTAGTGTTAACGGTATAATTAAATTTAAATTAGAACTAGTTACAATGACTAAAATAGTTAGTTACCTGATTCTTCTCCCAGGGATAATTTAATGCTTTGGAAGGTTGTTCAAAATGCATTGTTAACTAAAAGCAAGTTGATGGAGATGGGTTTTGATATTGGTGTGTCTTGTTATTTCTGTACTAATAATCCTGAGACCACGCAACACTTGTTTTTAGAATGTTCCTGTAATCTGATGCTATTTGGTAAAATGTTGCAGCTTGCTGGAAGTAACTTGATGTCCAATCTTAGGCCATTGGATATTGACATGATATACAAAGCAACGAGGTGGCTAACTATGAAAGCAAGATGCCTAACTATATGCCTGAAGAAATATATGTCTATTGTGTGGCTTGAAAGAAATATGATATGTTTTGAAAATAAGAGGAGGGATGGGCAGGTGTTATGGAAAGTCTTGAAGCATGATATTTATCTAGCTATGATGATGCAGCCCTCTATACCTGCAGTTTTTAGAGATGCTTGGAGATAGATGGTGGTTTTTCGCTTGTCTTATTTGCTCCGTGTGCTTGTTTTTCTCTAGTTAATCCCTATGTGTTTTTTTCCTTGCTTGTTTATTTTCTGTGAACAAGCTATGTATTTTATTGTTTTGTCGCAATAAAATCAGGTAGGGGCCCTGATAACCCCGCTAGGCTTTGCTAAAAAAATAGTTAGTTACCTTAAAATTTTTTTGATTCTCCCAGAAATTCCTTCATATGCAACTGCCTTCCACTCCTCAAAATCCCAATATCCATACAGTTCAGTACCATCTTTATCTTCCCATCCCTTCCACGAACTCTCTTCTCTAAATCACCGACCAAGGCAGAAAGGCCTGAATGGTACCCCCCAAAGAATAAAAAAACACAGCAATAGAAAAACCCACAACAATCGACTCGTTGACTCTTTTTGACATTTGATAGCTATTCCCTGACGACACCCGAGCATGTAGACGCACCCAAAATCCTGTCCTGCTACCTATCAATCCCCCCATCATGCCACTCCCGTCGACCAAATAGCCACCTAAACTTGCACGACCTGAGACCCAGATCACCGCTCTTCACGACAACCCTACCTCCCACGAACCCAAATTAAACGCGACTTTAGGGAAGATCCATCGAGGCCTTCCAGGCATTCGACCATGGTAGGAGCGCCGCCTTCCTCGCATTGGCTTCGCCCAAAATCGTGATCCTCTCGAGTTTAAATTTTAGATTGATACGGCCCCTTTTTTTAAGAATAATTTGATTCGAACTTGTTTCTTTTTTTTAAACGAGCAGACTTTGATTCGAACTGATATAGATAAGGAAGGACATGCAATTTTGAACGAGGAAGAGAGGAAGGGGTATGTTGTTGATCGGCTTTGAGTTGAAAGGATAAGACGTGATTTATGAAATAAAGGGTGCGGCGTGTTTGACAAGGAAGGGGGTACAATGACTGAATGAAAGAAGGGACACCCTAGTCCAATCAAATAAAAATAGATTGTTTAAATTTTCAAAATATTTCGATCTACGCAGGTCAAAATCTCAAACCCCTATCGAGGCATGCCGCTAGGTGTTTATAATGTTATATCCCTATTCTGAATGCAATGGAAAATGGCTTGAGTCCTAATTCGATCGTATGGAGAAGATAACTTTTTGGACCCAATTATTATATTGAATTTCGATATTAATTTCGACGCTTTTCTATCCCGTACGATCAAACAGTAACTCCAAACAGTACGAAATTTAAAATTCGATAATAATACACTATTATGGATCCAATGGAACTAGTTTCATCGAATTTCGAGACTGTGCTCAGGATCGCTATTTTAACGCGCCGATTAAATCGACGATTTCACAAATTGTCGAAATCACATGAAATCTTAGTTTTAAAATCTTACTCACTAAATTATAATTCAAAATATAATATTTAAACCATTTAAATATTCAAAATTGAACGATGAAAAATCCAGATCGTTACATTCCTTCCCTCTTAAAAGAATTTCATCCCCGAAGGCAGAAAAATGCTCCTGACCCATTAACTTAACAAAACCCACTTAGTTAAACTCGATATTTCACTTTTCTAATCTTCTAGTTTCAACCAAACAATTAGTTTTCAATTCTAATTCCAAAACCCTTTATTTCAATTACAATTTGAAATCCAATTGTCATTAACAAAAAAATTTCATATTTTTTCTAACACCTTAAATTTTGAATTTTTTTGGTAGAGTCTCCTTCGTACGAAGAACCTTTTGCAATATGGAAAGAGAGATAAACATATATACATCAACTCACACAATTGGAAAACAAAATATACATATTAATATTTATATTTTGCGGTATTTAATCCGAAAACGTACCTTATTTTAGCATTTTTAAGCGAGCTACTTATTTTGTTTGCATTTTGCGCAGTCAACTCCAACAAACAGCTCCATGTACCTGCCTTACTCAAATAAAGCACATGAGTCCCATAAATAGTAATTATTTTTATTATTTATTTTTACTTTTATTATTTTTTTTGAAATAAATATCCTCTTAAATTTTATGCATTTCTACGTTTAAATCATAATACACTGCCATTATGTCAACACTTAAAGAGGTGAAACATAACTGTCTGCCAATAATGGTAACAAAAGATTTTATACAAAATGAACAAGATCATTGTGAAAACCTGAGTAAAATGAATCATAACAAAGTGAAAAACAAGAACCAACATGTCACAAAACCAAAATACAACCACTCTCTAGCATGGCATATTTCTTATGTATCAAATGAGCTTCACAAAACGCTTATCAGGTGTAAAGTACTGGAAAGGCAGTAGTTGCACTTTTTCCAACCTACAAACTATTTTGTGTAAAATACTAATTGAGGATCCAAATAAAAGTGCATCGCAGTGATCAATCCCAACAAATTAAGGACAACTCTAAAATATTTTGCCAATCATTCTCTTCTTATTCCGACTCCACAAACTAAAAATCAAATCATTCTTTTAACTTATCTGTCTTGTATTCCACTTCTTTTAGATTATTTCTATTTTTTTAGGCATGAAGCATTTGTGTTGAAGTGTAGGAATTTACTGTACACCAAATTGTGATGGGATAAAAAGATGTATTATTTTTGTTGTTGCATTCTATCGAAATGGATTAAACAATTTGTTGTCACATGTTCTAATTAGGTTAAAGCAAATAATTTGTTAACAAATTCTCTATGGACATTTATTCGAAAATTTAGGAATCAGTAAAAGCTTTACTATTTTGATTTTTGATACTGTCAAAATATTTGCTGCTTAAGTAATTTCCATTTTTATAATGTTAATTAGAGACCAATGTACCATTTTTTGTATTACTAGTTTGAAGTTATGTCCAAAAATAAACAAATATTTTTATTCTATAAAAATGATGATAGTGAGACATCTCAAATCTGCTTTTACTTATAAGGGAAAGTATCTTGGATCCTATAAATAATCTAGACTGTTCATTAAAATCCAATTGAAGACTTACAAAACGTGAATTTTTGCATCTTCTTCTTGTCTCTTTTTTTATACAACTTTGCAGATGGTTTCTACTCTAATGCAATTTAGTTAAATCTTATTATTTTAACAGTATTTACCTAATTATGTCACCGTAGACTGAAATATATAAATAATTAAGTTGACATTATAAATTAGATTTGTATACTCCTACACAATAAACTTTCAAATCTAAACTTTGGCATGATATTTTTTTTGATTTATATACCATTTCAATATTCAATTAACTAATATATTTATTTAATTATTTCACTTCCATGTATAATTCCAAATCTGATTTTTATCTCAAACATCACTTCAATTGTTTTGACTTAAGTTTAACCTTATTTTATAATTCAATTTTTATTTACCTTAAAATTAACTCTAAATTCATTCAATCCATTTAAACTTACTCAAGTTAAATTTTAAATTCCAAAATTCAATGTTTACACTTCCTCTTCTTATTAAGATCATTCTCAACTTATAAGTTAAAAAACTTGTTTCCTGATATTTTTTCAAAAATATTTAAATAAGGATTCCAGAATTCAAACACTCGATGTTTATTTCAAATCACTTTGAAATCATAGATATACATATATAGCTCCTTTGGTTTAACAATCCATTCCTTTGAAATTTTCAAAATCAATTCGTTTTTTTCAAAACAAATTCCTTTTAGAACTTCTAAAACAACACTTGTTTACCAACCAAAACTCTCCATATCAATTTATTATGGTAGCAATTCTCACTTAGAAACTCGAAAATGAACATCGATGATGCGACCGTCATCATCATAATTATTTCCCAGCTACTCTAGTGAGTTCAGTGCTATATCACTTCCAAAATCCATTTAAATCAAAATTTCTCTTCAAAATCTAAAATTTAACTCCATTTTCCTTTCAACAACTTTGGAAAACATTTTTTTAAACTTCCAAAAATCTAAAATTTTCCAATACTTAGTTCAAATCCTTTTTAAAACATTTCTCAAAGCTTTCGGGAGTTTAAATCTCCAAATTCTGGTTTGAATCCATTTTAACTATAATCGATTTTATAATTCATACTTATACAAAATTTCATTTGGTTATATAACCCATTTTCAATTTTATAGTCTCATTTTGATTATATAATTACAACCAAACACATCACTGTATTAATTTTCAGAAAATTATCATCTTTCATATCAAAATATAGTTTGGGAAAAATTATTTCATTTATCCATTTCAAAACAATATTGTGTCGGTTTAACATGTTCAAGTGTTTAGAAACCCCTATCGATTTAGTGGCGTCCCACTACTCGAATAGAATTTACATACCACTCAACAGATAAATCAACACAATACAAAACTATTTATATTCACCAACAAATACACATTCATATCTATCATTACACTCAACTCATTCTAGAGTACTACTGACTTCATCTCAAATGAGTAATCCCCACCGGAGCCAAGGTTCTCGCTTAACCTTCAACTCTGATACCGAGTGTAAAGGCCCGTATCTCCATACCCTATAAGTCGACCATAATTCACATCAGCTCAACTCAAATTGAACGAAAATATGTATCTTTAAGGGTGAAGGAAAAAAAAGATAGAAGAAACTAGAAATAATAACATCAGGTTCTCATAATCGCAGCGGAACAAAATATGATACATATTAACAAATTTTAAATACAAGAATTGTACTTTTAATATACATACCATTATCAGAGTACAATAGATAACAATCAATATGGACAATTTAATAACTTGCCTTTGCACAACGGAAATAACACAACGGAAATAATAATCAAGTACTGAAGTACGTCTTTATCATCCAGCTCGTCTCCTGAGCTCCATAGCATCCTATCCTGAACCTGTAATACTCGGACTGACTCGTGCATTATAATAAAATAAAATCCGAGTCAGTATGGAAAACCAGCGTGAGAAAACACACTCAAAACAAAGGTATCTCGAAAGACCATGTCACACATAAACACGACGGGTTTTTACCTTACGATAACCAGAACAATTTTTATCAAAATCATTTGATATTATAATAGTGTCTATAGAAAGTAAATAGAAAATAGCTGAAATGCTTGCATCTCACGTTTCAGCATAGTTGGGCATAATCAAAACCATACAGCGCTTATTGGAGAATGGATTCCATATGAATGACTAGGCCACTGGGGTACCATCCATCACCGTACACCTCTAGAACAATGTACCAAGGATCATCGTCGGGATCCCCTGCTACACGAGACTGGCCAACCCCTAACCTAGATAGACCGAATATGTTTTCACCCCGGGTGTTCCCACACTTAAAAATCGAGCACTCCTTCTTTCATGCACAAGCATATCCATAGTTACATATTTCTGAGGATACTTAGAAAAGTGATAACATACCCTAATTGGGTGCGACCCACTTAGCCTTGCAACTTCTCCCCTGTTGTAGTCATTCCCAGTTGATGAGGCTTGAGGCTAAACATTACCTTTTAAGAAATCATTCCACTTAGAATGCTCGTCGTCCTCAATGATGATGTTCTGATAGCATTCATCCATAAAAGTTATCCTGGGTCTGGACAAACTGAATCACCATCTTCATCATCTTCTCGGTATTCATTCGTAAGGTGAAAACCGGATCGAAGTGGTTTTCGGATAATTAAATCCGATCATGGTCTCTTCGAAACAATTAACGAAATTGGTCAATATTGATAGTTGTTTATTTTACTATCAATAAAAAATCCATAAGTAGTCACTAGGCTTTAGTATAATTTTTTCCAAAATATTTAATCTCAAAATATCTTTATAAGATATATCAATCCCTTCCAACATTTGCAAACAATTTCAAATACTTAAACCCATAACAAGATATTTCGAAACCATCTCAACACTTAGAATATTTCCAAATTTCCATTTTTATACTTAAGGAAATATTATAAGTCTTATTTTCCAAAATCTTTTCCAATATCAACACTTAAGAAAATATTTCGTAACTTATATCATAAGTCTTTGGAATCACTAATAAATTCCCCTTTTATCAATTTCGAAAACCCGGTATCCTTATTTATAATCCCCATTCAACAATTTATAACTTCTTTTATGAATTCAGGTTCCATTTTCAAAGTTCCCATATTCAACGTTTTGAAATTCCATTTTCTCCAAATCCCTTATAAAATTTCTCTCTTCAAAATTACATCCATTTATAAGCCCCATTTACGAATCTCGAGAGAATTTACAAATAAAATTTTCAATCTCTTCAAAATCTATGTATATATAAAATAAGTATTTTGAAGAATAATACTTTATTTTTATTTTAAAACAAGTTTAAGTAGTCTTTTAAAAATATCAAAACTTTTTATAAAATCAAGAACTCATCTTTTATTTATATAAACAAATCAATTTCAAAGCTGATTTTTCTAATTAGAATATATTAAAATAATATTAAATGTTTGAAAAATTCACTTTTCGATGTACTTTAATTCTACTAGTTCAAAATTTCATAGATTGATATACAACATTTTCCTTTTAAAAACAAACCTAAATTCTTGAAACTAAAGATATATTTTTTTAAATTCCAATAACCAATTTAATTTATAACCCTCTCGATTTACAACCCATCGATTCCATTCCAGCTTCCTATCCATTTCTACTTTTCAAAAATAGAATTCACTATTTTTCCTCGAATTTATTTTTCCTATCTCGATATAAATCCACCCTATGAATTTTATATTCCCAAATTTCATATATTATCGATTTCCTTTATTTATAAACATCATTTATAAATTTATAAATTCTCTGGTTTTCACTTTTTATAAAAATAAATTCATTTATAAAATTCTGTTTTTATAAATTTAATTCCTTATAAATTCTATTCATTTCTGCCAATCTATTTTTAATACGATTTCAACTTCTTTCCATATTTTCCAGAAGTACCGTTTAAAAAAGAATCCATCATTTGAAAATCCTTTATATAAATTATTTTAAAAATCTTTATTTAAAATATTTTTATAATAGTTAAATACAAACCAAAATCAATTATTGTTTTGTCCAAATCATAATATATATGGTATTTAAAATACCAAAATTAGGCCAGTGCTACTATAACATCCAATAATTCACATCACAACAATAATTTATATAGATTATTCTAACAAAACATATATTATTATATATGAAAAGAAACAATCAATATAAATTTTGAGGAATCTAGTTGGATCCTTCCAACCTGTTTCCCTGCATCCACAGATGTTAATACAACATAAAAATAACAATCTCACTTCGAGGGGATATTGCAGGATATAGGTCATCTGCTATTATGCGGGGGCATATAGGGTATCATCCGCTCCAATAGGTGGGTATATATCCAGCTACTAATATATATATACTACTATATATATAACATCCAACAGTAATATAATTTATCAATTCATCCAATCAACAAATGAATAATTTTTTTATTGCTATAAATAAATCCAGCCAATCAAATTGAGTTAGATTTACTCACCTTTATTTTTGAATTTGCTAATCGTTCCAATTTAAATTCTTTTCCCAAATTCTGCGAAATTTTGACCTCATAAGAACATATTACGCGTTATTAACAGTTGGAATTTTTATAAAAATTTTTTTAATTAAATTAATGTTAACGATATGACTAAATTAAAATTAAAACTAATTATAGTAACTACAAAAATTTAGTTACCTTAAAAAAATTCCGATCTTCTAGAAATTCCTTCATATGCAATTCCCTTCCACTCCTTAAAATCCCAATATCCATAAAGTTCAATACCATCTTTATCTTCCCATCCCTTTCACGAACTCTCTTCTCTCAACCACCGAACAAGGCAGAAAGGCCTGAATGGTACCACCCCAAAGAATAGTGGCTTGGAGTAAAATAGTAGGCTTGGAGTAAGGGAGCGCTGTTGGTGTAAGGGGGAGTTACAGTATGATCAAAGTGGTAAGTATATTTTATAAGGTTGTCATCATAAAAAAGGGGGAGATTGTTAGGAACTTGAGATCGTGGTTTTGATGACAACAACCTTTGTAACTTATTTTATAACTTATTTTATTATAAATTATATACTAACACCATTGTCTAAATATATATGAATGTTATTATGCACGATATATGTAAGGAATGTACTGATTATTGAAGACTATACAGTATAAAGATCAAGAATGAAGAAGTCAGGTTTGAAAACTCAAGAGCATCAAGATCAAGATTTCAAGATAAGTGTCTAGTTTTGTTAAAACTTCATAATAGCATGGAAATATTCATTCCAAATTTCATTTGGGATGAAAGCCATTTCTACCTTCCTAGTGGCTTACAAACCCATGACAAGTAGCCTACAAACCTACGACAAGTGGCTTACAAACTCTAACGACCCTGACTCGACCTTCGAAAATCGGTACCGAATACGTCACTCGTATTCAAATGCCGCAGATCTAAACGTCGAATCTGGTTCGCCGGAGCTTACAACACATTAAGTACAACACAGCGGAAGAAAACAATGAAATAATATCATTGATAAACATCATTTGATACAATATTTGATACAACTGAATGATACAATGAATATCAATATACATCGGAGATATGATACAAGACAATAACAGCAGAAAGAAAAGATAACACCAGCAGCGGAACAACATCTCCAATATAGTCTTCAAGAGAGAAAGAGAGATAGAATCCAAAACTGTAACTCCATCTCCAAAGCACCAATCCAGAAGTAGCTCGAACTCCCAATCAAGATGAAATGAAGCAACTTGATCCAAATGTGATTGCCAAATCCTAAGGCTGAAAGCTATCGAATCTACACCTACTATTCGATTATTTTAAAAACCTAACTCTAGTCTGCCCGTGTGGAAAATTGTGGGCACCCAGAGTTTAGGAAGGGAACAATAAACTCCAGGTCAGTCATGAGACTGATATGAGCAAACAAAAACATTTTATATCTTTAAAACGAACAACGAAGGATTGTAAAATTTAAATCCGCAATGCTTTTTAGAAAATGAAACTATCATAAGGCCTCCCGCCACACACACAATGCAAACGCAGAATTGGAGGAAATTTCTCCTTATGATAGTATAATATGCTTGATACGAGAAAATTTCTTTGATATTATTACTAGTGCATAGTGCATAAAAACATTTCGAAAGTATAATATTAATCTTAGCTAGCATAGACATTCCGAACTATGCCTACTATAGCTACCATCTAAACAGTGGTGACCACCATAAGTAAATGGCAGGTTCTACAACTAAAACCGTACAAGGCGCGTATTGAAGATTGGATTTCCAACAAATGTTTAGGCTAAAGAACTTCCTATTGCCACATGGGTACGCCTCTAGAGGGACGTCCCGAGAACCTACCCGGCTCTCTGCCAACACAAGACCGGGTTACCTCTGTAACTAGGTAACTACTACTCGAGCATGCCATCCCCCGGTTGTTTGCTACCTTTATCCAAGAACTCGACACCAACAACCACAATGCAATCACAAATTAATAGATTTGTAGTGACCACATGAGTTAAGTATCTGGCTCCATACCATGATACCACCCTTTTCCAGAAGGGAATGACACACCCTAAAGGGCCCGACCCTCATAATCTTGCCGCATCTTTCCGGTTTGACCATTTCCGAGGTGTGAGGTCCTGATGCATTCTCGTCCACAAAGCTACGCTTTACACAAAAGTCATGCTTTGATCAACAAATAATACACAACAGCACTCAGCATGCCACACTACCAAATTGGGAGTATATAATTGATAACTTTCAACTACATAACCTCTAAGCTCGTACGTCTCAGAGAAGTGTGTTAAGCTAAGAGAATAAATTCTCTGCCACCAACAGAAATGTATTTGATAGAGATAAGTTTTATATCTCATAGTGTAATGTCAGACATACAACCATACAAGTCTGTTTCAGGTTCGAACAAAACCGAAGGCACTTCGTCTAATAAAGGAAGAAGCCCTTTGTTATCCCGCTTTTTGGCAAAGCCGTGATACCAAAAGATTGGTCGAAAACGGGAAACAGTCCATCTCAGAGATTGGTTATGCTTCGCTTTGCCATGGATATCGATGAATTTTGCCCGAGTCCAGATCAGGCCACAATTGATAGGACACGACAAGAAAGGTTGTAGGAGCCATCATTTCAAGTTTCAAGTCAATCCGAGTTCGTATGCTCAAGATATGATGGATACATTGTGAAGGGAAATAGTCATTGTCTGGTTCGAAACCATGAAGTTCGAACCCATCTTGTTCGAACCCATCCTGTTCGAAACCATCCACGCCCTCTCCTTCGAACCCACCTAGTTCGAACCCATCCACGTCCTTGCCTTCGAAGCCATGAAGTTCGAACCCAAGCCACGTTCGAACCCATCAGCTAGTACCTGCCTCAACCCCCTCGCCTTCGACTCCATCACCTTCGAATCCACCACAGTGGCCCACCTTCGAATCCATACCTTCACACGGCTTCGCATCCTCACTTCGAACCCATCGAGTGACCCAGTTCGAACCGATCAAGTTCGAACCCATAAGGATTCCTGGATTCGAATCGGTCACGTTCGAAACCAGGAATACTTCCTATTTCGAATCCACCGAGTCAATTGGTTTGGATGACGTGTTCGTCGTAGTTCACGGAGTCGAAGCGGTCCATTCGGAGATAAGTTAGGATCGATTCGAATATTGCGCGCCACGTCACTGCAAGCCCACGTGCACTGATGGATTCGAAATCATGGGTTCGAGATCATGGGTTCGAAACACCCAGCCAACCGAAAATGCTGATTTCGAACCGAGCATATCTCCTAAACCATAAATCCAAATGCAACCAAATTTTCACAGTAGCTTCCATACGAGGTAAAGATTGTTCCTGCCAAGTTTCAGCTCGATTGGACCATTCCTTGATGGGTTCGAAATCACTTCGAACCGATGTCAGATCGAGACGAAACTTGGTGGGGTCGGTCGCGTGGGCCCACTCACGTGCCAGAAGAAGTCTCATGAAGTTTCAGCAAGATCTGGGCCTCCAACGCCTATAAATAGCACCCTGAAGCCTTCAGAAAGGGGGAGCTTCCGAGAACTTATGCTATTGAATGCCAAGACTCTGCCGGATTCAAGTTTAACTATCAGAATCGCTGTTGTATTCAGATTTCAAAGCAATTGTCAGCTGTAATCCGTTGTAATCGATTTAATCAAGCAAAGCAATAAAGAGAAAACCTTCAAAGTGGACGTAGGCGCGAACGCCGAACCACTATAAATCCTGTGTTTGTGATTGTTGTTCGTGAATTACTGTGATTTGTTACTTAGAACTGAATTCTATATTGATTGTTGCTGAGTTCTGTGTTGATCATTCTTAATTTGAGTACGTAAACGGGTGCTTTCGTGATATTGGGTGTTTGTGACCAATTTTGGTGCAAACATTTTGGTGCTTTCACTGAGAATTGAACTCAAGGAGAAGTTGAATTTGAAAATCCAGAGGTTCAGATCTAGGAATTATGGCAAGACAATCGAGTAGGAGGCCAAGGCCTGAGAGAAGCGAACCACAAGGAAGTCAGGAGGCTTCCTCAGGAGCGAATCAACCATCAATATACATCACGAGGGACGAGATGGAAACCATGATGAAGAGGCAAGAGGAAATGATCCAGAGTTTATTCCAACAGATAGGACAGCTTGGAGCACAGAATAGGGAAGCCAATGGAGTCCAGAACGGAGCAGGACCATCCGGCGTAGCACCTGGATTAGGGGGCACACCCTTGGAGAACGTTGATCCAGTTTCGGAGAGAGAAAGAGGAGCATCTGCGCAACTCGGTAGTAGTAGAGGAGCGAACGCTCAGTCAAGGGGGCAGATCCCGGAGTTACCTCGTGAACTCGGGGGGCAGGTTGGAAGCAGTGAACAAGGATTACATCTCGGAGACAATGACCGGTTAGCAGAGATAGTTAGGAGAGCTTTGAGAGGCGGTATGGTGAACAAAGATTTGGAAGATGTTAATAGAAGCCCTTTTACTTCAGCAATCAGGCAAGCTAGGAACCCACCTGATTTCAAACTACCATCGTTGGACATGTATGACGGGAGAACGGACCCCACGGTCCATCTGACAAAATATATGAGGCATATGGAAGTGCTGGGGGCATCGGAGGAGGTTATGGCCCGGTGTTTTCCATTGTACTTGGCAGATATCGCTGCACTATGGTTTAGACAATTGGAGAACGGATCCATCGGAACATGGAATGGTTTAGTGGAGAGATTTATGAGGCAATTTAGGGTTCATATTACAAGACCCAAGAACGTGATGACTTTGGCAACCCTAAAGCAAAAAGCCGGAGAGACCTTGAGAAGTTATCTAGCACGATTTAATGCAGCAGCAGCTTCAGTGGATAGAGCAGATCCATCCATGGTGGTAATGGCAGCTGTGTCCGGAATAGCTGACGGCACAGAGTTCAAGAATTCATTGACTAAAGATCCACCCATTGATCTAGAGGAATTCTATCATGAAGCAGAAAAGTTTTTACGATTAGAAGATGCGAGTGCCGAGAGAGAAGAAGGAGATGGGATAGAAGTTTTTGCATTTAGAGACGAAAAGCCTCTTAAAAAAGATTCGGATA
The DNA here is from genome assembly GCA_030765085.1 of Allium cepa. Classification (NCBI taxonomy): domain Eukaryota; kingdom Viridiplantae; phylum Streptophyta; class Magnoliopsida; order Asparagales; family Amaryllidaceae; genus Allium; species Allium cepa. Next base: position 45,111,187 of record CM060943.1, read on the forward strand.
AAGGTAAAAGAAAAATTGAGAATGACAGAGACAGATCAAAGCGGCAACGGAGGGAGCCGCGATTCACCACCTACGCTGAGTTGAACGAGAGCCTGGAACGAATTTATCAGGATACCAAAGAACAGATTCCGTATCGTAGGCCGATGCGAAGGGATCCTACCTCTGACGAAAGGAAATCAGATAAGTTCTGTGTATTCCATGAATTAAATGGTCATAACACTAACGATTGTAGGCACCTGAAGGATGAGGTGGAAGGGCATATCAGGAACGGTATGCTCCTTCAATATGTAAGGAGGCGAGCTCCTGCGGCGGAACCAGAGCGACCACCGTCCACATCAGCTAGAGGCGATCCCGAATCAAGGCACCGTTTGGTTATCAACTGAATGAAATAACGATGAACAAGTTGTAAGCTTCCACTACCGCAATTAAATCATTTACACATGTGCGAGATCGCGAACGATCTCCAGGCATGCTCTGAGTGATCATCGACCGTTTCGTAGTGGGAACTTACACTTTGACATCCATGCTTTACTTTCATTCCATTTTGATTTGAACTTTTGGACTTTGTTTGTTTGGACATTGTTTTTGGAACTCATTTGTTTAATAGTTATTTGATTTTGATAACTCTCGAATGACCAAGCTACTAACACCTGTATGGGGTCGCGAACGATCCTTAGGTATGCTCTGAGACGGCGATGAACCGCCCCTATAAACGATCCAGGAACTCACCCGAACGTGACCCTGGCTTTGATAACACCAAGCCCTCCCGGGCACACACACAACTCGCCTTGAACGGCATCCGACCTCGAACGGTCACAATCCGCCTCGAACAGGCACCCGACTTCAAACAGTCATAACTCGCCTTACCTCAAATGGCTTGATCGCGAACGGTCGTCACTTGAGGTCCAACATCCGACCGCGAACGGTCACGAATTCGCCTCGAACGGCACACGATCGCGAACGATCACTTTCTGCCTTGAACGGCACCGACCGCGAACGGTCACAGATTCGCCTCGAACGGCACACGATCGCGAACGATCACTTCCTGCCTCGAACGCCATCGATCGCGAACGGTCATGGCTCACTGATTATGAAATCCGACTTCGAACGGTCACCATTCGCCTTGAACGGCACTTGGTCACGAACGATCATCATTTTCCACGAACGGCAACCGACCGCGAACGGTCCCATCTCATTATTTGCCACGAACGGCAATCGACCGCGAACGGTCCTATTTCATCTTATGCCACAAACGGCACGGACCGCGAACGGTCCTGATTCACCTCAAGCAGCATACGATCCCGAACGATCGAAGCATGGATTTATACGCTCGACCGCGCACGACCGCGCTTCATCCCAAATAGCTCGATCTCGAACGATCGTCATCTGAGGCCATATGAAACTATCGAGTTCTTTGCAGGTTGATAATCGGATACGAACATCCAACTCAAGGCATTACAAAACACACCTTCCTACAGCAAGGCATGTTTTGGGGGGCAAAGTGTTATCCCGCTTTTTGGCAAAGCCGTGATACCAAAAGATTGGTCGAAAACGGGAAACAGTCCATCTCAGAGATTGGTTATGCTTCGCTTTGCCATGGATATCGATGAATTTTGCCCGAGTCCAGATCAGGCCACAATTGATAGGACACGACAAGAAAGGTTGTAGGAGCCATCATTTCAAGTTTCAAGTCAATCCGAGTTCGTATGCTCAAGATATGATGGATACATTGTGAAGGGAAATAGTCATTGTCTGGTTCGAAACCATGAAGTTCGAACCCATCTTGTTCGAACCCATCCTGTTCGAAACCATCCACGCCCTCTCCTTCGAACCCACCTAGTTCGAACCCATCCACGTCCTTGCCTTCGAAGCCATGAAGTTCGAACCCAAGCCACGTTCGAACCCATCAGCTAGTACCTGCCTCAACCCCCTCGCCTTCGACTCCATCACCTTCGAATCCACCACAGTGGCCCACCTTCGAATCCATACCTTCACACGGCTTCGCATCCTCACTTCGAACCCATCGAGTGACCCAGTTCGAACCGATCAAGTTCGAACCCATAAGGATTCCTGGATTCGAATCGGTCACGTTCGAAACCAGGAATACTTCCTATTTCGAATCCACCGAGTCAATTGGTTTGGATGACGTGTTCGTCGTAGTTCACGGAGTCGAAGCGGTCCATTCGGAGATAAGTTAGGATCGATTCGAATATTGCGCGCCACGTCACTGCAAGCCCACGTGCACTGATGGATTCGAAATCATGGGTTCGAGATCATGGGTTCGAAACACCCAGCCAACCGAAAATGCTGATTTCGAACCGAGCATATCTCCTAAACCATAAATCCAAATGCAACCAAATTTTCACAGTAGCTTCCATACGAGGTAAAGATTGTTCCTGCCAAGTTTCAGCTCGATTGGACCATTCCTTGATGGGTTCGAAATCACTTCGAACCGATGTCAGATCGAGACGAAACTTGGTGGGGTCGGTCGCGTGGGCCCACTCACGTGCCAGAAGAAGTCTCACGAAGTTTCAGCAAGATCTGGGCCTCCAACGCCTATAAATAGCACCCTGAAGCCTTCAGAAAGGGGGAGCTTCCGAGAACTTATGCTATTGAATGCCAAGACTCTGCCGGATTCAAGTTTAACTATCAGAATCGCTGTTGTATTCAGATTTCAAAGCAATTGTCAGCTGTAATCCGTTGTAATCGATTTAATCAAGCAAAGCAATAAAGAGAAAACCTTCAAAGTGGACGTAGGCGCGAACGCCGAACCACTATAAATCCTGTGTTTGTGATTGTTGTTCGTGAATTACTGTGATTTGTTACTTAGAACTGAATTCTATATTGATTGTTTCTGAGTTCTGTGTTGATCATTCTTAATTTGAGTACGTAAACGGGTGCTTTCGTGATATTGGGTGTTTGTGACCAATTTTGGTGCAAACACCCTTGCAATCCGGGTATCCATAATTCCGATCGGACTCCCCATCACATATGGAGAACTCTATACCGAAGCAACTCATGTAGAGTAAATCGACAGGTTATCCTATCGTTCTCGAAGACACTCGGTCTTCACCACCGGTCTTCAATTGCAATTCATAACGTCGTATCACTATTCGGAATTGGTTATATGACATAAGGTCCTCTCCCGGCTAAACCGAATAGTGAGCGCAATATTTAAAAACATATGGATATGAGATTTCAGTTAAGTCACAACTTTAAAAAAAAAACCCAAAACCTTTCTTCAAATAGTTAGAACAAATTACCATTTCAAATCTTTAAACAAAAAGATTCATTTCACAAAGTTCACCCAGTTTCACAAAGATTCATTCACAGATTTTTCAAAACAATTTCCATTTCAATTTGAATTAACTCATTAAATCTTTAATCAAAGATTTAGTAGCTTTCAAACTCGTTTCCAAAGGTTTATTCATAACTTGGAAAACCATTTTCATTTCAAACTTGAATTCCTTTTAACACAAATTGGAAATTCATTTCTTATACGAAAGCTTTTATTATTTGAAAAAAATAGTTTTCAATTCGAAAAAAATCCGATTTCATTTATACAAGTTAAAATCTTTGGGTTAAATTCAAATTCCCAAAACAACACTTTAAAAAATGGTTTAAAACCCATATAACTTGTATAACTTTATAAATCATAAATAGAATTCAATTTCAAATTTTTTTTTTGAATTCAAATCTAAATCAAACTTCAAACTAAATCAAGTTATTCCAAAATAAATTTTATCTTTGAAATTCCTTTTAAAAGCTTTTCACTTTAAACCCAATCCATTTCCAAAACCATTTGGATTCAAGATTCAATTCTAAAACCATTTCAAAAATCTACGACTTAACTCATTTCCACGTGCAATCCATATTTGTGTGTGTATAAGTGTGGTCCAGAGGTTTTACACAATAAAAGTGCAACATCATCAATATCATCACAAATTCAAGCACATCAATTATAGATAAGCGGTATATTCCTATACGCTTATCTTCCATTCACAGATTCACAGATAAATAATATACAATTATCATAGATAAATAAATTGCATTCATCACAGCTTGAATTAAAATAATTCATATCACAAAGCATCACACAACAGAGATATCAAACGATCCACAACATTCAATATAATACAATCATCCATAAGTAAGATTAATTAATTATCTAGTTAGTTTAAATCAGATTAATCACTATGAATAAACTACAAATCCTGGTTAATTAATTGCAAATCATATTTATTAATTATCCTTAATTATTCATTAATTAACCTTTACTAATTAATTAACCTCTAATTATTAATTAATCAACTTTTAGTTAATAAATTAATCAATCTTTAATCATTAAATGATTAACCCCTGATTATTTATTTTTAAATAACTACATTAATTAACCCTTAATTGATTACCATTTAATTAATTACAATAAGTGATTATATTTAATCACTTAATCAACTTTAACCATAAATTAATTACTACTAATTAATTACAAACCATTTTAGTTAATTAACTTTTTTTTATTATTAAATAATTAACCTTGAATTATTTAATAATTCTTTAATTAATCTCCCTTATCAAATAAATCTCAAAATAATTTTAATCACTTAATTAATCAACATTTAATCATAAATTAATTATTCTTTAATTACCAGGGTCTTAATTAGCTTAAGATACATCACTTATCTTAATTACTTGCTAAATCACATTCATCGGATCACGTTTGAAAACACTTAGATTTTAATTAAACAATTATCCCTATATAATTATTTAAAAACAAAACAATTTCAAAACATTCAATTTACCATTTAAACTTACTTTTAAACACTTTATTTTGGAACTTTATAAATTATCTAAACTTGGAAAATTTGTTTATATTTTGCTTTTAAACTTTGAAACCTTTGAAAATCTTGAGTTCTTTCTTTTATAACCCGGTATACTTAAATTACCTGAGCAAAAGCACTTCAGCCCCGAGCTTATACCCGAGCCTCAGCTCTTCTATATTTTAAAACTTGTTTTTGATTCGAATTTTTAGAATCTGGTTTATAAACAAAAGCAACCCGAGACAACCCCTGTTTCTCCCGGACCCAACAAACACCTATTTCGAGACAAATTCAAATTTCCCCGAGCTAACTCCACGTATCCTCCTTCCTCCACAATCTTCATAAAATAATGTGCACGGTGCACATGTACTACTCATCCGTCCAACTCCGGTCATGGCCAGGACCGCCGACCAGTCCAGTGGTCACCTCTCCCTAAACAATCGTCCAGTTTGATCAAAAACATCTGGAATGAAAATCGAGCATCTCGGTTTAAATCTGGAACCAACTTCGGTCAAAAAAACTCCTTGCCTGACCACTGTCGATCACCTACAGCTACGCCGACCCGTCCCCGCATTCGCCAAAGCTTTCCCCTTCTGTTCCCCCTGGTGCGATCGGCTTCAGTTGACCCACAACCGATCGAAAGTACTCCAAAACTAGTCGACAAAAACTGTTGCTCGAACCCTAGTTTGCCATGTTTCGGCCACCACGGTCATCAAGTAAACGCCTCTCTATTTTTCTTGTGACCACCAGATCACCTTCTTCCTGCAGCCTTCGTCACGGCCGCCAATATTTCCTCGATTGTCGTAAATCGACGAACAATCAATTTCTGATCATCTCATAATATCCCGTCATCCATACGCTTAAAAATCATAAAAATTATGTCAAAAGTCATCATTTTACACAATGTTTCAGATTATATATTCAAAGATTGAAATTGACTTGATCGATTTTTTAACCATTCTTTGATTTTGCTGTAATTCATAAATTTCCGAGGTGAATACTTAATATAAATTCTCGAAGTTATTTTTAAAAGTGATGTTACAAAATTTCAATCATCTTTCTTTTGTAAATCAAAATCTAATATTGATTATGGGATGAGATATTGAATTTCTTTCGATTTTTGCAGACCTGTTATACTCAACAGAGCCACATATATACATATATAGGCATGCACACCATTCACAGATGTATATACATACATCCAGACATAGTTCACTTCTATATAAACACATGCAGATCAAAAATTCAACCCAGATTTAGAACTTAAATATATAGTTTGCTCACTTGGCAAAGAAGAACAGAGGAAAATTGGAATTTGGAATTGATGTTGAAAAGATTCTGGAATTGATTTTGAACCTGTTGCATGCCTTAATTCAGGTTGCAGTGATGATTTCATTTTAGAATTTTGCTTGATCTTTGTCTTGCATTCCAAGGTTGGAATCTGAAGTGTTTGATTCCAATTTTCCTTTCAGGTTGGAGACTTTGATTTGCTTTTTAATTTCCAGGTTCCAGATCTTTGATTTTACTTTGATTTTGAGGTGGCAATTGATCTGAAACTGTTGTTGTTTGCTTTGAATTTCAGGTTGAAGATGTTTTTTTTTAGTTTTCCACATTATCATTTCTCTCTGGTTTTGATTTTTCATTGCATTATTTTGATTTTCATCTCAGTTTTGATTTTGGAAGGATGAAGAGAAATTAAGAAGTAAGAGTTTTAGAGCTGAAAAAAATGAATAGCCAGGTTTCTCTTTTCATTTTTACATAAAATTTAAATCTAAAGAAAAATGTTGAAATGCCACTTGTAGTATTTGCTAACACTTGTAATCCTATATATCTATTTCTTTCACAAACGTCATTTGTTATAAAATTTATGTTTATATCCTTAATCAAATTATTTTTGTGAATTTTATTTTAACCCTTATTACAAATATAATTTCATATACTAACATATGTCTTTATTTTAAAATGTTTATGTTCTTATCTTTGTATATATTCTTATTTGCACAAATAAAATTTATTTCAGTTACTTTTCACATTCAATCTTAATTAGTTCAATACTTTTACATATATACATTTATATATTTTAAACTTAAGATATTAAACTTATTAATAAATACTTATTTTAAAATTTTCATTTTAAACTTAAGTAATCATACTTTTTTTTTCAAATATAAAATTTTCTTTAAGTCCAATTAAATTTCAATATATTAACATTTGAATTTCAAATTCAAATTTCAAATTATCATTTACATATACATAAACACAAACCAAACACATGTTTAGGTAACACATTTCCTACTTAGTTTAATATGTACACAACTAAATTCATTTCAAATATAAAAGAAGAGTGTTTTAATTTTTTTTATTAATTTCATTTGTTTTGATATTATATGTATACATTGTTTTTCAATTACTTGTACAATTTAGAAAGAAAAAGAATTGAAAACAATCAATAAATAATCATACATATATAGTTCTTAATTTGTAAAACTTTTTAAATCTAATTTATTTATTAACTCAAATTTTATTTTCTAAGATATTTAAATTTGAATCTAAATTTCAAATTCTATCTTTAAATCTATTTTACATGCATATTCATTTCCAAATGTTCAAATTAATTCTCTATTAATTCATAATTAAATTCAAAAATTCATTTAAATTACAAATTTAAATTTATCTCAAAAATTGGGATCGTTACAGATTCCCCTCCTTAAGAAAATTTCGTCCTCGAAATTTGCTAGGGAGACAATAAAAGATGAATACAAAGATAGAGAATCGTCTCATCAATCAAATCTATTCTGCATTTGGCTTACCAAATCAGAATATCAACAATATGAGAACAAACTCATACAATTATTTCACAAGATACTCGGGTTATCAATCTACGAATTATGTAGGGGCATCGATTAGTTCGAAGGGATAACTAATCGTTTGTAGAATATATCGAGACCTAGACAATAGATAAATGGATTTGATCTTCCATAATTCTTAAACACTAGGTATGGATTCCGAATTCAGGTCGGAATACTTCAAAATATACACCCTCTTATCCCTCCTCGGACTTTGATACTCACAAGAAATTATTACAGAATTTCAAATTTTGGGTTTGACCGAAATCGTTTTATCGATACAAATCTTTATATTTTATTCATCAATTTATTTTAAATAGAATTTTAAATTCATTAAAGTTTAAAACGAAAAGCTGATAGGGAACCGATGAAGAAAATACGAAGTAGGAATTATCTACACGATTCGTAAGGCCACCATCGCACAAAAACTTCTTCTTCGAGCGACCACAAAGACATCAGAGAATTGGAATTGGATCAAAGGAGATCGAGAAGAAAGTTGTTTCCACTGTCGCAGGGTATTGACCATTTGTAGTGGTACTCCCCTGTCCCCTATCTCATCCTTTTCTCGCACTCACACTCACACTCACTATCAGTGGATAGTAAGAGAATTTACCGAGGCACTCGGACGGATATCTTAGGGATATACTCAATCTAGGGTATTCTTCACCCTATCTCTAATGAATTACTTAATGTGTTATACTCCTGAGCTAAAGTTTCAACCTTCAGCTCTGATACCAATTCTAACGACCCTGACTCGACCTTCGAAAATCGGCACCGAATACGTCACTCGTATTCAAATGCCACAGATCCAAACGTCGAATCCGGTTCGCCGGAGCTAATAACACATTAAGTACAACACGGCGGAAGAAAACAATGAAATAATATCTTTAATAAACATCATTTGATACAATATCTGATACAACTGAATGATACAATGAATATCAATATACATAAGAGATATGATACAAGACAATAGCAGCAGAAAGGAAAGATAACACCAGCAGCGGAACAACATCTCCAATATAGTCTTCAAGAGAGAAAGAGAGATAGAATCCAGAACTGTAACTCCATCTCCAAAGCACCAATCCAGAAGTAGCTCGAACTCCCAATCAAGATGAAGTGAAGCAAATTGATCCAAATGTGATTGCCAAATCCTAAGGTTGAAAGCTATTGAATCTACACCTACTATTCGATTATCTGAAAAACCCAACTCTAGTCTGCCCGTGTGGAAAATTGTGGGCACCTAGAGTTTAGGAAGGGAACAGTAAACTCCAGGTCAGTCATGGGACTGGTATGAGCAAACAAAAAACAGTTTATATCTTTAAAACGAACAACTAAGGATTTTAAAATTTAAATCCGCAATGCTTTTTAGAAAATGAAACTACTATAAGGCCTCCCGCCACACACACAATGCAAACGCATAAGTGGAGGAGATTTCTCCTTATGATAGTCAAATATGCTTGATACGAGAAAATTTCTTTGATATTATCACTAGTTCATAGTGCAGAAAAACATTTCGAAAGTATAATATTAATCTTAGCCAGCATAGACATTCCGAACTATGCCTACTATAGCTACCATCTAAACAGTGGTGACCACCATACGTAAATGGCAGATTCTACAACTAAAACCGTACAAGGAGCATATTGAAGATTGGATTTCCAACAAATGGTCAGGCTAAAGAACTTCCTATTTCCACATGGGTATGCCTCTGGAGGGACGTCCCAAGAACCTACCCGGCTCTCTGCCAACACAAGGCCGGGTTACCTCTGTAACTAGGTAACTACTACTCGAGCAAGCCATCCCCCGGTCGTTTGCGACCTTTATCCGAGCACTCGATACTAACAAACACAAAGCAATCATAAAGTAATAGATTTGTAGTGACCAAATGAGTTAAGTATCTGGGCTCCATACCATGATACCATCCTTTTACAGAAGGGAATGACACACCCTAAAGGGTGTGACCCTCATAACCTTGCCGCATCTTTCCTGCTTCGACCATTTCCGGGGTGTGAGTTCCTGATGCAGTCTCGTCCACAAATCTATGCTTTACATAAAACCATGTTTTGATCAACAAATGATACACAGCAGCACTCAGCATGCCACACTACCAAATTGGGAGTATATCACTGATAACTTTCATCAACATAACCTCTGAGCTCGTGCGTCTCAGAGAAGGGTGTTAAGCTAAGAGAATAAATTCTCGGCCACCAACAGAAATGTATTTGATAGAGATCAGTTTTATATCTCAAAGTGTAATGTCAGACATACAACCATACAAGTCTGTTTCGGGTTCGAACAGAACCGAAGGCACTTCGTCCAATAAAGGAAGAAGCCCTTGCAATCTGGATATCCACAATTTCGATCAGGCTCCCCATCACATATGGAGAACTCTATACCGGAGCAACTCAGTGCAGAGAAAATCGAAAAGGTTATCCTATCGTTCTCGAAGACACCCGGTCTTCACCATCGGTCTTCAAATGCAATTCATAACGTTATATCACTATTCGGAATGGGTTATATGACACAAGGTCCTCTACCGCTAAATCGAATAGTGAGCAAAATATTTAAAAACATATGGATATGGGATTTCAGTTAAGTCACAACTTTTAAAAAAAAAACCCAAAACCTTTCTTCAAATGGTTAGAACAAATTACCATTTCAAATCTTTAAACAAAAAGATTCATTTCACAAAGTTCACCCAGTTTCACAAAGATTCATTCACTGATTTTTAAAAATAATTTCCATTTCAATTTGAATTAACTCATTCAATCTTTAATCAAAGATTTGATAGCTTTCAAACTCGTTTCTAAAGATTTATTCATAACTTGGAAAACCATTTTCATTTCAAACTTGAATTCCTTTTAACACAAATTGGAAATTCATTTCTTATATGAAAGCTTTTATTATTTGAAAACAAATAGTTTTCATTTCGAAAAAAATCTGATTTCATTTATACAAGTTAAAATCTTTGGGTTAAATTCAAATTCCAAAAACAACACTTTAAAAAAGGGTTTAAAACCCATATAAACTTGTATAACCTTTATAAATCCTAAATTGAATTCAATTTAAATTTTTTTTTGAATTCAAATATAAATCAAATTTCAAACTAAATTAAGTTATTCAAAAATAACTTTTATCTTTGAAATTCCTTTTCAAAAGCTTTTCACTTTAAACCCAATCCATTTCCAAAACCATTTGGATTCAAGATTCAATTCTAAAACCATTTCAAAAATCTGTGACTTAACCCATTTCCACGTGCAATCCATATTTGTGTGTGTATAGGTGTGGTCCAGAGGTTTTACCCAATAAAAGTGCAACATCATCGATATCATCACAGATTCAAGCACATCAATTATAGATAAGCGGTATATTCCTATAACGCTAATCTTCCATTGACAGATTCATAGATAAATAATATACATTTATCATAGATAAATAAATTACATTCATCACAGCTTGAATTAAAACAATTCATATCACAAAGCATCACACAGCAGAGATATCAAATGATTCACAGCATTCAATAGAATACAATCATCCATAAGTAAGATTAATTAATTATCTAGTTAATTTAAATCAGATTAATCACTATGAATAAACTACAAATCCTGGTTAATTAATATTAATTAATTGCAAATCATATTAATTAATTATCCTTAATTATTCATTAATTAACCTTTACTAATTAATTAACCTCTACTTATTAATTAATCAACTTTTAATTAATAAATTAATCAATCTTTAATCATTAAATAATTAACCCCTAATTATTTATTCTTAATTAACTGCATTAACTAACCCTTAATTAATCACCATTTAATTAATTACAATAAGTGATTATACTTAATCAACTTTAACCATAAATTAATTACCATTAATTAATTACAAACCATTTTAGATAATTAACTTTTATTATTATTAAATAATTAACCATGAATTATTTAATTATTCTTTAATTAATCTCCCTTATCAAATAAATCTCAAAATAATTTTAATCACTTGATTAATCAACATTTAATCACAAATTAATTATTCTTTAATTACCCAGGGTCTTAATTAGCTTGAGAACATCACTTATCTTAATTACTTTCTAAATCACATTCATCGGATCATGTTTGAAAACACTTAGATTTTAATTAAACAATTATCCGTATATAATTATTTAAAAACAAAACAATTTCAAAACATTCAATTTAACATTTAAACTTTAAAACTTACTTTTAAACACTTTGTTTTGGAACATTATAAATTATCTTAACTTGGAAAATTTGTTTATATTTTGCTTTTAAACTTTGAAACCTTTGAAAAACTTAAGTTCTTTCTTTTATAACCCGATATACTTAAATTACCTAAGCAAAAGCACTTCAGCCCCGAGCTTATACCCGAACCTCATCTCTTCTATATTTTAAAACTTGTTTTTGATTCAAATTTTTAGAATCTGGTTTATAAACTAAAGCAACCCGAGAAAACCCTTGTTTCTTCCGAACCCAACAAGCACCTACTTCGAGACAAATTCAAATTTCCCCGAGCCAACTCTACGTCTCCTCTTTCTTCCACAATCTTCATAAAATAATGTGCACGGTGCACATTTACAACTCATCCGTCCAACTCCGGTCATGGCCAAGACCGCCGGCCAGTAAACGATGGACACCTCTCCCTAAACAATCGTCCAGTTTGATCAAAAACATCTGGAATGAAAATCGAGCATCTCGGTTTAAATCTGGAACCAACTCCGGTCAACAAAACTCCTTGCCTGACCACTATCGATCACCTGCAACTACGCCGACCCTTACCCGCATTCGCCAAAGCTTTCCCCTTCTGTTCCCCTGGTGCGATCGGCTTCAGTTGACCCACGACCGATCGAAAGTACTCCAAAACTAGTCGACAAAAACTGCTACTTGAACCCTAGTTTGCCATGTTGCGGCCACCACGGTCATCAAGTAAACCCTCTCTATTTTTCTCGTGACCACCAGATCACCTTCTTCCTCCAGCCTTCGTCACGGCCGCCAATATTTCTTCGATCATCGTAAATTGACGAACAATCAATTTCTGATCATCTCATAATATCGCATCATCCATACGCTTAAAAATCATAAAAATTATGTCAAAAGTCATCATTTTACACAATGTTTCAGATTATATATTCAAAGATTGAAATTGACTTGATCGATTTTTTAACCATTCTTTGATTTTACTGTAATTCATAAATTTCCGAGGTGAATACTTAATATAAATTCTCGAAGTTATTTTTAAAAGCGATGTTACAAAATTTCAATCATCTTTCTTTTGTAAATCAAAATCTAATATTGATGCAGCAAGGCATATGGGAATTCAGAAGTTAGACCATATTAAGTCGTACACGAGCTTAAGACGTGCGTGCTTGATGAGTCGTTCACGGGATAGTGGAAGCATGAGTCGATGCCGACTTAACGAAGCTTGGAGGAACGAGCTACGGGTCAAAGGAAATTTGGAGAGTTCGTGCTTGATGAGTCGTCCACGACTCAACGGTCTATCCATAAGTCGTTTGCGACTTATTAAAGCAAAGGGAAACAAGTTGCCGGGTCTAACTATGAGTCATTCAGTATTGAAGGAACTTGAGTCGTCTACGACTCACCGAATAAGTCGTCTCCGACTTAGCATGAAGCAAAGGAAAACCCAGCAAGTGAAGGCTTTGAGTCGGAGGGAGTTAAGGCGGCAAGGAGTTGAGTCGGCAGGCGCTTGAGTCGGTCGTGTTGAGTCGTGAGTCGTCATAATTTCTTGAGTCGGAGAAGTTGTATTAGCACTGGGTTTGTTAAGTTGCATGACGTTGAGTCGGCTACGACCTAAAGGATAAAACTTATTGAGTCGTTTGTTGTGATGAGTCGTGTACTGTTGTATGTTGTAAGTCTTGAGTCGTAAATTGTTTCTTGAGTCGGAGGCAGAGTTTGTTGAGTCGTGTGAATTAAGTCGCTACCGACTTAAGTAGATGAGTCGGATATGTATAAATCGTGTGAACTGTGTTGATGTTAAGTCGGTAACGACCTTGCATGAGTCGTTTGCTTTGTGTTCTGTTGTAAAGAGGTTGAGTCGCGTGTATTGAGTCGGTCACGACTTAAGCTGTGTCGTAAGTCGGCGACGACTTAAGGTGCTGGGTCAGGAAACTCTATAAATAGCGTGTGTGTTGTACTTTTTGGAGAGTTGAATATTGAATAAAATTCTCTTTTGTTAGCTTTGTGCTTTCATACCAATTGGTAGATGAGTGTGATCTCCTATCTCCTCTTTCGGATAATCGAGTGCGCTCGATTCAACGATTGCAGAAGCCGATTCACAGAATCTAGTGCGCTAGATCAACGTGCGAAGAATCGTAGATCTTTAAACACGGAATAGTGCGCTATCAACGTGTTTGAGATAGCTAGAGTTCGGTATCTTTGGATCAACAAACTTGGGCATTTTTGGTATCTTCAACTCACCGATTGCTACATTTCATCGATTGAAGTTTATTTCGAATTATCCGCTGCGTCAGTTTGGTATCAGAGCCATACTTAGCCAATCATAGCTAAGTTGATTCTTGGAGCCAAGTTTTTGAAGTTTGAAGGAGTTCATCGAGTTCATATAGAAGTTGCATCAAGTTTGGAGTGTTTGATCCATTTCATTTTGGAGCGACGAGTTGGACTTTGTTTGGATTTGAATTGGTGTTTTGCGCGCCAAGGGTTGAAGTATAGAATCTTGCCGAGCTAAGTCTTTGCCGACTTAGTGGTGAACCGAAATAGTGTGTGCCTTGTGAATTGTTGAGCCGTTCCAAGTGTTTGTGGAGTTAAGGCCGAGCCAAGGAGTTTGGGTGAGCTAGTTTGAGCCGCGCCTTGAGATTGAGATTGGAGCCGACTTAACCTAGGTCGCAACTTTTTGCCGAGTCAAGCATAGCCGTGCATTGTTAAGCCGTGATAGTTGTTTTGTTGAAACTTTGAAGTCTTGAGATTAAATTGTTGAAGTTTTTGTAAAGTTTTGAATCATGCCACCAAGGAGAGCTAATCGTCATCAAAACATTGAGGCTTTGTATCGTAGAGAAGAAGCCGAGCTTATGGAACAGCGTATTAACGACAAATTCGATGAAGGCATTGGTAAATTGGAGAAATTGATGATTGATATGAGTCAGAATAGAAGGAGAATTTCTCCTGAATCACACCGTGGAAATAGTAGAGTTTCATCACATTCGGAACGTGAAAGAAGAGAAAGTCAAGAGCATAGAAGTGTTGACAATCAAAGTAGGAGGAATGTTGATGATCATGATAGAAGAGATGTGGGAAGTAGAAGTGGTGTTAGAAATGTTGGAGGACGAGAACGATATACATCAGACTTTGAGGATGAGTTTGACGGTGAGAGAGGAAGTGTTCATTACAGAGATAGAGATCTGGGACAACGTCAGTATCGGGTTATTGTTGATGATCGATGTTGGGAATCGGGAATGAAAATGGAGATTCCAGAGTTTAAAGGCGGGATGGTTGCTGAGGAGTTTCTTGATTGGTTGTCTAATGTGGAGGAAATCTTTGATTTCAAGGAAGTGCCGGAGAATCAAAAGGTGAAGTTAGTTGCTACAAGGCTGAGGGGAAGAGCATTGGCATGGTGGCAGCAAACTAAACTTACTCGAGAACGGATGGGGAAGTCAAAGGTTGTAGAGTGGGAGAAAATGAAGAAGTTGATGAGATCTACTTTCTTACCTTATAACTACCAATCACTGATGTACCAAAGATTGCAGAATCTGAGGCAGGAGACAAAGTCTGTTAGTGATTATGCTGATGAATTTTACCAACTCATTGCCAGAAATGATATCATGGAGACAGAAGAACAGCTGACTGCTAGATTCATTGGGGGTTTGAGAATGCAGATCCAGGATATTGTTAATATGTTTGATCCTAGATCCGTTGCGGAGGCACATCAGAAAGCGTTGGCTTGGGAGAAACAAGGAAGACGTGGGGGTGGTGTGTTTACTAATTCCAATAATCCGGTGAAGGGGGCCAGTGGAAGTTCTAGTGTTCCAAAACCTGTTTCAAAGCCAGTGGTGAAGGAGGTTGAGAAGGCGAAGGCTAATAGTGGGTTCAAATGTTATAACTGTCAGGAGTTGGGTCATAAAAGCAATGAGTGTCCGAAGCCAAAGAAGAGAACCATGGTTGCAGAAGTTGAGGAGAATGAAGGTGAGGAGGCAGAATATTCAAATGTTCCTTATGTTGAGGAGGAAGAAGAAGTGTCGGGAGATGAAGGTTGTAATCTTATGATGAGGAGAAGTTGTCTGACACCAAAGCAAGAGGAGGATTGTAGTTGGTTGAGGAGTAACATATTTCAGTCGACATGCACTATACTGGGAAAAGTCTGCAAGTTCGTTATTGATGCAGGGAGTTGTGATAATATTATTTCAATAGAAGCAGTGAGAAAACTGAACTTGAAGACTGAAAAGCATCCTAAACCATACAAGCTAGCATGGTTAAGGAAGGGTGGTGAAGTGAAAGTATGTCGAAGGGCTTGTGTGAATTTTTCGATTGGAAAGAAGTACAAGGATGAAATTTGGTGTGATGTCGTAGATATGGATGTTTGTCACTTATTATTGGGCAGACCATGGCAGTTTGATAGAGCAGTTCAACATGACGGTCGTGCCAATAGTTACAGTTTCATGTTCGAGGGCACTAAAATCACTTTGGTTCCCAAGAAACAGCAGCAGAAGGAGAGTAAGCTAGAAGAGATTGAAGAATTAAAAACTCTGTTGACTTTGAAGGAGTTTGTTAAAGAAGTGGAGGAAGAACCGGAAGTGTTTTTGTTGATTGGGAGAGAGAGCAGCGAAGAAGTTGAGATTCCAGAAGAAGTAAAGCCTGTTTTGAAAGAGTTTGAAGATGTCTTTCCAGAGGAGTTACCGAAGGAGTTACCGCCACTTAGAGACATTCAACATCAGATTGATCTTGTTCCGGGAGCAGTGTTACCACACCGACCACATTACAGAATGAGTCCGAAGGAACATGAGGAGTTACGAAGGCAGGTGGAAGAGTTGCTTGAGCAGGGTCGTATCCAGGAAAGTTTGAGTCCGTGTGCTGTGCCTGCATTGTTAGTACCAAAGAAGGACGGAACTTGGAGGATGTGCACAGACAGTAGAGCTTTGAATAAGATCACTGTTCGCTATAGATTTCCTATGCCAAGGCTGGATGATTTGTTGGATCAGTTGAGTGGGGCAACTATATTCTCGAAGATTGATTTGAAGAGTGGTTATCATCAGATTCGAATCAGACCTGGAGACGAATGGAAGACAGCTTTCAAAACCAGAGAGGGGTTGTACGAATGGTTGGTCATGCCATTTGGTTTGTCAAATGCACCTAGTACATTCATGCGGGTGATGAATCAAATCTTTCGACCATTCATTGGGAAGTTCGTTGTGGTTTATTTCGATGATATTCTGATATATAGCAGGAGTACGGAGGAGCATGTTCTTCATCTAAGGGAAGTGTTGCTTATTCTTCGTGAGGAACAATTTTATGCTGCTACAAAGAAATGTGTGTTTATGACACCTACTGTTTTATTTCTGGGTTATGTTGTTTCAGGGGAAGGTATTCAAGTTGACCAGAGTAAAGTTGAGGCAGTCAGGAATTGGCCACAGCCAAAGACAATTACAGAAGTGAGAAGTTTTCATGGGCTAGCGTCATTCTACCGAAGATTCATTCCACACTTCAGTAGCGTGATGGCTCCAGTGACTGATTGTATGAAGGGTAAACAGTTTGTGTGGTCAGAGGAAGCGGGGGTTGCTTTTGAGAAGATCAAGGAATTGTTGACGTCTGCACCAATTCTTGTTCTACCTAATTTTCAGTTATTGTTTGAATTGCATACTGATGCTTCGAAGGTTGGTATTGGAGGAGTTCTGAGTCAAAATGAGAAGCCAGTTGCTTATTTTAGTGAAAAGTTGTCAGGGGCAAAGATGAGATACAGTACATATGACGTTGAATTCTATGCTGTTGTGCAAGCTGTGAAGCATTGGAGACATTACTTATTTCAGAAGGAATTTGTTTTGTACACTGATCACGAAGCCTTGAAGCATTTACAGGGGCAGGATAAAATTTCAGCGAGACATGCATCATGGATTGCTTATTTACAACAGTTTACTTTTGTCGTTAAGCACAAATCTGGGGTGACGAATCGAGTAGCTGATGCTTTGAGTAGGAGGAGTCATTTATTAACGACAATGAAGGTTGAGGTGACAGGGTTTGAAATGTTGCCAGAAATGATTAAAGAAGATCCTTACTTTGTGAAATATGTTGAGAAAGTGAAGGATGGGAGTACCGATGAATTTATGTTGATCGATGGTTTTCTGTTTAAAGGGAATCGTTTGTGTATTCCAGACTATAGCTTGAGATTGAAAATTGTCAAGGAATTACACGAGGAAGGGCATGTGGGCCGTGATCGTACTTTGCAGTTGATTTCGCAATCTTACTTTTGGCCGTCGATGAGGAAAGAGGTTGAAAGGTTCGTGGAGCGATGTCATATTTGCCAAGTTTCAAAGGGGACAGCAACGAATGCAGGGTTGTACATGCCATTACCAGTACCATCTAAACCATGGGTTGATATTAGCATGGATTTCGTTTTGGGTTTGCCGAGAACTCAAAGGGGAAATGATTCGATATTTGTTGTGGTGGACAGGTTTTCAAAGATGGCACATTTTGTTGCTTGCAAGAAGACAGCAGATGCAGTTCGAGTAGCACAGTTATTTTTCAAGGAGATTTATCGACTTCATGGATTGCCAGAATCTATTGTGTCGGATAGAGATACTCGTTTTCTGAGTCACTTTTGGTTGAGTTTGTGGAAAATGGTGGGAACGAAGTTGAATTTTAGCAGTGCTTATCATCCACAAACGGACGGACAAACAGAAGTTGTTAACAGATCATTGGGAAATTTGTTGCGATGCCTTGTACATGATAATTTGAGAAGTTGGGACATGAAGCTATGCCAGGCAGAATTTGCTCATAATCATGCAGTGAATCGTAGCACAGGATTCAGTCCATTTCAGATTGTTTACTCAAATTTACCCAGGGGACCGTTGGATTTGGCAGTAGTACCTCCATCAAAAGGAACAGTTAAACGAGCTGTTGATTTTGTTGATGAGCTGAATGAATGTCATAGAATCGTTAAGGAACGATTGGAAAAATCGAATGAGAAGTATAAGAAGTCTGCAGATTTGAAACGTCGAAATGTTGAATTTAAGGAAGGTGATTTGGTTTATGCCGTATTAACCAAAGATCGTTTTCCAGTGGGTGCTTACAATAAATTGAAAGCCAGAAAAATTGGTCCTGTCGAAATTGTGAAGCAAATTAATGACAATGCTTATAAGTTGAAGCTGCCGGAGGACATTTACACTTCTGACGTGTTCAATATTAAACATCTTGTGCCATATTATGGGGATGAGCATTTTGATGAGAAAGAATTTGCAAATTCGAGGACGAATTTTTCTCAACCAGGGGAGGATGATGCAGCAAGGCATATGGGAATTCAGAAGTTAGACCATATTAAGTCGTACACGAGCTTAAGACGTGCGTGCTTGATGAGTCGTTCACGGGATAGTGGAAGCATGAGTCGATGCCAACTTAACGAAGCTTTGAGGAACGAGCTACGGGTCAAAGGAAATTTGGAGAGTTCGTGCTTGATGAGTCGTCCACTACTCAACGGTCTATCCATAAGTCGTTTGCGACTTATTAAAGCAAAGGGAAACAAGTTGCCGGGTCTAACTATGAGTCTTTCAGTATTGAAGGAACTTGAGTCGTCTACGACTCACCGAATAAGTCGTCTCTGACTTAGCATGAAGCAAAGGAAAACCCAGCAAGTGAAGGCTTTGAGTCGGAGGGAGTTAAGGCGGCAAGGAGTTGAGTCGGCAGGCGCTTGAGTCGGTCGTGTTGAGTCGTGAGTCGTCATAATTTCTTGAGTCGGAGAAGTTGTATTAGCACTGGGTTTGTTAAGTTGCATGACGTTGAGTCGGCTACGACCTAAAGGATAAAACTTATTGAGTCGTTTGTTGTGATGAGTCGTGTACTGTTGTATGTTGTAAGTCTTGAGTCGTAAATTGTTTCTTGAGTCGGAGGCAGAGTTTGTTGAGTCGTGTGAATTAAGTCGCTACCGACTTAAGTAGATGAGTCGGATATGTATAAGTCGTGTGAACTGTGTTGATGTTAAGTCGGTAACGACCTTGCATGAGTCGTTTGCTTTGTGTTCTGTTGTAAAGAGGTTGAGTCGCGTGTATTGAGTCGGTCACGACTTAAGCTGTGTCGTAAGTCGGCGACGACTTAAGGTGCTGGGTCAGGAAACTCTATAAATAGCGTGTGTGTTGTACTTTTTGGAGAGTTGAATATTGAATAAAATTCTCTTTTGTTAGCTTTGTGCTTTCATACCAATTGGTAGATGAGTGTGATCTCCTATCTCCTCTTTCGGATAATCGAGTGCGCTCGATTCAACGATTGCAGAAGCCGATTCACGGAATCTAGTGCGCTAGATCAACGTGCGAAGAATCGTAGATCTTTAAACACGGAATAGTGCGCTATCAACGTGTTTGAGATAGCTAGAGTTCGGTATCTTTGGATCAACGAACTTGGGCATTTTTGGTATCTTCAACTCACCGATTGCTACATTTCATCGATTGAAGTTTATTTCGAATTATCCGCTGCGTCAAATATTGATTATGGGATGAGATATTGAATTTCTTTCTATTTTTGCAGACCTGTTATACTCAACAGAGCCACATATATACATATATAGGCATGCACACCATTCACAGATGTATATACATACATCCAAACATAGTTCACTTCCATATAAACACATGCAGATCAAAAATTCTAAAACTTTAATATATAGTTTTCTCACCTGGCAAAGAAGAACAGAGGAAACTTGGAATTTGGAATTGATGTTGAAAAGATTCTGGAATTGATTTTGAACCTGTTGCATGCCTTAATTCAGGTTGCAGTGATGATTTCATTTTAGAATTTTGCTTGATCTTTGTCTTGCATTCCAAGGTTGGAATCTGAAGTGTTTGATTCCAATTTTCCTTTCAGGTTGGAGACTTTGATTTGCTTTTTAATTTCCAGGTTCCAGATCTTTGATTTTACTTTGATTTTGAGGTGGCAATTGATCTGAAACTATTATTTTTTGCTTTGAATTTCAGGTTGAAGATGTTTTTATTTTATTTTTCTAGATTATCATTTCTCTTTGGTTTTGATTTTTCTTTGCATTATTTTGATTTTCATCTCAGTTTTGATTTTAGAAGGGTGAAAAGAATTAAGAAGTAAGAGTTTTAAAGCTGAAAAAAATGAATAGCCAGGTTTCTCTTTTCATTTTTTCATAAAAATTAAATCTAAAGAAAAATGATGAAATGCTACTTGTAGTATTTGCTAACACTTGTAATCCTATATATTTATTTCTTTCACAAATGTCATTTGTTATAAAATTTATGTTTATATCCTTAATCAAATTATTTTTGTAAATTTTATTTTAACCCTTATTGCAAATATAATTTCATATACTAACATATGTCTTTATTTTAAATTGTTTATATTCTTATCTTTATATATATTCTTATTTGTACAAATAAAATTTGTTTCAGTTACTTTTCACATTAAATCTTAATTTAGTTCAATACATTTACATATATACATTTATATGTTTTAAACTTAAGATATTAAACTTATTAATAAATACTTATTTTAAAATTTCCATTTTAAACTTAAATAATCATACTTATTATATTTTTTTTGAAATATAAAATTTTTATTTAAGTCCAATTGAATTTCAATATATTAACATTTGAATTTCAAATTCAAATTTCAAATTATCATATACATATATATAAACGCAAACCAAACACATATGTTTATGTAACACATTTCATACTTAGTTTAATATATACACAACTAAATTCATTACAAATGTAAAAGAAGAGTGTTTTAAACTTTTTATTAATTTCATTTGTTTTGATATTATATATATATATACATTGTTTTTCAATTACTTATACTTATACAATTTAGAAAGAAAAAGAATTGAAAACAATCAATAAATAATCATACATATATAGTTCTTAATTTGTAAATTTTTTTAAATCTAATTTATTTATTAAATCAAATTTTATTTTCTAATATATTTATATTTGAATCTAAATTTCAAATTCTATCTTTAAATCTATTTTATACGCATATTCATTTCCAAATGTTCAAATTAATTCTCTATTAATTCATAATTAAATTCAAAAAACCTGTTAAATTACAAATTTAATTTTATCTCAAAAATTGGGATTGTTACACAAACCCATGAACATCCTGGTTTTATACAAGTTCTCAAGTCCCGATGTGATGAAATGTTCTTCAGGAAGAAGCTTGCAAAACTACTTCAAAATGGTTTTTCAATATGATTTTCAGAACCGCTTTTCAAAATATTTTAGCCTTAAAAATTATCATTTCAAATGATTTTCAAAAAGATGTTTTAGCCTTAAAATATTCTTTGTTTATGTTCTTAAATAAACTATTGTTTTAAACTTTGTTTGTTTTTTAAAGCTATCTTCTGATTTTAAAATATTCTTTTATAATATATATACTTGGGATTTAAAATCAAATTTATATATACATTCTAAAAATATATTTTCCTACTCTTCTTTATTTAAAAACATAGGAAAATTAGTTTATTTTACTCTAGAATCATTTCATCTTGTTTTCCTTTCAATACCATTTTCAAAACAAATTTTACCTAGTTTTTAACTAAGGGATGTCGACATCATGGGATACCCCATGTCGACATCGTGGCCGTTAAATTCAAAAGTTTCAATTTTCAAAAGAAGTGTCTATTCGTTTAAATCTCTTCACGAATATTTATGACCATTACTAGTCTATAAATAGCCTTCACAAACTGAATTTTATAACTAACTATTTTCTTATTTTCTTCACTCCTTCTCCACAAATCCATATTCTAAAATTTTCATATTTTTAAGATCATGCCGAAATTCTGCCGAATTCTCAAGTGAATCAAATTAGAATCTCATTCTTGTTTGATTCTCTGCCCTCTCTCGAAGATCAAAGTGCTATTCAATTTTATAGGACCAATTTGTAATCAAAAGTTTATCGAGTCTCTCTATAAGGTATGGTTGTGCCTGGAAATTAATTGGGTGATCTTGTGTCCCATAAATCAAGAGATTTTGCCCCAGTCTTGAAGATAGGAGGGTACCTCAAGGCCTTTAGAAATTGAGGATTGTAATCTCGACATTGGTATAATAAAAATCTGTACGAGATGTTTGCCTTGGTGCACGACTGGATGTAGGGTAACTCCAAACCAGTATAAAATCTGTTGTATTCTTTCCTTTTACTGCTTTTTATTTACTTTCTGCATCTGTGTTTGATTTGTGATTGTTCTGTGATTAAGTTCTGCATTTGTTTATATCATAATTTTTAAATTAGTCCATATAAGTCTTAGAATCCATTAAACACTACTCACCTCCTCTCTAGTGTTAAATTATCCTTAAGATCCTTAATCCGCACTCCTTCTCAATTGGTATCAGAGCATAGGCTTTCATAGTTTTTATAATCTGAAACTTGAAAAGTTAAAAATGGCATTTAGGAAATTTTGTTAATACTAGATTAAATTTATGCATTTCATCAAATTATCATAAGTCTACATATAGTTTTTATGAAAAATCAAGTTATATACCGAATTTGTTTGTTATGCAGGAACAGATATGTTACATGGCTTTTGAAGAATCAACAACCAATGGACAAACTGTGCAAATTGAGAAAGATAAATGGATACTTGCTAATGGCTGTTCAAGGCATATGACTGGAAATCCCGAGATACTCAATGACATTATATATCAAGATCGTGGATTGGTCAACTTTGGAGATAACTCAAAAGGATATATAATTGGCATTGGCAATGTCGGTTCAGATAGTCTTTTTTGGGAACAACTCAAAATCCACGTGATGAAAAAAAGAAGGGTAAAAACTTCTGAGGCCCGATTGAGATTCAAATAGTCTTTTTTGGGAATGAAACTATCTATTGACAGCTTAAAGCCGTCAAAGCCGTAGAACTCACAGAGAGCTTCATTTTTACTGGTTATGGTTCCGTAACTCTAAACGAGCCAATAGTTATGGTCGTCCGAAGAATCAATATCCATAGGGTGCAACGTCTACGCTGCAAGGTGCAACATCCATCCAAAATGCCTAAACAGTGCCTTACGAATTTTAGAAATGGGTGCATGGATTTGAAGCAGAACAGTACCATGGTGCACCACCCTCCAGCGATGGTAAATCGAAGACCAGCCACGGTGATCCCATTGTAACGTAAAAATTCACGTGACGAAAAATAGAAGGGTAAAAAACTTATGAGACTCGAATGAGATCTGGATAGTCTTTTTTGGGTATGAAACTATCCATTGATGGTTTAAAGCCGTTAAAGTCGTAGAACTCATAGAGAGCTATGTTTTGATTTGTTATGGCTCCCGTAACTCTAAACAGGCCAACAGTTATGGCCGTCTGAAGAATCGATATCCACAGGTTGCAATGTATACGGTGCAAGGTGTAACATATGCCCAAAATGCCGAAATAGTGCCGTACGACTTTTAGAAATGGGTGCACGGATTTGAAACGAAACAGTACCATGGTGCACCACTCTCCAGCGATGGTAAATCCAAGACCAGCCATGGTGATCCCGTTTTAAAGTAAAAAATCACGTGATGAAAAAAAGAAGGGTAAAAAACTTCTAAGACCCGATTGAGATTCGGATAGTCTTTTTTGGGAATGAAACTATCCATTGATAGCTTAAAGCCATCAAAGCCGTAAACTCATAGAGAGCATCATTGTTACTGGTTATGACTCCATAACTTTGAACGAGCCAACAGTTATGGCCATCCGAAGAATCGATATCCATAGGGTGCAACATCTAAGGTGCAAGGTGCAACATCCGTCTAAAATGCCGAAACAGTGCCGTACGACTTTTAGAATTGGTTGCATGGATTTGAAACGGCGCAGTACCATAATGCACCACTCTCCAGCGATGGTAAATTGAAGACCAGCCACGGTGATGCCGTTTTAACGTAAAAATTCACGTGACGAAAAACAGAAGGGCAAAAAACTTTCGAGTCCCGATTGAAATTCGGATAGTCTTTTTTGGTATGAATCTATCCATTGACAGCTTAATGCCATAGAATTCACAGAGAGCATCATTTTTGACTGGTTATGACTCCCGTAGCTCTAAACAAGTCAACAATTATGGCATCCGAAGAATCGATATTAATAGGGTGCAACGTCTACGGTGCAAGGTGCAACATCCGCTGAAACTATGCCGTACGACTTTTAGAAATGGGTGCATGGATTTGAAATGGAACAATACCATAGTGCACCACTCTCTAGCAATGGTAAATAAAGACCAACCACGAAGATCCCGTTTTAACGTAAAAT
Source organism: Allium cepa (assembly GCA_030765085.1). Classification (NCBI taxonomy): domain Eukaryota; kingdom Viridiplantae; phylum Streptophyta; class Magnoliopsida; order Asparagales; family Amaryllidaceae; genus Allium; species Allium cepa. The sequence continues at coordinate 45,136,285 of CM060943.1, forward strand.
TCACGTGACGAAAAAAAGAAGGGTAAAAAACTTCCGAGACCAGATTAAGATTCGATTAGTGTTTTTTGGGAAAAAAACTATCCGTAGACGGCTTAAAGCCGTCAATGCAGTAGAACTCACAGAGAGCTTGGTTTTTACTAGTTATGGCTTCCGTAATTAAACGAGCCAATAGTTATGGCCGTTCGAAAAATCGATATCCGCAGGGCGAGCGAATAGTTATGGCCGTCCGAAGAATCGATATCCACAAGGTGCAACGTCTATGGTGCAAGGTGCAACATCCGTCCAAAATGCTGAAATAGTGCGGTACGACTTTTAGAAATTGATGCAAGGATTTGAAATAGAACAGTACCATGGTGTACCACTTTCCAACGATGATAAATCGAAGAACAGCCACGGTGATCCCGTTTTAATGTAAAAATTCACATGATGAAAAAAAGAATGGTAAAAAACTTCCGGGACCCGATTTTGATTCGGATGGTCTTTTTTGGGTATGAAACGATGCATTGATGGATCAAAGCCAACAAAGCCATAGAAACTCACGGAGAGCTTCATTTTGACTGGTTATGACTCTAACTCTAAACGAGCCAACAGTTAAGGCAGTCCGATGAATCGATATCCACAAGGTGCAACGTCCGCAGTGCAAGGTGCAACATCTGTCCAAAATGCCGAAAAAGTGTCGTATGACTTTTAGAAATGGGTGATCCTATTTTACTGTAAAAATTCATGCGATGAAAAAACAAAGGGTAAAAAACTTCTTAGACCCGATTAAGATTCGTATTGTCTTTTTTTGTTATGAAACTATTCATTGACGGCTTAAAGCTATCAATGCCATAGAACTCTCAAAGAGCTTCGTTTTGACTGGTTATGGCTCCCGTAACTCTAAACGAGCCAACTGTTACAGTCGTCCGATGAATCGATATCCACAGGGTGCAACGTCTACGGTGCAAGGTGTAACATCCGTCCAAAATGCTGAAACAGTGCCGTACGACTTTTGAAAATGGATGCATGGTCTTGAAATGGAACAGCAACATGGTGCACCACTCTCCAGCGATGGTAACTCAAAGACCAGCCACGATGATCCCATATTGACGTAAAAATTCAAGTGACAAAAGATAGAAGGGTAAAAAACTTCCAAGACCCGATTGAGATTCGAAAGTCTTTTTTGGGTGTGTAACTATCCATTGACTGGTTAAAGCTATCAAAGCCGTGGAACTCACAAAGAGCTTCGTTTTGACTGGTTATGGCTCCCGTAACTCTAAACGAACCAATAGTTACGTCCGTCCGAAGAATCGATATCCACAAAGTGCAACGTCTACGCTGCAAGGTGCAACATCCGTCCAAAATGCTGAAACAGTGCCGTATGAATTTTAGAAATGAGTGCGTGGATTTGAAATGGAACAACACCAAGGTCCACTACTCTCCAGCGATGGTAAATTGATGACTAGCCACGGTGATCCCGTTTTAACGTAAAAATTCACATGACAAAAAATGAAGGGTAAAAAACTTCCGATACCCGATTGAGATTTGGATAGTATTTTTTGGGTATGAAACTATCCATTGACGGCTTAAAGCCGTCAAAGCTGTAGAACTCACAGAGAGCATCGTTTTGACTAGTTATGGCTCTCGTAACTCTAAATGAGTCAACGTTACGGCCGTTCGATGAATCGATATCCATAGGGTGCAACGTCTACGCTGCAAGGTGCAGCATCCGTCCAAAATGTAGAAATAGTGCCGTATGAATTTTAGAAATGGGTTAATGGATTTGAAATAGAACATTACCATGTTGCGGCACTCTCTAGCGATGGTAAATCGAAGACCGACCACGGTGATCTCGTTTTATCGTAAAAACCCAAGTGACGAAAAAACAAAGGGTAAAAACTTCCAAGGTCCGATTGAGATTCGGAGAGTCTTTTTTGGGTATGTAACTATTCATTGTCAGGTTAAAACTGTCTAAGATGTAACTATTCATTGTCCGTTCGAAGAATCGATACCCACAGGGTGCAACATCTACGGTGCAAGGTGCAACATCCGTCCAAAATGCCGAAACAGTGCCGTACGACTTTTAGAAATGGGTGCATGGATTAGAAATGGAACAGTATCATGGGGCACCACTCTCTACCGATGGTAAATATAGACCAGCCACGGTGATCCCGTTTTAACGTAAGAATTCTGGTGACAAGAAAAAGAAGGCCAAAAAATTTCCAAGACCCGATTGAGATTCAGATTGTCTTTTTTGGGAATGAAACTATCCATTGACGGCTTAACACTGTCAAAGCCAAAGAACTCACAGAGAGCTTCGTTTTTACTGGTTATGACTCCCTTAACTCTAAATGATCCAACTGTTACGGCTATATGAAGAATCGAAATCTACAAGATGCAACGTCTACGGTGCAAGTGCAACATCCCTCCAAAATGCGGAAATAGTGCCTTACGACTTTTAGAAATGGGTGCATGGATTTGAAATGGAATAGTACCATGGTGCACCACTCTCCAGCGATGGTAAACCGAAGACCAGCCACGATGATCCTGTTTTAATGTAAAAATTCACGTGATGAAAAAATGAAGGGTAAAAAACTTTCGAGACTCGATTTTGATTCAGGTAGTCATTTTTGTGTATGAAACTATCCATTTGATGACTTAGAGCTGTCAAAGCCGTAGAACTCACGAGAGATTCATTTTGACTGGTTATAGTTCCTGTAATTCTAAACGAGGCAACAGTTATGGCCGTCCGATGAATCGATATCCACATGGTGCAACGTCGGCGGTGCAAGGAGTAACATCCATCCAAAATGCTGAAATCGTGTCGTATGACTTTTAGAAATGGGTGCATGGATTTGAAACGGAATAGTACCATGGTCGAAGACCATCCACGGTGATCACGTTTTACAGTAAAAATTCATGCGATGAAAAACACGAAGGGTAAAAAACGTTCGAGACCCGATTGAGATTCAGATTGTCTTCTTTTGTTATGAAACTATTCATTGACGGCTTAAAGATGTCAAAGCCGTTGAACTCTCGAAGAGCTTCGTTTTTGACTGGTTATGGATCTCGTTACTTTAAACGAGCCAATAGTTATGGTCGTCCGATGAATCAATATCTACAGGGTGTAACGTCTACGGTGCAAGGTGCAACATCCGTACAAAATGTCGAAACAGTGTCGTACGACTTTTAGAAATGGGTGCACAGTACCATGGTGCACCACTCTCCAGTGACGGTAAATAGAAGACCAGCTACGGTGATCCCATTTTAACGTAAAAATTAATGTGACGAAAAAAAGAAGGGTAAAAAACTTCCAAGTCCCAATTGAGATTCGAATTGTCTTTTGTGGGCATGAAACTATCCACTGATGGATTAAAACCATCAAAGCTGTAGAACTCATAGAGAGCTTTGTTTTGACTGGATATGGCTCCCGTAACTCTAAATGAGCCAACAATTATGGCCGTTCGAAGAATCGATCTCCACAGGATGCAACGTCTACGCTGCAAGGTGCAACATCCGTCCAAAATGCCGAAACCGTGCCGTACGACTTTTAGAAATGGGTGCATGGATTTGAAATGGAATAGTACCATGGTGCACCACTCTCCAGCAATGGTAAATTGAAGACCAGCCATGTTGATCTTGTTTTAACGTAAAAATTCACGTGATGAAAAAACAAAAGGCTAAAAAAATTCCAAGACCTGATTGAGATTTAGATGGTCTTTTTTGGATGTGAAATTATCCATCGATGGCTTAAAGCCGTTAAAGTCGTAGAAATCACAAAGAGCTTCATTTTGACTGGATCTGGCTCCCGTAACTCTAAACGAGCCAACATTTATGGCCGTTCGGAGAATCGATATCCATAAGGTGCAAAGTCTACGGTGTAAGGTGCAGCATCCTTCCAAAATGCCGAAATAGTACCGTGCGACTTTTACAAATGGGTGCAAGATTTGAAATGGAACAGTACCATGTTTCACCTCTCTACAGCGATGTTAATTCGAAGACAAGCCACGAAGATCCCGTTTTAATGTAAAAATTCACGTGACGAAAAAAAGAAGGGTAAATACATCCAAGACCCGATTGAGATTCAGATAGTCTTTTTGGGTATGAAACTGTCCACTTATGACATAAAGCCGTCAAAGTCGTAGAACTCACAAAGAGCTTCGTTTTTACCTGTTATGGCTCTTGCAAATCTAAACGAGCCAACAGTTATGGCCGTCAGAAAAATTGATATCCACAGGGAGCAACGTCCACGCTGCATGGTGCAACATCTATCCAAAAAGCCGAAACATTGCCGTACGACTTTTCGAAATGGGTGCATGGATTTGAAATGGAACATTACCATAGTGCACACTCTCCAGTGATGTTAAATCGAAGACCAGCCACGGTGATCCCGTTTTAACATAAAAATTCATGTGACGAAAAAAAGAAGGGTAAAAAACTTTCGAGACCTTATTGAGATTCGGATAGTCTTTTTTGGATATGAAACTATCCATTGATGGTTTAAAGCTGTAGAACTCATAGAGAGCTTCGTTTTGACTGGTTAATGCTCCCGTAACTCTAAACAAGCCAAGAGTTATGGTCATCCGAAGAATCAATATCCATAGGGTGCAACGTCTACCGTGCAAGATGCAACATCTGTCCAAAATGCTGAAACAGTGCCATGCGACTTTTAGAAATGGGTGCATGGATTTGAAATGGAATAGTACCATGATGCACCACTCTCCAGCATTGGAAAATCGAAGACCAGCCACGGTGATCCTGTTTTAACGGAAAAATTCACGTGACGAAAAAGAGATGGGTAAAAAAAACTTTCAAGACCCGATTGTGATTTGGATAGTCTGTTTTAGGCATGAAACTATCCATTGGTGGCTTAAAGCCATCAAAGCCGTAGAAATCACAGAGAGCTTCGTTTTTACTGGTTATGGCTCTCGTAACCTTAAACGAGCCAACATTTATGGCCCTTCGAAGAATCAATATCCACGCAGTGCTACGTCTACAGTGTAAGGTGCAACATCCATCGAAAATGCCGAAACAGTGCCGTACGCCATTTAGAAATGGGTGTGTGGTTTGAAACGGAATAGTACCATGGTGCACCACCGTCAAACAATGGTAAATCGAAGACCGCCATGATGATCCCATTTTAATGTAAAAATGCACGTGATGAACAAACGATGGTAAAAAACTTCCAAGACCCGATTGAGATCCGGATAGTGTTTTTGGGGTATGAAACTATCCATTGATGGCTTAAAGCCATCAAAGCCGTAGAACTCACAAGAGCTTCGTTTTGACAAGCTATGGCTCCCTTAACTCTAAACGAGCCAATAGTTATGGCCGTCCAAAGAATCAGTATCCACTGGGTGCAACATCTACGTGCAAGGTGCAACATCCGTCGAAAATGCCAAAACAGTGCCATACGACTTTTCAAAATCGGTGCATAGATTTGAAACGAAACAATACCATGGTGCACCACTCTTCAGCGATGGTAAATTGAAGACCAGCCACGGTGATCCCGTTTTAAAGTGAAAATTCATGTGATGAAAAAACAAAGGTTAAAAAACTTCCGAGACCCGATTGAGATTTGGATAGCCTTTTTTTGGTATGAAACTATCCATTGACGGCTTAAAGCAGTTGAAGTCGTAGAACTCAGAGAGAGCTTCGTTTTGACTGACAATGGCTCCCATAATTCTAAATGAGCCAACAATTATGGTCGTTTGAAGAATCGATATCTACAGGGTGCAACATCTATGGTGCATGGTGCAAAATCCGTCCAAAATGCCAAAACAATGCCATACGAATTTTAGAAATCAATACATGGATTTGAAATGGAATAATACCATGGTGCACCACTCTCCAGCGATGGTAAATCGAAGACCAGTCACGGTGATCCTGTTTTAACGTAAAAATTCACGCGACGAAAAAACAAAGGGTAAAAAATTAACGAGACCCGATTGAGATTCGGAAAGTCTTTTTTAGGTAAGAAACTATCCATTGACCGCTTAAAGCTATGAAAATTGTAGAAATCACAGAAAGCTTTTTTGACTAATTATGGCTCCCGTTGCTCTAAACGAACCAATAGTTATGGCCATCCGACGAATCGATATCCACAAGGTGCAACGTCTAGGCTGTAAGGTGCAACATCCATCTAAAATGCCGAAACAGTGGCGTACAAATTTAGAAATTGATTCATGGATTTAAAATGGAATAGTACCATTGTGCACCACTCTTCAGTGATGGTAAATCGAAGATCAGCCACGGTGATCTTGTTTTAACGTAAAAATTCACGTGATGAAATAACGAATGGTGAAATGCTTCCGAGACCCGATATAGATTCGGATAGTCTTTTTTGGGTATGAAACTATCCAATGGCTGCTTAAAGTTATGAAAACCGTAGAAAACACAGAGAGATTTGTTTTGACTGATTATGGCTCTCGTTATTCTAAACGAGCAAACAATTATGGCCATCCGATGAATCGATATCCACAGGGTGCAAAGTCTAGGCTGCAGGGTGCAACATCCATCCAAAATGCCAAAACAATGTCGTACAAATTTTAGAAAATTATGCATGGATTTAAAATGGAATAGTACCATGGTGCACCACTCTCTAGCGATGGTAAATCGAAGACCAACCACGGTGATCCCGTTTTAACATAAAAATTCACGTGACGAAAAAAAGAAGGGTAAAAAACTTCCGAGACCCGATTGATATTTAGATAGTCTTTTTAGGCATGAAACTATCCATTTACGGGTTAAAGCTGTCATAGCCATAGAACTCACAGAGAGCTTTGTTTTGACTAATTATGGCTCTCATAACTCTAAACGAGCCAACATTTATGGTCGTCCGATGAATCGATATCCACAGGTGCAACATCTACGCTGCAAGGTGCAACATCTGTCCAAAATGCCGAAAACAGTGCCATACGAATTTTAGAAATGGGTGCATGGATTTGAAATGGAACAGTACCAAGGTTCACCACTCTCCAACAATGGAAAATCGAAGACCAGCCACGATGATATTGTTTTAACGTAAAAATTCACGTGACGAAAAAAAGAAGGGTAAAAAACTTCTAAGACCCGATTGAGATGCAGATAGTCTTTTTTGAGAATAAAAATACATATTGACGGCTTAAAGCTGTCAAAGCCGGATAACTCACAGAGAGCTTCGTTTTGATTAGTTATGGCTCCCGTAACTCTAAACGAGCCAACAGCTATGGCCGTTCGAAGAATCTATATCCAAGGGGTGCAACTTCTACGGTGCAGGTGCAACATTAGTTCAAAATGCCGAAACAGTGCCGTACAAATTTTAGAAATGGATGAATGGATTTGAAACGGAACATTACCATGGTGCATCACTCTCCAGTGATGGTAAATATAGACCAGCCACGGTGATCCCGTCTTAAGGTAATTTGCGTGACGAAAAAAAGAAGGGTAAAAAACTTCCAAGACCCGATTTAGATTCGGATAGTCTTTTTTGGGAATGAAACTGTCCATTGATGGCTTAAAGCTCTCAAAGCCTTAGAACTCACAGAGAGCTTTGTTTTTACTAGTTATGGGTCCTATAACTCTAAACGAGCCAACTGTTGTCCCAACTTTTGGTCAAAGATGGAATATCAACAACATGGCTGGAAAGGATGGATATCAGGATTGGAGATCGATTGGAAACAAGGCTATGATCGATGTCGTCATAATTTGGCCAAGATCCAATTAAGGCGGGATCGTTTGGGAATGACCATCAAGGATAGGAGAGGCTACATTTCAAATTTCAGGTCAATCGGTGTTCGTATGCTTGAGATATGGATGGATCAATGTTGAGGGAGGCTGGTTTGGTATTGATACTGCTCGAATCCATATGTTTTGTGTCGATGCCCATGAATATGAACAAGGCATTCGTATTGACCAGGGAGAAAGATTAAATGGGTTTCGACTCGATGGCTGTGGATTAGTAAACAGGCACATGATGGTTTTTTCGACTCGATGATTTTGTATCGATCAGGAAGGAGCGTAGCAGTGTACTTCGTATCGATACTGCACATGACTACTTCGAATCGATCTTTTCCGTATCGACCAATATTGGGTACTTCAAATCGATGCGGAGGAGGGTTGGTCGATGGATGCGAACAAGATCGAAGGCATTAACAAATGGATGGTAGCATATGGATAGAAAGGTTCAGGAGCCATGTTCGTATCGATCGTATTCGTATCGATCAATTCGAAGGAAGCAGTCAAGGCGGCGCGAAAGGTGGATCTCCCCTAGATCTTTGAGACACGTCATTGATGCCAACTTGATTGATCGAAGAAAGGAGAGTATGGAGACGAAGTGATGGATACGAGTGCGACAGCCAAACGATGAACACGAATTTGCATCGATCATATCTCACAATCTACAAATCCAAATGCTATGAAATTTTTACAGGAGCTTGCATACAAGCTAAAGAAGATTCATGCCAAATTTCAACTTGATTGGATCAAATCTTGATCGATACGAAATTGGTTCGTATCGAACACGGATCGAGTCAAAATCACCTGGAATAGATTGCGTGGGCCCGAACACATGCCATATGAAGTTTCTCGAGATCCGAGCGAGATATTTGCAGCCTACACCTATAAATAGCACCTCAGAGCCTACATAAAAGGGATCTTTTTGCTATTCGATGTCCAGACTTTGCCGAAAATATTTTTGCACTACATGGCTGCTGTTGTACTCGAATTTTATCATTATAATCCGCTGTAATCAACTATAACCAGCAAGAAAATTCAATAAAAGATTAACTTTTAAAGTGGACGTAGGCCAAAGATAGCCGAACCACTATAAATCTTGCGTCTTTGTCTATTTCTTTCGGTTTTAAGTTTATTATTCTTCATTTTTCACTTTCTACATTACCTAGATCCGTGATTTATGATCATATACTATTGATCTGTGTTTATACACTGGTGCGTTCATGACATTTAAGGTTTGTGATCAATTTTGGCGCAAACACTTTGGTGCTTTCATTGAAAGTAGCTAACTCAGGGATTCTACCGCTCGGATATTAAATTTGAAGGCTCAAGGATTCAGATCTGAAAAGCTATGACAAGACAATCAAGTAGAAGACAAAGAGCAGAGAGAAGTCAGCATGAAGGAAGCCAGGAGGCATCATCAGGGGCAAATCAGACTTCGGCTTTCATCACCAGAGATGAGATGGAGATGATGATGGGAGCTATGCATGAAGAGTTTCTGAAACGGCAGGAGGAAATGATGCATAACCTTCTCAGACAGTTTGGAAAAGCAGGAACAGTTGGAGCTTCAGGAGTTCAGATCCACGGAGCTGGAGCGGAAGGACCCAATAGGCAATCGAATGAAGCAACTCAGCAAGGCGTAGCCCTTAATCAGCACACGACCGTTAACCTGGATGGATCCAGGCTCGGGGGCTCACCACCTAGCAATGATGGACCAATCCCTAGAGGAACTCTAGGCGATACCACACAACTTGATGCTGGAAGGAATATAGGAGCGCGTGATGAAGAATACGTTCTGGAGTTCCTTCGGGGATTCGAGGGGCAACCCTTGACGGACAACGCTGGATTGGTTGAGATTATCAGGCGAACTATGCACGGAGGATTGACAAACAGAGATATGGAAGGAGTAAACAGGAGTCCATTTACTCATGACATCAGAATGGCTTGAAATTCGTCGGAATTCAAGCTACCTACGCTAGAGGTATACAACGGCACGGTCGACCCTATTGATCACTTGATGAGGTACACATGACACATGGAAGTGCTGGGGGAATCGGAGGTAGTTATGGCCCGATGTTTCCCTCTGTACTTGACAGATATAGCTGCTATGTGGTTCAGACAGCTAGAAGAGGAATCTATCAGAACATGGACAGATTTGGTGGACATGTTTCTAAAGCAGTTTCGAGTTCATATCAAAAGGCCAAAGAATGTAATGACACTAAAATCGTAAAGCAAAGGACAAAGGAATCGCTTAGAGCTTTCTAACTTCAGTTCAATGAAGCGGTGGCTTCAGTGGACCGGCAGGATCCATCGATGATTCTAATGGCAGCAGTGTCAGGAGTCAGAGAGAATTCGAATTTCAAAGTGTCTCTAATACGGGACCCACCAATGGATATCGGGGAATTCTTTCACGAAGCTGAGAGATTCCTTCGGCAGGAAGATGCATGTTTAGATACTAAATTAAAGGAGGTGAACGCGAATGAGGATGGAGGGCCATCTAGCGGAAGCTCGGATAAAGATAAAGATAAAGGAAAGAGGAAGTTGGATGACGAATCTGAAAAAGCTAGGAAGCGGTGGAGGGAGCCAAAGTTTTCCACTTATATAGGATTGAATGAGATGTTGGAACGAATATTCATGGAGACTCGAGATCATCTTCCTTACCGAAGGCCTGCAAGGAGAGAACCCTCGGAACATGAAAGGGCATCAGGAAGGCACTGTCTCTTTCACGATTTAGACGGACATGATACAACCAGCTGTAGGCATCTAAAGGACAAAGTCAAGGAGCATGTAAGGAATGGCCTGTTACAGTAGTACGTCGGGGCTCGGAAGGCCGCGGTGGAACAGGAGCAGCTACCATCTATCTCAAACAACAATAGTGTGAGGCCCAAGAATGATGGTCGGTTGGTTATCAACTGACAGGGATGATGTGGCATAAGTAGCAAACTACAGACAAACGGCCAAGCCATTTACTCATGTACTGTGACGGAGATGGCCCCTAGGCATGCTCTGAATGATGATAAACCGCGATGCTATGGTTTGTGAAATCTGTTTTTTCTTTTTGGATTGGACGCTTATTTTTTCTTGTTTGGTTTTGGAGTTTGGTTTGAACTCCTGATTTTGTTTGTTTTCTGGTTCGGACTTTTATTTGGATGATTATTTTCATGTTTGGACATTGGTTTGGATTTCTAATGTGGATTTTTTTTCCTGATTTGATCTGGATTTCGGATTGGTCTTTGATTGGATTTTTATCTGGCTTTTGGTAAATGGTCATTGGGTATGGATTATGCCTGGCAAGGGGTAAGTCCCTTCGTCTGAACGCGGCGAATCGACTTATTCAGATCGTCAAGTATGGACTATGCTCGACAAGGGTCCGTAGCGACCGGGATTCGGCTTAGGACTTAAGCCATGGCATTACTTAGCGTTCAGGGACACTGGACAATGGATACCAAGGCATTTCTTGGCTCAGGTTGCTGAGTGTGGACTATGCTTGGCAAGAACCTGGAGAGGTTATGGATATGAATATCGGCTATGAACAGCTAAGGATTTGGATATCGACCCGAAGAGGTCCTGAATTCAGTTATCAGTTAATGGATAAGGATGGATTAGGACTCTGTTATCAGGTTGGATGGATATGGAATTGGATAAGGCTTTGGTTACTCGATTTGGAATCGAACATCGACTTGGTGTATTCAAGAATGATGCGGATGGGATGGCTTGGTAATGGATTGGATTATGAATCGATTGGTGTGGCTATAAATGGAATATGGACTTTGGATGTCAAATTCGAAACTATTCAAAACACACCTTCTTACCACAAGGCATGTTTTGAGGGGCAAAGGTTATCCCACCTTTTGGTCAAAGCCATAATATGAACTAAGTGGTTGGAAAAGATGGATATCAGGATTGGAGATCGATTGGAAAAGGCTATGATCGATGTCGTCAGAATTTGGACGAGCTCCAATTAAGACGGGATCGATAGGGAATGATGATCAAGGCTAGGAGAGGCTACCTTTCAAATTTCAGGTCAATCGGAGTTCGTATGCTTGAGATATGGATGGATCAGTGTTAAGGGAGGCTGGTTTGGTATCGATATTGTTCGTATCCATATGTTTCATATCCATACGTTTCGTATCGATGCCCATGGATATGAATAAGACGTTCGTATCGATCAGGGAGAAAGATTAATTGGGTTTGGACTCGATGGCTGTGGGCTTAGATTAATAAATAGGCGCATAATGGTTTGTTCGACTCGATGATTTTTTGTCGATCAGGAAGGGGCGTAGCAGTATACTTTGAATCGATACTGTTCTTATCGATCAACATGACTACTTCGAATCGATATTTGTATCGATCAACATTCGGTACTTCAAATCGATGCGGAGGAGGGTTGGTCGATGGATGCGAAGAAGACCGAAGGCGTTAACAGATGAATGGTAGCATATGGATACGAAAGGTTTAGGAGCCATGTTCGTATAATCCATATTCGTATCAATCGATAATTAGGAAGCAGTCAAGGTGGCGTGAAAGGCGAATCTCCCCTGGATCTTGGAGATACGTCGTCGTTGCCAACTTGATCGATTCAAAGAGAGGAGAGTATGGAGACGAAGTGATGGATACGAGCGCGAAAGCCGACCAACAAACATGAACTTACATTGATCATATCTCACAATCTACAAGTCAAAATGCTATGAAATTTTCACTGGAGCTTGCGTACAAGCTAAAGAAGGTTCATGCCAAATTTCAACTCGATTGGATCAAATCTTGATTGATATGAAATTGGTTCGTATCGATCACGGATCAAGTCAAAATCACTTGGGATCGATCGCGTGGGTCCGCCCACGTGCCAGAAGAAGTCTTCCGAGATCTGAGCGAGATATTTGCAGCCTACACCTATGAATAGAACCTCTGAGCTATAGAAAAGGGATCTTTTGGCTATCCGACATCTAGACTCTGCCGAAAACATCTTTGCACTACAAGGCTGCTGTTGTACTCAAATTTTATCATTGTAATCCGCTGTTATCAGCTGTAACCACCAAGGAAATTCAATAAAATATTAAATTTTGAAGTGGACGTAGGCCGGAGATAGCCGAACCACTATGAATCTTGCGTCTTTGTCTATTCCTTTCAGTTTTAAGTTTATTATTCCTTATTTTTCACTCTCGATATAACCTAGATCCGTGATTTGTGATCATATACTATTGATCTATGTACATACACTGGTGCTTTCACGACATTTGGGATTTGTGACCAATTTTGGCGCGAACACCAACAGTTATGGCCGTCTGAAGAATCGATATCTACATGGTGCAACGTCTACGGTGCAAGGTGCAACATCCGTCCAAAATGCCGAAACAGTGCCGTATGACTTTTAGAAATGGGTGCATGGATTTGAAATGGAACAGTACCATGGTGCACCACTCTCTAGCGACATTAAATCAAAGACCAACCACGGTGATCCTGTATTAACGTAAAAATTCACGTGACGTAAAAAAATAAAGGTTAAAAACTTCTGAGACCTGATTTTGATTCGGATAGTCTTTTTTGGGTATGAAACTATCCACTGATGGCTCAAAGCTGTCAAAGCCATAGAACTCACAGTGAGCTTTATTTTGACTGGTTATGGGTCTTGTAACTCTAAACGAGGCAATAGCTGTGGCCATCCAATGAATCGATATCCACAGGGTGCAACGTCCACGGTGCAAGGTGCAACATCCGTCCAAAATGCCGAAACAGTGTCATACGACTTTTAGAAATGGGTGCATGGATTTGAAATGGAACAGTACCATGGTCGAAGACCATCCACGGTGATCCCGCTTTACAGTAAGAATTAACGCGATGAAAAAACGAAGGGAAAAAACTTCCAAGACCCGATTGAGATTCAGATTGTCTTTTATTGTTATGAAACTGTCCAATAAGGGCTTAAAGTTGTCAAAGATGTTGAACTCTCGGAGAGCTTCATTTTGACTGGTTTTGGCTCCAATAACCCTAAACAAGCCAACAATTTTGGTCATCCGATGAATCGATATCCACAGGTTGCAACATCTACGGTGCAAGGTGCAACATCTGTCCAAAATGCTGAACCAGTGTTGTACCACTTTTAGAAATGGGTGTGTTTGTGTCAAAATTGGGTACAACACTCTTCAGAAGTTTTTGAAGAGATAATAAATGAAGAAAGCAAATTTAAAATGTAGATTATCTAACAAAAACTCCAAGCAACAGAAAGTAAATTGCACAGAAGACAACAATTTAGAGTGGTTCGGCGATTTGCCTACGTCCACTATGAAGTTTTGTTATTTTATTGCTTGATATTCGGAGAATACAACTTTTTTATGACAAAGTACAGCAGGTAGTAAGCCAAAATTCGAAATCAAGGGTAGTAGTGGTGCTCTGGAGCAATTCTGGCAGCGTCAGGGCGTACTCTTACTCTAAAATTCTCCGACTCCTTTTCTGAATGACCAGGGGCTCTATTTATAAGTGCTGGAGGCTAATATTTCGATTAAAATTCGGGGAGACCGCTTCTGGCACGTGATAGGGCCCACACGGCGGAATTCTGGAGATCCGGGCCCACTTTGGGATCGATTCGACCCTTGGTTCGAATCGATCAAGAAAGTGTCCAATCGTGATGAAACTTGGCGTGGACATTCTCCTATGTATACGCAAGCTCCTGTGAAAATTTCATAGCATTTGGACTTGTAGATATCAAGTTATGATCGATTCAAGATGGTGCTCGTCGTCCTATGGATTCATTCGAATCGATATGGTTCGAATCGATAGGGTCGAATCCATGCTCCTACGCGTGAGAATGACGACGTGGCGCGAATTTCCCTGGTTGATCCTCTTGTTTCTCCGAGTTTACTGGGTCGAATCCTAGGTTTTAGCCGCGTTTACTTGGTGGATTCGAGGTGTTGGATTTGAAGGTTCGTTTCCTTCGAATCGATGGAACCGGTACTCATTCGAATCGATCAAAATATGTTACTGTGGATCGATTCGAAGTTGTCTCAACATGGGGATTCGAAGACAAGTAGGGAATGGAGTTGGAGCTCCCTCAATTGCATGGATTCAAAGGACTCTTCCTTGATGGACTCGAAGGTGGGAATGGTCCAATGGATTCGAACTTAAGGCACGCGAGTATGGATTCAACGCATGGCTATCTGAGGGCTTGCTCGATGGAGTCGAAGTAATGGTACTTCTCATGGACTCGAAGCAATACATGTCTGATGGATTCGAACTAAAGCATACGAGGGTGGATTCGGACTATTGCTATCTTGATGGATTCGAAGCAGAGGAAAACCTGATGGATTCGAGCCGAGGCTTGGTTTTATGGATTCGAACGTAGTTCGCTTTGATGGATTCGAACGGCATCTCTGCCTATGGATTCGAACCTATGGCACGGCTTATGGATTCGAACCTAGGGCTATCTCCTCCACTTTTTGTTGGCGATAACTTGTGCATACGAACTTGGATTACCTTGAAATTTGAACGTTGGCTTTCATGGCTCTGCTTGACATGTCTTGTCAATTGTAGCCCGATTCGGACTCGGGTGAAATTCATCGATATCCGGAGTTACCCAATAGGTATTCAATGCTGGGGACATATGACCCTTATTTCCCAATCAGTCCCTTGGTATCTCGGCCTTGCCAAAAGGCGGGATAACATTTGCCTCCCAAAGTACGTCTTGTGTAAACATGACATGCTTTGAAAAGCTACAATCTCACGTTGGACAACTACGACATGCTTTATTGAAAGTTGTACTCTTTATTTCTGTAATTGACCGTTGTATGATTGTGATTTTGCCATCGACATCATGGCGAGATGAGCATTTGATCCCTGTGAATATCAAAGATCAAGCATTAGTCAAACATATGTGCATATATGTGTTATCTTGGCTTTAGTTAACGTTGCATGTTTGCAAGTTGTTGCCATGTCAGTTTGTTATCGAATTCTGTATCGATCCTCTCTTGAACCGATTTGAGATTCGAGTTAAAACATCGCTTTGATGATTATCTATGATCATCCTCTTGTATCGATCCTCTCCTGAATCGACGTAAAAGGTAAATGGAATTTTTTTTTATTGAAGCGATGCGTTCATTTTTGTCGATGGCTTGATGGATCCGAAGCATGTTTGTTCGAATCGATAGCTTTCGAATCGATGGTTAGATAGAATTAACACTTCGAGTCGATTGGATTTTCGATCCAGCCCTTGTTCAAGCGCTTCTTCGAATCGATGATGCCTCGCATCGATGCTGCCTTGCTGGATTCGAAGTTTACAAAGGAGTCGGAGCCATGATGGATTCGAAGTCTCTGAAGGATTCAACGTTGTGATGGATTCGTAGCTTTATGGTTTCGAAAGTAGTTGTTCGAATCGATGGGGTTGCGACCTGTGGCAAGCGGTCAATATGACCGGGAGACGAAGCGCCATTAATCCATCTTGGAATCCATATAAATACACGAGGCCGATTTCATTTTCACTTTTTACTTTTATTGTTGCTTTAGCTGCTTCTTCGAATCGATCTCCTAGAGCCAAATCAAACGTGCTTTTCCACGAATCGATCAAATTCCTTCCAGCTTCTATTTGTAATCGAATCAAATCAGGTAACCAAGGGATCGATTCGAGTTGAGAATGATGAAACTGGAATTTTTTGGCATTGATTCAATCCTTTCTTCTGAAAATCTTGAAGAGTGGTGAGATATGAATGAAGTGGATCGACTCGATGATCCTGAGGAGCGAAACCATTCGAATCGTATCGATCCAGAGTGTTGTCTTGGAGAAACATAGCTATTGATGGATATTGTCCTGCATTGCTTCACATCGATCCAGGAATGAGCGATTTGAATCGATCCCGAGTGCATGGCTTTGAATCGATGAAGGAAAAGGCCTTGTGTCGATCGATTCGAAGTAACGATACTCCGATCTATTCGAAGGTATTCAATATTAATCGATTCGAAGTTACTCAGTGCTGATGGATTCGAAGCGCTTCTCCATCCCAAAGTCACATCAAGTCGAACCACATGGATTCGAATCACATCGATTCAATTTGCATCGATTCGACTCGTATCGATTCGAGTCGATTGATTCGAACGTCTTCGCTCCAGAGACTAATACTCTTCTGATTTGTTCCAACATCTGAAATACGACCAATTTCAAGTTGAACTTTGATGAACTCAATGAACTTTAGCATACTTGACTCCGACGAGCTTCGGCCTTGCATTATCGAACTTAACGGTAAGACTTGACTTCCTTTTTTGAAGCTCGTCGATGGAACTGTGACTTAACCAAAACATAACAGATTTATGCTTGAATTGGTCAGTAGCGTCTGGATGGCATGGAAGTGACGGTCAGCGATGACGGTCATTTCCATTCTCAATTTCCAAAGTTTCATCATTCAGACATCTTGTTCCAACCTGTAAAATCTGCTTAAGTTATGCACAGCACTTGCACTGCACGACATATTCATATATTTCACACCGGGGAATACACGGACTTCTTTTGTACTTAACGCTGCTTTCTGGTGAGTTAGTTAATTATGGAGTCTTCAAGTTCTCAACAACAAGAGGTACAAAGCTCGCCACCTTCAGTGCTTGAGATTCCGAAAATCCCTCCTGAAGTTATAGACCCGGCTCCGGATGAGTTACCGGAGGCTTTATTTATCAAGGACCCTATTGATTCTGTCCAGTCTAATATATCCGAAGCATTATTGGGTCGGATATGTTTGAAACATAACATATCTCCGAACGATGTTTTGCTACCGGGTGTTGACGATAGACCTCACAATCCGCCTGAAGGATATACTGCTTTTTATCGCCACGCTTGCGCGGCTGGAACTCTCCCTCCATTTAACCAGTACATCAGAAAGATGCGGTCGTACTTAGGAATTGCCCCTTCACAACTCCATCCTAATGGGCAAGCGTTGCTGAATAGCGTCTTCGTTATATTTATGGATTGCCTTTTTCGCCCACCAAGGCCGACTGAAATTAGACATATTTTTAATTTCAAGAGTAGAAACGACAGCCCGTCCTTTACCTTCCTGGAAGCAGTTAGGAACTGTCAGGTTGTAACCGAAGCCTGGACCAGACTCAGCTATTTCAAAAACGAATGGTTTTACATTCGATGCCCCCCAGGGTTTGCTAGGCGATGGCTGTCTAGACGTAAGTGCTGTAAACTGCACAAATCTTCCCTGAACAGTCGTCATCAATATTTGTACTAATGTCAGGTTCTTCTTACAGCTATTATTTCAAGGCCCGATGGTGGATATTACAAAGGCATCGTTCGAAGCTTACAAGAGGTCCCGAGCGATTTAAGGCATATCGACTCGGTATTAACTGACGATAATTTAAGGATACTGGGCTTAATCGACATAAACCAAAGCATAGTCATTGAAGGGTTGGCGAAACCGGCTGCGAAAAAGAAGAAGAAAGTTGCTAAAAGAAAGCCTGGTATAGTAATAAGAGAAACAAGTGACGATGAAAGAACGCCCACAGATACCGAGATAACGGCCGACCTCTCCCGAATAGAAGAAGGCCGGAAAGGCAAGGCTGTTGTTCCTAAATTTAAGAGATGGAAATCTGTAGTCGTATCTCGTCCCATTCCCGAGATCACTATCTCTGACGCCGCCCCTCATCAACTAGGAGATATCTTTAGAGGGTTGGATGATATTCCCATCCCGGATTACGTATCTCTCCACTACGGGTCCGGGTTGGAAGAGCTCTGGGAAGCGCTAGATATAAGCGAGTCTTTACCCGTTAGTGTAATCGACGCTTCTAGTTGGTCGGGGGGTTTGCACATTTATATACACTTTCACAACACTACACGACTTCCACATGCATTGTAGTGCTTTTCCTTGGTGCTTAATCAAATTTTTTCTTCTTTATAGGTGCTATGTCGGACCGTCCTTCTACACTGGATAGACTTCGGCGAGTGCATCATTCTTCATCTTATTATGAATCTCGCCGTAGGGACTCAGATCACGATCGTGAATGGAGGCATTATGAGCAAGAGCACCATGAGAGGGACCATTCTCGATATTACTCTAGCCAGGAGCGTTCTGATAGGGACCGAAGGTACCGTTCGCCCTCTCGTTCTCCTCCGCCATCCAGAAGCCATGCACCTGCACCTGAACCTTTGCGACAACAGCCGTCTTTACAGATCTCAAAACCTGGTCCACATCGTTCTAGGACTGATACGGCTACGACCATAACTGTGGAGGAGGCCCCTCTCGAACCATCTGGTGAAGGGGCTATGAGAATCGCTCAACTGAAGAAAGATTTTCCAGAAATATGCTTCGACGCCTATATCTTTCCTCCCAATCTAAAAAGAATTCCCGAAGAGGCTGTGAACACCGCCCTCAGTTATACCCGCGACTTCTATGCTCAGTACGAAGAATGGTATAAGGCGGCTGTTAAAGCTTCAAAAGTTGCCTTCGATCGAGCCAAAATTATCGAGAAACTGGAAGCCGACTTGGCTCAGAAGAACCGTATTGTTGATGTACTTCAATCTGAGGCGGAATCCTCCCGTAAGGCCGAAGTTGAGTCACTAAAAAAGGTTGATGAGACATTAGTTGAGATGGCAAAGATGCAACAGGCGCATTGCACTTTAGTTGAAGACTTGGGCCATCGGTACAAAAATGTTGAGGCCGAGCGGGATGCGACAGTCAAAGAACTAGAGGAATTAAAGGCTAAGTTTGCCGATATAAACAAGGAAAAAGACGATGCTAATATGGCCACACAAGAAGCGTGTGAGCAAGCTGTGTCTCTCCGAGCTGACCGAGACGCGGTGGTCGCTAGAGTTGAAGCGGTGGAGGCTCGAGGGGAGGGGAGAATCCAGGCAGAGCGGTTCAGGGTAGAAGCCGAGTTTGACGAACTCTTGGACACATATAACGCCAATGTACTTGAGCAAAGGAATCTTGTGTGGCTCGGAGACTATTATATGCTTCTACTCAATGCTTGGAGAAAATTGGTGGCAAGCAAGAACGCATCTCTCCCCGAAGGTGCCGTGGGTGAATTTAAACTCGAGTCTCGCTTGTTGAGCGAGGAGGAAAGAAAACTTCTCCATGAAGCGATGATTTCTTCTGAGAGAGAGAGACTTGGTTTTCACCATGTGGAGACTGGCGAGGGTTTTGGAGCTGCACATTGTAGTGAGGATGTTTTAGTTGCTGCCCCGACCTCGTCTGGAGCTACTGCTACAGTTGGTCCACATGTTGTTCCTGCTTATAACCCAGATCAATCGAAGCTGTCTCTCGGTACAACTGCTGTTTCCGAACTCGTCTCAGCACCGAGCCGAGGCAAAGAAGGTATCTCAAATATTCCTTAAGTGTTTTAGAATGACGAACTTGGAACAGATCGTTTGACTGACTATTCTCGTTTCTTTTTGATCAGTGACTGAAAGTGATGCGCCAGCACCTCCAGTACCACAAGTTTCGCAGTCAATGCAAGGAGCAATCATTATTGAGGCCATTACGACTACCGTCGTAACCGGCGAGACTGGAGAGGGAGTTTCAATGTCGCTTGATGCTCAGATGATTGAGGAAATTCTCAAGCAACCCTGTGAACCTTTTACCGATTCTTCTTTTGCAATGGGTGGAGTTGCTCCAACTTTTAGCTCGTTTATGCCGTCCATCAGTGTATCTAGCGTTGCTCGGTCCTCCCAAGAGGAAGAGATCCTTGCCGAGATAAGCGCTGAAATGGCTGCGGCGACAACGGTTGGTGGTTCCGGAGGCGATGTTGCTCCACCAAGATTATCTCCTTTAATGGTTATCTCTCCTGGAGGCACTGTTATGATTTCAAGTGCTGATGCTCCACCACCTGTCACAGCCCCTCTGCCTCCAGTTCGTCCTTTCAAGAGGGTCTCTGTCCCTTCTAGCTCCGAAGAGGATATTGATATCATGCCGGATCCTGAAGATGAATCGAAGAAGAGCAAGAAGTGTCGAAGGAAATCCGGTAGTGGATCTGGTGGTTCGACTCCAAAAAAGAAGCCTCGGAAGAAGAAGGACTGAATTTCATGACGTGCGATGCAGGTGTTATTAGCAATCTTTTTACTTCTTCTTTTTAGAGCCGTGTATAAGTGTGGATTCGGCCTCCACTTTATTGACAATTTTTTGTTTTGTCATGTAATCGAACTCCTTTTTTGTTTGTTGATGAAATGGAAAACAACTCTTTTCTCTTTTTCTTAAGTATTGTCTTGATTAGCTTGTGCTCTCATATGTCATAAGCCTTGAACACATGTCCACACTCCGGGGACTTAACACAACCTGCAATTAACAGTTCGGCCCACACTCTGGGAACCTATTAATTATCAACATTTATGACTTAGTTCGCTCTCCGGGAACCTGTAATTGATGTTTATACTCCAATTCACACTCCGGGAATTTGGAGATAGTGATCGTATTTCAGTCCACGCTCTGGGGACTTAGGGTTATTTTTATGTTTACACTCCAATTCGCGCTCCGGGAATTTGGAGTTGATGTTTATACTTCAATCTGTGCTCTGGGAACTTGGAGTTAGTGTTTATACTTCGGTTCGCGCTCTGGGAACCAAGAGTTGGTGTTTATGTTCCAGTTCGTGCTCTGGGAACTTGGAGATAGAGTTTTATATTCTGGTTCGCACTCCGGGAACCAAGAGTTGAAGTTTATACTCCAATTCTCACTTTGGGAATTTGGAGTTAGCTCACACTCTGGGAGCGATGGATTTATACTCTGGTTCGCACTCCGGGAACCGAGAGTTGAAGTTTATACTCCAATTCGCACTCTGGGAATTTGGAGTTAGCTCACACTTTGAGAGCGATGGATTTATACTCCGGTTCGCACTCCGGGAACCGAGAGTTGAAGTTTATAATCCAATTCGCACTCTAGGAATTTGGAGTTAGCTCACACTCTGGGAGCGATGGATTTATACTCCGGTTCGCACTCCGGGAACCGAGAGTTGAAGTTTATACTCCAATTCGCACTCTGGGAATTTGAAGTTAGAGGAGGGATTGTCTTTATCAATCCCTGTGAATGTTGATGTAGTGTTCTGCCCCCGAGCTCGAATTTCACTTAGCGAGTGACCGGTCGTATCACAGTCACTCCTTATTTGAATAAATCCCACCACATGATGGAACTTAGCACTCCGTGCGTCGTGATATTGTACGTCATAATCAATAAATCACAGCTCTGGCTCGAAGAGATGGCATTTTATTGCTGAAACGAGAAAATATGGCAAAGTCAGTTGCCTTATTACAAATTTAAATCTCGAAATGCTAGAATAAAATGCAAAGGAATAAATTGACAAAAATAAGTAAAGTCTTTCATATGTAGTAGCGACGAAGACTTTCGCTATTCCAAGCTCTCGACAAAGTAAGACCGTCAACGGTCGATAATTTGAACGTGCCATCTCCGAGCTTTTGTGAAATTACATACGGCCCTTCCCAATTTGGCTTCATGTGCGAAGGAACCGGGTAAATTATTTTGAGTACGAGATCGCCGAGTTCGAAGGTTCGCGGGCGGACCTTGGCATTGTATATTCGGGGGACTCGACTCCGATATGCGGCTGCCCTCAGATCAGCTCCTTCGCGCTTCTCATAGAGTAAATCCAGGGATTCAACAAGTAGTATAGCATTCGTTCTTGGATCATAATATGTCACACGATGAGAGTGCACTTCCATTTCAACTGGAATAACGGCTTCAGAGCCATAAGATAGAGAAAACGGAGTATGACCGTTTTCAGTTTTATGAGTCATTCAGTAGGCCCATAACGCCATAGGAAGTTCGTCGACCCATTTGCCCCCAGCTTTTTCCAGTCGCTTCTTTAGAATGGATTTTATAACCTTATTAACAGCTTCGACTTGACCATTCGCTTGAGGGTGCGCTACGGCAGAGAATTTCTTATGGATGTGGAATCGTTGACAAAAATTCTTGAATTCAGCACTGTCGAATTGGGCTCCGTTATCGATGATAATAGTATGTGGGAGACCAAACCGGCAGATGATGTTGCGTACTACAAAGTTGATTACTTTCTTTGTCGTAATTGTTGCAAGAGGTTCAACTTCAGCCCATTTGGTGAAATAATCAACTGCGACGATGGCGTACTTCACGCCACCTTTAGCCAGAGGCAATGTGCCGATGATATTTATTCCCCATACCGCAAATGGCCAAGGACTGACCATTTGGGTTATCTCAGTTGGCGGCGCTCTAGGAATTCGAGCGTGTTTCTGGCATTTGTCACATTTTCTAGCATAGTCTACAGCATCGCGATTAACAGTAGGCCAATAATACCCATATCGGAGTATTTTCTTGGCAAGTGCTTGCCCCCTAGTGTGATCGCCACATTCTCCTTCGTGTACATCGTGTAACACTCGTTTGACTTCATCTTGCGCGATACACCGGAGGAGAGGAATAGAGTATCCTCTTCGGTACATGACTCCATTTTGAATGACAAATCGTGAGGCTTTTCGGAGAACTTGTCTTTTCACGCTTCGACGCTCGGGTGATACGCCACGTTCGATATAATCTCGATAAGGAGTCATCCACGACTCCCTGTTGGAGGTAGCTTCAAATGTGAAATCGGTCTCCTTTCGATCAATGCTCGGGGAGGATAGGGTTTCAACAGGAACGAGCCCCAACTGCTGAGCTTCGCCCGTACTCGCTAACTTTGCCAACGAATCAGCTTTCGGATTGTGCTCTCGGGGTATGTAGAAAATGGCATAGTAATCGAACTAATCAAGCACCTCCTGAACTCGGGTTAAGTAAGCGGCCAATCTTCGGTCTTTGGCCTGATATTCACCTCGAACTTGACATACTATCAACTGGGAATCACAGTAGATCTCTACAGCGATGATTTTCAGATCACAGGCATGCTTTAGTCCGGTAAGTAGAGCTTCCTACTCGGCTTCATTGTTGGTTGCGCGGAACTTGAACTTTAAAGCATAACATATGGATCGTCCTTCGGGGGTTTCAAGCACTACCCCAGCTCCTGAGCACCGATCGTTAGACGCACCATCGGTGTACAGCTTCCAGATGTATTCGGGAGATTTGCTGGTCTCGGGCAAGTCTTCAGGAACAATGAATTCGGCTATAAAATCTGCTAAGACTTGGTCGCGAATGGCTCTTCTCGGAGTATAAGTGATGTCGAATTGACTCAGTTCAATGTTCCATTTTAGTAACCTACCAGACGCCTTAGGCCGCCTGAGGACCTGTCGTAATGGCTGATCGGTGTACACAGTAATAAGATGAGCCTAAAAATATGGACGGAGCTTCCTCGAGGAAATGACTAGGCAATATGCCAAGTTTTCAAGCTTTGGATAATTTCTCTCGGCTCCGGTCAATCGTTTACTCACATAGTAGACCGGTTTTTGCACTCGGTCTTCCTCCCGAATTAACGCAGCACTGATTGCATTTTCAGATACCGCTAAGTAGAGATATAACTGTTCATGGTCAACAGGCTTTGAAAGAATCGGTAGTGTGGTAAGATGTTGAACCAGTGATTGAAATGCGCCTTCGCATTCTGCGGTCCATTCGAAGTTTCGTTTCCCTTTTCGGATCAGATCGAAGAAGGGAATGCATTTGTCGGTTGACTTCGAGATGAACCTATTCAACGCTGCAACCTTCCCATTGAGACTCTGAACTTGCTTTATGGTCCTTGGAGTTTGAAGATTCCTGATAGCCCAGATCTTCTCAGGGTTGGCCTTTATCCCTCGGGCGTTGACGATGAACCCAAGGAATTTTTCGGACGCGACTCCAAAATGACATTTCAGCGGATTAAGCTTCGTCCCATATCTCCGGAGGATATCGAACATCGACCCCAAGTCTTTGACGTCATCTACAGAGTACCGTGACTTTACCAACATGTCATCTACATAAACTTCCATGGTCTTTCCGATCTGGTTGACAAACATCCGGTTGACTAAGCGCTGATAGGTTGCTCCGGCATTCTTTAATCCAAAAGGCATGACCTTGTAGCAGTATAATCCCAAGTCGGTTACGAAGCTTGTATGCTCTTGGTCGGGTACATGCATGGGTATCTGATTGTAGCCTGAGTAAGCATCCATGAAGGATAGTAATTCATGTCCGGCGGTTGAATCTACAAGTTGATCGATTCGGGGAAGTGGAAAGCTGTCTTTCGGGCAGGCTTTGTTCAGGTCAGAATAATCGATACACGTTCTCCATTTCCCGTTTGGTTTCCGGACGAGTACAGGATTGGACACCCACTCTGGGTATAAAGCATCTCTAATAAACCCATTCGTCTTCAATTTATCGACCTCTTCCTTAATGGCGGCAGATCTCTCTGGATCCATACCACGCCTTTTCTGTTTGACCGGGACATACCGCGGGTCAATATTTAAAGTGTGGCTCGCGATGTCCGACGAGATTCCACACATATCAGAGTGCGTCCAGGCGAACACGTCGAGATTCGCCCGGAGAAATTCAACTAATTCCTGTTGTGTCTCTTGGCTCAGCTGAGACCCAATTTTCAACATTCTCGAGTCATCATCATCGTCGTCGATCGGGACATCGATGGTTAGCTCAGCCAGAGAAGCTTGACTCTCCGTAGATTCTTCTTTATTATCATTGTCCCTTGGGTCAAGATCTCTCTGGAATTGGCTGTGGTGCCCAGGCCGAGGCCCAGGCGCTAATTGTCAATCGTCGGTGAAACGGACACAGAGAGATTCCTCTACGCCCTTTCCTTTTCCTTTTCGCTGCGACTCCCGCAGCTCGGCAACATAGCAAGCTCTCCTAGCGGCTTGATCTCCTTGTACAACTCCTATCCCGTGGTCAGTAGGGAACTTCAGAGTTAAACACCATGGGGCAATGGCAGCCCTAAATTCAGCAAGGGCCGGTCGGCCCAAAAAAGCATTGTACGGAGAAGGAATATCCAAGACAACAAATTGCAACATCCGAACTCTTCGGCATTCTCCCACTCCCAACTCTACCGGCAATGCAACCATTCCGGTTGGTATCGTCGCACTTCCGTTGAAGCCGTGGACTCGTGATTGACAAGGTTTTAAGTCCTTAGCTTCCATCTTCATTAAATCATATGCTCTTTTAAACAGTATGTTCACGGAACTCCCACTGTCTACCAAGATCCTCTTCATCCAAGCAGGACCAATTTGAGCGGATATAACCAGTGGGTCGATTGTGGGGGCTTCGACTCTATCGGCATCTCGACTTCTAAACACGATGTCGTCGGTTATCGTCTTCTGTGGTTTAGCCGGAGCCCCGTCTTCAGAATTGCTACAACACTCGAAGTCCACATGCCTGATCGAACTGGCATACGACTCCATTTCCCCCTAGCTTCTGTCTGCCGGATGGGGACCACCACTTATTGTATTGATAACCAACCTCCCGCCTGTACGAGCGGGTTCACCCTGCCTTTCCTGATTCGGCGTACATTTTGATTGGATGGGCCCGCCCCACCAGACTGCGGTGCCCGAACAAACTGATCCAACTTTCTCTCTCTGATCAACTTTTCAATGAGGTCTTGCAAATGCCTACACTCATTGGTGTTATGCCCATAACTTTCATGAAATCTACAGAATTTTCCTGTTTGAATCTGACTCTCCGACGAAGGCTTCGGAGCAGGCTTCTTGTATTGCATAGTATTACAAGTCTGTAGGTATACGTTTTCCAACGACGTGTTAAGTGGTGTATAACTGTCAAACATTGCAGCCCTACGCCTCGGACCACGATTCTGGTCTTGCTTCTTGCTCCGGTTATCACCGTTCCTCGGTTGTTGAGTCTGTTTATTTTGAATATTCAACTGGACTTTCCTTGAACTTTCGCCAGACTGATTAACCGCAACATTACTCTGAATCCCTTCACTGCTGGGCCTTGCATCGTCCTGCTTCCTAGAGTGTTTCGCATCCTCTCGCCTCAAGAATTAAGCGGCTTTGGAATAGAAACGGTCCAACGATGCGGGAGGCTTTCCAGCTAACCAATTTCCAAACTCGGAATCAGGGTCGATTCCTTTAGTCAAAGCCATTAAGATAGAATTATCATTGGGGTTGGTGATCTCTGCGCATGCAGCATTGAATCTCTCCAAATATCGTCTAAGTGTCTCTCCGGGAGCTTGAGTGACACTTGATAAGGTATTAACATCTTTAGGTCTGGCAATATGCATGTGAAACTGCTCAATAAATTTGGCAGCTAACTGATCAAATGAAGAAATAGATCGTGGTGGTAGTCGTGTAAACCACATTGTCGCAATTCCCCCTAAGGAAATGGGAAAACTACGGCATTTTACTGCGTCATCAGCCCTCGTAGCAGTCATCGACCATTCGTATTTCAAAATATGTTGATTTGGGTCGGAATTCCCTTCATACATGGGCAGCGTTGGCATCCTGAATCGCCGAGAAGGTTTAGCATACAATATGTCATCAGCGAACGGGGTACGACTTCGGGAGATTCCCCAATCGTCATTTGTTAGGCATTGACTCTCGCGAATCATTTGGCGCACCATGGATGAGAGGTCCGTCATCAGAACATTCTGTGTGTGGTGAGCCAAGGTGTGGTCGGGTTCCACAGTGCGAGATGGGATCGGGCGCTGTCGACGATCCGTATCTCGCCTCCTTGGCTCGATGTCTTCTGTGGCATATGGCTCTGGAGCATGTCCCTGCTGATGGTAATTCTGATTGGAGTGATTTCGAGTATCAACTCCTATGTCAACTGCAGCGGCTGTGGCAGCACGATCATCTGCAGTGTACTGTGGAATAGTGCCTCCTCGTGAGGAGGGTCCAGTATGGAAGCTGGTAGATGAGCCAACTCTTACTTGCCCAACGGTTAATGCCTGTTGATAGTCAATAGCTTGCGCATGGTTTCCGTCTAGCCTAGGACGGGTAGATCTGCCATTGTAGTCAGATGAAGCAGAGCTTTCAGTGGAAGAATGAGGAGCTTGATCCCTTCTGGATCTTCTTCTCCTTTGGCGGTTTAGCTGATTGGTCAACTCAGCGTTAGTGTACAACTGCTCAGTTAGCTGTTGTCGGCTTTGGGTTAGTTCCTGGAGTAGCGCCTAGAACTCTTGTCTTGTGACCGGACCTGACTGATCCGTATGTCCAGTAGCATCTTGGTTGGTTGACTGCAGCTGTGCGGGATTTTGCCTATCCCGACCTTCCTGATCACCAACGTTGGAAGTGGTTCTTGTACTCACCATCTTGAAGCGTTGAATCCTTTCCTAGACTTTAAACAAATCTGAATAGAACGGAAGGAATCTGAATATGAGATCTGGATCTTCTTCTTAGATTTATGCAATCCGGTATTGAATGTAGATCCAAAGAGCAGGAGAAAGACTGTTTTCTTAGTGAAAGCACCAAAGTGTTTGTGTCAAAATTGGGAACAACACTCTTCGAAAGTTTTTGAAGAGATAATAAATGGAGAAAGCAAACTGAAAATGTAGATTATCTAACAAAAACTCCATGCAACAGAAAGTAAATTGCACAGAAGGCAACAATTTAGAGTAGTTCGGCGATTTGCCTACGTCCGCTATGAAGTTTTGTTATTTTCTTGCTTAATATTCGGAGAATACAACTTTTTTATGACAAAGTATAGCAGGTAGTAAGCCAAAATTCGAAATCAAGGGCAGCGGTGGTGCTCTGGAGCAATTCTGGCAACGTTCGGGCGTACTCTTACTCTAAAATTCTCCAACTCCTTTTCTGAATGACCAGGGGCTCTATTTATAAGTGCTGGAGGCTGATATTTCGCCCAAAATTCATGGAGACCGCTTCTGGCACGTGAGGGGGCCCACATGGCCGAATTCTGGAGATCCGGGCCCACTTTGGGATCGATTCGACCCTTGGTTCGAATCGATCAAGAAAGTGTCCAATCGTGATGAAACTTGGTGTGGACATTCTCCTATGTATACGCAAGCTCCTGTGAAAATTTCATAGCATTTGGACTTGTAGATCTCAAGTTATGATCGATTCAAGATGGTGCTCCTCGTCCTATGGATTCGTTCAAATCGATATGGTTCGAATCGATGGGGTCGAATCCATGCTCCTACGCGTGAGAATGACGTCGTGGCGTGAATTTCCCGGGTTGATCCTCTTGTTTCTCCGAGTTTACTGGGTCGAATCCTAGGTTTTAGCCGCGTTTACTTGGTGGATTCGAGGTGTTGGATTCGAAGGTTCGTTTCCTTCGAATCGATGGAACCGGTACTCATTCGAATCGATCAAAATATGTTACCGTGGATCGATTCGAAGTTGTCTCAACATAGGGATTCGAAGACAAGCAGGGAATGGAGTCGGAGCTCCCTCAATTTGTGACGACCGCCCATGACTCCCGCACCAAAACAAGAGAATAGTGCGCTGAAAGGCGTGCCAGGCAGCCATGGACGATAGTCAGGGTAAAATAAAACAGCGGAATCAATCGTACAACTCACAGCGCATGGATAAAATACAATAGAGAAATATAATATAGTGAAGCTCCAAAGAACAGAACATCATCATATAAGCATCATAGTAGTTTTATACAAACATATGAATAATCCATACATCAAAGCCTCACTACAAAACACTCAAACAAATACAGCAGCGGAACACCCAGTACATATAATATGAAATAATATGCCAAAGCCTCCTGCTCGTCTTCGTCATCATCAGCGTAGATCTCCAAGAACAGCACCTGTCACCTGCTACTTAGTCTGCCCATCCCAACATAGATGAACAGCCCAAGGTAATAAGAGGAGACATAAAACCTTGAGTCAGACAAAGTCTTAGTGAGCAGTAAATCAACTATCAAACATACCAAAAGAGCATAAGGGATAAAAGGAATAGGAACCAAACCATCTCACTCCACCTCTTTCTACAGTGATAGCCCCCAGACACACACTAAAGAGAAGCAAGCATAACATAGTAGGCAATTAAAGCAAAGCAATAATCACTCGAGTCAAGGGCGATGTTTTCCAAATACAAACCCCCAAGGCCTAAACTAAGATCAGATAAGCACCCAGAATATACCGCTCTTGAGACCGAATGATGTTACAATCAAACATCCAAACATCCATGACTCTGGCTATCACTGTTATCATTGCCTTGATTTCACCGTTAGATGAATGACCACCTGTCAAGGGCTAATGGTAACCCCGGTTCTAGACATAACTCCGCACGTCGTCGCAGCCCGTGCCTAGGAATTTTCGCAACTACCCAGAGTACTAGCACGTCGTCGCAGCCCGTGCCTAGAACGTCGTCGCAGCCCGTTCCAACGTACTCTTGCTTTGAGCATGCTAGAACCTTCAACAACGATGAGATCTCAGCCTCCTAGTCATCCTCCTCGACGACTATTTCCATACTAGCTTAAGCGCCTCTCAAGCTAACCATTATCACCAACCCGGATCGCATCACCGAGTTATCAACATAGGTTCGCACGTCGTCACAGCCCGTGCTTGGAACGTCATCATGACCCGTCCCATCTCAACATCATACTTTGCCTCATCATAGCAAAGTCCCATCTCGATATCATGCTTTGCCTTCTCGCATCATAGCAAAGTCCCATCTCAACATCATGGTTTGCCTCATCGCATCATGGCAAAGTCCCATCTCAATATCATCGTCCAATCCAACCATATGAGCTTCAACATCCCCTTCATATGCCACAAGCAGCTTTCACCATTCAAGAGCCTTCCCACTTAGCTTTTGAACCATCATCATCCAACTTGACCAAATCAAGTTATCAATCAACTAATCAATCAAATCAAACATTAATCCAAACAATCAATCATTTAAACAAGATCTAAATAAGCAGTTACAACAACAATGGCTATTTTGTAAATAAAAGGTCTAAATCTAACATGCAATCTAACATGCATGGATCATGAGCAATATCTTCAAAACTTGATAAATAAACTTGCATAGATGAACATATGGTAAAAACAGGTGTCAAAATCATCATGGATAATAGATCTACATGCAGACTTAGAGAAAATGCACGAAATCACTATCTTTAACACTTAAACAAACAATCGATCCAATATACTCCTTTGGGTCCGTGTGAGAGATAACTACCACTCACCAAATCACCCAAACACTTCAAAAACTATCAACTCCAGATCTGGACAGCAAAGACCTAAGCTTGATCCGGCAAAATCTCGCTTCAATCGATGAAATCTCACTCGAACGGATGAAGATCTTCAACTTTGGCCCTTGAATCTTTGATCTTGATCTTGGATGGATGTTAGAATTAGATTGGAATGGAGGAAAGGAGATGAAGAAATGTTGTAGTCGAGCTCTCAAAATGGCAGCACTTCGTCGCTTCAAAAACCGGTGCCAAAAAGTGAGCCAAACCCCTCTATTTATAGGCTGATTCCCCCATGAGTCGTCGCCCCTTAAGTCGGTCACGACTTATCCCATAAGTCATCCACGACTCAACAAATGCTACGACCTACGACTCATCACCTAAACTCGTATACGTGTTAACACATAGGTCATGTCCTTATGACTCGGCCATTCGACTCAACAGAGACACCGACCCATCTTACCGCCGACCTAACACAATCAATACGCTAACCCTTAACTCGTTAAGTCGGTAAGTCGTCCCAAACGACCTAAACTTAACTCGGCTTAGCCGACCTATCATTCATACGACCCAACTACACTTAAGCCATAACTCGTCTACGACTCAACTACACACCCTATCACCATAAGTCGTATACGACTTAAGCCTTAGGCCAAAATCCCACCGACCTAACTATCTAACGGCCTTACCTATAACTCGACATAACCGACCTAAGCTATGCACTGAGTTGCCCAAACGACTTATCACCTTAAGTCGTAACTTGTTAACCCGCTACACTACTAACTCGTAAGACTTGCTAACTCGTTAACTCACATATACCGTTGACTCACTAGCCCATAAGTCGGTGAAGAGCTTAACCCGGTCACATCTACTAACTCGTCCCAGCCTTGAGTCGTAACTCGTTAACCCCTATGAGTCGGTCTAACCCTTAACCTGTTAACTCGGCAACTCACTAACTCGGCCAAACCTATAGGTTGCTACCTCTATGAGTCGGTCATCATTGAGTCGGTCAGATTCTCAACTCGATCCACTAGTTAACTCGTTAACGACTCAACACTTAACACACGAGTTAACTTCCTATACGACTCAGGCTAGAGAAAACATAAACAACACTAACGACCTATAAATTCTACGATCTATCGACACGTAAAATACGGGTCGTTACATTCTCTCCCCCTTAGGAATTTCGCCCCCGAAATTCCAAACAAATAACAGCAATCAAAGCTATTCTGCATGCCTACCATCCATAGCAATCAACATACCATGCATCCAATTCTAACCTAGCATGCAGAATTCTAAGATTAGAACAAGTTACAGATTCATGAGATGTCACGACACCTTAGGGCCATACCTCGAAGAGTTCGGGATGAGCTGCCTTCATCCTCTCTTTCTCCTCCCACGTATAGTCGTTAACATCATCACTCCATTGTATCTTGAGCAACGTAATCGTCTTCCTCCTAAGCTGTTTCGTGTCGGTTTCAACAACACGAAGCGGCTTACGAGGTCTCGTAATCACTGGATCAACCTCCAAGTCTTCACAGCTATCAGCAGAAACCACTGTATTCGAGTCGTGCACATACTTCCGTAGATAAGATACATGAAAAATATTGTGCACACCCGCCATCTTTTCCGGTAACTCCAATCTATAAGCGAGCTTTCCAATTCGCTCGATGATCGGGAATGGTCCAACAAATCTCGGAGTCAATTTCCCTTTCTTCCCGAATCTAATAACATTCTTCAGTGGAGAAATCTTCACAAAAACCATATCGCCTACGTCGAACTCCAAATCCTTACGACGATTATCGGCATAACTTTTCTGACGATCTTGGGCTGCCTTCATTCGTTGCCGAATGATCTCTATACAATCCGAAGTCTGTCGAATCATCTCTGGCCCAAGTATCAACTTTTCTCCAGTTTCCAACCAACATGTCGGAGAGTTACACGGTCTTCCATATAATGCTTCATATGGTTCCATACCAATACTCGACTGATAACTGTTATTATATGCAAATTCCACCAAATGAAGGTGATCTTCCCATGATCCTCCGAAGTCCAAAACACATGCTCTCAGGAGATCTTCCAAAACTCGGTTGACTCTCTCAGTCTGACCATCTGTTTGAGGGTGATAAGCTGTACTCAAACACAATTCAGTTCCCAAAACTTCCTGGAAGCTCTTCCAAAATCTACTAGTGAACAACGGATCTCGATCGCTCACTATACTCTTCGGAACACCATGGAATCGAACAACCCATTTCACATACAACTCAGCCAACTTCGATGTAGTCCTAGTTGATCGAACAGGAATGAATCTTGCACTCTTAGTCAAACGATCTATGATGACCCAAATCCCTTCATTCCCTATCCTGGTTCTAGGTAGGCCATCGATAAAATCCATCGACACTTGCTCCCACTTCCATGTAGGAACCTCTAATGGTTGAAGTAATCCACTGGGCTTCTTCTGCTCAGCTTTCACCAACTGGCAGTTCATACACTTGGAAATAAAATTTCCAACATCCTTCTTCATACCTTCCCAGTAATAGGTTCTCTTCATATCCCGATACATCTTATTTCCACCTGGATGAATTGTCAACTTCGAGTGATGACTTTCCCTTAGAACTTCATCTCTCAATCCATCTATATCGGGAACAACTAGTCGTCCTTACTTCCGAAGCCAACCCTCTCGATCGACCTCGAATCCTTTATCCTTCTCTGGGTCCAATCCAGATTCCAAATCACGAATAATCTTGACAAGCTTAACGTCTCGCTTTTGGCCCTTGCCAATTCTTTCCACAAGAGTAGGTCTTATCGATAAGTTTGCCAACATCTCAGGTTCCAATTCACATCTAGGCCTGAAGTCAAACCCAGCCAAATACTCGAGACTCTTCCATTCCGAAAACATGGCTCCTAATCTTGCATGTCTTCGACTTAACGCATCTGCCACTGCGTTACCTTTTCCTGGAGTATAGGCTATACCAAAGTCATATGATGCCAAAAACTCTAGCCACCTTTGCTGTCGAAGATTCAAATCCTTTTGGGAGAACAGATACTTCAACGACTTATGATCCGTAAACAACTCGAATCGAACTCCCAATAGATAATGTCTCCACATCTTCAGAGCAAAGACAATCGCCGCTAATTCCAAATCATGAGTCGGGTAATTCCTTTCATGCGGTTTCAGTTGTCGACTTGCATACGCAACAACTCTATCCTTCTGCATCAGCACTGCTCCAAGTCCAGTACCACATGCATCGGTGTAAACTACCACCTCATCATTCCCACTTGGAATAGTCAAAACAGGAGCACTCGTCAGTCGCTCTTTCAGGATTACGAAAGCTTGCTCACACTTATCATCCCATCTGAACACTTGGTTCTTCTTCGTCAATCCTGTTAACGGTGCAGCTATCTTGGAAAAGTCTTTGATAAACCGACGATAATATCCTGCTAATCCAAGAAAACTTCTCACATCAGACGCATTTTTAGGTCTAACCCAATCCTGGATTGCTGCCACCTTAGCGGGATCAACCGCTATTCCATTTCCAGAAATAACATGGCCTAAGAACCTCACTTCACTCTTCCAGAAGTGACACTTCGAAAACTTAGACTTCAGCTGATGTTTCTGCAAGATTTCCAAAACAATCCGCAAGTGCGTCTTGTGCTCTTCCTCAGTTCTGGAATAAATCAGAATATCATCCACGAACACAAGTACGAATTTATTCAACTGATCTCTGAACACTCTATTCATAAGATCCACAAAATATGCTGGTGCATTAGTCAATCCAAACGGCATTACCAGCCACTCATAAAATCCGGATGGTGTCCTGAAAGCAGTCTTCGGCACACTATCCTTCGCCACTCTCAACTGTTGAAATCCCGTTGCCAAATCCATCTGAGAAAACACCTTAGCCTCGTGGAGCTGTTCAAACAAGTCATCTATTCTCGGCAATGGATACTTGTTCTTCTTAGTCACCTTATTCAGCTCACGATAATCCACACACAACCTCAACGATCCATCCGCTTTGGTTGCGAACACAACTGGTGCACCCCATTCGGACACACTACGCCGAATGAATCCTTTCTGCAAAAGGTCATCAACTTGCACCTTCAACTCTTGCTGCTCCCTAGGCGCCATCCGCCTAAGAGGCATCACAACAGGTCTGGCTTCCTCAACTAGATCGATACGAAACTCGATCTCCCTGTGCGGTGGTAACCCTTTGACTTCGTCAAAGACATCCTCAAATCCATTCACAACAGGCACCAATGACAGTCCATCCCGTGGAACAACCAGCGAATACATGAAGCTCATGAAGACGCCTTCTTCATGCTTACATCGTATCACAACCTTTCGCCCTTCCACATTTCCGACTGCCACCTCCAGCCTCTCACAATCAATCCTTGCCGCATACTTCCTAAGCCAGTCCATACCCAAAATAATTCCGAACCCCGCAAAGTTCAGAACAAAGCAATCACAAACAAAAGAGCAATCATGACTCGACACAACTAGACCACGGCATATCATACACGAACATGACGAACCACCAACTGGATTAGTCACAACCAATGGCCTATCAACAATATCCGGTTTCAAACCTAACCGGCCTACCAAATCATCACAAACAAAAGAATGCGACGCTCCAGTATCAAACAACACTCTAACTGGAACACCACAAATGGAAAGAGTACCTTGAACCACCACACTCTTTTCCTTCTCTTCAGCAGTAGGAGCCTTTGAAGACGACGGCACAGCTCCCAAAGCATAAGCTTGCACAATCTGCCTGTCCTTCCTCGGCTCTGGACAATCCTTCCTGAAATGCCCTGGCTTGTCACAGTTGTGGCATTTCGCCGGCGCCTTTGGATTCCTACAATCCTTGGAGAGATGACCCTTCTGCGGGCAGTTATAGCAGGTCACTTCGCCCTTCAGTTTCTTCTGGCCATTCTTTCCCTTATGTTGCTGCTGCTTCCTCTTCTTGTTTCCACCTTGCTGCGGTTTAGACTCCTCCTTGGTCACAGCAACAACAGACCCTTCCTTAGGAAACAAACTCTCATGCCTAAGAGCTTTCTCCACAAGTTTCTCAAACGGATCGTCCAAGTGATCCACCAACTGCCTCCCAAGATAAGCGTCCAAACCGGTCACAAACTTCTCGTTCTTCTGGTAGGGAGAATCAATATACGATCTGGCATACTTGGACAAAGCCTCAAACTCCGAAACATACTCAAGAACCGATCTTCCACCTTGCTTGAGCTCCACAAACTTCTTAAACAAGGCAGATTTCTGAGCCGTAGAGATGAACTTAGCTTCAAATCTAACTTGGAATTGCTCCCAAGTAATCTCTTCTTCTGGAGTATCGATGGTGATAGAATTCCACCAATCAGCAGCTCTTCCCTGAAGCTGTCTCGATGCAAGCTTCCTCTTAGTTGCATCCTCAATCCCTAAGTCACCAAAGATCCTTCGACATGCATCTATCCATCTTTGTACTTCAATGGTCGACTCTGTCCCCAAGAAAGCTTTTCCTCCAAGAGAAGTATAGTCCTTGCAAAGCTTAGCAAAATCCACCGGTCTTGGAGCTTGGACTTGAACTCCCACATCCACTGATGATCCTGAAGCTGGTATCCTCCTCATGATTGAAGTCATCATGGCCTCAAACATAGGAGCATAATCAACAGCTTCCCTAGCAGCACGGCTTTCCCTAGCAGCTCGTCTCTCACTTCGACTCATCCTTAATATCTGTAAAAAGAATGATTAGAACACTTTGAGAAACAACTGCATAAGGAGTTCAAATCCTTCTAAGCTACTATATTATATATAGTAATCATCCATCAAAATACAATTACGTCTCTCATATGCAGTTACGTCAGCGAGCGTTGGCTAAAATCGATTAACCAAAGCTTTGATACCAAATGTGATGACCGCCCATGACTCCCGCACCAAAACAAGAGAATAGTGCGCTGAAAGGCGTGCCAGGCAGCCATGGACGATAGTCAGGGTAAAATAAAACAGCGGAATCAATCGTACAACTCACAGCGCATGGATAAAATACAATAGAGAAATATAAT
This sequence comes from Allium cepa, assembly GCA_030765085.1. Taxonomy (NCBI): domain Eukaryota; kingdom Viridiplantae; phylum Streptophyta; class Magnoliopsida; order Asparagales; family Amaryllidaceae; genus Allium; species Allium cepa. The sequence goes on from CM060943.1 coordinate 45,172,998, forward strand.
ATAGTGAAGATCCAAAGAACAGAACATCATCATATAAGCATCATAGTAGTTTTATACAAACATATGAATAATCCATACATCAAAGCCTCACTACAAAACACTTAAACAAATACAGCAGCGGAACACCCAGTACATATAATATGAAATAATATGCCAAAGCCTCCTGCTCGTCTTCGTCATCATCAGCGTAGATCTCCAAGAACAGCACCTGTCACCTGCTACTTAGTCTGCCCATCCCAACATGGATGAACAGCCCAAGGTAATAAGAGGAGACATAAAACCTTGAGTCAGACAAAGTCTTAGTGAGCAGTAAATCAACTATCAAACATACCAAAAGAGCATAAGGGATAAAAGGAATAGGAACCAAACCATCCCACTCCACCTCTTTCTACAGTGATAGCCCCCAGACACACACTAAAGAGAAGCAAGCATAACATAGTAGGCAATTAAAGCAAAGCAATAATCACTCGAGTCAAGGGCGATGTTTTCCAAATACAAACCCCCAAGGCCTAAACCAAGATCAGATAAGCACCCAGAAAATACCGCTCTTGAGACCGAATGATGTTACAACCAAACATCCAAACATCCATGACTCTGGCTATCACTGTTATCATTGCCTTGATTTCACCGTTAGATGAATGACCACCTGTCAAGGGCTAATGGTAACCCCGGTTCTAGACATAACTCCGCACGTCGTCGCAGCCCATGCTAGGAATTTTCGCAACTACCCAGAGTACTAGCACGTCGTCACAGCCCGTGCCTGGAACGTCATCGCAGCCCGTTCCAACGTACTCTTGCTTTGAGCATGCAAGAACCTTCAACAACGATGAGATCTCAGCCTCCTAGTCATCCTCCTCGACGACTATTTCCATACTAGCTCAAGCGCCTCTCAAGCTAACCATTATCACCAACCCGGATCGCATCACCGAGTTATCAACATAGGTTCGCACGTCGTCACAGCGCGTGCTTGGAACGTCATCATGACCCGTCCCATCTCAACATCATACTTTGCCTCATCATAGCAAATTCCCATCTCGATATCATGCTTTGCCTTCTCGCATCATAGCAAAGTCCCATCTCAACATCATGGTTTGCCTCATCGCATCATGGCAAAGTCCCATCTCAATATCATCGTCCAATCCAACCATATGAGCTTCAACATCCGCTTCATATGCCACAAGCAGCTTTCACCATTCAAGAGCCTTCCCACTTAGCTTTTGAACCATCATCATCCAACTTGACCAAATCAAGTTATCAATCAACTAATCAATCAAATCAAACATTAATCCAAACAATCAATCATTTAAACAAGATCTAAATAAGCAGTTACAACAACAATGGCTATTTCGTAAATAAAAGGTCTAAATCTAACATGCAATCTAACATGCATGGATCATGAGCAATATCTTCAAAACTTGATAAATAAACTTGCATAGATGAACATATGGTAAAAATAGGTGTCAAAATCATCATGGACAATAGATCTACATGCAGACTTAGAGAAAATGCACGAAATCACTATCTTTAACACTTAAATAAACAATCGATCCAATATACTCCTTTGGGTCCGTGTGAGAGATAACTACCACTCACCAAATCACCCAAACACTTCAAAAACTATCAACTCCAGATCTGGACAGCAAAGACCTAAGCTTGATCCGGCAAAATCTCGCTTCAATCGATGAAATCTCACTCGAACGGATGAAGATCTTCAACTTTGGCCCTTTAATCTTTGATCTTGATCTTGGATGGATGTTAGAATTAGATTGGAATGGAGGAAAGGAGATGAAGAAATGTTGTAGTCGAGCTCTCAAAATGGCAGCACTTCGTCGCTTCAAAAACCAGTGCCAAAAAGTGAGCCAAACCCCTCTATTTATAGGCTGATTCCCCCATGAGTCTTCGCCCCTTAAGTCGGTCACGACTTATCCCATGAGTCGTCCACGACTCAACAAATGCTACGACCTACGACTCATCACCTAAACTCGTATACGAGTTAACACATAGGTCATGTCCTTATGACTCGGCCATACGACTCAACAGAGACACCGACCCATCTTACCGCCGACCTAACACAATCAATACGCTAACCCTTAACTCGTTAAGTCAGTAAGTCGTCCCAAACGACCTAAACTTAACTCGGCTTAGCCGACCTATCATTCATACGACCCAACTACACTTAAGCCATAACTCGTCTACGACTCAACTACACACCCTATCACCATAAGTCGTATACGACTTAAGCCTTAGGCCAAAATCCCACCGACCTAACTATCTAACGGCCTTACCTATAACTCGACATAACCGACCTAAGCTATGCACTGAGTCGCCCAAACGACTTATCACCTTAAGTCGTAACTTGTTAACCCGCTACACTACTAACTCGTAAGACTTGCTAACTCGTTAACTCACATATACCGTTGACTCGCTAGCCCATAAGTCGGTGAAGAGCTTAACCCGGTCACATCTACTAACTCGTCCCAGCCTTGAGTCGTAACTCGTTAACCCCTATGAGTCGGTCTAACCCTTAACCTGTTAACTCGGCAACTCACTAACTCGGCCAAACCTATAGGTTGCTACCTCTATGAGTCGGTCATCATTGAGTCGGTCAGATTCTCAACTCGATCCACTAGTTAACTCGTTAACGACTCAACACTTAACACACGAGTTAACTTCCTATACGACTCAGGCTAGAGACAACATAAACAACACTAACGACCTGTAAATTCTACGATCTACCGACACGTAAAATACGTGTCGTTACACAATTGCATTGATTCGAAGGACTCTTCCTTGATGGACTCGAAGGTGGGAATGCTCCAATGGATTCGAACTTAAGGCACGCGAGTATGGATTCGACGCATGGCTATTTGAGGGCTTGCTCGATGGAGTCGAAGTAATGGTACTTCTCATGGATTCAAAGCAATACATATCTGATGGATTCGAACTAAAGCATACGAGGGTGGATTCGGACTATTGCTATCTTGATGGATTCGAAGCAGAGGAAAACCTGATGGATTCGACCCGAGGCTTGGTTTTATGGATTCGAACGTAGTTCGCTTTGATGGATTCGAACGGCATCTCTGCCTATGGATTCGAACGTATGGCACGGCTTATGGATTCAAACCTAGGGCTATCTCCTCCACTTTTTGTTGGTGATAACTTGTGCATACGAACTCGGATTACCTTGAAATTTTGAACGTTGGCTTTCATGGCTCTGCTTGACATGTCTTGTCAATTGTAGCCCAATTCGGACTTGGGTGAAATTCATCGATATCCGGAGTTACCTAATAGCTATTCAACGCTGGGGACATATGACCCTTATTTCCCAGTCAGTTCCTTGGTGTCTCGTCCTTGCCAAAAGGCGGGATAACAGGGTGCATGGCTTTGAAATGGAATAGTACCATTGTGCACCACTCTTCAGCGATGGTAAATCAAAAACCTGCCACGGTGATCCTGTTTTAACGTAAAAAATCACGTGACGAAAAAATGAAGGGTAAAAAACTTTGGATACCCGATTAAGATTCAGATAGTCTTTTTTAGGGAACTATCCATTGAAGGCTTAAAGCTGTCAAAACCGTAGAACTCACAGAGAGCTTTGTTTTGACTAGTTATGGCTCCCGTAAATCTAAACAAGCCGACAGTTAACGTCGTCTGATTAATCGATATCCACAGGGTTCAACATCTACGGTACAAGGTTCAACATCCATCCTAAATGTCAAAATAGTGCTGCATGACTTTTAGAAATGAATGCGTAGATTTGAAATGAAATAGTGCCATGGTGCACCATCCTTAAGAGATGGTAAATCGAATACCAGCCACGGTGATCCCTTTCTAACATAAAAATTCACGTGACGAAAAAACGAAAGGCAAAAAACTTCCAAGACCCGATTGAAATTCGGATAGTCTTTTTTGGGTATGATACTATCCATTCACCGCTTAAAGCTGTCATAAATGTAAACTCAGAGAGAGCTTCGTTTTGATTGCTTATGGCTCCCGTAACTCTAAACGAGCCAACAGTTATGGCCGTCCGATGAATCGACATCCACAGGTTGCAACATCAACGGGGCAAGGTGCAACATGCGTTCAAAATGCCGAAAGAGTGCCGTATGACTTTTAGAAATGGGTGCATGGATTTGAAACGGAACATTACCATGGTGCACCACTCTCCAGCGATGGTAAATCGAACACCAGCCACGGTGATCCCGTTTTACGGTAAAAATCCACGTGACGAAAAAACGAAGGGTAAAAAACTTCAAAGGCCCGATTGAGATTCGGAGATTCTTTTTTGGGTATGAAACTGTGCATTGATGGCATAACACCATTATAGCTGTAGAACTCGCACAGAGCTTCATTTTGACTAGATATGGCTCCCGTAAGTCTAAACGGGCCAACAATTATGGCCGTCTGAAGAATCGGTATCCACAGAGCGCAACATCTACGGTGCTAGGTGCAACATCAGTCCAAAATGCCGAAACAGTGCCATATGTATTTTAGAAATGGGTGCATGGATTTGAAATGGAACAACAGCATAGTGCACCACTATCCAACGATGGTAAATTGAAAACCAGCCATGGTGATCCCGTTTGGCTGTAAAAATTCACGTGACGAAAAACCATATGGTATAAAACTTTTGAGACCCGATTGAGATTCGGATAGTTTTTTTTGGGTATGAATCTATCTATTGACGGCTTAAAGCCATCAAAGTCGTAGAACTCACAGAGAGCTTCCTTTTGACTGGCCATGGCTTTCGTATCACTAAACGAGCCAACAGTTATGGCCGTCCGAAGAATCGGTATCCACAGGGTCAACATCTACGGTGCAATGTGCAACATCCGTTCAAATGCCGAAATAGTAGCGTACGACTTTTAGGAATGGGTGCATGGATTCGAAACGGAATAGTCCCATGGTGCACCACTCTCCAGCGATGGTAAATCGAAGACTAGCCACGGTTATTGATGCAGATCAGGCCAAAGCAATGAGTCATTCACGATCTAGAATGGCACTTATAAGTCGTTTCCGACTTAAAGAATCACGGGGGAAAAACCTACGAGTGATAAGTCGTTCACGACTTATGAGGATGGCTATAGGTTGTTTCCGACCTAAGAAGGCATGTGGGGGAGATATGCGACCTAAGGAAGGTCAACCACGACCTAACTGCTCACGAAGGGAGAAGCATCGACCTAACAGGGGCCTAAGTCATTCGGGTTCTACAGGTCGTTGGGAGGAAGACTCGGTTTTAGGTCGTTCTGAAGATTTAGGTCGGCCACGACCTAAGGAAAAGCTACGAGTTAGTATGAAGAAAGCTACGGAATTGGGTCGTTTTGGAAAGATAGGTCGCTCACGACCTAGTGGAAGTTTAGGTCGCTCACGACCTAGTGAAGAATGTTCACGACCTAACATGATAAGTCGTTCCGAGGAAGGTCGCGAGGAGATGGGTCGCGTGAAGGAAGATAGGTCGTGTGATTCCTGTTGCCGCATTTCTTAGGTCGCGAACGACCTAACTCATATAGGACGCATGAAGATTTATGAAACCGCTCCTTTAGGTCGCTAACGACCTATGGCTTAGGTCGCTCAGGGTTTTAAGTCGCTGCCGGGTCTTGAAGTTAAGTTGTGTTGTCTGTTTAGGTCGCTGATTGGGTTATGTTGAGTTGTTAACGACCTTACATAGGTCGTAGGTCGTGTAATGTTGTTTGTACCGTGTTATAAGTCGCTGTGTTGTATAAAGTGAGTGTGCTATGTGATAGGTCGCTGCCGACCTAAGTTAGGTCGTAAGTCGCGGCCGACCTAAGAGTTGGGTGATGTTTTGTTTGTGTTGGGTTGTAACTCCTATAAATACGCGTGTGTTGTACATTTGAAGGTTGTTGATTTTGGAATAAAATTCTCTTTTGTTAGCTTTGTTCTTTCATACCAAATTGGTAGTTGAGTGTAATCTCCTATCTCCTCTTTCGGATAATCGAGTGCGCTCGATTCAACGATCGTAGAAGCCGATTCACGGAATCTAATGCGCTAGATCAACGTGCGAAGAATCGTAGATCTTTGAACACGGTATAGTGCGCTATCAACGTGTTTGAGATAGCTAGAGTTCGGTATCTTTGGATCAACGAACTTGGGCATTTTGGTATCTTCAACTCACCGATTGCTACATTTCATCGTTTGAAGTTTTGTTTGATTAATCCGCTGCGTCAGTTTTTGGTATCAAAGCCATACTTAGCCAATCATAGCTAAGTTGATTCTTGGAGCCAAGTTTTGAAGTTTGAAGTTGTTCATCGTGTTCATATTGAGGTTGCATCAAGTTTGAAGTGTTTAATCCATTTCATTTTGGATCGAGGAGTTGGACATTGTTTGAATTTGGTCTTGGGTTTTTGCGTGCCAAAATTTGAAGGATTTTTTTTAGTTAAGGCCGAGCCTTGTGAATTGTTGAGACCGATCTAAGGTTGAGCCGAGCCAAGTGTTAGAGTTGAAGGCCGAGCTAAGTGAGCCGACCTTACTTAAGTCGTATACATATTGCCGAGCTAAGTTGTGGGGTACAAGCCGAGTCAAGTTCTTGCCGAGTTAAGGGTGAGCCGTATAAAACATTGCCGAGACAAAGGAGCCGTGTATTGTTGAACCGAGATTGCTCCATTGTGTTGAAAGTTTTTGAAGTCTTGTGATTGAATTGTTGAAGTTTGTGAAGTTTTTCAATCATGCCACCAAGGAGAGCTAATCGTCATCAAAACGTTGAAGCTTTGTATCGTAGAGAAGAAGCCGAGCTTATGGAACAACGTATTAATGAAAAATTTGATGAAGGCATTGGAAAATTGGAGAGATTGATGAATGATTTGAATCAAAGGAGGAGATCACCAAACTCGAACCATGAAGGAAACCGAGTTTCGCCATCGGTTACGGAAGCGAGGAGGGTATCGCCACATTCTTGTAGAGATAGAAGAGTGACATCAATTTCATCACGAAGAGATCATCATGACTATGCACATGAAGAGAGGAGAAGTCAACGTGAATTTGACCATGAAGTATATAGAGATGAAGAGAGACATAGTCAAAGAAGCATGCATGAACGAAGAGATGATATTGGTCGAGATCAATGTAGGCGTACTTTTGATTTTGTTGAAGAAGGTGATAGAGCAAGTATTCATTATCGAGATCGAGACCAAGTTCGAAATTCTTATCGGGATGTTGAAGATGATCGTCGTTGGGAATCAGGTATGAAGATGGAGATTCCGGAATTTAAAGGCGGGATGATTGCTGAGGAGTTCTTAGATTGGGTTTCAAATGTTGAAGAGATCTTTGATTTCAAGGAGGTTCCTGAGCATAGAAGGGTGAAGTTGGTTGCTACTAGGTTGAGGGGGAGAGCATTGGCATGGTGGCAACAAACTAAACTTACTCGAGAACGGATGGGGAAGTCAAAGATAGAATCGTGGGATAAGATGAAGAAGTTGATGAGATCTACTTTCTTACCTTACAACTACCAGTCACTTATGTACCAGAGGTTGCAGAATCTGAGGCAAGGGACAAAGTCTGTTAGTGATTATGCTGATGAATTTTACCAACTCATTGCCAGGAATGATATTATGGAAACGGAAGAACAGCTAACTGCTAGATTCATTGGGGGTTTGAGAATGCAGATGCAGGATATGGTTAATATGTTCGATCCTAGATCAGTTGCAGAGGCACATCAGAAAGCGTTAGCTTGGGAGAAACAAGGAAGGCGTGGAGGTGGTGTGTTTACTAATTCTAATAATCCAATGAAGGGTGCCGGTGGAAGTTCTAGTGTTCCTAAACCTGTTACAAAGCCAGTGGTGAAGGAGGCTGAGAAGGCGAAGGCTAGTAGTGTTTTCAAATGTTATAATTGTCAGGAGTTGGGTCACAAAAGCAACGAATGTCCGAAGCCGAAGAAGAGAACCATGGTTGCAGAGGTTGAGGCAGATGATGGTGAGGAGGCAGAGTATTCAAATGTACCTTATGTTGAGGAGGAAGAAGAGGTGTCGGGTGATGAAGGTTGTAATCTTATGATGAGGAGAAGTTGTTTGACACCAAAGCAAGAGGAGGATTGTAGTTGGTTGAGAAGCAATATTTTTCAGTCGACATGCACTATTCTGGGGAAAGTTTGCAAGTTCGTTATTGATGCCGGAAGTTGTGATAATATTATTTCTACCGAAGCAGTTAGAAAGTTGAACTTGAAGACTGAGAAGCATCCTAAACCATACAAGCTAGCATGGTTAAGGAAGGGTGGTGAAGTGAAAGTGTGTCGAAGAACTTGTGTTAATTTTTCGATTGGGAAGAAGTACAAGGATGAAATTTGGTGTGATGTTGTGGACATGGATGTTTGTCACTTGTTATTGGGCAGGCCATGGCAGTTTGATAGAGCAGTTCAACATGACGGTCGTGCCAATAGTTACAGTTTCGTGTTCGAGGGTACTAAAATCACTTTGGTTCCCAAGAGACAGCAACAGAAGGAGAGCGAGCTAGAAGAGATTGAGGAATTGAAAACTCTGTTGACTTTGAAGGAGTTTGTCAAGGAAGTGGAGGAAGAATCTGAAGTATTTTTGTTGATTGGAAGAGAGAGTAGTGAAGAAGTTGAGATTCCAGAAGAAGCAAAGCCAATTATGAAAGAATTTGAAGATGTCTTTCCAGAGGAGTTGCCTAAGGAATTAACACCACTTAGAGACATTCAACATCAAATTGATCTTGTTCCGGGAGCAGTATTACCACATCGACCACATTATCGAATGAGTCCGAAGGAACATGAAGAGTTACGAAGGCAGGTGGAAGAGTTGCTTGAACAGGGACGTATTCAGGAAAGTTTGAGTCCTTGTGCCGTGCCAGCATTGTTAGTACCAAAAAAGGATGGAACTTGGAGGATGTGCACAGATAGTAGAGCTATGAATAAGATCACTGTTCGTTACAGATTTCCTATGCCAAGGTTGGATGATTTGCTGGATCAATTGAGTGGGGCAACTATATTCTCGAAGATTGACTTGAAGAGTGGTTATCATCAAATTCGAATCAGACCTGGGGATGAATGGAAGACAGCTTTTAAGACGAGAGAAGGATTATACGAATGGTTGGTTATGCCATTTGGTTTGTCAAATGCACCTAGTACATTCATGCGGGTGATGAATCAAATATTTAGACCATTCATTGGAAAGTTTGTTGTGGTTTACTTCGATGATATTCTGATTTACAGCAGAAGTATGGAGGAGCATGTTCTACACTTGAGGGAAGTGTTGCTTATTCTTCGTGAAGAACAATTTTATGCTGCTACAAAGAAGTGTGTGTTTATGACGCATACTGTTTTATTTCTTGGTTATGTTGTTTCAGGAGAAGGTATTCAAGTTGACCAGAGTAAAGTTGAAGCAGTCAGGAATTGGCCACAGCCAAAGACAATTACAGAAGTTCGGAGTTTTCATGGGCTAGCATCATTCTACCGAAGATTCATTCCACACTTCAGTAGCGTGATGGCTCCAGTGACTGATTGCATGAAGGGGAAACAGTTTGTATGGTCAGAAGAAGCGGGGGTTGCCTTTGAGAAGATCAAGGAATTGCTGACGTCTGCACCAATTCTTGTTTTACCGAATTTTCAGTTATTGTTTGAATTGCATACTGATGCTTCGAAAGTTGGTATTGGGGGAGTTCTGAGTCAGAATGGGAAGCCAGTTGCATATTTCAGTGAGAAACTGTCAGGGGCAAAGATGAGATACAGTACATATGACGTTGAATTTTATGCTGTTGTTTAGGCTGTTAAGCATTGGAGACATTACTTATTTCAGAAGGAATTTGTTCTTTACACTGATCATGAAGCTTTGAAACATTTACAGGGGAAGGATAAAATTTCAGCGAGACATGCATCGTGGATTGCATATTTACAGCAGTTTACTTTTGTCGTTAAGCACAAATCAGGGGTGACAAATCGGGTAGCTGATGCTTTGAGTAGGAGGAGTCATTTATTAACGACAATGAAGGTTGAAGTGACAGGGTTTGAAATGTTGCCAGAAATGATTAAAGAAGATCCTTACTTTGTGAAATATGTTGAGAAAGTGAAGGATGGGGGTACCGATGAATTTATGTTGGTTGATGGTTTTCTGTTTAAGGGAAATCGTTTATGTATTCCAGACTGTAGCTTGAGATTGAAAATTATCAAGGAGTTACACGAGGAAGGGCATGTGGGCCGTGATCATACTTTGCAGTTGATTTCGCAGTCTTACTTTTGGCCATCAATGAGAAAAGAGGTTGAGAGATTTGTGGAGCGATGTCATATTTGCCAAATTTCAAAAGGAACAGCAACGAATGCAGGGTTGTATATGCCATTACCAGTACCATCTAAGCCATGGATTGATATTAGCATGGATTTCGTTTTGGGTTTGCCAAGAACTCAAAGGGGAAATGATTCGATATTTGTTGTAGTGGACAGGTTTTCGAAGATGGCACATTTTGTTGCTTACAAGAAGACAGCAGATGCAGTTCGAGTGGCACAGTTATTTTTCAAGGAGATTTATCGACTTCATGGTTTACCAGAATCTATTATTTCTGATCGAGATACTCGTTTTCTGAGTCACTTTTGGTTGAGTTTGTGGAAAACGGTTGTTAACGCTAAAATTTAAACGCTAACACCCTGGTGTATAGGATATGATTGTGAAAGCACCACCCGTTCGTACGGGAATCAGAAATAAGCAGAAAATATGCAGAAAAACAGTAAGAGACACAGTATTTATAGTGGTTCGGCTTATAATCAAGCCTACGTCCACTTTAATCTTTTTATCACTGGTTTGATTACAATTCTTTACAAAATCTCTCAATTACAACACACTTCAAGTGATGAGATATGTAGAACAAGTAGCTCAAGCTTCGATGTTGACAATAATCTTCAAATCCATGGTGGATGTAGATGATTTCTTTATGAAGTTCTTTTAGGCGTTCTCTGAATCTCAAAAGCTTGAAGTGTTGAAGTAGTCTGGAATTCGGCAGAGTAATGGCGCTTGAAATTGATCGACCAAAAGTCCCCTCAATGTTGGGTATGGTCCTCTATTTATAGAGGTTCTCGGTGTTGAGTTATAGGTAGTAGCCGGGTCAAGTTGGGTCGTGAGTTGGTGCCGAGATGGGCTAGGTCGTAGGTCGCCCCCTCTCTCTTATGCACGGTCTTCGGTTTAAGTTGATGTCATGTGCTAAGTCCTAGGTCGTTACCGAGATAGGCTAAGCCCTAAGTTGTTGCCGAGATAATGTGCTACGTGTTAAACTCCTGCGCAACTTCACTCTTCAAATCCTTAGATCGGTCACGACTCATCATAAGTCATAAGCCGGCCACGGTTTAGATTGGATGAGTTTGTGCCTAATAGTTAGGTCGGCAAGCATCTTGGATAGTTAAATCGGTAAATAGGTTAAGTCGGTGGGCTTTTATAAGTTTTTAGGTCGGGTCCTTCCTGAACTTTGAGTCAGCAGAATCTCAAGACGTTGGGTCGGGACCTCTTCTGAGTCATTAGGTCGGCATGCTTCTTAAGCCTTAAGCAGTTAGGTCGGTATGCCCTTTAGATCGGCAGACCTGCACAAATCTTACTCAGTTGGGTCGGCATCTCTTGGGTCGTTATCTCTTGGGTCGGCATCTCTTGGGTCGGCGCCATTTCCACGTACTAGACCTACTGAGTCGTAACCGAGATAGGGTTAACATTTGCCCCTCGAAGTATACGCCTTAGGCTTAAGTCGTGTGCTTCGAAATATCTTAGCTCAGCTTCCCTTAGGTCGGTAGATCGCGTACGACCTACCAGTTAGCGTTGTTTCATATTCCTTCACCGTGAGATATAAATTAGCTCCCTTCCTCCTTCTTCTTTATTCAACCTCTTGCTCAATTCCGCCATTAAAGCACCCTCAGATCCTTAAAGGCGATTTTATTCAATCGATCACAAACAACCTCTGCTACGCATCGCGTAAGTGATTCCACCTTTCTTTCAACCATAGATTGCTGTTGACTCCCCAATTTTTGTCGCCCGAATCCAAATTGCCTTTTTGCACGACGCCCCATTACAGATTCCATCATGCTCATAGTTGACGAAACTTAGGCTGTGAAGTTTTGGCTTCAGATTGGTCGATGAAGACAGTTTACTACCTCAAGCTCGATTCCGAATCGTTCAATTGGGTGATTCGACAGCATGAGTAGAAGCGGGTGTTGAAGGAATGGCCATTGGGTTATCGGGTTTAATGCTGTGGGATGTTGGCTTGAAGGCGAGTTAGTGGATTTAGGTGGCTTAGCCTTCGACTGACCTAGCTTTTACACGACCTTAAATCGTGGTCGAGATAATGCTCGAAAGAATCCTGCCGACCTAAACATTAAAGCTTAGATCGTGACCGAGTTAATACTTGGAGAAATTCCTGCCTTTCGACTCGGAGCTTGCCTTCTTATCTCCCCCATGCGAACTAGAGGAAAACTATTTGGATTCCGACCTGCTACCGATCTAGCCTTATCCCGTTAAAGATTTTTAGAACGTAGCCGAGTTAGTACTTAGGCTTTGACGTTTAGGAGCATAGACCAACTTTATGCATTTTGACTTTGACTACCGGACTAAGTTGAATAAACTTTGAATTGTGATCAAACTTTGAACAGGGATTAAAATTTGAATTGCCCCAACCTTAAATTTGTTTGAATGTCATTGTGTTACTTCACAGATCATTTTCACTTTTAAGCTGTAAACCTGTTGAGAATAACAGACAAACAAAGAAAACCAAGGCGCACATACTGCCATTGACTGCCCATATCAAATGACAGATTAGTTTAGACAAGATAAGAGGCATGAATATATTGCATGAAATGTTGTGAATTAACTGACTAAAGCAAAATATTAATGCAAAGTATCAACAATTTGAACTGATTTGTTTGCGTCAACATTGTATTTGCATATTCAAATTCAAAACAAAGATTCCTGGTCTTTATAACTAACAAATGTTTGCTAGGTTTTATTCCAGTTGCCTTTGCTTATTGTTTGATTGATTTTTGCACAACACTTCACACACTTTAGGAAACGTGCACCTTCATGTTTGAATATTCAGTTGTTTGTGTAGAATGACTTCCCATCGAGAAGAAGAAGTGGCAATTCAAGAAGAAGAAACTTTCCCGATAGCTGTTCCTATAGAGAATCCTCCGGAAAGAACTTCGACTATTCTATCTTCGAGAACGTTTACTCAGCTGCGCACTCAATTTGGCTTTGCTGAAAGTGATGTCCTATTCCCTGGGCCAAGTGATACTGCTGACAGACCTCCCTATGGTTTTGTTACGATTAATCGTCAAATGTGCTTAAGTGGGGCGATCCCACCTTTCAATGATTTTCTTCGAATTCTTCTTCTTCGGATGTCAATTTCTCCGTCCCAACTTCATCCTAACGGCTATGCTATTTTGATGGGGTTGGGTATACTGTTCAGGAGAACTCTTGATCGCTTGCCGAGCTTTGAAGAAATTCGCTACTTATGCTCGTTTGCAAAGAGCAAAGACCATCCTTCTCTTATCATTGTGAGAAGTGCCAGAAACCGCAAGCTTATTCTTGGTCTTACTGAAAGTGTCCATGGATTTTTAAACCAATTTTTCTTTGCCCGCAGTCCCCCAGAGTTTTATGCTTCTTGGAGAGTAGGGAGTAAGATCATTTGTTTCCGTCTTTCCATTTTCTTTCTTAATTCTTTTCGGGGTCCAAATTGCTAATCTCATTCTTTGCTCTTTTCAGCACTTCCCCTTCCCTCTAGAGATCCAATACATAAGCAGACTTTTGATAGATTGAGTGCTGTAGCCGCAGAAGAGAGAAGTATCAAGTTTTTGCTGATAGACGACTTTTTACATCAATACGGGCTTCTTCACCCTTCTCGCTATACTCAGCCTTGTGAAGCCCCGACTGAAGTTCCCGATTCCCCGGCTGAAGCATCGGATGCCCCCGTTATTGTCGAACAACTCACATCAAAAGAGTCTAATATTGAAGCTTCATTGGTGAAGTGTTCCACTCCTACCGACATTATGGGGTCATCTAGTAAGACGGTGCTTGCCCCGATCGAGGAAGAAGAAGAACCTTCACAGCCTCTCGGGGGAGTAGCTGATGTAGGAATTGAGAAAACAAGTCCCACCAAGCATGATGGTGACGATGTTTATGAGGGGTTGAGCGACATAATAGTGACTTCACAGGAGCTTTTTAGAGATGACGTATCTAAAACTATCTCTCCTGTAATTGAGGCGACGTCTCTTCTTCGACAAACACCAGCACAAACATCAACTCCTCATACCCAAGCTATCATCACCTCTACACCAAAGAGTGGTTTGTAGCTTAATGCGTGTAGCTTGCACATCACACAACACTTAGGATTTTCCAGCACATTTATGCACTTATCTTCTTATACTTTAAAGATTTCTAAAGCTTATCTTTTCTTATTTCAGATTCCCCAATGACTCGCGGCGGATCATATTATCAGGATTTCCAACGCTACGGGGGGCGCGGCCAATATAATTATGGGCGCTACTTTGCCTCCTATAGGGAGTCTGACGAAGAGAGGGCTGCTCGAAAGGCTCGTGAAAGGAGGGATGCAGAAGAGCGTTATGACAGAAGGGATAGGGATGAGCATCATGATTCTCTGCAGAGAGGTGATGACTCTCACAAAAGGAAATCACACGATGACCGGGGAAAAGGTCATGTAGTCGAAGATTCGAGCAAACGAGCCCGATATGGTGAGAAACATGCTTCCACTACTCCTGAAAAGGATACTGCCCCTGCTCCTCTTGACATTCCTTCCGACTCTCCTGCTCTTGGAAAGACGGACATCCAAACAATAATAAGCAGGCCCAAATTTCAAGTAGGACCGGGCCCGGCCACTTTACAAAGTCGTTTTCCACAGTGGTGCTTAAAGGGTGTGAGGTTCGATCTCGACCTGGTCCCTATTGACAAGCCTGCTATGCTACGAAATCTTGACGCCGTTAAACTTGATATCGAGAGGATGTCAAACTGGCAGAAGCTTGTTGATGAGCTTCAAAGAGTTAACCGTGCCAACTTAGAGGCCATGCTCACCATGGAAAACGATAAGGCTGAATGGCAAAAGGTCCTTGAGCAACATGATACCGAAATGAGGAGCATTGCTTCCTACAATGAGGAGCTCGAAGCAAAGGTTGAAAATTTAAAACATGAGCTTGCTGTTTCCTCTACTTCATATTCTCAAAAGGAAGAAGTGCTTCTGAAACAAGTGAGAGATGCTCACGCCGGCCAAAGGGATGCCGAAGACAGGCTCGAGGCGCAAAAGAGAATCAGTGAAGGCTATGTTTCTAATATTGCTGAGCTTCAAGAGAAAAACAACTCCCAGGAAGCGGAGATACAAATGCTTAAGCTTCAGCTTTCTAAAACTGAGAGGGAGCGTGATGAGGCTGTCGCCGGCAGAATCACTGCTGAAGAATCTCACGAGGCGACCAAAAACAGCTTTGGCTCAACATTATTCGATTTCTACTTGCATAGCGTCTTGGGGCGTGGAAGCCTTGCTTTTCTAGGTCCCAAGTACGAGATCACTTTAGCCGAAGTGTGGGAGGCCGCCCTCGATATGCTTGGTGCTGAAGGAGCTGGTTATGACGAATCAGCCCTGGAAAGGCATTACTTTGATGAAGACGCTCGCGCTGCCCTTGCCAAGGGAAGGGAACAACTTGCTAAACTAAGAACCGAAGCGACAAAAGGGGGTCAGATTGGAGGAACTACTTCAACTACTCCGGTTCAGCCTCCTTCTTCGTCTGAAGTCAACATCATTGGTTCCAGTTCCCATTTTGCTTCTCCTACCAAAGTTACCACTGAGATTACAAGCATACATGGTGGAGACGAGGGTGATGAGAGCGCTGACACTCAAGCTTATGAAGTTGATATCAGGAAATCAGCTTCACCAGGTAATTTCACTGTTAATCCCGCTACTGTCAATTCTGCTCAAGCGGGTTACTCATTTGTTTCGCATGAGTTTCATGAACTCCTTGGCTATTTTCTCAACCTCGATGAGCCTTCATCTCCTCTCTCTACTAACTTTATTGGTGAGCCTTCATCTCCTCTCTTTACTGACTTTAACCTCTTTTCTTCTGTAGAGAAAGTACCAAGCACCGCTCAAACTTCTACTCCTCCGGTTGTCCTTCCTCCATCTCTTCAGGTGGCTCCTCCTTCTGCTTCACAGCCTGGATCGCAGGAGGAGCAAATAGAGGCTCTTCACGGCTTGGATGATCCCATCGCTTCGCAAGAGCAGAAGGATGAGAGACCTGAGGGAGGTGATATATCTCCAGAGCGGACTCCTTCTGACGACATAACTCTTTCTAAAGTTATCACTCCAGGAAGTGAGTCTTCCTCAAAGAGGAGGAAAAAACACGTAACGTCTAGGAGGAAGGGGAAGAAATCCACTGCTACTGAAGAGGAGCCAGAAGTTGGACCAGTTGCGCCTACCTCTCCTTCTTCCTTTATGCCCACTGACCGACCAGAAAAGTTAATCATCCGACCGGGCAAAGGATCCAAAGGCAGTAAGAGGAAATGAGGACTTCGGTTATTAGCTTTTTGTGTTTTGCATGTACTGGTCGAGAATTGTGCGGGTACCGACCCCCGCTTTTCTTTATTTTGAAACCTGTATCTGCATTATAATTGAATAAAATGATTCTTTGTTTGTGCAAACTCTTGTTTCTATTTGTGAATGCATTTATTATTCATTTCTGCACAAGTTTTCTTATGATATTGCAACGGGTTTATGGTATGCTGCTTGAATATTATCTTACCGACATAGCTATGTTGTTTTGTATGTAACTATACCATGTTGCCCCCGTACCATAAGCTTGTTGCAATATTTTATTCTTGAGGGGACTTGCACTCTTTATTGAAGAATAATTATTTTATTCTTTTAAAGAAAATTTTTTATAGAGTACAACCCCCCTTCGTACAAGTTTCTACGCTTTGTCCTTTGAAGAAATCACTTCTTTCTTTTGCTTAAGTATATATATTTTTTTTTTACCAAGTGAATTCTTTTATGCGGTAAAGCGGACCTCTGAAGAGTACTTTAACTCCTTCTCTTTTCTTTTTTGAGGAAGATCATTCTCCAGAATAGGTAAATTACTCTTCCTTTGGAAGTTAAAGTATGCCCTTGATGAGGATTTTTTTTTTATATATAGAAAGTTGTACCTCTGAGGAGGGATTTTTACGTTTCAACACTTGGAAGTTTTATTTCAATCTCGGCGAAACGTGTACCTCCAAAGAGTTTTGCCTTAGAAAGCTTTTCCACGTTTCAACACTTGGAAGTTTTATTTCAATCTCGGCGAAACGTGGGCTTCCGAAGAGGTCTTTCTTCTTGATTGTGCCTCCAAAGAGGTCTTTATTTTGTTTGTCTTTCAACTCTGGTGAAGTGAAATTCCGAAGAGCGGCTGTTACACTTCAACTCCTGGTGAAATATGCCTCCGAAGAGGTCTTTATTTTGTTTGCATTTCAACTTTGGTGAAGTGAAACTCCGAAGAGTAACTACTCCGACTCTTGGTGAAATGTGCCTCCGAAGAGGTCCTTTTCTTTGTTTGCATTTCAACTCTGGTGAAGTGAAATTCCGAAGAGCGGCTATTACACTTCAACTCCTGGTGAAATGTGCCCCAGACAGGGTTTGCATCGCGTGGAAGTTACTCTCTCATGGTTGGAGGGTCATGACTTCTCCAATCTTTTTTGTTGAGTAGAGAACTTTCTTTTTTGTGGCATATGTCCCATTAGAGGTCTTTGTAGAGAAGCATTTGGCCTCCGAAGAGGGCTTTTGGCCTCCGAAGAGGGCTTTGGTCTCTGAGGAGAAGCATTTGGTCTCCGTAGAGAAGCACTTGGCCTCCGAAGAGGGCTTTGGTCTCTAAGGAGAAGCATTCGGTCTCCGTAGAGAAGCATTTGGCCTCCGAAGAGGGCTTTTGGCCTCCGAAGAGGGCTTTGGTCTCTGAGGAGAAGCATTCGGTCTCCGTAGAGAAGCATTTGGCCTCCGAAGAGGGCTTTTGGCCTCCGAAGAGGGCTTTGGTCTCTGAGGAGAAGCATTCGGTCTCCGTAGAGAAGCATTTGGCCTCCGAAGAGGGCTTTTGGCCTCCGAAGAGGGCTTTGGTCTCTGAGGAGAAGCATTTGGCCTCCGTAGAGAAGCATTTGGCCTCCGAAGAGGGCTTTTGGCCTCCGAAGAGGGCTTTGGTCTCTGAGGAGAAGCATTCGGTCTCCGTAGAGAAGCACTTGGCCTCCGAAGAGGGCTTTTGTCTCTGAGGAGAAGCATTCGGTCTCCGTAGAGAAGCACTTGGCCTCCGAAGAGGGCTTTTGTCTCTGAGGAGAAGCATTCGGTCTCCGTAGAGAAGCATTTGGCCTCCGAAGAGGGCTTTTGGCCTCCGAAGAGGGCTTTGGTCTCTGAGGAGAAGCATTCGGTCTCCGTAGAGAAGCATTTGGCCTCCGAAGAGGGCTTTTGGCCTCTGAAGAGGGCTTTGGTCTCTGAGGAGAAGCATTCGGTCTCCGTAGAGAAGTATTTGGCCTCCGAAGAGGGCTTTGGTCTCTGAGGAGAAGCATTCGGTCTCCGTAGAGAAGCATTTGGCCTCCGAAGAGGGCTTTTGGCCTCCGAAGAGGGCTTTGGTCTCTGTGGAGAAGCATTCGGTCTCCGTAGAGAAGCATTTGGCCTCCGAAGAGGGCTTTGGTCTCTGAGGAGAAGCATTCGGTCTCCGTAGAGAAGCATTTGGCCTCCGAAGAGGGCTTTGTCACATTTCATCTCACGGGAGTATGTTGACCGATTGTGGTGAAATGCGTGCCCCTGAGTAGGGTTGTTGTCAGGAAGTTTGGAGTTTCCTTTTCTCGATTGGGTGGATTCTCAGGAGTGTGTTGACCGATAACTCCACGACTTTGTAACGAGAAAGACGCCTTTTTTTGATGAAGCCCGCTTAAGGTCTCTATCCCCTGAGGAATTATGCCTTCAAAAAGGGCTTGTGCTTCCGAAATGGTCTTTTGCTGGCTGATGCTTGCTCTCGCATGCCTTTTTGCCGTTGATTCATGTTGACGATCCCCATTGCTTTGCAAGAGTCTCCATTCTTAGCTGCCAAGCCTCTCCCTTACCTAAAGGAATATATTTTATAGTTAAGTAAATTGATGGTGGCAGATATAGGTTCTTTAACTTGCCATTTGTTTGTTCAAACATTTGCAGTTAGCTATATATGATCTGCTTTTATCCACCTCGCTTACTTTCGTTTGAAATTTTCCTTTTGTAGTATTTGAATATGGGAATTTTAAATGGCTCAGTGCTTGACTGCTGAATGTTGTCGCGGATCGCTTGGTCTTGTGACTGGTAAGCCTTGTTTTTATGGCCTGCATTGTTAAATTGTCTTGTTAGTAACATGATTAACGTATTTCATAAGCCGAAACAAAACAAAGCAGTTTATAATAGTAGGGAACGCGAGAATTATAGTGGTTTAGCCAGAACTGGGCCTATATCCACTTTATTGCTGTTGTTATTCGCCTGTCTTGCAATTGCCCTTAACAAGAGAATCTTATATTTGTAAATTCATCGCAATATTTCAGCAGAGTTTTTATGTAAAATATGGATGCAAATGGCTGCTGTTCCAAGTTCTTGGAATTGGTTCTCTTTTGACAGTCGCGAATTTGATTGATTATATTAGCAATTCCTTAGTGCCATCCTCAAGTGTGCATTATCTTCTTCTGTTGGCGGGTGGTTTTAACTGAAGAAACATACTCTAGCCAAATCTTATTTGTTTGCTTAGAGTACTTCTTATTCAGGATTCGGCCCTGGAATTTCGTTGCTTAAGACTTGCTTTTGAATGCTACCAAGGGTTGCTTGATATTGTAATGAATCGGCTGGATATTGATTGCCTGCAAATTTAGATTGATAATCTTAGTGATATTCTCAGAGTATTTCACATATCGAAATAAAATAAGCGACTTGTAATAATAGGGAAAACAAGGCTTATAGTTTTTATTATTTATTTGCACTGTTTTTATAACAGATTTTGATACAAGAATTATTGGATCAGCATTCTTTTACAAATTTGAAGCATAGTGTTCAAGTAAAGTATGGAAGCAATTGCTGCCCCAGTCTCTAGGGATTGAATCTTTTGGCATGAGAGGACTGGGTGGCAACATCCTTCAGAATCGAAACTTCCTTTCACTTTGAAGGTCTCCTTGAAGCGTGAGCACATCTTCCCGCCTCATCCAATTTTTTCCTACCTGGTGAGGGCTTTCTGTGATGATACTGATGATAGGACCTTCATCTCCCTGTGCCACGGTTCTTTTATTTGAGCCACATTGTTGAGCGGGAACCAGCTGCACCTTAGAAGATAAGGAGTAGTTAATTCCATCTTTTTTCACATACTGTTGCAGTTCATTCTGCTTGATCAATTCATCAATCTCCTTCCTTAAATGGCGACATTGGTTAGTTTCATGGCCGGGTTGATTGTGAAATTGACAGAATTTTCCATTGTTTGTCGCGCTTTTTCTCACCAGAGATGGTTTGGGGTACACAACAACATCCTTTGTTGCCAAGAAGATATTTTCCGGAGTGTCGGTCAAGGGAGTGAAGTCAGAGGGTCTGAGGCGTCGAGCTTTTTTCAAGAGTTTCTGCTTTCTCCTTCCTCCATTTTCCTCTCTCTGTTCAATCATCTCCGGTATGTATTCTTCATCGTTACCAGAACTCAATGGGTAGTCGTCAACTATTCTTTCAAAAGTCCGCCTTGACAAACGTTCGTGGATAGTTGGTCGTGGCCATGAGTTCTCCATTTGGGGGATTGTTCCAATAGTAATGCCGGTTGCTCGTTGAGGAGTATTCCATTCTTCTGAAACATGGGCCTCTTTGGCAATGGTTTTTATATCACTTTCTAGTTGATGGACCTCCTCTTACAATGCATTTATCTTGTCAAGTATCCTGTTGTTCTGAACCTCCATGTGTTGATATAATCCATATACCACAGCGTTTAATTCAGCCCTTGTGACTCCAATGTTTGAAGTTGTTTCGCTTAGCGTGGGAAGAGCAATGGCGTTGCTGCAAGTACCTTCAAACCTTGAAAACTTTCGTTTCCTTTCAAGAGCCATGTTTTCTGTTAGACTTTTGTTGAACAATGGTTGAAGTTTGCCCTGAGTTCAATTCTCAGTGAAAGCAACGGTGGTAACGAAACTGAAATTTAGCAGCGCTTATCATCCACAAACAGACGGACAGACGGAAGTTGTTAACAGGTCATTGGGAAATTTGCTGCGATGTCTTGTACAGGATAATTTGAGAAGTTGGGACATGAAATTATGCCAAGCTGAGTTTGCCCATAATCATGCAGTGAATCGTAGCACAGGATTCAGTCCATTTCAGATTGTTTATTCAAATTTACCCAGGGGACCGTTAGATTTGGCAGTAGTACCACAGTCGAAGGGAACAGTTAAACGAGCTGCTGATTTTGTTGATGAGTTGACTGAATGTCATAAAGTCGTGCAGGAATGATTGGAGAAATCGAATGAGAAGTATAAGAAGTCTGCAGATTTGAAACGACGAAATGTTGAATTTAAAGAAGGTGATTTGGTTTATGCTGTATTGACAAAGGATCGTTTTCCGGTGGGTGCTTATAACAAGTTGAAGGCGCGGAAAATTGGTCCAGTCGAAGTTTTAAAGAAAATCAATGAGAATGCTTATCGATTAAAGTTACCAGATGATGTTTATACTTCTGATGTTTTTAACGTCAAACATTTAATTCCGTATCATGGAGATGAGATTGTTGTGGAAGAAGTTGCAAATTCGAGGTCGAAATTTTCTCAACCAGGGGAGGATGATGCAGATCAGGCCAAAGCAATGAGTCATTCAAGATCTAGAATGGCACTTATAAGTCGTTTCCGACTTAAAGAATCACGGGGGAAAAACCTACGAGTGATAAGTCGTTCACGACTTATGAGGATGGCTATAGGTTGTTTCCGACCTAAGAAGGCATGTGGGGGAGATATGCGACCTAAGGAAGGTCGACCACGACCTAACTGCTCACGAAGGGAGAAGCATCGACCTAACAGGGGCCTAAGTCATTCGGGTTCTACAGGTCGTTGGGAGGAAGACTCGGTTTTAGGTCGTTCTGAAGATTTAGGTCGGCCACGACCTAAGGAAAAGCTACGAGTTAGTATGAAGAAAGCTACGGAATTGGGTCGTTTTGGAAAGATAGGTCGCTCACGACCTAGTGGAAGTTTAGGTCGCTCACGACCTAGTGAAGAATGTTCACGACCTAACATGATAAGTCGTTCGGAGGAAGGTCGCGAGGAGATGGGTCGCGTGAAGGAAGATAGGTCGTGTGATTCCTGTTGCCGCATTTCTTAGGTCGCGAACGACCTAACTCATATAGGACGCATGAAGATTTATGAAACCGCTCCTTTAGGTCGCTAACGACCTATGGCTTAGGTCGCTCAGGGTTTTAAGTCGCTGCCGGGTCTTGAAGTTAAGTTGTGTTGTCTGTTTAGGTCGCTGATTGGGTTATGTTGAGTCGTTAACGACCTTACATAGGTCGTAGGTCGTGTAATGTTGTTTGTACCGTGTTATAAGTCGCTGTGTTGTATAAAGTGAGTGTGCTATGTGATAGGTCGCTGCCGACCTAAGTTAGGTCGTAAGTCGCGGCCGACCTAAGAGTTGGGTGATGTTTTGTTTGTGTTGGGTTGTAACTCCTATAAATACGTGTGTGTTGTACATTTGAAGGTTGTTGATTTTGGAATAAAATTCTCTTTTGTTAGCTTTGTGCTTTCATACCAAATTGGTAGTTGAGTGTAATCTCCTATCTCCTCTTTCGGATAATCGAGTGCGCTCGATTCAACGATCGTAGAAGCCGATTCACGGAATCTAATGCGCTAGATCAACGTGCGAAGAATCGTAGATCTTTGAACACGGTATAGTGCGCTATCAACGTGTTTGAGATAGCTAGAGTTCGGTATCTTTGGATCAACGAACTTGGGCATTTTGGTATCTTCAACTCACCGATTGCTACATTTCATCGTTTGAAGTTTTGTTTGATTAATCCGCTGCGTCAGTTTTTGGTATCAAAGCCATACTTAGCCAATCATAGCTAAGTTGATTCTTGGAGCCAAGTTTTGAAGTTTGAAGTTGTTCATCGTGTTCATATTGAGGTTGCATCAAGTTTGAAGTGTTTAATCTATTTCATTTTGGATCGAGGATTTGGACATTGTTTGAATTTGGTCTTGGGTTTTTGCGCGCCAAAATTTGAAGGATTTTTTTTAGTTAAGGCCGAGCCTTGTGAATTGTTGAGACCGATCTAAGGTTGAGCCGAGCCAAGTGTTAGAGTTGAAGGCCGAGCTAAGTGAGCCGACCTTACTTAAGTCGTATACATATTGCCGAGCTAAGTTGTGGGGTACAAGCCGAGTCAAGTTCTTGCCGAGTTAAGGGTGAGCCGTATAAAACATTGCCGAGACAAAGGAGCCGTGTATTGTTGAACCGAGATTGCTCCATTGTGTTGAAAGTTTTTGAAGTCTTGTGATTGAATTGTTGAAGTTTGTGAAGTTTTTCAATCATGCCACCAAGGAGAGCTAATCGTCATCAAAACGTTGAAGCTTTGTATCGTAGAGAAGAAGCCGAGCTTATGGAACAACGTATTAATGAAAAAATTGATGAAGGCATTGGAAAATTGGAGAGATTGATGAATGATTTGAATCAAAGGAGGAGATCACCAAACTCGAACCATGGAGGAAACCGAGTTTCGCCATCGGTTACGGAAGCGAGGAGGGTATCGCCACATTCTTGTAGAGATAGAAGAGAGACATCAATTTCATCACGAAGAGATCATCATGACTATGCACATGAAGAGAGGAGAAGTCAACGTGAATTTGACCATGAAGTATATAGAGATGAAGAGAGACATAGTCAAAGAAGCATGCATGAACGAAGAGATGATATTGGTCGAGATCGATGTAGGCGTACTTTTGATTTTGTTGAAGAAGGTGATAGAGCAAGTATTCATTATCGAGATCGAGACCAAGTTCGGAATTCTTATCGGGATGTTGAAGATGATCGTCGTTGGGAATCAGGTATGAAGATGGAGATTCCGGAATTTAAAGGCGGGATGATTGCTGAGGAGTTCTTAGATTGGGTTTCAAATGTTGAAGAGATCTTTGATTTCAAGGAGGTTCCTGAGCATAGAAGGGTGAAGTTGGTTGCTACTAGGTTGAGGGGGAGAGCATTGGCATGGTGGCAACAAACTAAACTTACTCGAGAACGGATGGGGAAGTCAAAGATAGAATCGTGGGATAAGATGAAGAAGTTGATGAGATCTACTTTCTTACCTTACAACTACCAGTCACTTATGTACCAGAGGTTGCAGAATCTGAGGCAAGGGACAAAGTCTGTTAGTGATTATGCTGATGAATTTTACCAACTCATTGCCAGGAATGATATTATGGAAACGGAAGAACAGCTAACTGCTAGATTCATTGGGGGTTTGAGAATGCAGATGCTGGATATGGTTAATATGTTCGATCCTAGATCAGTTGCAGAGGCACATCAGAAAGCGTTAGCTTGGGAGAAACAAGGAAGGCATGGAGGTGGTGTGTTTACTAATTCTAATAATCCAATGAAGGGTGCCGGTGGAAGTTCTAGTGTTCCTAAACCTGTTACAAAGCCAGTGGTGAAGGAGGTTGAGAAGGCGAAGGCTAGTAGTGTTTTCAAATGTTATAATTGTCAGGAGTTGGGTCACAAAAGCAACGAATGTCCGAAGCCGAAGAAGAGAACCATGGTTGCAGAGGTTGAGGCAGATGATGGTGAGGAGGCAGAGTATTCAAATGTACCTTATGTTGAGGAGGAAGAAGAGGTGTCGGGTGATGAAGGTTGTAATCTTATGATGAGGAGAAGTTGTTTGACACCAAAGCAAGAGGAGGATTGTAGTTGGTTGAGAAGCAATATTTTTCAGTCGACATGCACTATTCTGTGGAAAGTTTGCAAGTTCGTTATTGATGCCGGAAGTTGTGATAATATTATTTCTACCGAAGCAGTTAGAAAGTTGAACTTGAAGACTGAGAAGCATCCTAAACCATACAAGCTAGCATGGTTAAGGAAGGGTGGTGAAGTGAAAGTGTGTCGAAGAACTTGTGTTAATTTTTCGATTGGGAAGAAGTACAAGGATGAAATTTGGTGTGATGTTGTGGACATGGATGTTTGTCACTTGTTATTGGGCAGGCCATGGCAGTTTGATAGAGCAGTTCAACATGACGGTCGTGCCAATAGTTACAGTTTCATGTTCGAGGGTACTAAAATCACTTTGGTTCCCAAGAGACAGCAACAGAAGGAGAGCAAGCTAGAAGAGATTGAGGAATTGAAAACTCTGTTGACTTTGAAGGAGTTTGTCAAGGAAGTGGAGGAAGAACCTGAAGTATTTTTGTTGATTGGAAGAGAGAGTAGTGAAGAAGTTGAGATTCCAGAAGAAGCAAAGCCAATTTTGAAAGAATTTGAAGATGTCTTTCCAGAGGAGTTGCCTAAGGAATTACCACCACTTAGAGACATTCAAGATCAAATTGATCTTGTTCCGGGAGCAGTATTACCACATCGACCACATTATCGAATGAGTCCGAAGGAACATGAAGAGTTACGAAGGCAGGTGGAAGAGTTGCTTGAACAGGGACGTATTCAGGAAAGTTTGAGTCCTTGTGCCGTGCCAGCATTGTTAGTACCAAAAAAGGATGGAACTTGGAGGATGTGCACAGATAGTAGAGCTATGAATAAGATCACTGTTCGTTACAGATTTCCTATGCCAAGGTTGGATGATTTGCTGGATCAATTGAGTGGGGCAACTATATTCTCGAAGATTGACTTGAAGAGTGGTTATCATCAAATTCGAATCAGACCTGGGGATGAATGGAAGACAGCTTTTAAGACGAGAGAAGGATTGTACGAATGGTTGGTTATGCCATTTGGTTTGTCAAATGCACCTAGTACATTCATGCGGGTGATGAATCAAATATTTAGACCATTCATTGGAAAGTTTGTTGTGGTTTACTTCGATGATATTCTGATTTACAGCAGAAGTATGGAGGAGCATGTTCTACACTTAAGGGAAGTGTTGCTTATTCTTCGTGAAGAACAATTTTATGCTGCTACAAAGAAGTGTGTGTTTATGACGCATACTGTTTTATTTCTTGGTTATGTTGTTTCAGGAGAAGGTATTCAAGTTGACCAGAGTAAAGTTGAAGCAGTCAGGAATTGGCCACAGCCAAAGACAATTACAGAAGTTCGGAGTTTTCATGGGCTAGCATCATTCTACCGAAGATTCATTCCACACTTCAGTAGCGTGATGGCTCCAGTGACTGATTGCATGAAGGGGAAACAGTTTGTATGGTCAGAAGAAGCGGGGGTTGCCTTTGAGAAGATCAAGGAATTGCTGACGTCTGCACCAATTCTTGTTTTACCGAATTTTCAGTTATTGTTTGAATTGCATACTGATGCTTCGAAAGTTGGTATTGGGGGAGTTCTGAGTCAGAATGGGAAGCCAGTTGCATATTTCATTGAGAAACTGTCAGGGGCAAAGATGAGATACAGTACATATGACGTTGAATTTTATGCTGTTGTTCAGGCTGTTAAGCATTGGAGACATTACTTATTTCAGAAGGAATTTGTTCTTTACACTGATCATGAAGCTTTGAAACATTTACAGGGGCAGGATAAAATTTCAGCGAGACATGCATCGTGGATTGCATATTTACAGCAGTTTACTTTTGTCGTTAAGCACAAATCAGGGGTGACAAATCGGGTAGCTGATGCTTTGAGTAGGAGGAGTCATTTATTAACGACAATGAAGGTTGAAGTGACAGGGTTTGAAATGTTGCCAGAAATGATTAAAGAAGATCCTTACTTTGTGAAATATGTTGAGAAAGTGAAGGATGGGGGTACCGATGAATTTATGTTGGTTGATGGTTTTCTGTTTAAGGGAAATCGTTTATGTATTCCAGACTGTAGCTTAAGATTGAAAATTATCAAGGAGTTACACGAGGAAGGGCATGTGGGCCGTGATCGTACTTTGCAGTTGATTTCGCAGTCTTACTTTTGGCCATCAATGAGAAAAGAGGTTGAGAGATTTGTGGAGCGATGTCATTTTGCCAAATTTCAAAAGGAACAGCAACGAATGCAGGGTTGTATATGCCATTACCAGTACCATCTAAGCCATGGATTGATATTAGCATGGATTTCGTTTTGGGTTTGCCAAGAACTCAAAGGGGAAATGATTCGATATTTGTTGTAGTGGACAGGTTTTCGAAGATGGCACATTTTGTTGCTTGCAAGAAGACAGCAGATGCAGTTCGAGTGGCACAGTTATTTTTCAAGGAGATTTATCGACTTCATGGTTTACCAGAATCTATTGTTTCTGATCGAGATACTCGTTTTCTGAGTCACTTTTGGTTGAGTTTGTGGAAAACGGTGGGAACGAAACTGAAATTTAGCAGCGCTTATCATCCACAAACAGACGGACAGACGGAAGTTGTTAACAGGTCATTGGGAAATTTGCTGCGATGTCTTGTACAGGATAATTTGAGAAGTTGGGACATGAAATTATGCCAAGCTGAGTTTGCCCATAATCATGCAGTGAATCGTAGCACAGGATTCAGTCCATTTCAGATTGTTTATTCAAATTTACCCAGGGGACCGTTAGATTTGGCAGTAGTACCACAGTCGAAGGGAACAGTTAAACGAGCTGCTGATTTTGTTGATGAGTTGACTGAATGTCATAAAGTCGTGCAGGAACGATTGGAGAAATCGAATGAGAAGTATAAGAAGTCTGCAGATTTGAAACGACGAAATGTTGAATTTAAAGAAGGTGATTTGGTTTATGCTGTATTGACAAAGGATCGTTTTCCGGTGGGTGCTTATAACAAGTTGAAGGCGCAGAAAATTGGTCCAGTCGAAGTTTTAAAGAAAATCAATGAGAATGCTTATCGATTAAAGTTACCAGATGATGTTTATACTTCTGATGTTTTTAACGTCAAACATTTAATTCCGTATCATGGAGATGAGATTGTTGTGGAAGAAGTTGCAAATTCGAGGTCGAAATTTTCTCAACCAGTGGAGGATGATGCAGATCAGGCCAAACCAATGAGTCATTCACGATCTAGAATGGCACTTATAAGTCGTTTCCGACTTAAAGAATCACGGGGGAAAAACCTATGAGTGATAAGTCGTTCACGACTTATGAGGATGGCTATAGGTTGTTTCCGACCTAAGAAGGCATGTGGGGGAGATATGCGACCTAAGGAAGGTCGACCACGACCTAACTGCTCACGAAGGGAGAAGCATCGACCTAACAGGGGCCTAAGTCATTCGGGTTCTACAGGTCGTTGGGAGGAAGACTCGGTTTTAGGTCGTTCTGAAGATTTAGGTCGGCCACGACCTAAGGAAAAGCTACGAGTTAGTATGAAGAAAGCTACGGAATTGGGTCGTTTTGGAAAGATAGGTCGCTCACGACCTAGTGGAAGTTTAGGTCGCTCACAACCTAGTGAAGAATGTTCACGACCTAACATGATAAGTCGTTCGGAGGAAGGTCGCGAGGAGATGGGTCGCGTGAAGGAAGATAGGTCGTGTGATTCCTGTTGCCGCATTTCTTAGGTCGCGAACGACCTAACTCATATAGGACGCATGAAGATTTATGAAACCGCTCCTTTAGGTCGCTAACGACCTATGGCTTAGGTCGCTCAGGGTTTTAAGTCGCTGCCGGGTCTTGAAGTTAAGTTGTGTTGTCTGTTTAGGTCGCTGATTGGGTTATGTTGAGTCGTTAACGACCTTACATAGGTCGTAGGTCGTGTAATGTTGTTTGTACCGTGTTATAAGTCGCTGTGTTGTATAAAGTGAGTGTGCTATGTGATAGGTCGCTGCCGACCTAAGTTAGGTCGTAAGTCGCGGCCGACCTAAGAGTTGGGTGATGTTTTGTTTGTGTTGGGTTGTAACTCCTATAAATACGCGTGTGTTGTACATTTGAAGGTTGTTGATTTTGGAATAAAATTCTCTTTTGTTAGCTTTGTGCTTTCATACCAAATTGGTAGTTGAGTGTAATCTCCTATCTCCTCTTTCGGATAATCGAGTGCGCTCGATTCAACGATCGTAGAAGCCGATTCACGGAATCTAATGCGCTAGATCAACGTGCAAAGAATCGTAGATCTTTGAACACGGTATAGTGCGCTATCAACGTGTTTGAGATAGCTAGAGTTCGGTATCTTTGGATCAACGAACTTGGGCATTTTGGTATCTTCAACTCACCGATTGCTACATTTCATCGTTTGAAGTTTTGTTTGATTAATCCGCTGCGTCAGTTATCCTGTTTTAATGTAAAAATTCATGTGACGAAAAAACGTAGGGTAAAAACTTCCAAGACCCGATTGAAATCTGGATAGTCTTATTTGGGGATGAAATTATCCATTGATGAATTAAAGCCCCTCACAGAGAGCTTCGTTTTGACTGGTTATGGCTCCCGTAACTCTAAACGAGCCAACAGTTATGGCCGTCCGATGAATCGATATCCACATGTTGCAACGTCTACGGTGCAAGGTGCAACATCCATTCAAAATGCCGAAATAGTGCCGTACAACTTTTAGAAATGGGTGCATGGATTTGAAATGGAACGGTACGATAGTGCACCACTGTCCAGTGATTTTAAATCGAAGACCAGCCACGGTGATCTCGTTTTACCATAAAAATGCACGTGACGAAAAAACAAAGGGTAAAAAACTTTGAAGACCTGATTGATATTCGAATAGTCTTTTTCGGGGATGAAACTTTCCATTGATGAATTAAAGGTGTCAATGCCATAGAACTTACAAAGAGCTTCGTTTTGACTGGCTATGGCTTTCATGACTCTATACGAGCCAACAATTACGGCCGTTTGAAGAATCGATATCCACAGGGTGCAACATGTACGGTGTAAGGTGCAACATCCATCCAAAATGCCGAAACAGTGTCGTACAACTTTTTAAAATGGGTGCATGGATTTGAAACGAAACAGTAGCATATTGCACCACTCTCCAGCGATGGTAAACCGAAGACCAGCCATGGTGATCCCGTTCTACTGTAAAAAATTCACATGACGAAAAACCGTAGGGTAAAAAACTTCCGAGACCCGATTGAGATTCGGATAGTCTTTTTTCGGTATGGAACTATCCATTGATGAATTAAAGCGGTCAATGCCGTTGAACTCACGGAGTACTTCGTTTTGACTAGCTATGGCTTCTGTAACTCTAAACGAGCCAACAGTTATGGCCGCCCGAAAAATCGATATCCACAGGGTGCAACATCTACGGTGCAAGTTACAATATCCGTCCAAAATGCCGAAATAGTGCAACACAACTTTTAGAAATGGGTGCATGGATTTTAAATGGAACAATATCATGGTGCACCACTATCCAGCGATGCTAAATTAAAAATTAGCCACGGTGATCCCGTTTACCGTAAAAATTCACGTGACGAAAAAATGAAGGGTAAAAAACTTCCCAGACCCAATTGAGATTAGGATAGTCTTTTTTAGGTATGAAACTATCCATTGATGAATTAACATCATCAAAGCCATAGAACTCACAAAGAGCTTCGTTTTGACTAGTTAGGGCTTCGGTTACTCTAAACGAGCCAGCAGTTATGGCCATCCGAAGAGTCGATATCCACAGGGTGCAATATCTACGGTGCAAGGTGCAACATCCGTCTAAAATGCCAAAACAGTGCCCTACGATTTTAGACATGGGTGCATGGATTTGAAATGGAACATTAGCATGGTGCACCAATCTCCAGTAATGGTGAATCGAAAACCAGCCACGGTGATCCTATTTTACCGTGAAAATTCACGTGACGAAAAAATGAAGGGTGAAATCTTCCAAGACTCGATTGAGATTCAGATAAATGTTTTTGGGTATGAAACTATACATTGACGGCTCAAATCCGTCGAAATCGTAGAACTCACAAAGAGCTTCGTTTTGACTGGTTATGGCTCCCGTAATTCTAAACAAGCCAACAATTGTGGTCGTTTGAAGAATCGATATCTACAGGGTGCAACATCTATGGTGCGGAGTGCAACATCCGTTAAAAATGCCGAAACAGTGTAGTACGACTTTTAGAAATCGGTGCATGGATTTGAAATGGAACAGTACCATGGTGCACCACTCTCCAGCAACGGTAAATCAAAGACCAGCCACGGTGAACCCGTTTTAACGTAAAAATTCACGTGTCGAAAAAAACATAGGGTAAATTTTTTTCAAGACCCGACTAAGATTCGGATAGGCTTTTTTCGATATGAAACTGTCCATTTATCACCTAAAGCTGTCAAAGCCGAAGAACTCACAGAGAGCTTCTTTTTGACTAGTTATGGCTCCCGTAACACTGAGCGAGCCAATAGTTATGGCGTTAGATGCATCGATATCCATAGGGAGCAACATCTACGATGCAAGGTGCAACATCCATCCAAAATGCCGAAACAATACCATACGATTTTTAGAAATGGGTGCATGGATTTGAAACGAAATAGTACTATGGTGCACAAATCTCTAACGATGGTAAATAGAGGACCGGCCACCGTGATCCCGTTTTAACGTAAAAATTCACGTGACGAAAAAACGAAGGATAAAAAACTTTCGACACCCGATTGAGATTCTGATAGTCTTTTTCTGTATGAAACTATCCATTGATCACTTAATCTATGAAAACCGTAGAACTCACAGAGAGCTTCGTTTTGACTAGTTATGGCTTCTTTAACTCAAAACGATCCAACAGTTATGGCCGTCCGATGAATTGATATCCACAAGGTGCAACATCTACGGTGCAAGGTGCAACATCCGTCCAAAATGCCGAAATGGTGTTGTATGACTTTTAGAAATGAGTGCATGGATTTGAAATGGAACAGTACCATGGTGCACCACTCTCCAATGATGATAAATCGACGACCAGCCATGGTGATCCTGTTTTACCGTAAAAATTCACATGACGAAAAAACGAAGGGTAAAAAACTTTTGAGACACGGTTGAGATTTGGATAGTCTTTTTTGGGCGTGAAACTATCCATTGATGGCTTAAAGCCGCCAAAGCCATAGAACTCACAGAGAGCTTCATTTCGATTGGCTATGGCTCTAGTAACTCTAAACGAGCCAACAATTATGGCCATCTGAAGAATCGATATCCATAAGGCGCAGCATCTATGGTTCAAGGTGCAACATCCGTCCAAAATGCCGAAACAGTGCCGTAAGACTTTAAGAAATGGGGCATGGATTTGAAAGGGAACAGTACCATGGTACACCATTCCCTATCGATGGTAAATCGAAGAATAACCACAGTGATCCCCTTTAACGTAAAAATTCACATGACGAAAAAACTAAGGTAAAAAACTTTCGAGACCCGATGGAGATTCGGATAGTCTTTTTCGATATAAAACCTTCCATTGGCGACTGAAAGCTGTCGAAGTAGTAGAACTCAAAGAGAACTTCGTTTTGACTGGTTATGACTCCTGTAACTCTAAACGAGCCAATAGTTATGGCCGTCCGAAGAATCGATATTCATAGGGTGCAATATCTACGGTGCAATGTGAAATACTTGCCAAAAAGGCCGAAAAAGTGCCATATGACTTTAAGAAGTGGGTGTATGGTTTGAAATGGAACAGTACCATGGTGCGCCACCGTCTCGTGTTGGAAAAATGAAGATCAGGCACGGTGATCCCGTTTTACCGAAAAAATTCCCGTGACGAAAAACGAAGGGTAAAAAACTTTCGAGACCCGGTTGAGATTCAGATAGTCTGTTTTGAGTATGAAACTATCCATTGACGGCTTATAGCTGTCAAAGCTACAGAAATTACAGAGAGCTTTGTTTTAACTGGCTATGGCTGCCATAACTCTAAACGAGCCAACAGCTATGGCCGTCCAAAGAATCGATATCCACAGGGTGCAACATCTACTATGCAATGTGCAATATCCGTCCAAAATGCCGAAACAATGCCGTACGACTTTAAGATATGGGTGCATGGATTTGAAAAGGAACAGTACCATGTTGCACCACTCTTCAGCGATGGTAAATCGAAGACCAGTCACGGTGATCCCGTTTTAATGTAAAAATTCATTTGACAAAAACGAAGAGTAAAAAACTTCCGAGACCCGATTGTGATTCAGAAAGTGTTTTTGGGGTATGAAGTTGTCCATTGATGGCTTAAAGCTGTCTAAGCCATAGAACTCGTAGAGAGCTCTATTTTGACTGGTTATGGCTCTCGTAACTCTAAACGAGCCAACAGTTATGGTCGTCCGAAGTATTGATATTCACAGGGTGCAACATTTACGGTGCAGGATGCAACATCCATCCAAAATGTTGAACAGTGTGGTATGACTTTTAAAAATGGGTGCATGGATTTGAAATGGAACAGTTCCATGGTGCACCACTCTCCAGCGATGATAGATCAAAGACCAGTTATGGTGTCCCATTTTAACGTAAAAATTCAAGTGACGAAAACACAAAGAGTAAACAACTTCCAAGACCCGATTGAGATTCATATAGTGTCTTTTGGAACCATCTGTTGGTGGCTTAAAGCTGTCAAAGCCATAGACTCGGAGTGAACTTCGTTTTGACTGGTTATGAATCTCGTAACTCTAAACGAGCCAACTGTTATGGCCGTCCGAAGAATCGATATCCACAAGGTTCAGCATCTACGGTACAAGATGCAACATCCGTCTAAAATGCCGAAACAGTACCATACGACTTTCAGAAATGGGTGCATAGATTGGAAACGGAATAGTACCATGGTGCACCACCGTCCAGCGTTGGCAAAATGAAGACCAGGCATGGTGATCCCGTTTTACCGTAAAAATTCACGTGACGAAAAAACGAAGGGTAAAAACCTTTCGAGACCCGATTGAGATTCAGATAGTCTTTTTTGGATATGAAACTATCCATCGACGGCTTAATGCCGTCAAAGCCGTAGAACTCACAGAGAGCTTCGTTTCAAGGTGCAACATCCGTCCAAAATGCCGAAACAGTACCATACAACTTTAAGAAATTGGTGCATAGATTTGTAATGGAACTGTACCATGGTGCACCACTCTCCGGTGATGGTAAATCAAAGACCAGCCATGGTGATCCCATTTTACCGTAAAAATTCACGTGACAAAAAAACGAAAGGTAAAAAACTTCCAAGACCAGATTGAGATTCGAATACTCTTTTTTGGGTCTGAAACTATCCATTGATCGCTTAAAGCCGTCAAAGCCATAGAACTCACCGAGAGCTCCGTTTTAACTGGCCATGGCTTTCGTAACTCTAAACGAGCCAAAGTTATGACCATCTAAAGAATCGATATCCACTAGGTTTAACATCTATGGTGCAAGGTGCAACATCCGTCCAAAATGCCAAAACAATGTCGTACGACTTTTAGAAATGGGTGCATGGAATTGAAACGGAATAGTACAATGGTGCACCACTCTCCAGTGATGGTAAATAAAAAACCAGCCATGGTGATCCCATTTTAACGTAAAAATTCACGTGACGAAAAAACGAAGGGTAAAAAACTTCCAAGACCCGATTGATATTCGAATTGTCTTGTTTAGGTATGAAACTACCCATTGACGGCTTAAAGAAGTCAAAGTCATAGAACTCATAAAGAGCTTCGTTTTGACTGGTTGTGGGTCCCGTAACTCCAAACGAGCCAACAGTTATGGCCCACCGATGAATCGATATCCACAGGGTGCGACATCTATGGTGCAATGTGCAACATCCGTCTAAAATGTTGAAACAGTTTCATACGACTTTTTGAAATGGTTGCATGGATTTGAAATGGAAAAATACCATGGTGCACTACTCTCTAGCAATGGTAAATCGAAGACCGGCCACGGTTATCCCATTTTAATGTAAAAAATCACGTGACCAAAAACCGAAGGGTAAAAAACTTTCGAGACCCGGTTGAGATTCAGATAGGCCTTTTAGGGTACGAAACTATCCATTGATAGCTTAAAGCCGTCAAAGCTGTAGAATTCAGAAAGAGCTTCATTTTGACTAGCTATGGCTCCCGTGACTCTAAACGAGCCAACAATTATGGACGTTCGAAGAATCGATATCGACAGGGTGCAACATCTACGGTGCAAGGTGCAACATATGTCCAAAATGCCAAAACAATGCCATGCGACTTTTAAAAATGGGTGCATGAATTTGAAATGGAATAATACCATGGTGCAACACTCTCCAGCGATGGTAAATGAAAGACCAACCCCGGTAATCCCGTTTTAAAGTAAAAATTCACGTGACGAAAAAAAACGAAGGGTAAAAAACTTCCAAGGCCCGATTGAGATACAGATAGTGTTTTTTGGGTATGAACCTGTCCATTGACGGCTAAAAGCCGTCAAAGTCGTAGAACTCAAAGAGAGCTTCATTTTGACTTGTTATGGCTCCCGTAACTCTAAATGAGCCAACATTTATGGAGGTCCGAAGAATTGAGATCCATAGTGTGCGACATCTACGGTGCATGGTGCTACATCCTTCCAAAATGCTGAAACAGTGCCACATGACTTTTAGAAATGAGTGCATGGATTTGAAATGGAACTATAGTGCACCACCGTCCAGCGGTGGCAATTCGAAGACCAGCTATGGTGATCCCTTTTTACCGTAAAAATTCGCGTGATGAAAAAACGAAGGGTAAAAAACTTCCGATACCCGATTGAGCTTCAGATAGTCTTGTTAGGGTGTGAAACTATCCATCGTTGGCTTAAAGTTGTCAAAGCCGTAGAACTCATGGAGAGCTTTGTTATGACTGGCTATAGCTCCCGTAACTCTAAATGAGCCAACAGTTATGGTCGGCCAAAGAATCAATATCCACAGGGTGCAACATCTACGGTGCAAGGTGCAACATCCATCCAAAATTCTTAAATAGTGCCGTACGACTTTTAGAAATGGATCCACGGATTTGAAACAGAAATGTACCATGCTGCACCACTGTCCAGTAATGGTAAATCGAACACCAGCCATGGTGATCTCATTTTAACGTAAAAATTCATGTGACGAAAAAACTAGGGGTAAAAAACTTCCAAGCCCCGATTGAGATTCAGATAGTATTTTTTGGGATGAAGCTGTCCATTGATGGCTTAAAGCAATCAAAGCTGTAGAACCCACAGAGAGTCTCGCTTTGACTGGTTGTGGCTCCCATAACTCTAAACGAGCCAACGCTTATGGCTGTCAAAAGTATCGATATCTACAGGGTGCAACATCTACGATGCAAGCGACAACATAAGTCCAAAATGCCGAAATAGTGCCGAACGACTTTTAGAAATGGGTGTATGAATTTTAAATGGAGCAGTACAATTGTGCACCACCATCCAGTGATGACAAATCGAAGACCAGCCACAGTGGTCCCATTTTACCGTAAAAATTCACGTGACGAAAAAACAATGGGTAAAAATTTTTCGAGACCCGATTGAGATTAGAATAGTCCTTTTTGGGTCTGAAACTATCAATTGACAACTTAAAGCCGTCAACGCGGTAGAACCTGCCGAGAACTTTGTTTTGACTAGCTATAGCTCCCGTAACTCTAAACGAGCCAACAGTTATGGTCATCCGAAGAATCGATATACATGGGGTGCAAAATCTACGGTGCAAGGTGCAACATCCGTCGAAAATGCCGAAATAGTGCCGTGTGACTTTTAGAAATGGGCGCATGGATTTGAAATGGAACAATACCATGGTGTACCACTCTCTAGCGATGGTAAATCAAAGACCCGCCAAGGTGTTCCCTTTTTAACGTAAAAATTCACGTGACGAAAAAACGTAGGGTAAAAAACTTTCGAGATACGAGTGAGATTCAGATAGTGTTTTTTGGGTATGAAACTATCCATCGACGACTTAAAGAAGTCAAATCCATAAAACTCATAGAGAGCTCCATTTTAACTGGTTATGGCTCTCGTAACTCTAAACGAGCCAACAATTATGGCAGTCTGATGAATCGAAGGATGCAACATCTACGGCACAAGGTGCAACATCCATCCAAAATGTCAAAACAGTGCCGTATGTCTTTTAGAAATAGGTGCATGGATTTGCAATGGAATAGTACCTTAGTGCACCACTCTCTAGCGACGATAAATAAAAGACTGACCATGGAGATCCTGTTTGAATGTAAAAATTCACATGACAAAAAACCGAAGGCTAAAAAACTTCCGAGACCCGATTGAAATTCGAACAGTCTTTTTTGGGTACGAAACTATCCATTGATGGCTTGAGCCAACAAAGCCGTAGAATTAATAAAGAGCTTAATTTTTACTAGCTATTGCTCGCGTAACTTTAAACGAGCCAACAGTTATAGCTGTCCGAAGAATCGATATCCACATGGTGCAACATCTACGGTGCAAGGTGTAACGTTTGTCCAAAATACCAAAACAGTGTCGTACGATTTTTAGAAATGAGTGCATGAATTTGAAATGGAACAGTACCATGGTGCACCACTCTTCAGCGATGGTAAATCGAAGACCAGCCACAGTGATCCCGTTTTAACGCAAAAATTCACGTGACGAAAATGAAAGGTAAAAAACATACAAGACTCGATTGAGATTCAGATAGCGTTTTTGGGGTATGAAACTGTCCATTGATGGCATAAAGCCATCAAAGCCGTAGAACTCATAGAGAGTTTCGTTTTGACTGGTTATGGCTTGCGTAACTCTAAACGAGCCAATAATTATGGTCGTTCGAAGAATCGATATCCACATGGTGCAACATCTACGAAGCAAGGTGCAACATCCATCCAAAATTCCGAAACAGTGACGTACGATTTTTAGAAATGAGTGCATGGGTTTGAAATGGAACAGTACAATGGTGCATTGCTATCCAGCGCTGGCAAATCGAAAATTAGCAATGGTGATCCCGTTTTACCGCAAAAATTCACATGATGAAAAAACGATGGGTAAAAAAATTCCAAGACCCAATCGAGATTCGGATAGTCTTTTCGGGTATGTAATTATCCAGTGACGTCTTAAAACTTTCAAAGGCGTAGAACTCACAAAGTGCTTTATTTGGACTGGCTATGGCTCCCGTAACTCTAAACGAGCCAACAGTTATGACCATCAATAGAATCGATATCCACAGGGTGCAACATCTACGATGCAATGTGTGTCATCCGTCCAAAATGCCAAAACTATGCTGTATGACTTTTAGAAATGGGTGGATGGACTTGAATGGAATAGTATAATGGTGTACCACTTTCCAACGATTGTAAATCGAAGACCAAACTCGTTGATCTCGTTTTAACGTAAAAATATACATGACGAAAAAACGAAGGGTAAAAAACTTTCAAGACCCAATTGAGATTAGGATAGTTTTTTTGGGTATGAAGCAGTCAGTTGATGGCTTAAAGTAATCAAAGCCATAGAACTCACGGAGAGCTACGTTTTGACTGGTTATGGCTCTCATAAATATAAACGAGCCAACAGTGATGGCCGTCCGAAGTATATATATCTGCAAAGTGCAGCATCTACGATGCAAGGAACAACATCAGTCCAAAATGCCGAAAGAGTGCCGTACAACTTTTAAAAATGGGTTCATGAATTTGAAACGGAACTGTACCATGGTGCAACACTCTCCAACGATGGTAAATCGAAGACCAACCACGGTGATCCCATTTTACCGTAAAAATTCACGTGACGAATAAACGAAGGGTAAAAAACTTCCGAGACCCAATTGAGATTCGAACTGTCTTTTTGGGTCTGAAACTGTCCATTGACAGCTTAAAGCCGTCGAAGCCCTAGAACTCACAGAGAGCTTCGTTTTGACAGACTATGGCTCCCATAACTCTAAACGAGCCAATAGTTATTCCCGTCCGAAGAATCGAGATCCATAGGGTGCAACATCTACGGTGCAAGGTGCAACATCCGTCCAAAATGCCGAAACAGCGCCATACGACTTTTAGAAATGAATGCATGGATTTGAAATAGAACAGTACCATGGTGCACCAACGTCCACTGATGGCATTCGAAGACTAGCCGCAGTGATCCCATTTTACCGTAAAAATTCATGTGACGAAAGAACGAAGGGTAAAAAACTTCTAAGACCCGATTGAGATTCGGATAGTTTATTTAGGATATGAAATTATCCATTGACGGCTTAAAATTGCGAATGCCGTAGAACTCACAGAGAGCTTCATTTTGACTGGCTATGGCTCTCGTAACTCTAAAGAGCCAACAGTTATGGTTGTCCAAAGAATTGATATCCATAAGGAGTAACAACTACGGTGTAAGGTACAATATCCATCCAAAATGCTGATATAGTGCCGCACAACTTTTATAAATGGGTGCATGGATTTAAAAGGAAACATACCATGGTGCTCCACTCTCTAGCGATGGTCAGTCGAAGACCTGCCACGGTATCTGTAAAAATCCACGTGACCAAAAAACGAAGGGTAAAAATCTTCCAAGACCTGTTTGAGGTTTGGATAGTCTTTTTTGGGTACGAAACTATCCATTGACGACTTAAAGCTATTAAAGCCCTAAAACTCACAAAGAGTTTTGTTATGACTGATTATGGCTCCCGTAACTCTAAACGGGCCAAAAGTTATGGCCGCTTGAAGAATCGACATCCATAGGGTATGACATATATGGTGCAAGGTCTAACATCAATCCAAGGTGCCGAAACATTGTCGTACGACTTCTAGGAATGAGTGCATTGATTTGAAAAGTAACAGTACCTTAGTGAACCAACCTCCAGCAATAGTAAATCGAAGACCAGCTACGGTGATCCCATTTTAACATAAAAATTCACGTGACGAAAAAACAAAGGTTAAAAAACTTCTATGACCAATTGAGATTCGGTTAGTCTTTTGTGGGCATTGAAGCTGCCCATTGACAGGTTAGAGCAGTCAAATCCATAGAACTCAGAGAGGGCTTCGTTTTTACTGGTTATGGTTCTCGTAATTCTAAACGAGCCAATGGTTGTGGCTGTCCGAAGAATCGATATCCATAGGGTGCAACATCTACGGTGCACGACGCAACATCTACGGTGCAAGGTGTGGAAACAGTGCCATACGAATTTTAGAAATAAGTACACGAATTTGTAATGGAACAGTACCATGGTGCACTACTATCCAGTGATGGTAAATCGAAGACCAACCATGGTGATCCCGTTTCACTGTAAAATCCACATGACGAAAAAACGAAGGGTAAAAACTTCCAAGACCCGATTGAGATTCAGATAGACTTTTTTGGAAATGAAACTATCCATTGATGGATTAACGCCATCAAAGCCGTAGAATCACAGATAGCTTCATTTTGACTGGCTATGGCTTCCGTAACTCTAATCATGCCATCAGTTATGGCTGTCCGAAGAATCGGTATCCACATGGTGCTATATCTACGGTGCAAGGTGCAACAACCGTCCAAAATGCCGAAACAGTGCCATGCGACTTTTAGAAATGGAAGCGTGGATTTGAAACGGAACAGTATCATGGTGCACCACTCTCCAGTGATGGTAAATCGAAGACCAGACATGGTGATCCCGTTTTAACGTAAAAATTCACGTGACGAAAACCGAAGGGTTAAAAACTTCCGAGACCCAATTGAGATCTAGATAGTATTTTTTGGGTACGAAACTATCCATTGACCGTTTAAATACGTCAAAGCCGTAGAACTCACAAAGAGCTTCATTTTGACTGGCTATGGCTTTCGTAGCTCTAAAAGAGCCAACAGTTATGGCCGTCCGAAGAATTGATATCCATTGGGTGCAACATCTACGGTGCAAGGTGCAACATCCGTCCAAAATGCCAAAACAGTGCCGTATGACTTTTATAAATGGGTGCATGAATTGGAAATGGACAATACCATGAATCCAAAATTCACATGACGAAAAAACGAAAAGCAAAAATCTTCCGAGGCCCGATTGAAATTCGAATGGTCTTTTTTGGGTATAAAACTATTCATAGATGGCTGAAAGATGTCAAAGCCGTAGAATTTCAAAGAGCTTCGTTTTGACTGGTTATGGCTCCCGTAACTCCAAACGAGGCAATAGTTATGGGCGCCCGAAAAATCTATATCCATGTGGTGCAACATCTACGATGCAAGGTGCAACATCCGTCAAAAATGCCGAAATGGTGTCATACGACTTTTAGAAATGGATGTATGGATTTGAAATGGAAAAATACCAAAGAGCACACTCTCCTGTGATAGTAAATCGAATACCAGCCTTGGTGATCTTGTTTTATCGTAAAAATCCACGTGACGAAAAAATGAAGGGTAAAAAATTTCAGAGGCCCGTTTGAGGTTCGGATAGTTTTTTTGGGTATGAAACTATCCATTGACAGCTTAACGCCATCAAAGCCGTAGAACTCACAGAGATCTTCATTTTGACTGGCTATGGCTCCCGTAACTCTAAACGGGCCAAAAATTATGGTCATCCGAAGAATCGGTATCCATAGGGTGCAACATCTATGGCGCAAGGTGCAACATCCATTCAAAATGCCAATAAAGTACCGGGCGACTTTTAGAAATGGGTGCATGGATTTGAAATGGAACAGTACCGTGGTGTACTACCGTCCAACGATGGTAAATCGAAGACCAGCCATAGGGATCCCGTTTTACCGTAAAAATTCACGTGAGAAAAAAAGAAGGGTAAAAAACTTCCGAGACCCATTTTAGATTTGGATAGTCTTTTTTGGGTATGAAACTATCCATTGACATGTTAAAGCCAACAAAGCCGTAGAAATTACGGAGAGCTTTGCTTTGACTAGTTATGGCTCCCGTAACTCTAAACGAGCCAACAATTATGCTCCTTTGAAGAATCGATATCCACAAGGTGCAACATCTATGGTGCAGGGTGCAACATTCGACCAAAATACCAAAATAGAGCCGTACTACTTTTAGAAATGGGTGCAAGAATTTGAAACGAACAGTACTATGGTGCGTCACTCTCCAGCGATGGAAAATCGAAGACCAACCACGGTGATCCCGTTTTAACGTACAAATTCACGTGACAAAAAAACAAAGGGTAAAAAACATCCGAGGCCCAATTGAGATTCGAGTAGTGCTTTTAGTGTATGAAACTATCCATTGACGGCTTAAAGCTGTAGAACTCGCAGAGAGCTTCGTTTTGACTTGTTATGGCTCCCATAACTCTACATGAGCCAACGGTTATGGCCGTCCGAAGAATCGATATCCATAGGGTGCAACATTTACGGTGCAATGTGCAACATCCATCCAAAATGCCAAAACAGTGCCGTACGATATTTGGAAATGGGTGCATGGATTTTAAACGGAATAGATACATGGCGCTCCACTCTCCAGAAATGGTAGTTCAAAGACCAGCTAGGTGATTCCTTTTTACCATAAAAATTAACATGATGAAAAAACGAAGGGTAAAAAACTTTCGAGACCCGATTGAGATTCGAATAGTCTTTCTTGGGTATGAAGCTATCCATTGATGGATTAAAGCCATCAAAGCCGTACAAATCACAGAGAGAATTGTTTTAACTGGTTATGGCTCATGTAACTCTAAACGACCCAATAGTTATGGCCGTCCAAAGAATCGATATCCACAAGGTGCAACATCTACGGTGCAAGGTGCATCATCGGTTCAAAATGCCGAAACAGTGCCATGCAACTTTTTGAAATGGGTGCATGGATTTGAAATAGAACAGTACCAAGGTGCACCACTCTCTAGTGATGGTAAATCAAAGACCAGCCACGGTGATCTCTTTTTACCATAAAAATTCACGTGACGAAAAAACGAAGGGTAAAAAACTTCCGAGACCCGATTGAGATTCAGATAGTCTTTTATGGGTATGAAACTATCCACTGACGGCTTAAATCCATCAAAGCCGTTGAACTTACAGAGAGCTTCGTTTTGACTAGTTATGGCTCCCATAACTCTAAACAAGCCAAAAGCTATGTCCATCCGATGAATCAATATCCACAGGGTGCAACATCTACTGTGCGAGGTAAAACATCCGTCCAAAATGTCGAAATAGTGCCGTACAACTTTTAGAAATGGGTGCATAGATTTAAGATAGAATAGTACCATGGTGCGCCATTCTCCAACGATGGTAAATCGAAGACCAGCCACGGTGATCCCGTTTTACCATAAAAATCCACGTGACGAAAAAACGAAGGGTAAAAAACTTTCAAGACCCGATTGAAGTTCGGATAGTTTTTTTGGGGTAAACTATCCATTGATGGATTAAAGCAGTCAAAGCCATAGAACACATAAGGGCTTCATTTTAACTGGCTATAGCTTCCGTAACTCTAAACGAGGTAGCAGTTATGGCCGTTCGATGAATCAATATCCAAAGGGTGCCACGTCTACGGTTCAAGGTGCAATATCCGTCCAAAATGCCAAAATAGTGCGTAGGACTTTTAGAAATGGGTGCATGGGTTTGCAATGGAACAGTGCCATGGAGCACCACTCTTCAGCGATAGCAAATCGAAGACCAACCAGGGTGATCCCGTT
This sequence comes from Allium cepa, assembly GCA_030765085.1. Taxonomy (NCBI): domain Eukaryota; kingdom Viridiplantae; phylum Streptophyta; class Magnoliopsida; order Asparagales; family Amaryllidaceae; genus Allium; species Allium cepa. The sequence goes on from CM060943.1 coordinate 45,216,357, forward strand.
TTACCATAAAAACTCACGTGACAAAAAAACGAAGGGTAAAAAACTTCCGAGACCTGATTGAGATTAAGTTAGTCTTTTTTGGATATGAAACTATTCATTGACGGCTGAAAGACGTCAAAGCCATTGAACTCCTAGAGAGATTCGTTTTGACTGGTTATGGCTCCTATAAATCTAAACGAGGCAACATTTATGGCCGTTCGATAAATCAATATCTACAGGGTGCAACATCTACGGTGCAAGGTGCAACATCCGTCCAAAATGCTGAAATAGTGTCGTACGACTTTCAGAAATGGATGCATGGATTTGAAATGGAACAGTACCATGGTGCACCACTCTCCAGCAATGGTAAATCGAAGACCAGCCATGGTGATCCCCTTTTACCGTAAAAATCCACGTTACGAAAAAACGAAGGGTAAAAAACTTTCGAGACTCGTTTGAGGTTCGGATAGTCATTTTTGGGTATGAAACTATCCATTGGCGGCATGAAGCTAGCACAGCCATAGAACTCACAAAGAGCTTCGTTTTGACTGGCTATGGCTCCCGTGACTCTATACGGACTAAGTGTTATGGCCATCTAGAGAATTGTTATCCATAGGGTGCAACATCTACGGTGTAAGATGTAACATCAACCTAAAATGTCAAAACAGTGTCGTACGACTTTTAGAAATGGGTGCATTGATTTAAAACGGAACAGTACCATGGTGCACCACTCTTCAGCAATGGTAAATCGAAGACCAGCCACAGTGATCCCGTTTTACCGTAAAAATCCACATGACGAAAAAACGAAGGGTTAAAATCTTTTGAGACTCGACTGAAGTTCGGATAGTCATTTCTGGGTATGAAGCTATCCATTGACGGCTTAAAGCAGTCAAAGCCGTAGAACACATAAAGGCTTCATTTTGATTGGTTATGGCTCCCGTAACTCTAAATGAGGCAGCAATTATGGCCGTTCGATGAATCGATATCCATAGGGTGCCACGTCTATAGTTCATAGTGCAACATCTGTCAAAAATGCCAAAACAGTGCGTATGACTTTTTGAAATGGGTGCATGGGTTTGCAATGGAATAGTACTGTGCAGCACCACTGTTCAGCGATAGTAAATCGAAGACTAGCCACGGTGATCCCGTTTTACCGTAAAAATTCACGTGACAAAAAAAGAAGGGTAAAAAACTTACGAGACCCGATTGAGATTCGGATAATCTTCTGTGAGTATGAAACTATCCATTGATGATTAGAGCTGTCAAAGCCGTAGAACTCACAGAGAGCTTCGTTTTGACTGGTTATGGCTGCCGTAACTCTAAATGAGCCAACAGTTGTGGCCGTCCGAAGAATCGATTTCCATAGGGTGCAAGATCTACAGTGCAAGGTGCAACATTCATCCAAATTGCCGAAACAGTGCCTTACGACTTTTAGAAATGGGTGTATAGATTTGAAATAGAACTGTACCATGGTGTACCATCGTCTAGCGATGGTAAATCGAAGACCAGCCAAGGGGATCATGTTTTGCTGTAAAAATTCACGTGATGAAAAAACAAAGGGTAAAAAATTTCCGAGACCCGATTGAGATTCTGATAGTCTTTTTTGAGTATGAAACTATCCATTGATGGCTAAAAGATGTCAGAGTCATAGAACTCATAGAGAGCTTCATTTTGACTAGCTACAGCACCCATAAATCTAAACAAGCCAAGAGTTATGGCTGTCCGAAGAATTGATATCCACAGGGTGCAACACCTATGGTGCAAGGTGAAACATCCGTCAAAAATGCCTAAACAGTTTCTTGACTTTTAGAAATAGGTGCATGGATTTGAAATGGAACAGTACCATGGTGCACCACTCTTCAACGATGGTAAATCGAAGACCAGCCACGGTGATCCCGTTTTAACGTTAAAATTCACGTGACGAAAAAACGAAGGGTAAAAAACTTCCGAGACCCGAATGAGATTCAGATAGTCTTTTATGGGAATGAAACTATCCATTGACGGCTTAAAGCTGTCAAAACCGTAGAACTCACAGAGAGATTCGTTTTGACTGGGTATGGCTCCGTGACTCTTAACGAGCCAACAATTATGGCCGTTCGATGAATCGATATCCACAGGGTGCAACATCTACGGTGCAAGGTGTAACATCCGTCCAAAATGCCGAAACAGCGCCGTAAGACATTTAGAAATGGGTGCGTGGATTTGGAACGGAACAGCACCATGGTGCACCACTCTCCAGCGATGGTAAGTTGAAGACCAACCGAGGTGATCCTGTTTTAACGTAAAAATTCACGTGACGAAAAAACGAAGGGTAAAAAACTTCTGGGACCGGATAGAGATTCAGATAGTCTTTTTTGGATATGAAACTATCCATTGATGGCTTAAAGTAATCGAAGCCATAGAACTCTTAGAGAGCTTTGTTTTGACTGGTTATGGCTCCCGTAACTCTAAATATGCCAACAGTTATGGCCTTCCGAAAAATCGATATCCATAGGGTCCAACATGTACGGTGCAAGATGGAACATCTGTCCAAAATACCGAATCAGTGTCGTACAACTTTTAGAAATGGGTGCGTGGTTTGAAATTTAACAGTATCATGGTGCACCACCCTCCAACGATGGTAAATCAAAAACCAGCCACGGTGAAACTGTTTAAATGTAAAAATGCACGTGACAAAAAAACGAAGAGTTAAAAACTTCCGAGACTCAATTGAAGTTCAGACAGTCTTTATCGGGTATGAAACTATCCATTGACGGCTTAAAGCCATCAGAGCTTTAGAAGTCACAGAGAGCTTCGTTTTGACTTGTTATGGATTCCGTAACTCTAAATGAGCCAACAGTTATGGTCGTCCGAAGAATTGATATCCACAGGGTGCAACCTCTACGGTGCAAGATGCAACATCCGTCCAAAATGCTGAAACAATACCGCACGACTTATAGAAATGAGTGCATGGATTTGAAATGGAACAATACCGTGGTGCACCACTGTCCAGCGATAGTAAATCGAAGACCTGCCACGGTGATCCCGTTTTACCGTAAAAGTTCACGTGATGAAAAAACGAAGGGTAAAAAATTTCTGAGACCCGACTGAGATTCGAATAGTCTTTTTTAGGTATGAAACTATCGATTGACGGCTTAAAGTCGTCAAAGCCGTAGAACTCACAAAGAGTGTGACGACCGCCCATGACTCCCGCACCAAAACAAGAGAATAGCGCACTGAAAGGCGTGCCAGGCCGCCATGGACGATCATCAGGATAAGATAAAACAACATTCTCTATCGTATAACTCACAGCGCATGGACAAAATACAATAGAGAAATATACATATATAGTGAAGCTCTCAACAGAATATCATCATATAAGCACCATAGAAGTTTGATACAAACATCCAAACAAAATCCATACATCAAGCCTCACTACATAACACTCAAAACATATACAAGCAGCGGAATATCCAGTACATATAGTAGAAAGACAATATGCATAGCCTCCTGCTCGTCTTCGTCATCTTCAGCGTCAATCACAAAGAACAGCACCTGTCACCTGCTACCTAGTCTGCCCATCCCAACATGGATGAACAGCCCAAGGTAATAAGAATTAAACATAAAACCTTGAGTCAGACAAAGTCTTAGTGAGCAGTAAATCAACTATCAAACATACCAAAAGAGCATAAGGGATAAAAGGAATAGGAACCAAACCATCCCACTCCACCTCTTTCTACAGTGATAGCCCCCAGACACACACTAAGGAGAAGCAAGCATAACATAGCAGGCAATTAAAGTAAAGCAATAATCACTCGAGTCAAGGTCGATGTTTTCCAAATACAAACCCCCAAGGCCGAAACCAAGATCAGATAAGCACCCAGAAAACACCGCTCTTGAGACCGAATGATAATACAACCAAACATCCAAACATCCAAACATCCATGACTCTGGCTATCACTGTTATCCTTGCCTTGATATCACCGTTGATTGGATGGCTGGCTCGTTATTTCATTCATCGGCCAAGGGCTAATGGTAACCCCGATTCTAGACATAACTCCGCACGCTACCTGTGCCTAGGACTTACCTACTCTGCCCAGAGTACTCGACTACCTGCCTGTAGTCTTTTGGGTGTCCCGACTACCTACCTGTAGTCGTTTTGGGCGCCCCATGTACTCTTGCTTTTGAGCATGCTAGAACCTTCAACAACGATGAGATCTCAGCCTCCTAGTCATCCTCCTCGACGACTATTCTCAAACTAGCTCAAGCTACCTCTCGAGCAATCCATTATCAACCAACTCGAACCATCCCTCGAGTTATCAACATGCTTGGAATGATCCCTGCCTGGATTACGCCAAGACTACATCACATCAAGCTTTGCTTTATCGCATCTTAGCAAAGTCTCATCTCAACATCATGGTTTGCCTCATCGCATCATGGCAAAGTTCCACCTCAACATCATCCAATCCATACATATGAGCTTCAACATCCGCTTCATATGCCACAAGCAGCTTTCCTTATTCAAGAGCCTATCCACTTAGCTTTTGAATCATCATCAACCATACTTGACCAAATCAAGCTATCTATCAACTAATCAATCAAATCAAACATTAATCCAAGTAATCAAACATTCAAACAAGATCTAAATAAGCAATTATAACAAGAATGGAAATTTCGTAAATAAAGGATCCAAATCTAACATGCAATCTAACAAGCATGAATCATGGACAATATCTCTACAACTTTAATGAATGAACTTGCATAGATGAACATATGGTGAAATAGGTGTCAAATCATCATGGACAATAGATCTACATGCAGACTTAAGAAAAATGCACGAAATCACTATCTTCAACACTAAAACAAGCCATCGATCCAATATACTCCTTTGGGTCCGTGTGAGAGATAACTACCACTCACCGAATCACCCAAACACCTCAAAAGAAACCCACTTCAGATCTGGACAGCGAAGAACAAGGCTTGATCCGGCAAAATCTCGCTTCAATCGATGAAATCTCTCTTCGTTGGATGAAGATCTTCAACTTTGGCTCTTGGATCTTCGATCTTGATCCTCGATCTTGGATGGATGTTAGCACTAGATTGGAATGGAGAAAAGAAGATGAAGAAGTGTTGTTGTCGAGCTCTCAAAATGGCAGCACTTCGTCGCTTCAAAATCCGGTGCTAAAAAGTGAGCCAAACCCCTCTATTTATAGGCTGAATTCCCCATGAGTCATCCCCCTTGAGTCGCCCATGACCTAACCCATGAGTCGTCCACGACTCAAGCCTCTAATGACTCAACGACATACGGTTCAACACACACACACGACTCACGACCTAAAGCACATGCGCATCTACTTCAAGCCGACCAAACGACTCACCTCTAGCACGGCCCAGCCTTATACGACCTAACGCTACACAGGGTCACACGACCTAGTCTCCTGCCGACCAAACTCAACCCCGAGTCAACGACTTACGACTCAAGCATGCGCGCGACTCAACACATACGCGCTACTGATGACTCAATGCTTACGACATAAGACACTGCCATATTTTCCTAAGTCCTAAGTCGTATGACGACTCAACTACCTAACACTAAGCCTAGTCCCAACGACTCAACACTAAGTCGTCTGGACGACTCAACTACCAACCGACTCAACTATCCTACGACCCCACGACCTAAGCCTTAACTCCTTAAGCCGCTAACCCTTGAGTCGGCATCCCCTAAGTCGTTAGTTCCCATAGGTCGGCCAATCACCTTAAGTCGTTTAACCTATGAGTCGGCCAAACCTGAACTCGTCCAAACCCCATAAGCCGTGACTCGTTCAACCCTTATAACTTGTTAACGATCTAACACACTAACCCGTTAACTCATCTTAACTGCTAGATCGTAGTCTCCTAAGTCGTTTACGACTTAAAACCCCACTGACTCGTACACGACTCATCTCTTAAACGGTTAGTCCCTCTAATCCAACCTAACTTCCACACAGGTCAATTCCTTACGAGTTAAACTCAAACGACTTAGGCTGAAGATGCCTTAAACAACACTAACGACCTAATAATTCTACGATTTATCGACACGTAAAATACGGATCGTTACAAAGAGCTTCTTTTTACTAGCTATGGCTCCCATAACTCTAAACGAGCAACAGCTATGGCCGTTCGAAGAATTAATTTCCACAGGATGCAACATCTACGGTGCAAGGTGCGACATCCGTCCAAAATACCGAAACATTGTCGTATGATTATCATAAATGGGTGCATGGATTTGAAATTGAACAGTACCATGGTGCACCATCGTCCAACGATGGTAAATCAACGACTAGCCACGGAGATTCCGTTTTTGCGTAAAAATTCACGTGACGAAAAAATGAATGGTAAAAAACTTCCGAGCCCCGATTGAGATTCGGATAGACATTTTTAGGTATGAAATTGTCCATTGATGGCTTAGAGTTGTTAAAGTCATAGAACTCACAGAGAGCTTCATATTGACTGGCTATGGCTCCCGTAACTCTAAAAGAGCCACCAGTTATGGTCGTCCGAAGAATCGATATCCACGGAGTGCAACATCTACGGTGCTGGGTGCAACATCCGTCCAAAATGCCGAAACAGTGCCGTACGACTTTTAGAAATGGGTGCATGGATTTGAATGGAATAGTACCATGGTGCACCGCCATCCGGCAATGGTAAATAGAAGATCAGCTACAGGGATCCCGTTTACCATAAATATTCACGTGATGAAAAAACCAATGGTACAAGACTTCCGAGACCCGATTGAGATCCGTATCATCTTTTTTGGGCATGAAACTATCCATTGACAGCTTAAAGCTTTCAAAGCGTAGAACTCAGATCGAGCTTTATTTTGACTGGCTATGCTCTCGTAACTCTAAATGAGCCAACAATTATGGCCGTTCGAAGAATCGATATTCCCAGGGTGCAACATCTATGGTGCAAGATGCAACTTCCGTCCAAAATGCCAATACAGTGTCGTACGACTTTTATAAATAGGTGCAAGGATTTGAAATGGAACAATACCATGGTGCACCACCCTCCAGCGATGGTAAATCGAAGACTAGCCACGGTGATCCTATTTTAATGTAAAAGTTCACGTGATGAAAAAACGAAGGGTAAAAAACTTCCGAGAGCCGATTGAGATCGGATAGTCTTTCTTTGGTATGAAACTATCCATTGATGGTTTAAAGTAGTCAAAGCCATAGAACTCGCATAGAGCTTCGTTTTGACTGGTTATGGCTCCTGTAACTCTAAACGAGCCAACAGTTATGGCCGTCCGATGAATCGATATCCATAGCGTGCAATATGTACGGTGCAAGGTGCAACATCCATCGAAAATGTCGAAAAAGTGCCGTATGAGTTTTAGAAATGGGTGCATGGATTTGCAATGGAATAGTTCCATGGTCCACCACTGTCCAGCGATGTAAATCGAAGACCAGCCACGGTGATGCCGTTTTACCGTAAAAATTCATGTGACGAAAAAACTAAAGGTAAAAAACTTCCGACACCCAATCGATATTTGGATAGTCTTTTTTGGGTTTGTAACTATCCATTGACGGCTTAAAGCCATCAAAGCTGTAGAACTTCTAAAGGGCTTTGTTTTGATTGTTTATAGCTTCCGTAACTCTAAAAACCCAACAGTTTTGGCCGTCCGATAAATCGATATCCACAGGGTGCAACATCTACGGTGTAAGGTGCAACATCCGTCCAAAATGCCGAAACAATGGCGTAAAAATTTTAGAAATGGGTGCATGAATTTTAAATGGAATAGTACCATGGTGCACCACTCTCCAGCGATGGTAAGTCGAAGACCAGCCATGGTAATCTCGTTTTACTGCAAAAATCCATGTGACAAAAATGTTTGCGCTAAAATTGGTCACAAACACCCAATTGTCGATGAAAGCACCCGTTTACAATCACAGATCACAGATAGCAAATTTGTAGAGAGTATAAATGCGAAGAATGCTCAACATTTTAAAAGCAAAGTAGTAGAAACACACGATTTATAGTGGTTCGGCAGTGTAGCCTACGTCCACTTTGAGGAGTAGATGTTTTATTGATTATCACTCGCTGGTTACAAGAATATAGATGATAATAATTGAGTTATAATGATGTTCTGCAGGGTAACGGCATAGAAGAACCAAAAAGATCCCTCTGAAGATCTTGGGCTGCTATTTATAGGTGTAGGCTGCAAATATCATACTCTTACTTCGGAAGACTCCTTCACTCACATGGGTGGTCCCACGTGATTGATCCTTTGTCATTTGGGATCGATCCATGAATTGTATCGATCCAAATTTAGCCCAATCGAGTCAAGATCGATTATGAACATTCTTGAGGTTGCACGCAGGCTCCTGTGAAAATTTGGTGGTATTTGGACTTGTAGATTTTGAGTTATGATTGATGCAAGTTTGAATTTTTTGAAGGCTGTTGAGTTTGCATTGCTTCTGTTCTCATTGATCTGTTCGCATCGCTTTTGGACATGTGATGACTGATGACATGGTGCTAATGTTTTGGGTCGATCCACTTTTTGTGTCGAATGACCGAGTCTCTCACTTGAATGCGCCCTGTTCGCATCCATCAGGAAATCATCAGTTTGTAACCACCCAGGCACATTCCACTTCATATCCATCAAAGAGAAACCTCCTTCGTATCGATCTTGTTCGAATCCATCAAATGCGCATGGCTTCATATAGATCATGTGAGCACTTGATCGTATCCATCAAGTGCATGCCGCTTCGTATCGATCACTGCATGCGTTCTTCGTATCGCTCTCTTTAATGGTATGCCTCGTATCGATAGGTTAACTGATCGATACGAGTTAAGTTGGTGTGATCGATATTGATGGATATGAAATAAAGCAAATATGATGGATACGAACTGAAGTGCACGTGATGGATACGAAGCAACATGCATTCGATGGATACAATCAAGTGCTTACATGATAGATATGAAGCCATGCACATTTGATGGATTTGAACAAGATCGATACGAAGGAGGTTTCTCTTTGACGGACACGAAGTGGAATGTGCCTGGGTGGTTATGAACTGATGATTCCTTGAAGGATGCGAACGAGATTATTTCTTGATTTGCATCGATCATATCTTGAGCATACATAATCTGTTTGACCAAAAATTGGAAATGTAGCCTCTGCTGTCCTTGTTCATCATTCCCAATCGATCCCACCTTGATTGGAGCTTGGTCCAATTTTGACAATCATAGCCTTGTTTTCGATCGATCTCCAATACATATATCCATCCTTTTTTGGCCAACTTGTTGATATCCCGACTTTGTCCAAAAGGTGGGGTAACATTTTCCCCCCAAAACTAGCCTTGCGATAGGAAGGCGTGTTTTGAATAGCTTTAGATCCATCATCCAAAGTCCATATTCCACCCATAGCCATACCATTCGATCCATAATTCAATCCATTATCCTATCCAAGTGCCATAGCCATATCCTTATCCGAATCCACGACTGCTCCGAGTCGATGTCAGATTCCAAATCCAATAACCAAATCCTTAGCCAATTCCATAGCCATCCGAACTCGTCAACCGAGTTTAATCCATCCACATTCAATAACCAATAATCAAATACATGACCTTTCTAGGTTGATATCCAAATTCGGGACCGCTTCGGGCCCTTTGCCAAATCTAGGACCTCCCCAGGTTCATTTATCCGAAGCCAAAATTCGAATCCATGACCTTTTCGGATTGTGCTATCTTGTTTCGGCCTCGACTCTCCGGTCAAGGGCTTATATGTTTGTTAACTCCTCTTCGTTAGCGACCTAAAATCTAAAGATATGGAGCGACCTAACTACAGGAATGGCCTAGCGACCTATAGAAAGTCGCAACCTAACGGCTCAATTGGTAGGCGACCTATCAAGCTCAATGGTCTAGTTTACGACCTAACCAGATGAGCAAGCAAGCGACCTAACTTTGGGAAAAGAGCAACGACCTAACGAGTCAAAGGATTTAACGACCTAAAGTCTTTATGCGACCTAGTGCCTTCAGTCCTCAGCGACCTATGAAGAGCCGCGACCTAGTGACTTAAGGACTACACAACTTCACGGCTTAAGAAGGAAATGGTCTCAGCGACCTAACTGCCCACCGACCTATGAAGCTCCGCGACCTAACAGAGAGCTGCGACCTAAGAAGTAGGAATACTTCGCGACCTAAGGGAAGTCGCGACCTAAAGACTCCAGTTATAACTATAAGAAAAGTACTAACGACCTAGGATAGGTCGCTAACGACCTAAATGCCTGAGTAAAGAAGTTGCCTATACTGTGCCGCAAGGGGATTGGTCGCTCGCGACCTAGGACTTGTACAAATCAGCATGTGTATTCTTGCAGGGGAGAGGACAATGCATCCTGGGTCAGGAACGACCTGCGACCTAAGCTAGGTCGGTCTCAACCTACGACCTAACTCCGAGCAAAGCCTATAAATACACCCCGAGTTCAAACTAGAAGAGGACTTTTGGCTCATTCATTTCAAGCGCCGTTACTCTGCTGCATTCCGAACTACTTCAACACTTAAAACTTTTGAGATATAAAGAACGCTTCAAGGAACTTCGCGAAGAAATCATACATGTCCAACAAGAGTTCAAAGATTTTGATCGACATTGAAGTTTAGGCTACTTGTTCTAAGTCACTTGTAACTCGAAGTGTGTTGTAATCAAAGTGTAATTGCATTGACTTGTAATCAAATCGTCAATAAAGATATTCAAAGTGGACGTAGGCTCTCTCTTAAGCCGAACCACTATAAAATTGCTGTTGTTTACTACTTTTCCGCTATTATCTGCTTATAATCTGTTCCCGAGCTATCGGGTGGTGCTTTCACAATTACCTTCTTCACACCGGGGTGTTAGCGTTCAATTTTTAGCGTTAACATTTTTGGTGCTTTCACTGAGTACCCAACTCAGGTGAATTATCATCATTGCTCCACGAAAGTTTGTTGAAGGAATCCCTTTGAAGACTAGAAGTTTATCTGAAATCATGGCTCCGGGGAGAAAGAGTAGATCTGTTAGATCTGGAAATGTTCAAGAGGGAACCTCCGCTTCCCCTATACCTAATCAACCCACTCCATCTGTTGGGTTACAAAAGCGGAGTTGGATGCTGTAATCTTAGGGCTGAACCAGCAGATAAATGCCCAAAATGCACAATTGGAAGCTCAGAGTGTCCAAAATGCTCTAATTTTGAATAAGTTGAACGATTTGCTTGGGACAAACCATCAACCAACAGGTAATGAAAGGAACTTTGCTGGCAACGTTCACGATGATGAAGAAAGGAACGCTCCTGAGAGGGCTGCCAGCCCTTTTGAGCAGACACTTCCTCAGGTTGGTGGATCTAAAGCTCGGAATGATGAGAGATATCTTTCTGAAATAGTTCGACAAATCATGAAAGAGAGTATGCAGAGGCATGAAGACGAGAAGGAGTGGGGATTCGCTCCAAGTAAAACCCCCTTTACCGAGAAAATCTTAAAGGCTGAGTTTCCAAGAAAGTTCGTCCCTCCAACCATTCCAGCTTACAAGGGAACAAGTGATCCGAACGAATTCTTGTATAAATATGATTGGCACATGACAGGTGCCAGAGCTTCTGATGAAATAAAGTGCCGATATTTTCCTGTGTATCTCGAAGGTGTAGCTCTGCTTTGGTTCACCAAGCTTCCAGTCCGATCTATAGATCAGTTTTCTGACTTAACCCGGAAATTCAAGGAGCAGTTCAGACTATATGCTTCAAAAGCCAAGGATATCATGTCGCTGTCAAGTTTGAAACAGAATCCAGGTGAATCTATCAGATCTTTCTTGAATCGCTTTAATATAGCGCTGGCCGAGGTAGACAATGCAGAGCACGGATGATCTTGACTTATCTGATGAGGGCCATCGACAAGTCGAGCGAATTTGGAAAATGGCTAAACATGAAGGAACCAAATTCCCTGGAAAAATTCTATAAAAAAGCAGATGAATTCATACGCCTGGAAAGCCGTCCTGTACCGGTAAAGGCAGTGTTGGAAAAAGCTGAAGATAACACTGTTGCTCCACGCAAGAATGAATCTGTAGGGCAAAAAAGGGAAAATAACAATGGGAAGAAACAGAGTAATCTGAAGAAGCCTCGATCCTTCAAGCCATCAGAGTATACTCCTTTATCAGATACGCCGGAGCATATCTACCTTGCCACTAAAGATTCTGTTGATTTTCCTAAACCTCCTCCTCTGAGGACCAGGAAAAAGGCTATACAGAGTGGGAAGTTCTGCCGCTTCCATAATCAACCCGGTCATGAGACTGACGAATGCCGCCAGTTGAAAAATCTGATTGAAGAGTTGCTTAAGGAAAACAAGCTGCAGCAATTTGTGAAAAAGAATAGCAACAATCCTGCTTCGTCTAGTCAGGGGCAACAAGCTCCTGCTCATCAGCCTAGGACAGGTGAGAAGGCTACAGGGCATGAATCTGGAAGGCCTGTTATCAATGTCATTACGGGAGGACCTCACCCAGCAGGCAGGAGCTGGGGTGAGATGGAGAGATATACCAGGGCTTTGAAATACGTACCGGCCGAAGAAGATGTCTTTGTTTTAGAAGACACTACGCCCCTGAAACAACAGAAAACTTTCAATGATGATATTGTGTTCAGAGCCAGGGATTCCACAGCTGTCGAAGCTCCTACCCTAGATCCCTTAGTCATCTCAGCTGGTATCGGACCGGCCATTGTCAGGAGGGTTCTCATTGATTGTGGTGCATCCTGCAATATCCTCTTAAAGAAAACATTCGAACAAATGAAGATTCCTATGGTCGATGTACAAGCCTCCTCGCAGAAAATCGCTGGCTTCATTGGGGAGCCAAAGCAACCAATAGGAACCATTGATCTGCTTGTAGAACTTGGAGAGGGAGAAAGGAAAGTAGTCCGCAAACAAACTTTTGTGATTGTCGACGAATTTTCTGCTTATAATGCTTTCCTTGGTCGTCCAACCCTAGCAGCGTTCAAAGCTGTTCTAGCCCCATGGTGCCTCACCATTAAATTCCCTACAGACAATGGAGTAGGAGTTATAAAAGGGGATCAAAATGCCGGGCGGGAGTGTTATCTGACAGAGCTGCGAGAGGCAAGGAAAAGAGAAATGGGAAAGGATGCGGCAACCACAGTCCGCATCAAAGAACCAGCCTTGTAGCAATTACGGGGCAGACCCTGCACTGGCGAGCATAGCGGGGCACGAAAAGAGATGGATCCTAGGAAAGCCAGTGCAGGGGAGAATAGAGTAGTACCGGTGGAAACGACGGTACCGGTACCTGTTGACCCGAAGGACCCAAATAAGGTGTTGAATGTGGGTTCACAGCTTAATGTGTCAATTCAGAATATCTTAATATCGTTTTTGAAAGCAAATCTGGATGTCTTCGCTTGGACTCATGCCGATATGTGCGGAATATCCCCAGAAGTTGCAGTACACTCTCTGAATATTGACCCAAAGTTTACTCCAGTGAAACAGAAAAGAAGAACCCAAGGTCCAGAAAGGTCAGCGGCATTGAAAGAAGAAGTTGATCGGCTCATGGAGAATAATTTTATCAAAGAATCTACCTATCCGAATTGGGTTTCAAATCCAGTACTGGTTAAGAAAGCTAATGGAAAATGGATAGTGTGCATCGATTTTTCTGACCTAAACAAGGCATGCCCCAAAGATTGCTTCCCATTACCCAGGATCGATCAACTGGTAGATGGAACCGCAGGACATGAATTGTTATCTTTCATGGATGCCTACTCCGGATATAACCAGATCATGATGCATGAGCCGGATCAGGAGGACACGAGCTTTATCACCGATGTTGGTCTTTATTACTACAGGGTTATGCCCTTCGGGTTAAAAAACGCAGGGGCAACCTACCAAAGACTTGTTAATGCTATGTTCAAACCGCAATTGGGCAAGACTATGGAAGTCTACGTCGATGACATGTTAGTAAAGTCTAAGAAAGCAGTGGATCACATTGAACACTTAGCAGAAATGTTCGCAGTCCTCCGGAAATACGGAATGAAGCTTAACCCTTTGAAATGTTCATTTGGGGTGGAGTTCGAAAAGTTCTTGGGCTTTATCGTGAGCGCTAGGGGCATTGAAGCTAGTCCAGCTCAAATTACTGCCTTAAAAGAAGTCAAAGCCCCTAGAACAAAGAAGGAATTGCAAAGTCTCAACGGAAAAGTTGCCGCCTTGAGTCGGTTCATTTCCAAAGCTACTGATAAATGCATCCCATTCTTTGACGCTCTGAAGAAAGGAAAGAAAAACTTTGAATGGACTCCTGAATGCCAAAAAGCCTTTGATGAGTTGATCCGTCATATGGAAACGCCTCCAATACTTTCTAGGCCCGGTAATGGTGAGGATCTTCTTATATACTTGGCAGTATCATCTCATGCTCTAAGTGCAGCGCTGATACGAGAAGACAAAAGGATTCAACATCCGGTTTACTATATCAGCAAAAGACTCACTGGGGCAGAGCTGAATTACTCCAAGTTGGAAAAACTCGCCTATTGTCTACTGATTGCATCAAGGAAGTTGAGGCAATATTTCCAAGCTCATCCTATAAGAGTCCTCACTGATCAACCTCTAAAGCAAGTCCTGTTTCGCCCTGAACTTCGGGTCGTCTTCTAAAGTGGAACATTGAACTCAGTCAATATGACATCACTTATCACCCCCGAAAAGCAATCAACGGACAAGCTTTAGCAGACTTCATTGCAGAATTCACAGAAAAAGGTAATGGTGAGGAAGAAACGATCAATGATTCCCCAATCCAGTGGAAGTTATATGTTGATGGCGCAAGAAATGACTACTGTTCTGGAGCTGGGGTAGTACTTGAAACCCCTGAGGGTCGGTCATTATGTTATGCGCTAAGATTGGAATTTCCTTCAACAAACAATGAAGCAGAATATGAAGCCCTTATCGCAGGATTGAAAATCGCTAAAGAACTAAACATCCGAGCATTACAGATCTTCAGTGATTCTCAGCTTATTATATGCCAAGTCAAGAAGGAATTTCAAACGAAAGGGGGAAACCTGCCTGCCTACTTGTCAAAGGCCTGGGAACTTCTATGTGAGCTCGATCATTATTCAATAAACCATATTCCCCGGGAAGAGAATATGAAAGCCGATTCCCTCGCAAAATATTCAAGTTCTGGTGAAGCTCAACTATTGGGATTGGTCCCCGTAGAAGTCCTGTCAGCACCAAGTACAAACGAGATGGATGTAGACTGGATTATGAATGTATCTCAAGAACAAGAGTCATGGATGACTCCAATACTGGACTACCTACTCAGAGGTTCTTTGCCAGAAAATTCAAGAGAGAGTCAGAAGCTACTAAGGAAAGCCTCTCGCTATATAATCCAGGATGGTCGGTTGTACAAAAGAGGATTCTCAATGCCATTACTTCGATGTGTATCCAGGGAAGAATCCAAAACAATCTTAGCTGAGGTACATGGAGGGGAATGTGGTGATCATTCAGGTGGTCAGACTTTAGCAAAGAAGGTTCTCAGATACGGATATTTTTGGCCAGAAATTAATAGAGATGCTGCAGATTATTCCCGAAAATGTGACAGATGCCAAAGATTTGCCAAAATTCCTAGAGCGCCTTCTATTGAGCTCACACAGATGGTCAGTCCATGGCCGTTTGCAATTTGGGGAATGGATCTCATTGGGCCGCTACCAACTGCCAAATCAGGGATTAAATATGCTATTGTTGCAGTTGATTATTTTACTAAATGGGCTGAAGCCGAACCATTGGCTACTATAACCTCTAAGAAGATGATAAGTTTTGTAACCAAGAATATCATTTGCAGGTATGGAGTGCCTCAGAAAATAATCTCAGACAATGGTACTCAGTTTGAAAGCAAGGAATTCCAAGATTTTTGCTAGCGATTCAAAATCCAGAAAAGCTTCTCAGCAGTAGCTCATCCGCAGGCAAACGGGCAAGTGGAAGCAGTAAACAAGATCATCAAATCAACCATCAAAAAGCAGCTGGAAAAAGCGAAAGGTGGTTGGGTCGACAAGTTACCACTTGCACTATGGGCATACAGAACCACTCACAAAACTGCGACTGGGCATACTCCTTTTTCATTAGCATACGGGTCGGAAGCAATGATCCCGGTAGAAACAGAGGTTCCTTCACATAGAAGAATCCATTTCAACCAAGCAGAAAATGAAAAGCTACAGCTTGAAGCGCTAGATCTCCTTGATGAAAAAAGAGAGGAGGCTAATCTCAGAATTGCAGCTCATCAGCAAAGGATAGCCAGGCATTTCAATTCCAAAATCTAAAGATATGGAGCGACCTAACTACAGGAATGGCCTAGCGACCTATAGAAAGTCGCAACATAACGGCTCAATTGGTAGGCGACGTATCAAGCTCAATGGTCTAGTTTACGACCTAACCAGATGAGCAAGCAAGCGACCTAACTTTGGGAAAAGAGCAACGACCTAACGAGTCAAAGGATTTAACGACCTAAAGTCTTTATGCGACCTAGTGCCTTCAGTCCTCAGCGACCTATGAAGAGCCGCGACCTAGTGACTTAAGGACTACACAACTTCACGGCTTAAGAAGGAAATGGTCTCAGCGACCTAACTGCCCACCGACCTATGAAGCTCCGCGACCTAACAGAGAGCTGCGACCTAAGAAGTAGGAATACTTCGCGACCTAAGGGAAGTCGCGACCTAAAGACTCCAGTTATAACTATAAGAAAAGTACTCACGACCTAGGATAGGTCGCTAACGACCTAAATGCCTGAGTAAAGAAGTTGCCTATACTGTGCCGCAAGGGGATAGGTCGCTCGCGACCTAGGACTTGTACAAATCAGCATGTGTATTCTTGCAGGGGAGAGGACAATGCATCCTGGGTCAGGAACGACCTGCGACCAAAGTTAGGTCGGTCTCAACCTACGACCTAACTCCGAGCAAAGCCTATAAATACACCCCGAGTTCCAACTAGAAGAGGACTTTTGGCTCATTCATTTCAAGCGCCGTTACTCCGCTGCATTCCGAACTACTTCAACACTTAAAACTTTTGAGATATAAAGAACGCTTCAAGGAACTTCGCGAAGAAATCATACATGTCCAACATGAGTTCAAAGATTTTGATCGACATTGAAGTTTAGGCTACTTGTTCTAAGTCACTTGTAACTCGAAGTGTGTTGTAATCAAAGTGTAATTGCATTGACTTGTAATCAAATCGTCAATAAAGATATTCAAAGTGGACGTAGGCTCTCTCTTAAGCCGAACCACTATAAAATTGCTGTTGTTTACTACTTTTCCGCTATTATCTGCTTATAATCTGTTCCCGAGCTATCGGGTGGTGCTTTCACAATTACCTTCTTCACACCAGGGTGTTAGCGTTCAATTTTTAGCGTTAACAATGTTCTCTGGCCTCGGCTCTACGACCGAGGACTTTTATATTCTCTGGCCTCGACCGGCCAAACGTTTATATTCTATGGCCTTGGCTCTCCGGATAAGGACTTTTATATTCTCCGGCCTCGGCTCTCTAGCCAAGGAATTTTATATTGTGTTTGGGTCCATCCCATCGCTTTTCGGCGAAAGGACTCGTAATGTGCGACCATTGCCTCGTCTCTTCGGTCGGGACCGTAATTGCGAGACATGCATTATTTATTACATTAACCAAAATCCAATCATCCAAAATAAAAGTTTTTCATCCAGGAAAAACCAAATAAATGTCTGTATATCTAAGGGAGAAACCAAAGTTTTTTCGAAAACGAAAAGAAAAACAAGATTTCATAGACTCGAGCAACACGGGTTATCATCGTCTCAGAGCATGTCTAGGAACTGTCCTCGATCCCATACATGTGTAAATGATTAGTCGTATTACTTCGAATTCTATTACTTATTCAAAGCCATAAATCAATTAGTTGATAACAAGCCGACGTTGCTTAGATCCAGTGCCATCTTCGTTCGAGGTGGGCGGTGGCCATTCCAGTTCCACTGTCATAGCTCGATTCCTTACATACTACTTTAGGTAACCGTTCCCTGCACGCTCCTCAACGATATCCTTTAAATGCCTGCAGTCATTTGTTTTGTGCCTATCCACCTCATGGAATAGGCAATGTTTTTCCGATGCCCGCTTATAATCGGAAGGTTCCCTTTTTGCCTGCCTTCGATACTGGAGGCACCCTCGAGTATCCAAGTAAATTCTTTCTAGAGTCTCAGTTAAATCTGTGCAAGAAGAAAACTTTGACTCCCTCCGAGGCCTTTTCAAAGTGCTACTTTTGTCACTGATTTTTCTTTTCCCTTTATATCTTTGTTTGGATCCTCCCTAGGTGGACCTCCACCCCTTACTGCATAAGCTTCAGCCTCTCTCCCTTCTCTCTCAGCCTATGCATCTTCCTGCTTAGAAACATTTCTGCTTCATGGTAGAACTCCCCGAGATCCATTGGTGGGTCCCATTATAACGATATCTAGAAATCCAAATTATCTGCAATTCTCGAAAATGTAGCCATCAAAACCATCGATGGATCGGGTCGATCAACCGAAGCCATTACCGCATTGAATCTAGTTAAGAAATCCCTGAGAAACTCTCCTTTCAATTGTTTCATCGATGTCAAAGTCATCACGTTCTTGGGTCTGACTATGTGGACCTGAAACTGCCTCATAAACCTTTCAGTCAGCTCTGTCCATGTGCCAATAGAGCCACTCTCCAGCTGTCAGAACCACAATGATGCTATATCCATTAAATACAAAGGGATGCATCATGCCATGACCTCCTTCGATGCCTCCAGTACTTTAATATGCCTCATGTACCTCGTCAAGTGAACAGCGGGATCCGTTCTCTCGTCATGTATCTCCAGTGTTGGTGATTTGAAATCCAATGGGTTCCTAGCTTGCCTGATCGTAGGAGAAAAGGAACTAATATTCACATCCTCCAAGTCTCTATTCGCCAGTCTGCCTCTCATAGCTTGCCTAACCATCTATGCCAATCTATTGCTGTCGCCAAGCTGTAGTCCTTATCCATTGCCTCCAATTCGCCCACCTAGTTCACGAGGGAATTCTGCAATCTGCTTACTTGAACGAGTATCCACTCCTCTATCTACACCATGTTGCACAGCACCACCTGGTACTCTGCCCAGGATTAGATTAACATGCTCCGAAGGAGTGCCCCCTTGTCTTGGTGTTGCCTTTGATGGTCTCGCTCTATTCTGGATTCTGGTTGCTCCATACTCCCGATCCCTATATCCAACATCTCCCATCGTTGCGTTAACTTGATTCTGCACTCCAACTTGTATAGCTTGTCAAAACAAATTCTATATCATCTCTTCTAGTCTCTTCAGCATCGTTTCTTTCTCGTCTCCGGTGATGAAGATCGAGGCCTGAATAGCTCCCGAGGAAGCCTCTTGACTTCCTTTGTGGTGGTTCCTTTCAGTCCTTTGTCTTCTTGTCGATTGCCTCGTCATAGCTTTCTAGATCCAAGTCTTTAAGTCTTCAAATCCAAAATTCAAGATTTAGAATCCCTGAATTGAACTCTCAGTGAAAGCACCAAAATGTTTGTGCCAAAATTGGTCACAACCACCCAATTCTCAATGAAAGCACCCGTTTACAGTCGCATATCACAGATAGCAAATATGTAGAGAATATAAATGCGAAGAATGCTCAAAATTTTAAAAGGAAAGCAGTAGAAACACACAATTTATAGTGGTTCGGCATTGTAGTCTACGTCCACTTTGAAGAGTTGTTGTTTTATTGATTATCACTTATTGGTTACAAGAGTATAGATGATAATAATCGAGTTACAATGAAGTTCTGAAGAGTAACGGAGTAGAAGAACCAAAAAGATCCTTTTTTCTAAAGATCTTGGGCTGCTATTCATAGGTGTAGGCTGCAAATATCTCACTCCAACTTCGGAAGACTCCTTCTCTCACATAGGGGCCCACATGATCAGTCCCTGGTCGTTTAGGATCGATATGAATGAAATTCTTATCGATTCAAATTATCCCAATTGATTTTAGATCGATCATGAACATTCTTGAGGTTGCACGCAAGCTCCTGTGAAAATTTAGTGGCATTTGGACTTGCAGATTTTGAGTTATGATCGATGCAAGTTTGAATTTGTTGAACGCTGCTGATTTTGCATCGCTTCTGGACACGTGATGCCTGATGACATGGTGCTAACTTTTTGGATCGATCCATTTTTTATGCCGAGTGACCGAGTCTCTCACTTGAATGCGCCCTGTTCGTATCCATCCATTGCTTTTCCATTTGTATCGCTCATGTACTCCACTTCGTATCGCTTCACATATACATTGCTTCGTATTGCTTCACATACACATTGCTTTGTATCACTTCACATATACATTGCTTCGTATCTATACGTATGGCTTCATTTATATCGATAATTTGAAGGCGCTTCGTATAGATCACTGCAAGTGTTCTTCGTATCGCTCTCTTTAATGGTATGCCTCACATCGATAGGTTAATTAATCAATACGAGTTAAGTTAGTGTGATCGATACGAAACATGACTTGTTGATGGATATAAAATAAAGCAAATATGATGGATATGAACTGAAGTGCACGTGATGGATACAAAGTGGCATGCACTTGATGGATACGATCAAGTGCTGATATGAGCGATACGAAGCTATGCCCATTTAGTGGATTAGAACAAGATCGATATGAAGGAGGTTACTCTTTAATGGATACGAAGTGGAATGTGCCTGGGTGGTTATGAACCGATGATTGCTTGATGGATGCGAACGAGATTATTACTTGATTTGCATCGATTGTATCTTGAGCATACGAACTCCGTTTGACCCGAAATTTGAAACGTGGCCTCTCCAGTCCTAATTCATCATTCCGAATCGATCCCACCTTGATTAGAGCTTGATCCAATTTTGACGATATCAACCATAGCCTTGTTTCTGATCGATCTTCAATCCATACATCCATCCTTTTTTAGCCAGCTTGTTGATATCCCGGCTTTGTCCAAAAGGCGGGGTAATAGAAAAAATGAAGGTAAAAAACTTCCAAGACCCGATTGAGGTTCAGATAGTCTTTTTATATATAAAACTATCCATTGATGGCTTAAAGCCATCAAAGCCGTAGAACTCACAGAGAGCTTCGTTTGGACTAGCTATGGCTCCCGTAACTCTAAATAAGCCAACAGCTATGGCCGTCCAAAGAATCAATATACACAAATTGCAGCATCTACGGTGCAAGGTGCAACATCCATCCAAAATACCAAAACATTGCCATATGACTTTTAGAAATGGATGCATGGATTTGAAATGGAGCAGTACCATGGTGCAACACTCTCCGACGATGGTAAATTGAAGACCTGCCATGGTGGTCCCATTTTAACGTAAAAATTCACGTGACGAAAAAATGAAGGTTAAAAAACTTCCGAGACCCGATTGAGATTCAGATAGTCTTTTTTCGATACGAAACTATCCATTAATGACTAAAAGCCATCAAACCCATAGAAATCACAGAGAGCTTCGTTTTGACTGATTATGGCTCCTTTAACCTTCACTAAGCCAACAGTTATGACCGTCCGAAGAATCGATATCCACAGGATGCAACATCTACGGTGCAAGGTGCAACATCAGTCCAAAAGGCCAAAACAGTGTCGCACAACTTTTAGAAATGTGTGCATGGATTTGAAATAGAACAGTACCATGGTGCACCACTCTCCAGCGATGTTAAATCGAAGACCAGCCACGTGGATTCCGTTTTAACGTAAAAGTGCACGTGACAAAAAAACGAAGGGTAAAAATCTTCCGAGACCTGATTGAGGTTCGGATAGTCTTTTTAGGTATAAAACTATCTAGAACTCACAGAGTGCTTCATTTTGACTAGCTATGGCTACCGTAACTCCAAACGAGCCAACAGTTATGGCCATCCGAAGAATCGGTATCCATAGGGTGCAATATCTACGGTGCAAGATGCAACATCCGTCTAAAATGCCGAAACAGTGCCGTATGAATTTTCGAAATGGGTGTATGGATTTGAAATGGAACAGTACCATGGTGCATGATACTCTGACGATGGTAAATCGAAGACCAGCCACGGTGGTCCCGTTTTAGCGTAAAAGTTCAAGTGACAACAAAACGAAGGTTAAATAACTTCCGAGACCCGATTGAAATGCGGATAGTCTTTTTTGGTATGAAACTATCCATTGACAGTGTTTGCACAAAAAATGGGCAAACACCCTTAAGTCGTGTGATTCTGTTGATTTTACGTTGTTCTTTGTAATTTGGGTGATTTATGCAAATATATAAAAAGCAGGGACTAAACTGTAAAAGACACATGGATTTATAGTGGTTCGGCGTTCGTGCCTACGTCCACTTTGAAGGTTTTCCCTTTATTGCTTTACTTGATTAGATTGATTACAACGGATTACAATCTGAAAAATAGCTAAAAGAATTGAATTCAGCAGAGTCTGGGCTTGCTTTTTCTCTTCTGAATCTCCTCCCCCTTTTCTGAATGACCAGGGGCTCTATTTATAGGCGTGGAAGGCTGGAATCCCGCCCAAAACCTGGGGAGGCTGCTTGGCACGTGATGGGGGCCCACAGGCCCGCGTTCTTGGAGTCCGTGCCCAGTTTGGGATCGATTCGAAGTGAAGTTCGAATCGATCAAGAAATTGTCCGATAGAGATGAAACTTGGCGTGGACGTTCTTCATCATGTAGACGAACTACTGTAAAAATTTCATCGGATTTGGATCAGTAGGTTGGGAGTTATGATCGGTTCGAATTTGGGTGTTCGTCATGCTGGTTGCTTCGACTCCACTGATTCATTCGAATCCATAGGTTCGAATCCATATGGTTCGACTCCATATGGTTCGAATCCATGCTTTCGTATGCGATGTGGATGGATTCGAAACCGATGGCTGATGGAGTCGAAGCTGATGGATTCGAAGCTTCCGATGGATTCGAAGCTTCTGATGGATTCGAAGCTTAGTGATGGATTCAGAGCTTCTGATGGATTTGAAGTTTGGATGGATTCAAAGCTTCTGATGGATTCGAAGCTTGGATGGATTCGAAGCTTCTGATGGATTCGAAGCTTCTGATGGAGTCGAAGGTGCTGATGGAGTCGAAGCTGATGGATTCGAAGGCGATGGAGTCGGAGCTTCTGATGGATTCGAAGTAGTGATGGACTCGAAGTTAAAGGATGGATTCGAAACTGATGGGTTCGAAACAGATGGTTTTGAACATGACGGGTTCGAACAGGATGGGTTCGAACATGGTGGTTTCGAACATGATGGGCTCGAACACGATGGGTTCGAACCAAGCAATGTGCACCGTCTCATCTTGAATCCATCATAACTTGAGCATACGACCTCGGATCGTCTTGAAATTTGAAATGCTGGCTTCTATGGTCTTTCTTGTCATGCCTTATCAATTGTGGCCCGTTCCGGACTCGGACAAAATTCACTGATATCCATAGCGAAATGAAGTGCGACCAGTCTCTGAGGCGAACTGTCTTTTGTTTTTGTCCAATCTTTTGGTATCACGGCTTTTGCCCAAAAAGCGGGATAACATTTTGCCCCCCAAAACATGCCTTGCGGTAGGAAGGTGTGTTTTGCAATGCCTTGAGTTGGATGTTCATATCCTGTCGTCAACCTGTAAAGAACTTGATAGTTTTATATGTCCTCAAGTGACGATCGTTCGTGATCGAGTTATTCGGGATGGAGCGCGGCCGTTCATGGTCAAGCGCCTAACTTCAGATGACGATCGTTCGTGATCGAGTCATTTGAGGGAAAGTGCGACCCTGCGCGGTCAAGCGCGTAAATCCGTGCGTCGATCATTCGGGATCGATTCACCTGCGGTGAAATGCGACCGTTCAAGGTCAAGCGCCTAATTTCGAATGACTACCGTTCGCGATCGAGCTATTCGAGGTAAGGTGCGACAGTGCCCGGTCTGATGCTTAAAATCCATGTGTCGATCGTTCGGGATCGAGTAATCTGTGGTGAAATGCGACCGTTTAAGGTCAAGCACTCAACTTCAAATGACGATCGTTCGTGATCGAGTCATTCGAGGTAAAGCGCGACAGTGCGCGGTCAAGTGGTGGTCCTCAAATGACGACCGAGCCATTTGAGGTAAGGTGTAGCAGTCAGCGATCAGGTGGTGGACCTCAAATGACGGCCGTTCGCGATCGAGCCATTTGAGGTAAAGTGAGTTGTGCCGTTCGAGGCGGACCTCAAATGACGACCGTTCGCGATCGAGCCATTTGAGGTAAAGTAAGTTGTGACCGTTCGCGATCGTGTGCCGTTCGAGGCGATTTTGTGACTGTTCGAAGTCGGGTGCCGTTCGAGGCGAGTTTGTGACTGTTCGAAGTCGGGCGCCATTCGAGGCGAGTTAGCGTGCCCGGGAGGGCTTGATGTTTTGGACGCCAGGGTCACGTTCGGGTGAGTTCCTGGATTGTTTGTGTGCCTGTTGAAGGCGAATCAGTGTGCCCGGGGGGGCATGATACTGTTGATACCAGGTTCACGTTCGCGTGGGTCCCTGGATCATTTGTATAGGTATATCACTATCTCAGAGCATGCCTAAGGACCGTTCGCGACCCCGTATATGTGCAAGTAGCCTAGCCATTTTAGAGCTATCAGAATCAAATATCTATTCAACAGATGAGTTTTAAAAACAGAAATGTCCAAACAAACCAAGTTCAAATGTCCAAATCAACATGAAATAAAAACAAAGCAAAGATGTCGAAGTGCAAGTTCCCACTACGAAACAATCAATGATCATTCAGAGCATGCCTGGAGAACGTTCGCGATCTCGTACATGTGTAAATGATTCAGTTGAGTTAGTGGAAGCTTGCGACTTGTTCATCGATATTTCAACTAATTGATAACCAAACGACGTCCTGGATCAGGGTTGCCCCTGGTTGATGTAGATGGTGGCCGCTCAGGCTCCACTGCTGAAGCTCTCCTTCTCACATACTGAAGGAGCATACCGTTCCTGATGTGTCCTTCCACCTCGTCCTTCAGATGCCTACAATCATTAGTGTTATGACCGTTTAATTCATGAAATACACAAAACTTATCTGATTTTCTCTCGCTAGAGGTTGGATCCCTTCGCATTGGTCTGCGATACGGAATCTGCTCCTTGGTATCCTGATAAATACGTTCCAAACTCTCAGTCAGCTAGGTGTAAGTAGTGAATCGTGGCTCTCTCCGCTGCCGTTTTGACCTGTCATCATAATCCTCGGTCCTTCGTTTTCCTTTATCCTTGTCTGAGTCCCTTTCGATAGGCTTTTTGTCTTTAAGCATATAAACTTCTATTCCCTCTCCTTCTTCTCTTTCTGCATTCGCATCCTCTAAACGTAAAAACTTTTCTGCCTCGTTGTAGAATTCCTCTAGATCTACGGGTGGATCTTTAGTCAATGAATTCTTGAATTCTGTGCCGTCAGCTACTCCGGACACAGCTGCCATTACCACCATGGACGGATCCGCTCGATCCACTGAAGCTGCTGCTGCATTGAATCGTGCTAGATAACTCCTCAGGGTCTCTCCGGCTTTTTGCTTTAGGGTTGCCAAAGTCATCACATTCTTGGGTCTCGTAATGTGAACCCTGAATTGCCTCATAAATCTCTCAATTAAACCATTCCACGTTCCGATGGATCCATTCTCTAATTGCCTAAACCACAATGCTGCAATATCCGTCAAATATAATGGAAAGCACCGGGCCATAACCTCCTCTGATGCCCCCAGCACTTCCATATGCCTCATATACTTTGTTAGATGAACCGTGGGATCCGTTCTCCCGTCATACGTGTCCAACGATGGTAACTTGAAATCCGGTGGGTTTCTAGCTTGTCTAATCGCCGAAGTGAAAGGACTCCTATTAACATCCTCCAAATCCTTGTTTATCAAACCGCCTCTCATAGCTCTTCTAACCATCTCTGCCAATCTGTCGTTGTCACCGAGATGCAATCTTCGTTCATTACTTTCAACCTGCCCCCCGAGTTCACGAGGGAATTCTGGAATCTACCCCCTTGACTGAGCGTTCATTCCTCTGTTGCCTCCAGGTTGCGTGGGTACTCCTCTCTCTCCCTCCGGGACTGGATCTTCGTGCTCCATGTGTGCGCCTTCTAATCCAGGTGCTATTCCGGATGGCCCTGCTCCGTTCTGAACTCCATCAGTTTCTCTATTCTGTGCTCCAAGTTATCCAATTTGTTGGAATAAGTTCTGAATCAACTCCTCCTGTCTCTTCATCATTGTCTCCATTTCGTCCCTAGTGATGTAGATTGATGCTTGATTCCCTCCTGAGGAGGCCTCTTGACTTCCTTGTGGTTCACTTCTCTCAGGCCTAGGCCTTCTACTCGATTGTCTTGTCATAATTCCTAGATCTAAACTCCTGGATCTTCAAATTCAACTTCTTCCTGAATCAGTTTCTCAGTGAAAGCACCAAAATGTTTGCACAAAAAATGGGCAAACACCCTTAAGTCGTGTGATTCTGTTGATTTTACGTTGTTCTTTGTAATTTGGGTGATTTATGCAAATATATAAAAAGCAGGGACTAAACTGTAAAAGACACACGGATTTATAGTGGTTCGGCGTTCGTGCCTACGTCCACTTTGAAGGTTTTCCCTTTATTGCTTTGCTTGATTAGATTGATTACAACGGATTACAATCTGAAAAATAGCTAAAAGAATTGAATTCAGCAGAGTCTGGGCTTGCCTTTTCTCTTCTGAATCTCCTCCCCCTTTTCTGAATGACCAGGGGCTCTATTTATTGGCGTGGAAGGCTGGAATCCCGCCCAAAACCTGGGGAGGCTGCTTGGCACGTGATGGGGGCCCACATGCCCGCGTTCTTGGAGTTCGTGCCCAGTTTGGGATCGATTCGAAGTGAAGTTCGAATCGATCAAGAAATTGTCCGATTGAGATGAAACTTGGCGTGGACGTTCTTCATCATGTAGACGAACTACTGTAAAAATTTCATCGGATTTGGATCAGTAGTTTGGGAGTTATGATCAGTTCGAAATTGGGTGTTCGTCATGCTGGTTGCTTCGACTCCACTGATTCATTCGAATCCATATGGTTCGAATCCATATGGTTCGAATCCATATGGTTCGAACCCATAGGGTTCGAATCCATAGGTTCGAATCCATATGGTTCGACTCCATATGGTTCGAATCCATGCTTTCGTATGCGATGTGGATGGATTCGAAACCGATGGCTGATGGAGTCGAAGCTGATGGATTCGAAGCTTCCGATGGATTCGAAGCTTCTGATGGATTCAAAGCTTAGTGATGGATTCGGAGCTTCTGATGGATTCGAAGTTTGGATGGATTCGAAGCTTCTGATGGATTCGAAGCTTGGATGGATTCGAAGCTTCTGATGGATTCGAAGCTTCTGATGGAGTCGAAGGTGCTGATGGAGTCGAAGCTGATGGATTCGAAGGCGATGGAGTCGGAGCTTCTGATGGATTCGAAGTAGTGATGGACTCGAAGTTAAAGGATGGATTCGAAACTGATGGGTTCGAAACAGATGGTTTCGAACATGACGGGTTCGAACAGGATGGGTTCGAACATGGTGGTTTCGAACATGATGGGTTCGAACACGATGGGTTCGAACCAAGCAATGTGCACCGTCTCATCTTGAATCCATCATAACTTGAGCATACGACCTCGGATCGTCTTGAAATTTGAAATGCTGGCTTCTATGGTCTTTCTTGTCATGCCTTATCAATTGTGGCCCGTTCCGGACTCGGACAAAATTCACTGATATCCATAGCGAAATGAAGTGCGACCAGTCTCTGAGGCGAACTGTCTTTTGTTTTTGTCCAATCTTTTGGTATCACGGCTTTTGCCCAAAAAGCGGGATAACAGACAGCTTAAAGCCATCAAAGCCGTAGAACTCACAGAGAGCTTCGTTTTGTCTATTTGTGGCTCCCGTAACTCAAAATGAGCCGACAGTTATGGTCGTCCGAAGAATTAATATCCACAGGGTGCAACATTTACGGTGAAAGATGCAACATTCGTCCAAAATGCCGAAACTGTGTCGTATGACTTTTAGAAATGGGTGCATGGATTTGAAATGGAACATTACCGTAGGGCACCACCGTCCATAAATGGTAAATTGGAGACCAGCCACGTTGATCTCGTTTTAACGTAAAATTTCACGTGACAAAAAAACAAAGGGTAAAAAACTTCCGAGATCCGATTGAGATTCGAATGGTCTTTTTTGGGTATGAAACTAACCGTTGACGGCTTAAAGCAGTCAAAACTGTAGGAGTCACAGAGAGCTTCATTTTGAATGGCTATGGCTCCCGTAACTCTAAATGAACCAACAGTTATGGCCGTCCGAAGAATCGATATCCATAGGGTGTAATATCTACGGTGCAAGGTGCAACATCCGTCCAAAATTCCGAAAAAGCATCGTACGACTTTTAGAAATGGGCGCACGGATTTGAAACGGTATAGTACCATGGTGTACTACTCTCCAGAGTTGGTAAACCAAAGACAAGCCACGGTGATACCGTTTTAACCTAAAAATACACAAGACGAAAAAATGAAGGGCAAAAAATTTATGAGATCCGATTGTGATTCAGAGAGTCCTTTTTGGGTATGAAACTATCGACTGACGGCTTAAAGCGGTCAAAGCCGTAGAACTAACGAATAGCTTCATTTTGACTGGTTTTGGATCCTGTAATTCTAAACGAGCCAACAGTTATGGTCGTCTGAAGAATCAATATCCAAAGGGTGCAACATCTGCGGTGCAAGGTGCAACATCCATCCAAAATGTTGAAACAGTGTCGTATGACTTTAAAAATGGGTTCATGGATTTGAAATGAAACAGTACCATGGTGCATCACTCTCCAGTGATGGTAAATCAAAGAACAACCACGGAGATCCTGTTTTACCGTAAAAATCCACGTGACGAATAAACGAAGGGTAAGAAACTTTCGAGACCCAGTTGAGATTCGAATAGCCCTTTTTGGGTATGAAACTATCCATTGATGGCTTAAAGCCATCAAAGTCATAGAAATCACAAAGAGCTTCGTTTTGACTGGATATCTCTCCCGCAAATCTACACGAGCCAATAGTTATGGCTGTCCGAAGAATCGATATCCACGGGGTGCAACATCTACGGTGCAAGGTGCAACATCCGTACAAAATGCTGAAACAATGCCATATGACATTTAGAAATGGCGCATGGAGTTGAAATGGAATAGTACCATGGTGCAACACCCTCCAGCGATGGAAAATCGAAGACCAGCCACGGTAATCCTGTTTTAACATAAAAATTCACGTGACGAAAAAAAGTAGGCTAAGAAACTTTCGAGACCCGTTTGAGCTTCGAGTTGTCTTTTTAGGTATGAAACTATCCGCTAATTACTTAAAGCTATTAACGCCATAGAAATCACAGAGAGCTTCGTTTTGAGTGGTTGTGGCTCCCATAATTCAAAACGAGCCAACAGTTATGACCGTCCAAAGAATCGATATCCATAGGGCGCAACTTCTAAGGTGCAAGGTGCAACATCCATCCAAAATGCGGAAACAGTGCCGTATGACTTTTAGAAATGGGTGCATGGATTTGAAATGGAACAATACCATGGTGCACCACTGTCCAATGATGGTAAATCGAAGATTAGCCACGGTGATCCCGTATTACCGTAAAAATTCAGATGACCGAAAAACGAATGTTAAAAACCTTCCGAGACCCGATTAAGATTAAGATAGTCTTTTTTGGGTATGAATCTTTTCATTGACGACTTAAAGCCATCAAAGCCTTAGAACTCACGAGTACTTCGTTTTTACTGGCTATTGCTCCCGTAATTCTAAACGAGCCAACAGTTATGGCCGTTTGAAGAATTGATGTCCATAGGGTGTAACATCTATAGTGCAAGGTGCAACATCCGTCCAAAATGCCGAAACTGCGTCGTACGAATTTTAAAAATGGGTGCATGGATTTAAAACAGAACAGTACCATGGTGCACCACTCTCCAATGATGGAAAATAGAAGACTGGCCACGGTGATCCAGTTTTAACGTAACAATTCACGTAACAAAAAAATGAAGGGTAAAATACTTCCGTGAGCCGATTGAGATTCGGATAGTCTTTTTTGGGTATGAAACTATCCATTGATAGCTTAAAGCAGTCAAAACTATAGAACTCATAGAGAGCTTCGTTTTGATTGGATATGGCTCCCGTAACTTTAAACGAGCCAACAGTTATGGCCATCCGAAGACTCAATATCCATAGGGTGCAACATCAACAGTGCAAGGCGCAATATCCGTCTAAAAAGCCGAAAAAGTGTCATAAGATATTTAGAAATGGGTGCATGGATTTGAAACGGAACGATACCGTGGTGCACCACTCTCCAGCGATGATAAATCGAAGACTAGCCACGGTGATCCCATTTTACCGTAAAAATCCAAGTGACAAAAAAACGAAGGGTAAAAAACTTCCTAGACACGATCGAGATTCAAATAGTCTTTTTTGGGTATGAAACTATCCAGTGATGGGATAAAGCCATCAATGCCATAGAACGCATAGATACCATCGTTTGACTGGACATGGTCCCCGTAACTCTAAACGAGCCAACAATTATGGCCGTTCGAAGAATCGATATTCACAGGGTGCAACATCTACGGTGGAAGTTGCAACATCCGTCCAAAATGCCGAAACAGTGTCGCATGGATTTTAGAAATGGGTGCTTGGATTTGAAATGGAACAGTACCATGATGAACCACTCTCTAGTGATGGTAAATCGAAGATCAGTCATGGGGATCCCATTTTACCGTAAAAATCCACGTGACGAAAAACGAAGGGCAAAAACTTTCGAGATCTGATTGAGGTTCGGATAGTCTTTTTTGGGTACGAAACTATCCATTGACGGCTTAAAGCCATATAAGTGGTTGAACTCATAGAGAACTTCCTTCTGACTAGCTCAGGCTCCCGTTACTCTAAATGAGCCAACTGTTATCACCGTCTGAAGAATCGATATCCACAGGGTGCAACATCTACGGTGCAAGGTGAACATCCGTCCAAAATGCCGAAATATTGTCGTACGACATTTAGAAATGGATGCACGGATTTGAAATGGAATAGTACCATGGTGCACCACCGTCTAGCAATGGTAAATCGAAGACCTGCCACAGTGATCCCATTTTACTGTAAAAATTCATATGACCAAAAAACAAAGGGTAAAAATCTTCCGAGATCCAATTGAGATGTTGATAGTCTTTTTTGGGTATGAAACTATCCATTGACAACTTAGAGCAGTCAAAGCTGTAGAATCCACAAAGAGCTTCATTTTGACTGGCTATAGCTCCTGTATCTCTAAACGAGCCAACAGTTATGACCTTTCGAACAATCGATATCCACAAGGTGTAACATCTACGGTGCAGGGTGCAACATCCGTCCAAAATGCCGAAACAGTGTCGTACGACTATTAGAAATGGGTGCAAGGATTTGAGACAGAATAGTACCATGTTGCACCACTCTCCAGCGATGGTAAATCGAAGAACAGCCATGGCGATCCGGTTTTAACGTGAAAATTCACGTGACAAAAAATAAAGGGTCAAAAACTTATGAGAGCCGATTGAGATTCAGATAGTCTTTTTTGGTATGAAACTATCCATTGACGGCTTAAAGCAGTCAAAACTGTAGGACTCATAGAGAGCTTCGTTTTGACTGGCTATGGCTCCTGTAACTATAAACGTGCCAACAGTTATGGCCGTCCGAAGAATCGATATTCACGGGGTACAACATTTACGGTACAAAGTGCAACATCCGTCCAAAATACCGAAACAGTGTCGTACGACTTTTAGAAATGGGTGCATAGATTTGAAATGAAATAGTACTATGGTGCACTTCTCCCTAGTGATGCTAAATCGAAGACCAGACAAGGTGATACCATTTTAACGTAAAAATTCACGTGACAAAAAAACGAATGGTAAAAATCGTCTGAGACCCGATTGAGATTCAGATAGTCTTTTTTGGATATGAAACTATCCATTGATGGTTCAAAGCTATCAACGCCATAGAACTCACAAAGGGCTTAGTTTTGACTGGTTATGGCTCTCTTAACTCTAAACGCACCAACAGTTATGGCCGTCCAATGGATCGATATCCATAGGGTGCAAGGTGCAACATCCGTCCAAAATGCCGAGAAAGCACTGTATGACTTTTAGAAATGGGTGCATGGATTTGAAACAGAACGGTACCATGGTGCACCACTTTCCAATGATGGTAAATCAAAGACTAGCCAAGATGATCCCGTTTTACCGTAAAAATCTACGTGACGAAATAACAAAGGGTAAAAAACTTCAGAGACCCGATTGAGATTCAGATAGTATTTTTTGGGTATGAAACTATCCGTTGATAGGTTAAAGCCATCAAAGTCGTAGAACTCACAGAGGGCTTCGTTTTGACTTGCTATGCCTCCCGTAACTCCAAATGAGCCAACGGTTATGGCCGTCCGAAGAACCGAAATCCACAGGGTGCAATATCTAAGGTGCAAGGCGCAACATCCGTCCACAATGTCGAAACTGTGCCATACAACTTTTAGAAATCGATGCATGGATTCTAAATGGAATAGTACAATGGTGCACCATGCTCTAGAGAACTTAAATCGAAGACCACCCTCGGTGATCCCGTTTTAAAGTAAAAATTCACATGATGAAAAAATGAAGAATAAAAAACATCTGAGACCCGTTGAGATTCGGATAGTCTTTTTTGGGTATGAAACTATCCATTGATGTATTAAAGCCATCAAAGCCGTAGAACTCACAGAGAGCTTTGTTTTGACTGGTTATGGATCTCGTAGCTCTAAACGAGCATACAGTTATGGCCGTCCGAAGAATCGATACCCACATGGTGCAACTTCTATCGTGCAAGGTGCAACATTTTCCCAAAATATCGAAATAGTGTCGTACGACTTTTCAAAATGGTTGCATAGATTTGAATCATAATAGTACCATGGTGCACCACTCTCCAGCGATGGTAAATTGAAAACCAGCCACGATGATACCATTTCAACATAAAATTCACGTGACTAAAAAAAGGAAGGTTAGAAAACATCCAAGACAGATTAAGATTCGAATAGTTATGGCTTCGTTTTCATTGGTTATGGCTTTCGTAGCTTTAAACAAGAAAATAGTTATGGCCATCCGATGAATAGATATCCATAGTGCGCAACAACGGTGCAAGGTGCAACATCCGTCCAAAATACCGAAATAGTGTCTTACGACTTTTAGAGATGGGTGCATGAATTTGAAGCGGAACACCATGGTGCACCACCCTCCAGCGATGGTAAATCGTAGACCAACCACAGTGATCCCTTTTACAGTAAAAATCCACATGATGAAAAAAGATGGGTAAAAATCTTTCGTAACCCGATTGAGATTCGGATAGTTTTGGGTATGAAACTATCTATAGACGTCTTAAAGCTGTCAAAGCCATAGAACTCACAGAGTGTTCATTTTGACTGGCTATGGCTCCTGTAACTCTAAATGAGCCAATAGTTATGGTTGTCCGAAGTATCGATATCCATAGGGTGCAACATCTACGATTTATCTGTTCTGTGTTTGTAAATCCATTGTAACTCTGATATGTATATTAAACTGTAATTTGAAAAGTACAGTTTCCTTTGTATAACTATTATTATGTGATATTATATTTTGATCCGCTGCGAATGTGAGGTTTCTGTGTTCCTTTTCTGTTTTTCTTCTATCTCTTTCTTCTTTCTTTTTCTTCTTTTCCTATCTATCTGGAAAATTCTGGATCGAAATTTCCGGGTCGTTACATTTGGTGCAAGGTGCAACAT
Organism: Allium cepa; assembly: GCA_030765085.1. Classification (NCBI taxonomy): domain Eukaryota; kingdom Viridiplantae; phylum Streptophyta; class Magnoliopsida; order Asparagales; family Amaryllidaceae; genus Allium; species Allium cepa. The sequence continues at coordinate 45,250,051 of CM060943.1, forward strand.
CCGTCCAAAATGCCGAAACAGTGTCGTACGACATTTAGAAATGGGAACATGGATTTGAAATAGAGAAGTACCACCATGCACCACTGTCCAGCGATGGTAAATCGAAGACCAGCCACGGTGATACCGTTTTAACATAAAAATTCACGTGACGAAAAAACGAAGGGTAAAATACTTCCGAGACCTGGTTGAGATTCGGATATTCTTTTTTGGATATGAAACAATCCATTGACGACTTAAAGTTGTCAAATCCATTGAACTCAAAGAGAACTTCGTTTTGACAGGTTATGGCTTCCGTAAATAGTTATGGCTATCCCTTGAATCGATATCCATAGGGTGCAACATCTGCGGGGAAAGGTGCAAATTCCATCTGAAATGTCGAAAAAGTGTCGTACGACTTTTAGAAATAGGTGCTTGGATTTGAAATGGAGAAGTACCTGGGCGCACCACTTTCCAGCGATGGTAATTCGAAGACCAGCCATGATGATCCCGTTTTGTCGTAAAATCCACGTGACGAAAAAACGAAGAGTAAGAAAATTCCGAGAGCCTATTGAGATTCAGATAGCCTTTTTTGGGTGTGAAACTATCCATCGACGGCTTAAAGTAGTGAAAACCATAGATCTCACAGTGAGCTTCGTTTTGACTGGCTATGGCTCCCATAACTCTAAACGAGCCAATAGTTATGGCCGTACAAAAAATCGATATCCGCATGGTGCAACATCTACGGTGCAAGATGCAACATCCGTCCAAAATGCCGAAGTAGCACCGTATGACTTTTGAAAATGGATGCATGGATTTGGAACGGAACAGTATCATGGTACATCACTCTCTAGTGGTGGCAAATCGAAGACCATCCACGGTGATCCCGTTTTAACGTAGAAATTCACGTGACAAAAAAACGAAGGGTAAAAAACTTCCATAAGCCGATTGAGATTTGGATAGTCTTTTTTGTGTATGAAACTAAATATTGACATCTTAAAGCAGGAAGAAATATAGAACTCATAGAGAGCTTTGTTTGCTGGCTATGGCTACCGCAAGACTAAATGAGTCAACAGTTATGACTGTTCGAAGAATCGATATCCACAGGGGCAACATCTACGGTGCAATGCGCAACATCCGTCCAAAATGCCGAAACAGTGTCGTACGACTTTTAGAAATGGGTGCATAGATTTGAAACAGAATAGTACTAGGGTGCACTACTCTCTAGAGGTGGTAAATTGTAGACCAGCCACGGTGATACCGTTTTAACATAAAAACTCACGTTACGAAAAAATGAAGGGTTAAAAACATCCGAGACCCGATTGAGGTTTGGATAGTCTTTTTTTGGTATGAAACTATCCAGTGAAAGCTTAAAGCCATCAAAGCCGCTGAACTCATGGAGAGATTCGTTTTGACTGGTTGTGGCTCTTGTAATTCTAAACTAGCCAACAATTATGTCCGTCCAAATAATCGATATCCATAGGGTGCAACATCAACGGTGCAAGGTGCAACATCTATCCAAAATGCCGAAGCAGTGTTGTACAACTTTTAGAAATGGGTGCATGAATTTGAAATGGAACTGTACCTTAGTGCACCACCGTCCAACGATGGAAAATCGAAGACCGACCACCGTGACCCCGTTTTACCGTAAAAATTCATGTGACCAAAAAACGAAGGGTGACACTTCCAAGACGCAATTAAGATTCGAAAAGTCTTTTTTGCGTATGAAATTATCCATTGACGGCTTAAATCCATCAAAGCTGTAGAACTCACAAAGAGCTTTGTTTTGACTAGCTATGTCTCCTGTAACTTTAAACGAGCTAGCAGTTATGGCCTTTCAAAGAATCGATATCCATAGGATGCAACATCTACGGTGCAAAGTGAAACATCCATCCAAAATGTCGAAACAATGCCATATTACTTTTAGAAATCGGTGCGTGGATTTGAAACGGAAAAGTACCATGGTGCACCACTCTCCAGCGATGGTATATCGAAGACCAGCCACCGTGATCCTGTTTTAACGTAAAAATTCACGTGACAAAAAACGAAGCGTAAAAAACTAGCAAGAGCCCATTGAGATTCGGATAGTCTTTTTTGGGTACGTGTTATCCCATTTTTTGGTCAAAACTGGAATATCAACAAACTGGCAAGGAATGATGGATGTCGGGATTAAAAATCGATTGGAAGCGAGGCAAGAGTTCGTTCGGTACTCGAACTCCACCTGGTTCATTCGGCATTCTCGGATACGAAGGCTCATTCGGCATTCCCTACACACGGGTTCATTCGGCATTCTCAAATATGAAGGGATCATTCGGCATTTAATAAGCTCCATTCGGTAGTACCCTCACCGAACCACCACCTCTCCACGCCACTGCCGAATCACCCCTGTCTCCATTCCACTGCCGAATCACCCTTGTCTCCACTACCTACCGAACCAACCATACCGAACCGGCTGCCGGACTAACTACTGCCGAACCAACCTCCTCTACCTACCATACTACCGAACCAACCACCGGTCCAACTCCATCTCCACGCTACCACCGGTCCAACCTACCACCGAACCCCTATCTCCACTACCTGCCGAATCACCCATGTTACCACTCACCGCCGAACCAAGACACTGCCGAACCAGAATGCTGCAAGGCCAGATTGCATCAGCCCAAGCCCACCAGCAGCTATATACATCCAAGACCTCTGCCCCCAGCCTCACTCTATAAATAGAGGGGCAGGGGTACAACAATGGGGGACAAGTTTGAGAGCTCAAACCTGGAAGGAACTTTCAAACAACTTTCATACACTTGTACTACAAGCTTTGTACTTGTAATCGGATCGAAAAAAGGAGAATAACATATAAAGTGGACGTAGGCACATTTTGGCCGAACCACTATAAATCTGTGTGTCTTTTACAGTTTAGTCCCTGCTTTTTACGTATTTGCATAAACCACCTAAATCGCTACGAACAACATAAAATCAACTAAATCATACGACTTGGAGTTGTTTGCCCATCTTTTGTGCAATCATATTTGGGTTATTTGCTGAGATCTGTGATTTGTGTTTGAATATCGCTGACTTATATTTATACACTGGTGCTTTCACGGTATAGGGTGTTTGTGACCATTTTTTGCGCAAACATTTTGGTGCTTTCACTGAGAGGACCAGCACCCGCTACATCGGATAGAAGTTTGGATTTGGAAGACAATGATTAGGCAAAACAGTAGAAGGCTAAGGGCTGAGAGAAGCCAACAAGGAGGAAGTCAACAAGCATCCTCCGGAGGTGAGGAAGGACCGGCTTCGATCTACATAACCCGGGATGAAATGGAAGCCATAACAAATTCACTGCAAGAGAGGTTGTTGAAAAGTCAACAGGAAATGATGCAAACTTTCTTGGAGCAAATGAGAGCTGCAGGGATGCAGAACTTAGGAACAGCTACAACGGCTGTGGATGTAGGACAAGAAGCTAGGGTTATGGAACCCAATGAAGGACAGGATACGGAGCCAGGTGGCAATCAACAAGGGCTTGGGGGCAGGCCCACAGGATTCAACACAGGAGAACCTTTGGAAGGAGTTCAGCAGGCTAGAACCAACGTTGCTACTAACGAGCTACACGAAGAGTATGTACCAGAGTTCCCTCGGGGGCAACCCCCGACAGACAACGGCGGATTGGTAGATATAATCAGGAAGACTGTGCGAGGTGGTTTGACCAACGGAGACTTGGAAGGAGTAAACAGGAGTCCGTTCACTCGGGAAATAAGGATGGCTCAGAATCCACCTAAGTTCAAGCTACCTAGCGTGGAGGTATACAATGGCAAGGAAGACCCTACGGATCACATGATGAGATACACCAGACACATGGAGGTGCTGGGGGCATCGGAGGAGGTGATGGCCCGATGCTTCCCTTTGTACTTGACGGACTTAGCTGCGATGTGGTTCAGGCAGCTGGAAGAAGGATCTATCAGGACTTGGAGGGAATTGGTGGAAAGGTTTTTGGGACAGTTTCGGGTTCATGTCAAGAGACCGAAGAACGTGATGACATTGACATCGGTAAGGGAAAGGATGGATGAATCGCTTAGAGCTTTTCTAACTCGATTCAGTGCCGCAGTTGCTTCGGTGGATCGGCCCGATCCATAGATGCTTTTAATGGCAGCAGTATCAGGAGTCAAGGAGAACTCGGATTTCAAAGTATCTCTGATACGAGATCCCCCATGGAATCTCGACGAATTCTTTCATGAGGCAGAAAGGTTCCTTCGACAAGAAGATGCGAGTACGGATTTAAAGTTGAAAAAGGTTAATGCAGTTGAGGTTGGAGGACCATCCAGCAATGGTTCGGATAAAGGCAAAAGAAAAAGGGAGTTGGACGGTGATTCTGGAAATGCTAGGAAGCAATGGAAGGATCCAAAGTTTTCCACATACACAGGATTGAACGAGACACTGGAGCGGATATATCTGGATACTCGAAATCGCCTTCACTACCGGAGGCCGGCTAGGAGAGAGCCAACAGAACGGGAAAGGGCAACGGGAAGGCACTGTCTCTTCCATGATTTGGATGGACATGACACCAACAGCTGCAGGCACTTAAAGGACATAATTGAGGAGCATGTGAGGAATGGACAGCTGCCACAATATGCTGGACCTCGAAATGCAACGGCGAGGCAGGAGCAACCGCCGCCTGCCTCAAGCTACGATGGTGGGAGGCCCATGAATGATGGTCGGTTGATCGTCCCTTGACCAGGTTAGTATGAAATAAGTAGCAAACTATTGGCAAGCAACCAAGTCATTTACGCATGTACGGGGACGGAGATGGCCCCTAGGCATGCTCTTAATGATAATAAGCTGCGATGCTATGGTTTGTGAAATTTATCTTTTGCTTTTGGATTTGACACTGCTTTTCTTTTTGGTTTTCGGTTTTGGAGCTTGGATTGAGCTCCTGGTTTTTCTCGCCTTTTGATTTGGATTTTCCTCTGGATGATTATTTTCAACTTTGGATGCTGGTTTGGATTTCTAGTTTTCTGGTTTTGGATTTGGATTTTGAATTTGGATTCTGGATTTGGATTTTCGAATTTGGATTCTGGATTTGGATTTTGGATTTGGATTTTGGATTGGATTTTGATTGGATTTTTATTTGATTTTTGATAAACGGTCGTCGGGTATGGATTATACCTGGCAAGGGGTGAGTCGCTTTGCCCGAACGTGGTAAATTGACTCATTCAGGTCGTCGAGTATGGACTATGCTCGGCAAGGGTCCGGAGCGACCAGGATTCGGCCTAGGACTTAGGCCCTGTATTATCAATTGTTATTCTCAGGTCGTCGAGTATGGACTATGCTCGGCAAGGGTCCGGAGAGACCAGGATTCGGCTTAGGACTTAAGCCATGGCATTTTACAACGCCCAGGGACACTGGACCAAGGTCGTCAAGTGTGGATTGCGCTTGGCAAGAACCCGGAAAGGTTAGCTCAACGTCCAGGGACACTGGACCAAGGTCGTCATGTGTGGATCACGCTTGAAAAGAACCCGGAAAGGTTAGCTCAACATCCAGGGACATTGGATCACAGCCGTCAGGTGTGGATTGCGCTTGGCAAGAGCACGGAGAGGTTATGGATTTGGATATCGACCCAGAGAGGTCCTGGATTCGGTTATTGGCTGTTGGATAAGGATGGTTTGGGACTCGGTTGTCGAGTTCGGATGGACATGGAATTGGCTCAAGCTTTGGTTATTGGACTTGGAATTGGATATCGACTCGGAGCAGTCAAGAATGATCTACTCTGGCAATATGGTTATGGACTTTGGATATTGGATTCGGAACTATTCAAAACACGCCTTGTTATCACAAGCCGTGTTTTGGGGGGCAAAGTGTTATCCCATTTTTTGGTCAAAACTGGAATATCAACAAACTGGCAAGGAATGATGGATGCCGGGATTAAAAATCGATTGGAAGCGAGGCAAGAGTTCGTTCGGTACTCGAACTCCCCCTGGTTCATTCGTCATTCTCGGATACGAAGGCTCATTCGGCATTCCCTACACACGGGTTCATTCGGCATTCTCAAATATGAAGGGATCATTCGGCATTCTATAAGCTCCATTCGGTAGTACCCTCACCGAACCACCACCTCTCCACGCCACTGCCGAATCACCCCTGTCTCCATTCCACTGCCGAATCACCCTTGTCTCCACTACCTACCGAACCAACCATACCGAACCGGCTGCCGGACTAACTACTGCCGAACCAACCTCCTCTACCTACCATACTACCGAACCAACCACCGGTCCAACTCCATCTCCACGCTACCACCGGTCCATCCTACCACCGAACCCCTATCTCCACTACCTGCCGAATCACCCATGTTACCACTCACCGCCGAACCAAGACGCTGCCGAACCAGAATGCTGCAAGGCCAGATTGCATCAGCCCAAGCCCACCAGCAGCTATATACATCCAAGACCTCTGCCCCCAGCCTCACTCTATAAATAGAGGGGCAGGGGTACAACAATGGGGGACAAGTTTGAGAGCTCAAACCTGGAAGGAACTTTCAAACAACTTTCATACACTTGTACTACAAGCTTTGTACTTGTAATCGGATCGGAAAAAGGAGAATAACATATAAAGTGGACGTAGGCACATTTTGGACGAACCACTATAAATCTGTGTGTCTTTAACAGTTTAGTCCCTGCTTTTTACGTATTTGCATAAGCCACCTAAATCACTACGAACAACATAAAATCAACTAAATCATACGACTTGGAGTTGTTTGCCCATCTTTTGTGCAATCATAGTTGGGTTATTTGCTGAGATCTGTGATTTGTGTTTGAATATCGCTGACTTATATTTATACACTGGTGCTTTCACGGTATTGGGTGTTTGTGACCATTTTTTGCGCAAACAGTACGAAACTATCCAATGACGGCTTAAAGCCATCAAAATAGTACAACTCACGGAGAGCATCATTAAACTGGCTTTGGCTCCCGTAACTCTAAACGAGCCGACCGTACCGATCCTTTGAAGAATCGATGTCCACGGGGTGAAACATCTATGGTGCAAGGTGCAACATCCATCCAAAATGCCGAAACAGTGTCATAAGACTTTTAGAAATGGGTGCATGGATTTGAAATGGAATAGTACCTTGATGCACTACTCTCCAGCGATAGTAAATCGAAGACCAGCCACGATGATACTATTTTAACATAAAAATTCATGTGACGAAAAAACTAAGGGTAAAAAACTTCCAAGACCCGATTGAGATTCGGATAGTCTTTTTTGAGTATGAAACAGTCCATTGAAAGCTTAAAGCAGTGAAAGCCATAAAACTCACAAAGAGCTTTGTTTTGACTGGTTATGGTTCCCGTAACTCTAAACGAGCCAACAGTTATGGCCGTTCGATGAATCGATATCCATAGGGTGCAACATCTGCTGTGCAAGATGCAACATCCATCCAAACGCCAAAAAAGTGTCGTATAACTTTTATAAATGGATGCATGGTTTGGAACGGAATGGTGCACCACTTTGCAGCGATGGTAAATCGAAGACCAGCCACGGTGATCCTGTTTTACCATAAAAATCCACGTACTAATAAGCGAAGGGTAAAAAACATCCGAGATCCGATTGTGATTCGGATAGACTTTTTAGCTACGAAACTATCCATTGATGGCTTAAAGTCATCAAAGCCATAGAACTCAGGGAGAGCTTCATTTTGACTAGCTATGGCTTCTGTAACACTAAACGAGCCAACAGATATGGCCGTCTGAAGAATCAATTTCCACAGGGTGCAACATCTATAGTGTAAGGTGCAACATCCGTCCAAAATGCTGAAAATGTGTCGTATGGATTTTAGAAGTTGGTGCATGGATTTGAAACGGAACATTACCATGGTGCACCATGCTCCAGAGAAGGTAAATCAAAGACCAGCCACTGTGATCCCATTTTAACGTAAAAATTCATGTGATGAAAAAATGAATTGTAAAAAACCTCCTAGATGCGATTGAGATTCGGATAGTCTTTTTTGCGTATGAAACTATCCATCAAAGCCATATAAATCATGGAGTGCTTCGTTTTGACTGATTATGGTTTCTGTAACTCTAAATGAGCCAACAGTTTTGGCCGTTCGAAGAATCAATATCCACAGGGTGCAACATCTATGGTGCAAGGTGCAAGATCCGTCCATAAAGCTGAAACAGTATCGTATGACTTTTAGAAATAAGTGCATGGATTTGAAACAGAATTGTACCAAGGCACACGATGCACCAGAGATGGTAAATCGAAGACCAACCACAGTAATCCCGTTTTAATGTAAAAATTCACGCGACGAAAAAACTGATTGTAAAAAACTTTCGAGACCCGATTGATATTCGGATAGTCTTTTTTGGGTATAAACCTATCCATCAAAGCCATCGAACTCATAGAGATCTTCGTTTCAACTGGTTTTGGCTCCTGTAACTCTAAATGAGCCAACAGTTATGGCCGTCCGATGAATTGATATCCATAGGGTGCAACATCTACGGTGCAAAGTGCAACATCAGTCCAAAATGCAAACACAGTGTCGTAAGACTTTTAGAATTGCATGTATGGATTTGAAATGGAACAGTACCATGGTGCACCACTCTCTAGCGATGTTTAATTGAAGACCAGCCTCGGTGATTCCATTTTAACGTAAAAATTCACGTGACGAAAACAAGAAGGGTAAAAAACTTCCAAGACTCGACTGAGATTCAGATATTCCTTTTTGGGTATGAAACTATCCATTGACAGCTTAATGCTAGAAAAGCCGTAGAAGTCATCGAGGGCTTCATTTTGACTGGTTATGACTTCCGTAGCTCTAAACGAGCCAACTGTTATGGTCGTCCGATGAATCGATATCCATAGTGTTCAACATCTGCGGTGCAAGGTGCAACATCAATCCAAAATGCCGAACCTTTTCGTACAACTTTTAGAAATGGGTGCATGGATTTGAAAAGGAACAATACTATGGTGCACCATCTTCTAACGATGGTAAATTGAAGACCAACCATGGTAATCCCGTTTTACCGTAAAAATCCACATGACGAATTCAGATAGTCATTTTCGGGCATGAAACTATCCATCGACGGCTTAAAGCTGTCAACACCGTAGAACTCATAGAGGGCTTCATTTTGACTGGCTATGGGTTATATAACCCTAAACAAGCTGGCCGTCCAAAGAATCAATATCCACAGGGTGCAACATATACGGTGCATGGTGCAACATCCGTCCAAAATGCCGAAACTATGTCGTACGACTTTTAGATATGAGTGCATAGATTTGAAATGGAATAGTACCATGGTGCATCACCTCTAGCCATGTAAATCGAAGACCAGCCACTACGATACCGTTTGAAAATAAAAATTCATGTGAAGAAAAAATGAAGGTAAAAAACTTCCGAGACCCGATTGAGATTCAGATAGTCTTTTTTGGGTACGAAACTATTTCAATGTCTTAAAACCGTCAATGTCGTAGAACTCGCGGAGAGCTTCATTTTGACTGGTTATGGCTCTCGTAACTCTAAATGAGCCAACATTTATGGCAGTCCGAAGAATCGATATCCACAGGATGAAACATCTATGGTGCAAGGTGCAACATCCTTCCAAAATGCTGAAAAAGTGTCGTAGGACTTTTGAAAATGGGTGCATGGTGTGATGCCCCACCTCTATACCCACGCTAGCCAAGGACACTGCGGGGTAATGCGGTCAACTAGCGCGAAGAATAAGGCTGTTGAGGAGCGACCATCCGTGTATTTTCTTTGTGGGAGCACCGATATGTCAGATAGTATAACGTGCATTTCAAATCAAGAGGAAATCCAACATACCGATACAAACTCAAAGCTACTACACAGTGGCTGTATAACCTTTGGAAACAAATATAGAAATAAGCATAACACAAATCAGTCACAGAAGTTCATATCTCAACGGCGGAAATGGACATGAATATTACACATAAAAATGTATATCAGAGTAGTGGTCTAACAAGATCCACAATATCACAAAAGAATAGTTACAAGTGCTACACAAAAGAATAAGTATACATCATGGGGTCTATATCTCATATGCATGCAAAAAAATAAGCTACTGATCTAAGTAGTGAGCCAAAAGTAGAATAATAATCCCTGATGAGGAGTCAAGCAGAAGCACCTGTAACATCTCGGTCTGACCCGAGTATTATTTAATAAGAAAATAATAAACGGATCAGTCTAGCTATAAATATCAGATGAAATGAGATAGAATATGAGATGAGACAAAAACATATGATGACAATAATGCCATTAAATGACAAATATACCTTAATTAACACGAAAATCATACAACATCTCAAGGAATCTCAAAACACAGAAAACGAATGTCATATTCTTTATTTTTGTTCACCAAACCATAAATATTGGCAACTATAGCAATGCCAATCCTAAAAGTTAATGACACACAAATTCACCAATGCACAAATATTGATAAAACTTATCAATGTAAATCACGAAAATTGGTGAAACACAAATTCTAGAAATCATCAACTGAAAATACAGAAATCACAAAGGAAGGGGGGAGGCCTATCATGAAACGGGAGCATGAAATCTCACCAACGCATGTATCACAAAACGGAACGCTATTCCATGATTGCTAACCATTAATTTTGAGCCGAGGCTCCACAAAACGCCACGAAGACCATGGGTTGCTACCCCACCAATTTGAGTCGAAACTCCACAAAAACGGGTTTAGTCTCCCTCGCAGACAAAGAGACATTGCATAATGGTAGTCTAAATCACAAAAAAGATCATCACCGATCATCAAGAAGTGTCAATTACATTAAGCTAGTAAATATATGAGTTTAGCTTCATGTCCCATAACCACTAGCTTAACTTAAATATTTACAAACAAATTGTAGATCTCCACTAGAAAATTGTCACAAGAGATTCAATCGAACAAGTCCAAGAATTAACCGACGAAGTAAACGCAAGCGTTTCATACCACTTGTTTTACTAAGTCGTTTAATTAGATTTCTAATACGAGTGAGGTAAAGGTTTGTATACACTAGTAGATTGGAAAACGGTTTGAGAAACGTGCTTTGTAATAAAACAGTGTTGAAAGCGTTTTGATGAAAGAGTTTTGATATTTACTACTAGTATTGAAACCTTTATATTTTTAAAGTGACAAAGTACAAAAATGATTGTAGAAACAATCAATCATCAAAATTCACATACGAAGACGTGAATCAAATCCAAAGGAATCGATACCGAATCCACCAAAGTGGATATACCCAAAAATTCCAAAAATAGTAGTTATCAAAGTCGACAATGGCGATAACAACTAATTGGAGAAAAAGGATCGATTAAAAATTGGATATACAAACCCTAAAGGAAAAGTGGGCAAAAACAGAAAATTCAGTCGACTGGACCAGGGGGGTCAGTCGACTGACTCAGATCCTGGAAACTTTCTGTTTCCAGGTCTAGTCGACTGACTCAGAGTGTTCAGTCGACTGAACCATACCTGGAAACTTTCTGTTTCCAGGTCCAGTCGATTGACTTAGAGTGTACAATCGACTGAACTGCAAATTTCAGTGTATTCAACCTATGCCCCCTAGAGGCAAAATTCCAAGAACTTGTGATCGATCGATCACGGACACAAGGGGTTTACGCCAATCAGCAACCCGACCCTATTGGCTCCTCGATGCATCACCAAAAACATGTTCAAACAACAAAGCTAGGATTTTAAAGATTGAACTCAAAACACCAAAAATTGGAATATTCATAAAACCAATTCAATTCAAAGCAAATGAACATATATAAGTGTTAAGAATTCATACCTAACAACAAAGATAGATATAGACATAGATGTGAGATAGAAATCTCATTTTTAAACCCAAAACAAATAAAGAGGAAGCTATAGAGCAATGGCAAGAACAATCACCCTTCAGTTCCAACCCAACAAGCTTGAATCTAAGCTTAAAAGAGAAATATTTCCTATGTTAGATTTAGGAATTTCTGAAATTGATAGGAGAATGAGTTGGAGAAGAAGAAGAGGATGCTTACCAATAGCTTCTCTTTGGGTTTGGAGCAAGAATTTGGATTTGCAAGTTGAACTAGGGCTTAGGAATTCTAATTTCCAATCTCTTCCACCATTTTTATCTAAAGCTTGAGTATTAGGAAATTATGAAGGAATGAAGAGAAGAGGGGGAGGGGGGGAGGGGGTGGAGCATGAGTCTAATAGGCTAAAACTAAACCAAAGCCCTAAGTGAAAAAGTAGCAAAATTCCACTAACTCCGAACATATCAATGTTTATACTCCAAAAGGTCGCAAACGTCATTTTAAACTCGACGGGGGTGGTCCCGAGTCCTAATTCGACCGTTTGCAAAAAGTATCTTTGTGGACAATAATCCGACTAACGATGAAATATTTAAATAAAATATTTAAATACTCAATCGTAAAATATGAGGGTTGTTTCAGACTCCCCTCCTTAAAGAAATTACGTCCTCGCAATCTTAAGAAATAAATGAACAAAAAGTAACAATCATAAAAGCATATCAACATAAAAGAAGTAATTTGGAATAAGAAGTTCACCTTAAAGAGCACGAGAAAGTAAGTCCGGATGTGTTCGCTCGATAAATTCTCTAGATTCCCAAGAACAATCCTTAGGGTTTGAGGACCATTGAACTTTCACAAGTGGAACATCTTTATTTCGAAGGCGTTTAACCTCCGAAGCAATAACACGAATAAGATGTTGCTCATAAGTTAAATTAGGCGAAACTTTAATTTCTTCCACAACACCGGGCTCAAAAATAGAATCGGAATCTCGAAAGCATTTCCATAATTGAGAAACGTGAAACACATCATGAATAGCAGAAAATTGAGCCGGTAATAAAAGGTGATAAGCCACGGAACCAATACATTTGGTGATAGGAAATGGACCAATATACCGAGGTGCTAACTTTCCCGATCGACTGAAACGCACAACACCCTTCATAGGTGAAACACGAATAAACACAAAATCTCCCGCAGAAAATTCAAATTTCCTTCTTCGGTTATCGGCATAGGATTTTTGTCTACTTTGGGCTTCTTTCATCCTACGACGAATAAGATCAATATTTTCTGTGGAATCACGAATAAAATCTGGACCTAAAACCAGCTTCTCACCGGCCTCAAGCCAACAATAAGGAGATCGACATGGCCTTCCATAGAGTGCCTCGAAAGGTGCCATACCAATACTAGATTGGAAGCTATTATTATAGGAAAACTCAACAAGAGAAATATGATCTTCCAAACTTCCACCAAAATCAAGAACACATGCACGAAGAAGATCTTCAAGAGTTTGATTCACACGCTCGGTTTGTCCATCGGACTGGGGATGATAAGCGGTGCTAAAATTAAGCTTCATTCCCAAAGCTTTTTGAAGACTCTTCCAAAATCCACTAATAAACAATGGATCACGGTCACTAACAATAGAAGTAGGAACTCCATGCAATTTAACAATTTCTTTGATAAAGAGTTTGGCCAAAAGAGGAACGGTCCGATTAGACCGAACAGAAATAAAATAGATGGATTTAGTAAGTCTATCAACAATCACCCATAAGCTATCATGACCCGAATGAGAACGGGGAAGGCCGTCAATAAAATCCATGGAAATTTGATCCCACTTCCGAATTGGAATTTCTAAAGGTTGCAATAACCCACCGGGCCTTTGATGCTCGGCCTTATGAGTTGGCAAGTCATGCAACGCTTAACGAAGTTAGCGATATTAAATTTTATTCCCTCCCAATAATAAAGTCGCTTCATATCCGCGTACATTTTACTACTACCGGGATGAATGGTAAATTTAGAACGATGGGAATCTTCTAAAATGTCTTTGCGAAGATCACTAATATTTGGCACGATAAGTCTACCAAATTTTCGAATACCGCCATGAGAATCTATATCAACGTCTTTCAAACCTTCAATATCAATTTTATCCCCCACCCTTTGGCTAAGAAGAGCCAATTCGGGATCTATCTTTTGAGCTTCAAGAATGCGGTCTAAAAGAGAAGGATGAGCCTCAAGGCTACATAAAACAAGAGATGAACATAAATCGGATACACGATCTCTAATCTCACAAGTGGATAAAGTCTCGAGATCGTTCCATTCGGATATCATCATGAAAACAACCGCCGGTTGCTTGCGACTAAGTGCATCAACAACTCGATTCCCCTTTCCGGGAGTATAAAGAATATCAAGATCATAAGATGCAAGAAATTCGAGCCTACGTTGTTGACGCAAATTAAGTTCTTTTTGAGAAAATAAATATTTCAAAGATTTATGATCGGTGTAAATAATAAAATTTTCTCCCAAAAGATAATGATGCCAAATTTTAAGGGCGAAAACAATAGCCACGAGCTCTAAATCATGAGTGGCATATCTAGTCTCGGCTGGCTTCAATTGCCTAGAAGCATAAGCAATAACACGTTCTCTTTGCATAAGAATGGCTCCCAAATCAACACGACTAGCATCGTTATAAACAATAAATCTTTGTTTCCTTCGGGAATCACAAGAATAGGCGCACCGGAAAGGAGTTCTTTTAATTTCTGAAAAGCAGCTTCACATTTGTCTGACCAAATGTATTTAACTCCCTTCTTTGTCAAGCTAGTAAGAGGCAGGACAATTTTTGAAAAGTCTTTTATAAAACGACGGTAATAGCCCGCCAATCCAAGAAAGCTACGGATTTCCGTAACACTCTCCAGTCTCTTCCAATTTCGGATAGCTTCAATCTTTGAAGGATCCACGGAAATTCCGGATTCGAAAATAATATGACCGGAAACTTCACACGAGATTGGCAAAAGTGGCATTTATAAAATTTCGCTTTTAATTGATTACTCCTAAGAGTTTCCAACACAATCCGAAGATGCTTTTCTTTATAGTAAAGGATATTTATTCTTGATAGTAAGATCATTAAGCTTGTGGTAATCAACGTGAAGCCTAAGTGTACCATCGGATTTCTTCACAAAAATAGCCGAAGCTCCCCAAGGCGAGGAACTAGAGCGAATAAATTGCTTCGTCTCCAATTCGGATAATTGTTTGCGCATCTCTTCATTTTCCTTATTGGACATGCGATAAGGAGGACAAGTGATAGGTTGGGCTCCAGGGATGAGGTTAATTTTGAACTCAATTGCTCGCTTAGGTGGTAATCCTAAAACGGGCTCAAATATGTCGGAAAATTCACGAACAACGTGAATAAGAGAAATGACATCTTCCTCATCATCATTATCGTCATCATGAGGATTTAAAGAATATAAAGATGCTGCCAAGTTGGAATCTGAATCCTTAAGGACAATAGAAATCTATTTAATAGATTGTGGATGTCGAAGATAAATAGTCTGCTCAGGACATAGGATATGAGCTTCATAACGATTAAGCCAATCCATTCCCAAAATCATTCCAAAGCCTAAGTAACGCATGACATGCAAATCGGCTTGGAAAGAAAAATCACATAAAACAATCTCCACATCTTTACAAAGCAAACTAAGTGTTGTGGATCCACCAACCGGATTCACAATTCTCAAAGAAGTCATTAAAGCAACAACACTTAAAGAAAAATACCAACAAGTTCCTTTGATATAAAAGAATGGGACGCACCGTATCAAAAAGAACTCGAATAGGATGATCACGAAACACAATAATTCCATCAAGGATGGAATGAGAAATACCATGACCTCGTGAGGTGTTGCAAGGGGCTTGCGCCACATTAAGTTTTCCCTCCTCCTTATTTTGGAGTTTGGGGCATGCAGATAAATAATGATCCGGGCTTTTGCAATAGCGACAAGCGCGGGGCTTTGATCACTTATTCGCATAATGGTCATTAAAACCACAGTTGTAGCATTGCCCACCGCTAGAGGAAGAAATCTTTGCTAGAGGAGTTGCTTGCTTCCCTTTTTTATTAGGATAAGGGCCATTGGACTTATTAGGCCTTTTCTTATTGTTGTTGAAGTTTGGTTCAGCACCCACCACTTCAACATCACTTTCTCTCTCCGCCTCTTCAAGATGAAGAATGATATCAATGAGTTGATCAAAAGAAACTTCTAATTTTAGAAGTAATGGCTTCTTGAGATTTTTGTTCAAGCCATAGACAAATCTTTGGTTCTTCTTTAATGGGGTGTTTATGTATTCTACCCTGTATTTAGAAAGTGACTCGAAGGATGCGACATAATCTGCCAAGGAGGATTCACCTTGAACAAGGTCTATGAAATGACGAGCCAATGTCACATTCTCAGCTTCTGGCACAAACTTTAATTCGAATCGTTCTCGGAATTGCTCCCAGGTAAGATCTGTTTCATTGATTTCAGAAATTAGAAGCTCGTACCTGTCTAATGCTATTTCTTGGAGCATACTAGGGGCCAACTGAACTCGGTGAAGATCAATAAGATTCATGCGAGAAAAGATTCGATCGCATGTTCTTAGCCAAGCTTAGACTTCAATAATAGTTTCAGAACCTTTGAATGGCTTCCCACCCAAGTTGGTATAATCGTTGCACAAGCGTGCAAATCCATACTTAAGGTGAGTATGCTCTGGATTGGGTCCGGCTGCTTGAGCGTTCTTTACTAGATCAAGAAGCTGCTGGGCAGACATAAATACTCCATCCTGGGGAGTAGCACTACATTGTCCGGCACTGGGACGATTTGTCCTAGCCATTTCTCTTCTTTAAGAAAAAAAGAAGAAGAAAAGTTATTCTCCAAATAAATATCAAGCAATTTTGATAGATAAAGCAAGGAATCATAAAAGAAAATAGGATAGAACGGTACGAAGACATGAATTAAATCCTAAGGCACGACTCCTGAGAGAGACTTAGGATGATGATCCTTGTTAAATTATCCTACATTGTTCCAAAGTTTGGCTCTGATACCAAGCTGTGACGCCCCATCTCTATACCCACGCTAGCCAAGGACACTACGGGGTAATGTCGTCAACTAGCATGGAGAATAAGGCTGTTGAGGAGCGACCATCCGTGTAATTTCTTTATGCGAGGACCGATATGTCAGATAGTATAACATGCATTTAAAATCAAGAGGAAATCCAACATACCGATACAAACTCAAAGCTACTACATAGTGGCTGTATAATCTTCGGAAACAAATATAAAAATAAGCATAACACAAATCAGTCACAGAAGTTCATATCTCAACGGCGGAAACAGACATGAATATTACACATAAAAGTGTATATCAGAGTAGTGGTCTAACAAGATCCACAATATCACAAAAGAATAGTTACAAGTGCTACACAAAAGAATAAGTATACATCATGGGGTCTATATCTCATATGCATATAACAAAATAAGCTACTGATCTAAGTAGTTAGCCAAAAGTCACAATAATAATCCCTGATGAGGAGTCAAGCAGAAGCACCTATAACATCTCGGTCTGACCCGAGTATTATTTAATAAGAAAATAATAAATGGATTAGTCTAGCTATAAATATTAGATGAAATGAGATAGAATACGAGATGAGACAAAAACATATGATGACAATAACGCCATTAAATGACAAATATACCTTAATCAACATGAAAATCATACAACATCTCAACGAATCTCAGAACACAGAAAAAGAATGTCATATTCTTTATTTTTGTTCACCAAACCATAAATATTGACAATTATAGCAATGCCAATCACAAAAGTTAATGACACACAAATTCACCAATGCACAAATATTGATAAAACTTATCAATGCAAATCACGAAAATTGGTGAAACATAAATTCTAGAAATCATCAACTAAAAATCCAGAAATCACAAAGGAAGGGGAGGCCTATCACAAAACGGGAGCATGAAAGCTCACCAATGCATGTATCACAAAATGGAACGCTATTCCATGGTTGCTAACCATTAATTTTGAGCCGAGGCTCCACAAAACGGCCCGTAGACCATGGGTCGCTACCCCACCAATTTGAGTCGAAACTCCACAAAAATGAGGTTTAGTCTCCCTCGCAGACAAAGAGACATTGCACAATGCTAGTCAAAATCAAAAAAATGATCATCATCGATCATCAAGAAGTGTCAATTACATTAATCTAGTAAATATATGAGTTTAAGTTCATGTCCCATAACCACTAGATTAACTTAAATATTTACAACAAATTGTAGATCTCCAGTAGAAAATTGTCACAAGAGATTCAATCGAACAAGTCCAAGAATTAACCAACGAAGTAAACGCAAGCGTTTCATACCACTTGTTTTACTAAGTCGTTTAATTAGATTTCTCATACGAGTGAGGTAAAGGTTTGTATACACTAGTAGATTGGAAAACGGTTTGAGAAACGAGCTTTGTAATAAAATAGTGTTGAAAGCGTTTTGATGAAAGAGTTTTGATATTTACCATTAGAATTGAAACCTTTATATTTTTAAAGTGACAAAGTAAAAAAATTACTGTAGAAACAATCAATAATCAAAATTCACATATGAAGACGTGAATCAAATCCAAAGGAATCGATACCGAATCCATCAAAGTGGATATACCAAAAAATTCCAAAAGTAGAAGTTATCAAAGTCGACAATGGCGATAACAACTAATTGGAGAAAAAGGATCGATTAAAAATTGGATATACAAATCCTAAAGGAAAAGTAGGCAAAAACAGCAAATTCAGTCGACTGGACCAGGTTGGTCAGTCGACTGGCTCAGATCCTTGAAAATTTCTGTTTCCAGGTCCATTCGACTGACTCAGAGTGATCAGTCGACTGAACCATACCTGGAAACTTTATGTTTCCAGGTCCAGTCGACTGACTCAAAGTGTTTAGTCGACTGAACTGCAAATTTCAGTGTATTCAGCCTATGCCCCCAGGGGCAAAATTCCAACAACTTTCGATCAATCGAGTACGGACACAAGGGATTTACGCCAATCAGCAACCCGGCCCTATTGGCTCCTCGATGCATCACCAAAAACATATTCAAACAACAAAGCTAGGATTTTTAAAGATTGAACTCAAAACACCAAAAATTGGAATATTCGTAAAACCAATTCAATTCAAAGCAAATGAACATATATAAGTGTTAGGAATTCATACCTAGCAACAAAGATAGATATAGACATAGATGTGAGATAGAAATCTCACCTTTAAACCTAAAAAAAATGAAGAAGAAGCTATAGAGCAATAGCAAGAACAATCACTCTTCAATTCCAACCCAACAAGCTTGAATCTAAGCTTAAAAGAGAAACATTTCCTAAGTTAGATTTAGGAATTTCTGAAATTGATAGGAGAACGAGTTGGAGAAGAAGAAGAGGATGCTTACCAATAGCTTCTCTTTGGGTTTGGAGCAAGAATTTGGATTTGCAAGTTGAACTAGGGCTTAGGAATTCTAATTTCCTATCTCTTCCACCATTTTTATGTAAAGCTTGAGTATTAGGAAATTATGAAGGAATGAAGAGAAGAGGGGGGGGGGGTGTGGAGCTTTGGTCTAATAGGCTAAAACTAAACCAAAGCCCTAAGTGAAAAAGTAGCAAAATTCCACTAACTCCAAACATATCAATGTTTATATTCAAAAAGGTCGCAAACGTCATTTTGAACTCGATGGGGGTGGTCTCGAGTCCTAATTCGACCGTTGGCAAAAATTAGCTTTTGGACAATAATCCGACAAACGATGAAATATTTAAATAAAATATTTAAAAACTCAATCGTAAAATATGCGGGTTGTTACACATGGATTTGAAACGGAATAGTACCATGGTGTACCACTCTCCAGCGATGGTAAATCGAAGAGCAGCCATGGTGATCACATTTTAATGTAAAAATTCACGTGATGAAAAAAAAGAAGGGTAAAAAGCTTTCGAGACCCGATTGAGATTGTGACGACCGCCCATGACTCCCGCACTAAAACAGGGAAATGGTGCGCTGAAAGGCGTGTCAGGCCGCCATGGACGACCGTCATGGTAAGATAAATAGAAAACTCTGTCGTAAAACTCACAATCCATGGATAAAATACAATAGAGAAGTATATGTATATAGTGAAGCTCCATAGAACAGAATATCATCATATAAGCATCATAGAAGTTTGATACAAACATCTAAACAATCCATACATCAAGCCTCACTACATAACACTCAAAACATCTACAAGCAGCGGAACATCCAGTACATATAGTAGGAAAACAATATGCAAAAGCCTCCAGCTCGTCTTCGTCATCATCAACGTCAATCACAAAGAACAGCACCTGTCACCTGCTACCTAGTCTGCCCATCCTAACATGGATGAACAGCCCAAGGTAATAAGAATTAAACATAAAACCTTGAGTCAGACAAAGTCCTAGTGAGCAGTAAATCAACTATCAAACATACCAAAAGAGCATAAAGGATAAAAGGAATAGGAACCAAACCATTCCACTCCACCTCTTTCTACAGTGATAGCCCCCAGGCACACTAAGCAGAAGCAAACATAACAATTCATACATTCAAAGCAGAGTAATTATCACTCGAGTCAAGGTCGGTGTTTTTCGAGCACAAACCCCCAAGGCCTAAACCAAGATCAGATAAGCACCCTGAAAACATCGTTCTTGGCCCAAGTGACTATACAACCAAACATCCAAACATCCATGACTCTGGCTATCACTGTTATCATTGCCTTGATTTCAACGTTAATTGAATGGCTGGCCCGTTATTTCATCCATCGGCCAAAGGCTAATGATAACCCCGGTTCTAGACAAACTCCGTACGCTACCTATGCCTAGGACTTACCTACTCTGCCCAGAGTACTCGACTACCTGCCTGTTGTCTTTTGGGTTTCCCGACCACCTACTTGTAGTCGTTTCGGGCGCCCCATGTACTCCTGCTTTGAGCTTACTAGAACCTTCAACAACGATGAAGTCCAAGCCTCCTAGTCATCCTCCTCGACGACTATTCTCATACTAGCTCAAGCTACCTCTCGAGCAATCCATTATCAACCAACTCGAACCATCCCTCGAGTTATCAACATGCATGGAATGATCCCGTCTGGATTATGCCAAGGCTACATCACATAAAGCTTTGCTTTATCGCATAATAGCAAAATCTCATCTCAACATCATGGTTTGCCTCATCGCATCATGGCAAAGTTCCATCTCTTCATCATCATCCAATCTATTCATATGAGCTTCAACATCCGCTTCATATGCCACAAGAAGCTTTCCTTATTCAAGAGCCTTTCCACTTAGCTTTTGAATCATCATCGACCATACTTATCCAATTCAAGTTATCAATCAACTAATCAATCAAGTAAAACATTATTCCAAACAATCAAACATTCAAACAAGATCTAAATAAACAATTATAACAATAATGGCAATTTCGTAATTAAAGAGTCCAAACCTAACATGCAATCTAACATACATGAATCATGAGCAATATCTCTACAACTTGATGAATGAACTTGCATAGATGAACATATAGTAAAATAGGTGTCAAATCGTCATGGACAATAGATCTACATGCAGACTTAAGGAAAATGCACGAAATCACTATCTTTAACACATAAACAAGCCATCGATCCAATATACTCTTTTGGGTCCGTGTGAGAGATGACCACCACTCACCAAATCACCTAAACACCTCAAAAACTATCAACTTTAGATCTGGGCAGCGAAGAAACAAGCTTGATCCGCCAAAGTTCCGCTTCAAACGATGAAATCTCTCTCGAATGGATGAAGATCTTCAACTTAGGCTCTTGGATCTTCGATCTTGATCTTCAATCTAGATGGATGGAAGCACTAGATTAGAGTGAAGAAAATAAGTGAAGAAATGTTGTAGTCGAGCTCTCAAAACGGCAGCACTTCGTCGCTTCAAAATCCGGTGCCAAAAAGTGAGCCAAAGCCCTCTATTTATAGGCTGAAATCACCATGAGTCGTCCCCCCTTAAGTCGGTCACGACTCACGACTCAACCTTTTAGCCTCAACGACTCAACACAGCTCAATGAAAACACGACACAACACACACACGGTATAGCATGCACACGACTCAACCACAAGGCCGCCTAGTTCCTAAGTCCTAAGTCGTATGGACGACTCAACGACTCATCAACCTACCGACTCACACGGCTTAGCTTCCTAACGGCCTAACACACACGAACATATACGCGACTTAACAGACATGTGACTTGCGACTTATCGAATGCCGCGACCTATCCAAACCCAGGCCATACGACTTAACTATGTGACGACCTAAAAACACACACGACTCAAGCCTTAGGTCGTTCACGACCTAACTGGGTACGCGGCATACGACCTAACACTCTAACACAGCCGCATCCTTTCCTAAGTCGCCTGGTCGACTTACGACCTAACACTCATACGGCCCAGCGACTCAACCTAGACACGACTTAAAACATAGGTCGACTTAACTATACACCTAAGCCATAACTCGTTGACGACCTAACTCTCTTAGGTCGCTATCTCCTTAGGTCGGTCAAACCTATAGGTCGGTCAAACTCCTAAGCAGCTAACTATCTTAGGTCACTTCCTGTTAAGTCGTCCCAAATGACTCACGACCTACCCACTTAAGTCGTTCACTACCTATGAGTCGGCCATACCCAAACTCGGCTAAACCCTTAACTCGGCAACACCTTAAGTCGACAATCTCCTCTAAGTCGCTACCTTCCTTAAGTCGCTCACCCCTTAGGTCGGTCACCCCTATGAGTCGGTCCAACCCACTACTCGTCCTACCTTAAGTCGGCCCAACTCCTTAAGTTGCTCACACGAGCTAACTTCCACACGACTTAAGCTAACTTCCACACGACCTAACGATACACACGAGTTAACTCTTAACTCGTCCACGACTTAAGCATCACTAACAACTTAACTTTCATACGGCCTATCTCCATAGACCGTTCACTACTCCAAGTCGATTCATTCTACCTTGAACGACTTAAACTTTAGAAGGCTTAAGAATAACAACATCAACGATTTAATGGCAACAATTTTACGATATGTCGACACGTAAAATACGGGTCGTTACATTCTCTCCCCCTTAGGAATTTCTCCCCCGAAATTCCAAACACATAAGAGCAACCAAAACTATTCTGCATGCCTACCATCCATAGCAATCAACAAACCATGCATCCAATTACTAACCTAGCATGCAGAATTCTAAGACTAGAACAAGTTACAAATTCATGAGATGTCACGACACCTTAGGGCCATACCTCGAAGAGTTCAGGATGAGCTGCCTTCATCCTCTCTTCCTCCTCCCATGTACAGTCGTTAACATCATCACTCCATTGTACCTTGAGCAACTTGACTACCTTCCTCCTAAGCTGTTTCGTGTCAGTTCCCACAACACGAAGTGGCTTACGAGATCTTCTAACAACTGGATCAACCTCTAAATCTTCATAGCTATCAGCAGACACCACTGTATTCGAGTCGTGCACATACTTCCGTAGATACTATACATGAAAAACATTGTGCACACCCGACATCTTTTCTCGTAACTCCAATCTATAGGCGAACTTTCCAATTCGCTCGATGATCGGGAATGGTCCAACAAATCTAGGAGTCAATTTTCCTTTCTTCCCGAATCGAATAACATTCTTCAGAGGAGATCTTCCAAAACCCGGTTGACTCTCTCGGTCTGACCATCTGTTTGGGGGCGATAAGCTGTACTCAAACACAACTCGGTTCCCAAAACTTCCTGGAAGCTCTTCCAAAATCCACTAGTGAACAACAGGTATCGATCGCTCACTATACTCTTCGGAATACCATGGAATCGAACTATTCACTTAACATACAACTCAGCCAACTTCGATGCAGTCCTAGTTGATCGAACAGGAATGAATCTTGCACTCTTAGTCAAACGATCTACAATGACCCGAATCCCTTCATTTCCCGCTCTTGTCCTAGGTAGACCATCGATAAAATCCATCGATATCTGCTCCCACTTCCATGTAGGAACTTCTAATGGCTGAAGCAATCCACTTGGCTTCTTCTGCTCGGCTTTTACCAACTGGCAGTTCATACACTTGGAAATAAAATTCCCAACATCCTTCTTCATACCTTCCCAGTAGTAGGTTCTCTTCATATCCCGATACATCTTATTTCCACCTGGATGAATTGTCAACTTCGAGTGATGACTTTCCCTTAGAACTTCATCTCTCAATTCATCCATATCGGGAACAACTAGTCGTCCTTGCTTCCGAAGCCAACCTTCTCGATCGACCTCGAATCCTTTATCCATTTCTGGGTTCAATCCAGATTCCAAATCACGGATAATCTTGACAAGCTTATCGTCTCGCTTTTGGCCCTCGCCAATTCTTTCCACAAGAGTAGGTCTTATCGATAAGTTTGCCAACATCTCAGGTTCCAATTCACATCTAGGCCTGAAGTCAAATGCAGCCAAATACTCAAGATTCTTCCACTCTGAAAACATGGCTCCCAATCTAGCATGTCTTCGACTTAACGCATCTGCCACTGCGTTACCTTTCCCCGGAGTATAGGCTATACCAAAATCATATGATGCTAGAAACTCTAGCCATCGTGGCTGTCGAAGATTCAAATCCTTTTGGGTGAAAAGATACTTCAATGACTTATGATCCGTAAACAACTCGAATCGGACTCCCAATAAGTAGTGTCTCCACATCTTCAAATCAAACACAATCGCTGCTAACTCCAAATCATGAGTCGGATAATTCCTTTCATGCGGCTTCAGTTGTCGACTTGCATGCGCAACAACTTTTTCCTTTTGCATTAGCACTGCTCCAAGTCTAGTACCACATGCATCGGTGTAAACCACCATCTCTTCATTCCCACTTGGGATAGTCAAAACAGGAGCACTTGTCAATCGCTCTTTCAGGATTCCAAAAGCTTGCTCACACTTATCACCCCATCTGAACACTTGATTCTTTTTCGTCAATCCTGTTAACGGTGCAGCTATCTTGGAAAAGTCTTTGATAAACCGACGATAATATCCTTCTAATCCAAGAAAACTTCTCACATCAGATGCATTCTTAGGTCTAACCCAATCCTGGATTGCTGCCACCTTAGCGGGATCAACCGCTATTCCATTTCCAGAGATAACATGGCCTAAGAACCTCACTTCACTCTTCCAGAAGTGACACTTCGAAAACTTAGCCTTCAGCTGATGTTTCCGCAAGATTTCCAAAACAATCCTCAAGTGTGTCTTGTGTTCCTCTTCATTTCTGGAGTAAACCAAAATATCATCCACGAACACAAGTACAAACTTGTTCAACTGATCCCTGAACACTCTATTCATAAGATCAACAAAATATGTTGGTGCATTAGTCAATCCAAACGGCATCACCAGCCACTCATAAAAACCAGATGGTGTCCTAAAAGCAGTCTTCGGCACATTATCCTTAGCCACTCTCAACTGGTGAAATCCCGTTGCCAAATCCATCTGAGAAAACACCTTAGCTTCGTGAAGCTGATCAAACAAGTCATCTATTCTCGGCAATGGATACTTGTTCTTCTTAGTCACTTTATTCAGCTCACGATAATCCACACACAACCTCAACGATCCATCCGCTTTGGTTGCGAACACAACTGGTGCACCCCATTCGGATACACTACGCCGAATGAATCCTTTCTGTAAAAGGTCATCAACTTGCACCCTCAACTCTTGCTGTTCCCTAGGCGCCATCCGCCTAAGAGGCATCACAACAGGTCTGGCTCCCTCAACTAGATCGATACGAAACTCGATCTCCCTATGCGGCGGTAACCCTTTGACTTCGTCAAAGACATCCTCAAATCCATTCACAACCGGCATCGATGACAGCCCATCCCGTGGAACAACCAGCGAATACATGAAGCTCATGAAGACGCCTTCTTCATGCTTACATCGTATCACAACCTTTCGCCCTTCCACAACCGACTGTCACCTCCAGTTTCTCACAATCAACCTTTGCTGCATACTTCCTAAGCCAGTCCATACCCAAAATAATTCCGAACCCCGCAAAGTTCAGAACAAAACAATCACACACAAAAGAGCAATCATGACTCGACACAACTTGACCACGGCATATCATACACAAACAAGACGAACCCTCAACTGGATTAGTCACAACCAATGGTCTATCAACAATATCCGGTTCCAAACCCAACCGGCCTACCAGTTCATTACAAACAAAAGAATGCGACGCTCCAGTATCAAACAACACTCTAACTGGAATATCACAAATAGAAACAGTACCTTGAACCACCACACTCTTTCCTTTCTCTTCAGCAGTAGGAGCTTTTGAAGATGACGGCACAGCCCCCAAAGCATAAGCTTGCACAATCTGTCTGTCTTTCCTTGGCTCTGGGCAATCCTTCTTGATGTGTCCCAGCTTATCGCAATTATAGCACTTTCCCGGCACCTTGGGATTCTTACAATCTCTGAAAAGATGGCCCTTCTGTTGGCAGTTGTAGCAGGTCATTTCGTCCTTCGGCTTCTTCTGGCCACCCTTACCCTTATGCTGCTGCTGCTTCCTCTTCTTGTTTCCACTCTGCTGTGGCTTAGACCCTTCCTTGGTTACAACAACAACAGATCCTTCCTTAGGAAACAAACTCTCATGCCTGAGAGCTTTCTCCACAAGCTTCTCAAACGGATCATCCAAATGATCCACCAACTATCTCACAAGGTAACTATCCAAGCCTGTCACAAACTTCTCATTCTTCTGATAGGGAGAATCAATATACGACCGAGCATACTTGGACAAAGCTTCAAACTCAGAAACATACTCAAGAACTGGTCTCCCACCTTGCTTGAGCTCCACAAACTTCTTGAACAGAACAGATTTCTGAGCCGTAGAGATAAACTAAGCTTCAAATCTGACTTGGAATTGCTCCCAAGTAATCTCTTCTTCTGGAGTATCAATGGTGATAGAATTCCACCAATCAGAAGCTCTCCCTTGAAGTTGTCTCGATGCAAGCTTCCTCTTAGTCGCATCCTCAATTCCCAAGTCACCAAAGATCCTTCTACAAGCATCAATCCATCTCTGCACTTCAATGGTCGATTCCGTTCCCAAGAAAACCTTTCCTCTAAGAGAAGTATAGTCCTTGCAAAGCTTAGCAAAATCCACCGGTCTTGGAGCTTGAACTTGAACTCCCACATCCACTGATGATCCTGAAGCTGGTATCCTCCTCATGATCGAAGTCATCATGGCCTCAAACATAGGAGCATAATCAATAGCTTCCCTAGCAGCACGGCTTTCCCTAGCAGTTTGTCTCTCACTTCGACTCATCCTTAATATCTACAAAAAGGAATGATTTAGAACACCTTGAAAAACAACTACATAAGGAGTTCAAATCCTTCTAAACTACTATATATCATATATAGTAATCATCCATCAAAATACAATTACGTCTCTCATACGTAGTTACGTCAGCGAGCGTTGGCTAAAATCGATTAACCAAAGCTCTGATACCAAATGTGACGACCGCCCATGACTCCCGCACTAAAACAGGGAAATGGTGCGCTGAAAGGCGTGCCAGGCCACCATGGACGACCGTCAAGGTAAGATAAACAGAAAACTCTGTCGTAAAACTCACAGCGCATGGATAAAATACAATAGAGAAATATATGTATATAGTGAAGCTCCATAGAACAGAATATCATCATATAAGCATCATAGAAATTTGATACAAACATCTAAACAATCCATACATCAAGCCTCACTACATAACACTCAAAACATCTACAAGCAGCGGAACATCCAGTACATATAGTAGGAAAACAATATGCAAAAGCCTCTAGCTCGTCTTCGTCATCATCAGCGTCAATCACAAAGAACATCACCTGTCACCTGCTACCTAGTCTGCCCATCCCAACATGGATGAACAGCCCAAGGTAATAAGAATTAAACATAAAACCTTGAGTCAGACAAAGTCCTAGTGAGCAGTAAATCAACTATCAAACATACCAAAAGAGCATAAAGGATAAAAGGAATAGGAACCAAACCATCCCACTCCACCTCTTTCTACAGTAATAGCCCCCAGACACACTAAGCAGAAGCAAACATAACAATTCAGACATTCAAAGCAGAGTAATTATCACTCAAGTCAAGGTCGGTGTTTTCCGAGCACAAACCCCCAAGGCCTAAACCAAGATCAGATAAGCACCCTGAAAACATCGCTCTTGGCCCAAGTGACGATACAACCAAACATCCAAACATCCATGACTCTGGCTATCACTGTTATCATTGCCTTGATTTCACCGTTAATTGAATGGATGGCCCGTTAATTCATCCATCGGCCAAGGGCTAATGGTAACCCCGGTTCTAGACAAACTCCGCACGCTACCTGTGCCTAGGACTTACCTACTCTGCCCAGAGTACTCGACTACCTGCCTGTAGTCTTTTGGGTGTCCTGACCACCTACCTGTAGTCGTTTCGGGCGCACCATGTACTCCTGCTTTGAGCTTACTAGAACCTTCAACAACGATGAAGTCCAAGCCTCCTAGTCATCCTCCTCGACGACTATTCTCATACTAGCTCAAGCTACCTCTCGAGCAATCCATTATCAACCAACTCGAACCATCCCTCGAGTTATCAACATGCTTGGAATGATCCCGTCTGGACTATGCCAAGGCTACATCACATCAAGCTTTGCTTTATCGCATCATAGCAAAATCTCATCTCAACATCATGGTTTGCCTCATCGCATCATGGCAAAGTTCCATCTCTTCATCATCATCCAATCTATTCATATGAGCTTCAACATCCACTTCATATGCCACAAGCAGCTTTCCTTATTCAAGAGCCTTTCCACTTAGCTTTTGAATCATCATCGACCATACTTATCCAATTCAAGTGATCAATCAACTAATCAATCAAGTCAAACATTATTCCAAACAATCAAACATTCAAACAAGATCTAAATAAACAACTATAACAATAATGGCAATTTCGTAATTAAAGAGTCCAAATCTAACATGCAATCTAACATACATGAATCATGAGCAATATCTCTACAACTTGATGAATGAACTTGCATAGATGAACATATAGTAAAATAGGTGTCAAATCATCATGGACAATAGATCTACATGCAGACTTAAGGAAAATGCACGAAATCACTATCTTTAACACATAAACAAGCCATCGATCCAATATACTCCTTTGGGTCCGTGTGAGAGATGACCACCACTCACCAAATCACCTAAACACCTCAAAAACTATCAACTTCAGATCTGGATGGCGAAGAAACAAGCTTGATCCGCCAAAGTTTCGCTTCAAACAATGAAATCTCTCTCGAATGGATGAAGATCTTCAACTTAGGCTCTTGGATCTTCGATCTTGATCTTCAATCTAGATGGATGGAAGCACTAGATTAGAGTGGAGAAAAGAAGTGAAGAAATGTTGTAGTCGAGCTCTCAAAATGATAACACTTCGTCGCTTCAAAATCCGGTGCCAAAAAGTGAGCCAAAGCCCTCTATTTATAGGCTGAAATCACCATGAGTCGTCCCCCCCTTAAGTCTGTCACGACTCACGACTCAACCTTTTAGCCTCAACGACTCAACACAACTCAATGCAAACACGACACAACACACACACGGTATAGCATGCACACGACTCAACCTCAAGGCCGCCTAGTTCCTAAGTCCTAAGTCGTATGGACGACTCAACGACTCATCAACCTACCGACTCACACGGCTTAGCTTCCTAACGGCCTAACACACAAGAACATATACGCGACTTAACAGACATGCGACTTGCGACTTATCGAATGCCGCGACCTATCCAAACCCAGGCCATACGACTTAACTATGTGACGACCTAAAAACACACACGACTCAAGCCTTAGGTCATTCACGACCTAACTGGGTACGCGGCATACGACCTAACACTCTAACACAGCCGCATCCTTTCCTAAGTCGCCTGGTCGACTTACGACCTAACACTCATACGGCCCAGCGACTCAACCTAGACACGACTTAAAACCTAGGTCGACTTAACTATACACCTAAGACATAACTCGTTGACGACCTAACTCTCTTAGGTCGCTATCTCCTTGGGTCGGTCAAACCTATAGGTCGCTCAAACTCCTAAGCAGCTAACTATCTTAGGTCGCTTCCTGTTAAGTCGTCCCAAATGACTCACGACCTACCCACTTAAGTCGTTCACTACCTATGAGTCGGCCATACCCAAACTCGGCTAAACCCTTAACTCGGCAACACCTTAAGTCGACAATCTCCTCTAAGTTGCTACCTTCCTTAAGTCGCTCACCCCTTAGGTCGGTCACCCCTATGAGTCGGTCCAACCCACTACTCGTCCTACCTTAAGTCGGCCCAACTCCTTAAGTCGCTCACACGAGCTAACTTCCACACAACTTAAGCTAACTTCCACACGACCTAACGATGCACACGAGTTAACTCTTAATTCGTCCACGACTTAAGCATCACTAACAACTTAACTTTCATACGGCCTATCTCCATAGACCGTTCACTACTCCAAGTCGATTCATTCTACCTTGAACGACTTAAACTTTAGAAGGCTTAAGAATAACAACAACAACGATTTAATGGCAACAACTTTACGATATGTCGACACGTAAAATACGGGTCGTTATAGAGATTCGCATAGTCTTTTTTGGGTATGAATCTATCCATTGATGGCTTAAAGTGGTCAAAACCGTAGAACTCATAGAGAGCTTCATTTTGACTGGTTATGGCTTCCGTATCTCTAAACGAGCCAACAGTTATGGCCGTCCAAAGAATCAATATCCACATGGTGCAACATCCACGGTGCAAGGTGTAGCATCCATCCAAAATGCCGAAACTGTGTCGTACGACTTTTAGAAATGGGCGCATAGATTTGAAACAGAATAATACCATTGTGCACTACTCTTTTGTGATGGTAAATCGAAGTCCAGGCACGGTGATACCGTTTTAACGTAAAAACTCACGTGACGAAAAAACGAAGGGTAAAAAACTTCCAAGACACAATTGAGATTCAGATAGTCGCTTTTGGGTATGAAATTATGCACTGATGGCTTAAAGCCGTCAAAACCATAGAAATCACAAAGAGCTTCATTTTGACTGGTTGTGGCTCCCGTAACTCTAAATGAGCCAACAATTATGGTCGTCCAATGAATCGACATCCATAAGGTGCAACATCTTCTATGCAAGGTGCATCATCCGTCCAAAATACCAAAAAAGTGCAGTATGGCTTTTAGAAATGGATGCATGGATCTGAAACGGAACAGTACCATGGTGCACCACTCTCCGGCAACGGTAAACGAAGACTAGCCACGACGATCCCGTTTTACCGTAAAATTCACGTAACGAAAGAACGAAGGGAAAAAACTTACGTGACCCGATGGAGATTCGGATAGACTTTTTGGGTATGAAACTATCCATTGACGGCTTAAAGCCATCAAAACCGTAGAACTCATAGAGAGCTTCGTTATGACTGGCTATGGCTTCCGTAACTCAAAACGAGCTAACAGTTATTGCCATCCGAAGAATCGATATTCACAGGGTGCAACATCAACGGTGCAAGTTGCAACATCCATCCAAAATGCTGAAATCGTGCCGTACGACTTTTAGAAATGGGTGTATGGTCTCTAAACGGAACAGTACCATGGTGCACCATGCTCCAGAGAAGGTAGATCGAAGACCAGCCACGGTGATTCCATTTTAATGTCAAAATTCACGTGACAAAAAAAACAAATTGTAAAAAACTTTCGAGACCCAATTGAGATTCGGATAGTCTTTTTTGGGTATGAAACTATCTGTCAAAGCCATAGAAGTCATAGAGAGCTTCGTTTTGACTGGTTGTGGCTTCCGTAACTCTAAACGTGCCAATAGTTATGGCCGTCAGAAGAATCGATATCTAGAGGGTGCAAAATCTACGGTGAAAGGTGCAAGTTCCATCCAAAATGCTAAAACCATGTTGTATGACTTTTAGAAATGAGTGCATGGATTTCAAACAGAATAATACCATGGCGCACCATGCTCCAGAGATGGTAAATCGAAGACCAGCCACAGTGATCCCATTTTAAAGAAAAAATTCACCTGACGAAAAAATGAATTGTAAAAAACTTGGGAGACCCAATTGTGATTCGGATAGTCTTTTGGGTATGAAAATGTCTATCAAAGCCATAGAACTCATAGAGAGCTTCGTTTTGACTGGTTATGCCTCCTGTAACCCTAAATCTGCCAATAGTTATGGCTGTTCGAAGAATCGATATCCACAGGGTGCAACATCTACGGTGCAAAGTGCAACTCCGTCCAAAATGCCAAAACAGTGTCATACGACTTTTAGATAAGGATGTGTGGATTTGAAACGAAATGGTACCATGGTGCACTACTCTCCAGCGATGGTAAATCGAAGACTAGCCAGTGTGATAATGTTTGAACGTAAAAATTCACATGACGAAAAAACGAAGGGCAACAATTTTCAAGATTCGATTGAGATTCAAATAGTCTTTTTGGGTATGAAAGTATACATTGATGGCATAAAGCCGTCAAAATCGTAGAACTCACAGAGAGCTTCGTTTTGACTTGTTATGGCTCCCGTAAATCTAAACAGCTAGCACTTGTGACCGTCCGAAGAATCGATATCCACAGGATGCAACATCTACGGTGCAAGGTGCAACGTCCGTCCAAAATGCCGAAACAGTGTCGTACAAATTTTGGAAACATGTGCATTGATTCGAAACAGAACAGTATGATGGTGCACCACTCTCCAACGGTGGTAAATCGAAAACAAGCCACGGCGATCCCGTTTTAACGTAAAAACTCACGTGACGAAAAAAATGAAGGGTAAAAAACTTTCGAGACCCGATTGAGATTCAGATAGTCTTTTTTGGGTATGAAACTATCCATTGATTGTTTAAAGCTGCCAAAGCATAGAACCCACAAAGAGCTTTGTTTTCACTAGCTATGGCTCCCGTAATTCTAACTGACCCAACAGTTATGGCCGTCTGATGAATCGACGTCCACAGGGTGCAACATTTACGGTGCAAGATGCAACATCCATCCAAAATGCCGAAACAGTGTCGTACAACTTTTAGAAATGGGTGCATCGATACGAAACTATCTATTGACAGCTTAAAGTGGTTAGAGCCTTAGAACTCACAAACAGCGTTGTTTTGACTGGTTATGGCTCCCATAACTTTAAACGAGCTAATAGTTATGGCCGTCCGAAGAGTCGATATCCACAGGATGCAACATCAAAGGTGCAAGGTGTAACGTCCATCCAAAATGCTGAAACAGTATCGTATGACTTTTAGAAATGGATGCATGGATTTGAAATGGAACAGTACCATGGTGCACCACCGTCCAGCGATGGTAAATTGAAGACAAGCCACAGTGATCTCGTTTTACCATAAAAATTCATGTGACAGAAAAACGAAGGGTAAAAGCTTCCGAGACTCGATTGAGGTTTGGATTATCTTTTTTGGGCATTAAACTATCCATTGATGGTTTAAAGCCGTCAAAGCCGTAGAACTCACAGAATGCTTCGTTTTGACAGGCTATGGCTCCCGTAACTCTAAATGAGCCAACAGTTATGGCCGTCCGATGAATCGATATCGATAAGATGCAACATTTACGGTGCAAGGTGCAACATCCGTCCAAAATGGCAAAACAGGGCCGTACGACTTTTAGAAATGGGTGCATGGATGTGATACTATCCATTGACAACTTAAAGCGGTGAGAGCCATAGAACTCACAGAGATCATTGTTCTGACAGGTTATGGCTCCCGTAACTCTAAACGAGGCATCAATTATGGCCGTTCGAAGAAACGATGTCCACAGGGTGCAATATCTACGGGCAAGGTGCAACATCCGTCCAAAATGCTGAAACTTTGTCGTACGACTTTTAGAAATAGGTGCATGAATTTGAAATGGAACAATACCATGGTGCACCACTCCCTAGCGATGGTAAATCGATAACCAGCCACGGTGATACCGTTTTAATGTAAAAATTCACATGACGAAAAAATAAAGGTTAAAAAACTTCCATGACCCGATTGAGATTTGGACAGTCATTTTTGGGTATGAAACTTTCTATTGACGGCTGAAAACTGTCAAAGCCGTTGAACTCATAGAGATCTTCTCTTTGACTAGTTACAACTCCCATAACTCTAAACGAGCCAACAGTTATGACCGTCCAATGGATCGATATCCATAGGGTGCAACATCTATGGCACGAGGACCAACATCCATCCAAAATGTCAAAACAGTGCCTCATGAATCTTAGAAAGGGGTGCATGGATTTGAAATAGAACTGTACCATGGTGCACCACCCTCCAGCGATGGTAAATCGAAGACCAACCACGCCGATCCCATTTTACCGTAAAAATCCACATGACGAAAAACGAAGGGTAAAAAACTTCCGAGACCTGATTGAAGTTCGGATAGTCCTTTTTGGGTATGAAACTTTTCATTGATGGTTTAAAGCTATCAAAGCTATAGAACTCACAGGGATCTTCGATTTGACCAGCTATGGCTCCCGTTACTCTAAACGAGCCAACAGTTATCGCCGTTCGAAGAATCAATATCCACCGAGTGCAACATCTACGATGCAAGAGGCCGCTTCCATCCAAAATACCGAAATAGTGTCATACGATTTTTAGAAATGGGTGCTTGGATTTGAAACGGAACAATACCATAGTGCACCACCACTCCAGTGATAGTAACTAGAAGACTAGCCACGGTGATCTTGTTTTAACTTAAAAATTCGTGTGATGAAAAAATAGAAGGTAAAAACTTTCGAGATACACTTGAGAATCAGATAGTCTTTTTTGGGTATGAAACTATCCAATGACCGCTCAAAGCCGTAGAACTCACAGAGGGCTTTGTTTTGACTGGGAATGGCTCCCGTAACTCTAAATGAGCCAACAGTTATGGCCGTCGGAAGAATCGTTATCCATAGGGTGCGACATTTATGGTGCAAGGTGCAAACCCGTCCAAAATGCGAAAAAAGTGCCGTATGACTTTTAGAACTGGATGCATGGATTTGAAATGGAACAGCACCGTGGTGCGCCACCATCTAGGGATGGTAAATCGAAGACCGACCATGGTGATCCCATTTTACCGAAAAATTCATGTTACGAAAAAACAAAGGGTAAAAAACTTACGAGACCCGATTGAGATTCATATAGTCTACTTTGGGTGCGAAAATATCCATTGATGGCTTAAAGCCATCAAAGCCGTAGAACTCTCAGAGAGCTTCATTTTGACTGGCTATGGCTCCCGTAACTCTAAACGATCCAACAGTTATGATCGTCCGATGAATTGATATCCACAGGTTGAACATATATGGTGCAAGGTGCAACATCTGTCCATAATGCCGAAACAATGTCGCACGACTTTTAGAGGTGGGTGCATGGATTTGAAATGGAATGGTACCATGGCGCACCACCGTCCAACGATGGTAAATCGAAGAGTGGCCGCGGTGATCCCGTTTTACCGTAAAAATTCACGTGACCAAAAAACGAAGGGTAAAAACTTCTGAGATCCTATTGAGATTCCGATAGTCTTTTTTGGGTATGAATCTATCCATTGACAGCTTAAAGCCGTCAAAGCCGTAGAACTCACAGAGAACTTCATTTTGACTGGCTATGGCTCCCATAACTCTAAACAAACCAACAATAATGGTCGTCTAAAGAATCGATATCCATAGGGTGCAACATCTATGGTGCAAAGTGCAACATCCGACCAAAATGTCGAAACAGTGCCATACGACTTTTAGAAAAGGGTGAATGGATTTGAAATAGAGTAGTTCATGGTGCACCACTCCCTTCTGATGGTAAATCGAAGACCATGTGCGGTGATCCCGTTTTAACAGAAAAATTCACATGACAAAAAAACAAAGGGTAAAAAACTTCCGAGAGCCGATTAAGGTTCAGATAGTCTTTTAATGGTATGAAACTATCCACTGATAGCTTAAAGTAGTCAAAGCCGTAGAACTCAAAGAGAGCTTCGTTTTAACTGGTTATGGCCCGTAACTCTGAACGAGCTAACAATTGTGGTCATCTGAAAATCGATATCCATAGGGTGCAACATCTACGGTCCAAGGTGCCACATCCGTCCAAAATGACGAAACAGTGTCGTACGACTTTTAGGAATAGGTGTATGTATTTAAAATGGAACAATATCTGGGTGCACCACTCTCCAGCGATGATAAATCAAACCCAGCCACGTTGATCCCATTTTAACATAAAATTGCACGTGACGAAAAAACGAAAGGTAAAAAACTACTGAGACCCGATTGAGGTTCAGATAGTCTTTTTTGCATATGAAACTATCCATTTATGGATTAAAGCTTTCAAAGCAGTAGAAATCACGGATATCTTCATTTTGACTGGTTATGGATCCCGTTACTCTAAACGAGCCAAATGTTATGGCCGTTTGAAGAATCGATATCCATAGGGTGCAACATCTCGGTGCAAGGTGCAACATCTGTTCAAAATACCGAAACAGTGCCGTACGACTTCTAGAAATGAGTGCATGGATTTGAAACAGAATAGTACCATGGTGCACCACTCTCCAGCGATGGTAAATCAAAGACCAGCCACGATGATCCCATTTTACCGTAAAAATCCACGTAACGAAAAAACAAAGGGTTAAAAACTTTCGAGGCCCGATTGAGGTTCGGATAGTCTTTTTTGGGTATGAAACTAGCCGTTGACGACTTAAAGCTGTCAAAGCCGTAGAACTGACAGAGAGCTTCGTTTGACTAGTTATGGCTCCCGTAACTCTAAATGATTCAACAGTTATGGCCGTCCGACGAATCGATATCCACGGGGCGCAACATCTACGGTGCATGGTGCAACATCCGTCCAAAATGCCGAAACAGTGCCGTACGACTTAGAAATGGGTGCATGGATTTGAAATGGAACACTACCATGATGCACCACTATCCCGAGACGGTAAATCAAAAAACAGCTACATGATCACGTTTAACATAAAATTGCACGTGACGAAAAAACGAAGGTCAAAAAACTTTCAAGATCCGATTGAGGTTAAAATTGTCTTTTTTGGTATGAAACTATCTATTGATGGCTTAAAGTGGTCAGAGGCATTGAAATCGTGGAGATCTTCGTTTTGACAGGTTATGGCTCCCGTAATTCTAAACGAGCCAACTGTTATGGTCGTCCGAAGAATCGATGTCCACAGGGTCAACATATATGGTGCAAGGTGCAACATCCGTCCAAAATTCCGAAACCATGTCACACGACTTTAGGAAATGGGTGCATGGATTTGAAACGGAACAGTACCATGGTGCACTACTCTCCAGCGATGGTAAATCAAAGACCAGCCACGATGATCATGTTCTATCATAAATCTCCACGTGACGTAAAAACAAAGGGTAAAAAACTTCCCAGACCCGATTGAGGTTTGGATAGTCTTTTTTGGGTATGAAACTAAAAATTGATGGCTCAGAGCTACCAAAGCCGTAAAAAAAACAGAGAGCTTCATTTTTACTGGTTATGGCTCCCGTAACTCTAAACGTGCCAATAGTTATGGCCTTCCGAAGAATCGATATCCATAGGGTGCAACATCTACGGTGCATGGTGCAACATCCGTCCAAAATGCCGAAAAAGTGCCGCACGACTTTTATAAATTGGTGCATGGATTTGAAACGAAACAGTACTACGGTGCACCACTCTGCAGCGATGGTAAATCGAGGACCAGGCATGGTGATCCATTTTAATGTAAAAATGCAGGTAATGAAAAAACTAAGGGTAAAAAACTTCCGAGACCCGATTGAGGTTCGGATATTCTTTTTTGGGTATGAAACTATCCATCGACGGCTTAAAGCTGTCAAAGCTGTAGAACTCACCGAGAGCTTCGTTTTTACTGGTTAGGTTCCCGTAACTATAAACTAGCCAACCGTTATGGATGTCTTAAGAATCGATATCCACAGGGTGCAACATCTACGGTGCAAGGTGCAACAGTCGTCCAAAATGCCGAAACAATGTCGTACGACATTTTGAAATGAGTGCACGGATTTGAAATAGAAGAGTACCATGATGCACCAATCTCCAGCGATGGTAAATCGAAGACCAATCATGATGATCTCGTTTTAACGTAAAATTGCACATGACGAAAAAACGAAGGGTAAAAAACTACTGAGACCCGTTAGAGGTTCGGATATTCTTTTTTGGGTATGAAACTATCCATTGACGGCTAAAAGCTGTCAAAGCCATAGAACTCACAAAGAACTTCGTTTGGACTGATTAGGCTCCCGTAACTATAAACGAGCCAACTTTAATGGCCATCCGAAGAACCAATATCCATAGGGTGCAACGTCTACGGAGGTGAAATATTCGTCCAAAATGCCGAAAAAGTGTCGTACGAATTTTAGAAATGGGTGCGTTGATTTGAAACGAAACAGTATCATGATACACCATTCTCTAGCGATGGTAAATCGAAGACCAGCCATGGTGATTCTATTCTACCGTAAAAATCCACGTGATGTAAAAACGAATGGTAAAAATCATCCGAGATCCGATTGAGGTTCGGATAGTATTTTTTTAGTATGAAACTAACCATTGAAGGCTTAAAGAAGTTAAAGTCGTAGAACTCACAGATAACTTTATTTGACCGGTTATGGATCCCGTAACTCTAAATGTGCCAATAGTTATGGCCGTCCGATGAATCGATATCCATCGAGTGCAACATCTATGGTGCCAGGTGCAACATCCACCCAAAATGCCGAAATAGTGCCGTACGAATTTTAGAAATGTGTACATGGTTTTGAAACATAACAATACCATAGTGCATCACTCTCCAGCAATGGTAAATCCAAGACCAGCCACGACGATCTCGTTTTACCGTAAAAATCCACGTGACGAATAAACGAAGGGTAGAAAACTTCCGAGACCCGATTGAGGTTCGGATAGACTTTTTTGAGTATGAAACTAAACATTGAAGGCCTAAAGCTATCAAAGTCATAGATCTAACAGAGAGCTTCATTTTGAATGGTTATATCTCCCGTAATTCTAAACGAGCCAACAGTTATGGTCGTTCGAAGAATCGATATCCAAAGGGTGCAACATCTACGTTGCATGGTTCTACATTCGCCCAAAATGTTGAAATAGTGCCGTACGACTTTTAAAAATGTGTGCATGGATTTGAAATGAAATAGTACCATAGTGCACCTCTCTAGCGATGGTAAATCGAAGACCAACCATGGTGATTCTATTTTAACGTGAAAATGCACGTGACGAAAAAATGATGGGTAAAAAACTTCCGAGACCCGATTGTGGTTCGATAGTCTTTTTTGGGTATGAAACTATCCATTAACGGCTTAAAGAAGTCAAAGTCATAGAACTGACAAAGAGCTTCATTTTGACTAGTTATGGCTTCCATAACTCTAAACGAGTCAACAGTTGTGGCCGTCCGGATAACCGATATCTATAGGGTGCAACATCTATAGTGCATGGTGCAACATCCGTCCAAAATGCCGAAACAGTGCCGTTCGACTTTTAGAAATGGGTGCAAGGATTTGAAACGGGACAGTACCATGGTGCACCACTCTTCGACGATGGTAAATCGAAGACCCGCCATGGGGATCCTGTTTTACCATAAAAATCCACGTGACGAAAAAACGAAGGTTAAAAACTTTCGAGACCCGATGAGGTTCGAATAGTTTTTTGGGTATCAAACTAACCATTGAAGGCTTAAAGCTGTCAAAGTCGTAGATCTGACAGAGAGCTTCGTTTTGACTGGTGTTAACGCTAAAATTTGAATGCTAACACCCCGGTATAAGTAGAGATTAAGCAAAAGCACCACCCGATAGCTCGGGAACAGATTACAAGCAGATAATAGCGAAAAAGCAGTAAACAACAACAATTTTATAGTGGTTCGGCTTAAGGGTATAGCCTACGTCCACTTTAAGTACTTTTATTGATGATCTCGTTACAAGCTGATACAATTCTTCCCAAGTACAATACACTTTGAATTACAAGAGACTTAGAACAAGTAGCCTAAACTTCGATGGAGATGAGAGTCTTCGAATCCATGTTGGATGTATGTGATCTCTTCTTGAAGTTGTTTGTAGCGTTCTTTGTGTCTTGAGAGCTTCAAGTGTTGGATTGGTTTGGAATGCAGCAGGGTATCGGCGCTTGAAGATAATGAGCCAAAAGTTCCTTGAATGTTGGGGGTGTCCTTGTATTTATAGGAGTTTTCAGCCTTGAGTCGTGAGTCGTACCCGGCTCATGCCTGACTCGTGGCCGAGTCAAATTAGGTCGTGGCCGACTCATAGAATCATCCCTTCACTCCTCCAATGCTTATTCCTCTGCTGGATTTTATGACAAGTCTTGAGTCGTGTCCGAGTCAATCTTCCTTGGCATAGGTACTGTGGCAATGGGTTACGACTCAACGACTTTAAGTCGTGGGCGAGTCATGGTGAGTCGTCTCATGTTAACTCAAGGCCGAACTACTGGCTCGGTCTAAAGAGATAAGTCGTTCTCGAGTCAACCGAACATAACTCCTTTTATGCTAGCATAAGTCGTATACGACTCATCACGGCCGTAGCTGGTCAACGAGTTATCTCATTTCAGCATGGTTTTGAACTTGTCCCTGAAGCCTTAGGTCGTATCACCTTTTAAGTCGTAAACTTTCATGAGTCGTTAATGTCTTACCTTGCTGGCCTTCCTTACTCGTCAGATCCCCTGAGTCGTACAATCTCTCCTTGAGTCCTTTAAGTCGCCTTGGACTTTAGGTCGTTAACTCGTTGAGTCGGGGACTAGATGAGTCGCTGTTCCTCCCTGAGTCGTTAGCCTGTTGAGTCAAGGACTTGCTGAGTCGTGTGGTTGTTGAGCCGGGGTCTTGCTGAGTCGGCCTTTTCTTACGAACCGCTAATCCCTTGAGTCGTAAATCCAATGAGTCGGTAAGGACCTTAAGTGGATGAGTCAGGATCAGATGTGTCGGTCCTAGATGAGTCGGACCTAGATAGATGAGTCGTAACTAGATAGATGAGTCGTCCTTCCCTCTACATGGATGAGTCGGTATTAGTTGAGTAAATGAGTCGGTCCAAGTTTCAGCGGGGTTAACATTTGCCCCTCGAAGCACACGCCTAAGTCGTAGGTCGCGTGCTTCGACTTATCTTAACCCGCATGTGCCGACTCATGTCCTACTACCTTGGTATAAAAGGCATGAATCGTCACTTTTATCTTCTTCTTCTCATACCAATCTCCTAAATCGCATCTGCCATTAACACTTCTCCGAGCTTCCCAAGACGATTTCAACTCAATCCACCTCCAATTTTTTCGGGCATCACACTACGTAAGCAATCCTGCTTTCCTTCCGATTGTCGATCATCATTGACTCATGCGTTTAATTTTCCACTTCCGGTTCGTTCCTTCGAGCTTTACGAGTTTGGTTGGATTGATCGCCGATGAATTTGGGCTTGCCTGATTTGACTTGCGGCGATTCGCCATTCGAGGCGACTCTGTATCGTGATAGGATTAAAGTTGTTATTTTTGGAGATGCCATTGGGTTAATGGGTTATGGGTTAGGATTTGGAGATAGGACTTGGAGATTTTCTTGCTGCTTAGAACTAGAGTTTTTCCTTTTCGCCACGACTCACGACTCAGAGCGCTGCCGGCTCAAAACACAAACGACCCAAAATTAAACCGACTCATCCTAGCTTGCCCCCCAATCCTTAGGTCGTGGACGAGCTAGCCAGAGAACCGATGATTTGTCTTGACCCGTAGGAAAAACTCTTGAGTTGTTGGCGAGTTAGCACTTAAGTCGCTACCGAGTTAGCATTCGAGTTGTGTATAATTTAGCTCTTGAGTCGTCTACGACCTAGCACTTGAGTCGTCTACGACTTAGCACTTGAGTCGTCTACGACTTAGCACTTGAGTCGTCTACGACTTAGCACTTGCACTCTTAAACTCTGCTTGAACTTTGAACTGCTGCTTGAATTTCAAACTGTTGAACTCTGCTGCATTCTTTTACAGATTACTTTGACTTGTAGGTTAACAATCTGTTTAATATGACATTTACAGAAAAACTGGGACGAACATACTGTCATTGACTGCCCACATCAAATGACAGATTAGTTAACAACAGATGATTAACTTAAATAAACTGTGTGAATGAAGTGCCTTCAACTTATCAATTTCAAATAAAATATCAAAGCAATGCTGAAATAGTCAATGGAAATTGACTCGCTTGCACTAATATTATGCTTGAACTTCAGATTAACAAGCTCTGAAATGTTTGCAATCGATCAATCATCGATTGGTATAATTCCAGTTATATATACTTGTCACTTTTCGTTAGTTTTGCACAACACTTCACACTTTTAGGAAACGTGCACCTTCGCATTTGAACATCCAGTTGCTTGTGTAGAATGACTTCTCAACAAGAAGAACCGATGGGCCAGGCTGAAGAAGTCTTCCCAATAGCTGACCCAATAGATAATCCTTTGGAGAGAACTTCCACAACTCTGCATCGGCGGGTGTTTAACCAACTGTGCATCCAATTTGGCATTGCTGAAGCTGATGCCTTACTGCCGGGACCAAGTGATACAGCAGATAGGCCCCCCTGGCTTTATTGCTGTCAATCGCCAAATGTGCTTGAGCGGTGCAATCCCACCTTTTAATGACTTCCTTCAGCAGTTCTTGCGTCGGTTATCTATTTCCCCATTCCAATTGCACCCTAACGGCCATGCCATTCTGATGGGCTTATGTGTGCTATTTAGGAGAGTTTTGGATCGATTACCGAGCTTTGGGGAAATCTGCTATCTCTGCTCTTTTACAAAAATTATAGATCATCCCTCTATCGTAGTTATAAGAAGTGCTCGAAATCGCAAGCTTATCACTGATCTCTCTGATAGCGTTCATGGATTCCTGAATCAGTTTTTCTTCGTTCGCTGCCCTCCAGGGTTTTATGCCATCTGGAGGGTGGGAAGTAAGATTTCCTGTCTTTATTTTTCCATTCTTGAGCTTTTCGAGATCTGAGCTGCTAAATGCTAACTTCGCTCTTTTACTGTTTCAGCACTTCCACCTCCCGCTAGAAACCCAGGCTATAAGCAAATTTTTGAAAGATTGAATGCCGTGCCGGCAGAAGAGAGGAGCATAAAGTTTTTGCTAAACGACGAACTTTTACATCAATACGGGCTTCTTCATTCTTCTCGCTTCACTCAGCCTCGTGAAGCTCCAACGAAAGTTCCTGACTCTCCGATGAAAACTCCTGATGCCCCGGTCTCCACTAAAGAGCACATGCGGGGAGAAACTTCTATAGAAACTTCATTAGTAAAGTGCTCTACTCCAAGAGATGTTGCGGGGCCATCCGAAAAACTTGCCCCGGTTATCGAGGAAGAAGAGCCTCAGGGATCTTCCCACCATTCACAAGAATTTGGTGAAGAAGCTGAGAAATCCAGTCCTGTTAAGCAGAGCAGGGATGACACTTTTGAAGGACTGAGCAACCTCTTTGCTACTTCACAAGAGATCTTTAAAGACGATCCTATCACTACCGGGATCTCTTCTTCAGTAGTCGAGGCTACTTCTGTTTTGCGACAGCCTTTGTCGACTCAAGAGTTGACGCCAACTATTACGCCCACAACTACTCCCACATTAAAGAGTGGTTCGTAGTTTGATGCGCATAGTTTGCACATCACACACACTTAGAATTTCCTTAACCTTTCCACGAACATGCCTTTTTTTTTTAATATTTGAAAAATTCTCATGTTTTGTTTTTTTTTTTTTTTAATTTTAGGTTCTTCAATGAGGCGAGGCAGCTCATACTATAATGACTTTCAGCGACATGGGAAACGCAGCCAGTATGGCTATCAATCCTATCCTCCTGTTCATAGAGAGACTGATGAAGAAAGGGCTGCCCGGAAGGTTCGGGAAAGACGTGCTTATGAGGAACGCTTTGGAAGACCAGATAATCGACATGATTCCTCCCACAGAGAGAGTGACTCCCTTAAACGCAAATCTCATGATGATAGAGGGAAGAGTCACATAACTGATGACTCGAGCAAACGGGCCAAAGTTATTGAGGAGCCAATGCCTGCGCCTTCAGAGAAGATTACTGCTCCTACTTCTTCTCAATCTCCTGCCCCTTCCCCTACTGACATCCAAGCAATCATCAATAGGCCATCTTACCAAGTTGGACCAGGTCCAGCCACTCTTCAAAGCCGATTTCCTAATTGGTGTTTAAAAGGAGTTCGCTTCGACCTCGATCTGGTTCCCATAGATAAAAGTGCTATGTTACGGAACCTTGATGCAGTCAGAACTGATATTGAGAGGATGTCATCTTGGCAGAAACTCGTTGACGAGCTCCAAAGGGTGAATAGGGCCAATCTCAAAGCTATGCTTACCATGGAAAATGACAAAACTGAATGGCAAAAGATCCTTAAACAACATGATGCAGAAATGAGGAGTATTGCCGATTATAATGAGAAACTTGAGGCAGAAGTTGGGAAACTTAAAAAGGAGCTTGCTACTTCTTCCACTTCTTATTCTCAAAGGGAGAGTGTGCTTCTTCAACAGGTGCGGGATGCTCATGCTGCGCAAAGGGATGCTGAGGCCAAGGCTAATGGGTTGGAGCAGATTATAGAGGGTAACCGTACTGATATTACTCAGTTACGAGGACAAACTGGCCTTCAGGCTGCAGAGATTGAAAAATTGAAAGCCCAGCTATCCAAAGTCGAGAGAGAGCGAGATGAGGCTGTTGCGGGTAGAATTGCAGCTGAAGAGGCCCATGAAGCCACCAAAGCTGATATTGGCTCGACACTATTTGATTTCTACTTGCATTGTATATTAGGGCGTGGCAGTCTTGCATTCCTGGGCCCCAAGTATGAGATTACCCTGGCCGAAGTGTAGGAGGCCGC
This sequence comes from Allium cepa, assembly GCA_030765085.1. NCBI lineage: Eukaryota > Viridiplantae > Streptophyta > Magnoliopsida > Asparagales > Amaryllidaceae > Allium > Allium cepa. Next base: position 45,294,733 of record CM060943.1, read on the forward strand.
ACTAGATATGTTTAAAGGGGCCGGATACACTGACGAGGAGTTGGAGGTGAACTACTTAGACTTTGAGGCTCGCGCAGCCCTTGCCAGAGGGAAGGAGCAACTTGCCAGATCGCGGGTTGAAATAGCGGGGGAAGAGCATCAAGAAAAAGAAACAAATTTGACTTCTCCTGTCCCTCCTTCAACTTCGGCCGATGCAGGCATTATTGGTTCTAGCTCTTATGTACCGATCCCTGCTCAAACTGATACCGGGGCAAAAATTACTCAAGCCACAGATGAATCGCAAGAGAGTGCTGAAGCTCCGGACTATGAAATTGACGTAATAAAGACAACTTCTGCAGGTAATTCTACTGTAAATTTCGCCACTGTCAATCTCGCTCAAGTGGATTGCTCATTTATTTCACATGGGTTTAATGAGCTTCTTGACTATTTTCTAGATCTTGACGAGCCTTTATCTCCTCTTTTTACCGACTTTAACCTATTTTCTCCTGTAGAGAAAATACCTCCTCCGGTTATCCCTCCTCCGTCTCTTCAAGCGACTCCTCCTTCTGCTTCTCAGCCCGGATCACAAGAGGAGCAAATAGAGGCTCTTCATGGTTTAGATGATCCCAACGCTTCGCAAGAGCAGAAAGATGAGAGACTTGAAGGAGGTGAAATATCTCCGGAGCGGACTCCTTCTGATGACATAGATTTATCTAAACTTGTCACTCCAGGGAGTGAGTCTTCCTCAAAAAGGAGAAAAAAGCGCGGAACATCAAAGAGGAGAGGGAAGATAATCACTGCTACTGAAGAGGAGCCAGAAGTTGGACCAGCTGCGCCTACCTCTCCTTCTTCCCTTATGCCCACTGACCGACCTGAAAAGCTGATCATTCGGCCGGGCAAAGGGTCCAAAGGTGGTAAAAAGAAGTGAAAATTTTAGCTTCTTGTCTTTTGCTTGTACCGGTCGAGAATTGTGCGGGTACCGGCCCCCGCTTTTTTGTTTTGAAACCTGTATCTGCAATACATTTGAATAAAATGATCTTTTATTTGCACAGACTCTTGTTTGAATTTGAGAATGCATTTATTATTCATTTCTGCACAAGTTTACTTATGATATTGCAGCGGGCTTATGGTATGTTGTTTGAGTATTACCTTACCGACGTAGCTATACCATTTTGTATGTAACTATACCATGTTGCCCCCATACCATAAGCTCGCTGCAATATTTTATACTTCGAGGGGACTTGCACTCTTATTTGCTGAAGAATAATTATTTTATTCTTGAAGAAATTTTTTATAGAGTACAATTCCCTTCGTATAAGTTTTTACGCTTTGTCCTTCGAAGAAATCACCTTTGCTTATGTACATATTTTGCCAAGTGAATTCTTCCATGTGGTAAAGCGGACCTCTGAAAGGTGCTTTAACTTTTTCATGAAGAAGATTAATTTTCCAGAATAGATAAATTACTCTTCCTTTGGAAGTTAAAGTATGCCCTTGACGAGGATTTTTTTTTTAACACAGAAAGTTGTACCTCTGAGGAGGGATTTTTCACGTTTCAACACTTGGAAGTTTTATTTCAATCTCGGTGAAACGTGTACCTCCAAAGAGTTGTGCCTTTGAAGAAAGCCTTTTCACGTTTCGACACTTGGAAGTTTTATTTCAATCTCGGTGAAACGTGGGCTCCCGAAGAGGTCTTTCTTCTCGATTGTGCCTCCGAAGAGGTCTTTATTCTGTTTGCATCTCAACTCTGGTGAAGTGAAATTCCGAAGAGCGGTTGTTACACTTCAACTCCTGGTGAAATGTGCCTCCGAAGAGGTCTTTATTTTGTTTGCATTTCAACTCTGGTGAAGTGAAATTCCGAAGAGCGGCTGTTACACTTCAACTCCTGGTGAAATGTGCCTCAGATAGGGTTTTCATTGCCTGGAAGTTACTCTCTCATGGTTGGAGGGTCATGACTCCTCCAATCTTTTTTGTTGAGTAGAGAACTTTCTTTTTTGTGGCATATGACCCATTAGAGGTCTTTATCCTCCGAAGAGTTGTGCCTCCGAAGAGGACTTGTGCTGCCGATGATGGCTTTGGTTGTTTCCTTGTCCACTTGCTTATGCCTTTTCAGCGATCCTCTGTTTTTTTTTTTCCTTTTCAAGTTCTCATTCCCTTTTCTTATAAGTAACTTGTTTAATCCAAGGAAGTGTACTTCATTGTCAGGCAATTTCGTGAGAACGGGCATTAGCTTCCTAATTGGATGTTTGTTTGTTAAACGATCTCAATTTATTAGCAAGGGCCCGTTCTATCGAAATCATAGGCCATTCAATTGAAGTATTTGCTATCTAGGATTCGAATTCGGGGCTTTTGTGACTTGAAATTTGTTTGTTGAATGATGGTGAGAATCACTCGGTCTTATTATGTGCAAGTTTTATTTCCATTGTCTGCAAAAATTTAAATCGACATTTCAGCAATACATTTTGTGTACTTTTATATCGAAAATAAAGCAAACATGTAATAATAATAAGGAACACAAGATTTATAGTGGTTCGGCCAGGAATTCGGGCCTACATCCACTTTATATTCTTTCATTATTCACTTGCATTAGTTTTACAATTGCTTTCAATTACAAGAATCATACATTCATAACTCTTTTTACAATATTTCAACAAAGTTTTCAAGTAAAGTATGGACGCAAGTGATTGCTGTTCCATGCCCTTGGAATTTGATCTCCTTCAACAGTAGTGAGTTTGAATGTGCCGTCAAGAAGCTTCTGACCTATCACATATGGTCCTTCCCAATTTGGCCCAAACACACCTGTCGCGGTCATAATTCTCTTCAGGACTAGATCTCCAATTTCAAAGCTGCGTTGACGAACTTTGGAATTGAAATGTCTGGCTATCCTTTGCTGATGAGCTGCAATTCTGAGATTAGCTTCATCCCTTTTTTCATCAAGGAGATCTAGCGCTTCAAGCTGTAGCTTTTCATTTTCTGCCTGGTTGAAATGGATTCTTCTGTGTGAAGGGACCTCTGTTTCAACCGGGATCATTGCTTCCGATCCGTATGCCAATGAAAAAGGACTATGCCCAGTCGCAGTTTTGTGAGTAGTTCTGTATGCCCATAGTGCAAGTGGTAGCTTATCGACCCAACCACCTTTTGCTCTTTCAAGTTGCTTCTTGATGGTTGATTTAATGATCTTGTTCACTGCTTTCACTTGCCCGTTTGCCTGTGGATGGGCTACTGCTGAAAAGCTTTTCTGGATTTTGAATCGCTTGCAAAAATCCTGGAATTCCTCGCTTTCAAACCGAGTACCATTGTCTGTAATTATTTTCTGAGGCACACCGTACCTGCAAATGATATTCTTGGTCACAAAACTTATCATCTTCTTAGAGGTGATAGTAGCCAATGGTTCAGCTTCAGCCCATTTAGTAAAATAATCAACTGCAACAATAGCATATTTAATCCCTGATTTGGCAATCGGTAGCGGCCCAATGAGATCCATTCCCCAGATTGCAAACGGCCATGGACTGACCATCTGTGTGAGTTCAGTAGAAGGAGCTCTAGGAATCTTGGCAAATCTTTGGCATCTGTCACATTTTCGGGAGTAATTTGCAGCGTCTCTGTTAATTTCTGGCCAAAAATATCCATATCTGAGAACCTTCTTTGCTAAAGTCTGGCCACCTGAATGATCACCACATTCTCCTCCATGTACCTCAGCTAGGATTGTTTTGGACTCTTCCCTGGATACACATCGAAGTAATGGCATTGAGAATCCCCGTCTGTATAATCGGCCATCCTGAATTACATAGCGAGAGGCTTTCCTTAGTAGCTTTTGTCTCTCTCTTGAATTTTCTGGCAGAGAACCTCTGAGTAGGTAGTCCAGTATTGGAGTCATCCATGACTCTTGTTCTTGAGATACATTTATAATCCAATCTACATCCATCTCGTCCGTACTTGTGCTGACAAGACTTCTACGGGGACCAATCCCAATAATTGAGCTTCACCAGAACTTGAATACTTTGCGAGGGAATCTGCTTTCATATTCTCTTCCCGGGGGATATGGCTTATTGAATAATGATCGAGCTCACATAGAAGTTCCCAAGTCTTTGACAAGTAGGCAGGCAGGTTTCCCCCTTTCGTTTGAAATTCCTTCTTGACTTGGCATACAATAAGCTGAGAATCACTGAAGATCTGTAATGCTCGGATGTTTAGTTCTTTAGCGATTTTCAGTCCTGCGATAAGAGCTTCATATTCTGCTTCATTGTTTGTTGAAGGAAATTCCAATCTTAGTGCATAACATAATGACCGACCTTCAGGAGTTTCAAGTACCACCCCGGCACCAGAACAGTAGTCATTTCTTGCGCCATCAACGTATAACTTCCACTGGATTGGGGAATCATTGATCGCTTCTTCCTCACCATTGCTTTTCTCTGTGAATTCTGCAATGAAGTCAGCTAAAGCTTGTCCGTTGATTGCTTTCCGGGGGTGATAAGTGATGTCATACTGACTGAGTTCAATGTTCCACTTTAGAAGGCGACCCGAAGTTTCAGGGTTAAACAGGACTTGCTTTAGAGGTTGATCAGTGAGGACTCTTATAGGATGAGCTTGGAAATATTGCCTTAACTTTCTTGATGCAATCAGTAGACAATAGGCGAGTTTTCCCAACTTGGAGTAATTCATCTCTGCCCCAGTGAGTCTTTTGCTGATATAGTAAACCGGATGTTTAATCCTCTTGTCTTCCCGTATCAGCGCTGCACTTAGAGCATGAGATGACACTGCCAAGTATATAAGAAGATCCTCACCATTGCCGGGCCTAGAAAGTATTGGAGGCGTTTCCATATGACGGATCAACTCATCAAAGGCTTTTTGGCATTCGGGAGTCCATTCAAAGTTCTTCTTTCCTTTCTTCAGAGCGTCAAAGAATGGGATGCACTTATCAGTAGCTTTGGAAATAAACCGACTCAAGGCGGCAACTTTTCCATTGAGACTTTGCAATTCCTTCTTTGTTCTAGGAGCTTTGACTTCTTTTAAGGCAGTAATTTGAGCTGGACTAGCCTCAATGCCCCTAGCGCTGACGATAAAACCCAAGAACTTACCGGATTCGACCCCAAACGAACATTTCAAGGGGTTAAGCTTCATTCTGTATTTTCGAAGGACTGCGAACATTTCTGCTAAGTGCTCAATGTGATCCACTGCTTTCTTAGACTTTACTAACATGTCGTCAACATAAACTTCCATAGTCTTGCCCAATTGCGGCTTGAACATAGCATTAACAAGTCTTTGGCAGGTTGCCCCTGCATTTTTCAATCAGAAGGGCATAACCCTGTAGCAATAAAGGCCAACATCGGTGATAAAGCTCGTGTCCTCCTGATCAGGTTCATGCATCATGATCTGGTTGTATCCGGAGTAGGCATCCATAAAAGACAACAACTCATGTCCCGCTGTTCCATCTACCAGTTGGTCGATCCTGGGCAATGGGAAGCAATCTTTGGGGCAGGCCTTGTTTAGATCTGAAAAATCGATGCACACTCTCCATTTTCCATTAGCTTTCTTAACCAGCACTGGATTTGACACCCAATTCGGATAAGTAGATTCTTTGATGAAGTTATTTTCCATGAGTCGATCAACTTCTTCTTTTAATGCTGCTGACCTTTCTGGACCTTGGGTTCTTCTTTTCTGTTTCACTGGCGTAAATTTTGGGTCAATATTCAGAGCGTGTACTGCAACTTCTGGGGATATTCCACACATATCGGCATGAGTCCAAGCGAAGACGTCCAGATTTGCTTTTAGAAAAGATATCAAGATATTCTGAATTGACACATTAAGCTGTGAACCCACATTCAAAACCTTATTCGGGTCCTTCGGATCAACAGGTACCGGTACTGTCGTTTCCACCGGTGCTACTCTATTTTCCCCTGCATTGGCTTTTCTGGGATCCATCTCTTTTCGTGCCCCGCTATGCTCGCCAGTGCAGGGTCCGCCCCGTAATTGCTACAAGGCTGGTTCTTTGATGCGGACTGGGGTTGCCGCATCCTTTCCCATTTCCCTTTTTCTTGCCTCTCGCAGCTCTGTCAAATAAAACTCCCGCGCAACATTTTGATCCCCTTTTATAACTCCTACTCCATTGTCTGTAGGGAATTTAATGGTGAGGCGCCATGGGGCTAGAACAGCTTTGAACGCTGCGAGCGTCGGACGGCCAAGGAAAGCATTATAAGCAGAAAATTCATCGACAATCACAAATGTTTGCTTGCTGACTACTTTCCTTTCTCCTTCTCCAAGTTCTACAAGCAGATCAATGGTTCCTATTGGTTGCTTTGGCTCCCCAGTGAAGCCAGCGATTTTCTGCGATGAGCCTTGCACATCGACCATAGGGATTTTCATTTGGTCGAATGTCTTCTTGAAGAGGATATTACATGATGCTCCACAATCAATGAGAACTCTTCTGACAATGGCCGGTCCGATACCAGCTGAGATGACCAAGGGGTCTAGGGTAGGAGCTTCGACACCTGTAGAATCCCTGGCTCTGAAAATAATATCATCACTGAAAGTTTTCTGTTGTTTCAGGGGCGTAGTGTCTTCTAAAACAAAGACATCTTCCTCGGCTGGTGCATATTTCAAAGCTCTGGTATATCTCTCCATCTCACCCCAGCTCTTGCCAGCTGGGTGAGGTCCTCCTGTAATGACATTGATAATAGGCCTTCCAGATTCATGCCCTGCAGCCTTTTCACCTGTCCTAGGCTGATGAGCAGGAGCTTGTTGCCCCTGACTTGACGATGCAGGATTGTTGCTATTCTTTTTCACAAATTGCTGCAGCTTGTTTTCTCTTAGCAACTCTTCAATCAGATTTTTCAACTGGCGGCATTCATCGGTCTCATGACCGGGTTGATTATGGAAGCGGCAGAACTTCCCACTCTGTATAGCCTTTTTCCCGGTTCTCAGAGGGATAGGTTTAGGAAAATCAACAGAATCTTTAGTGGCAAGGTAGATATGCTCCGGTGTATGTGATAATGGAGTATAATCTGATGGCTTGAAGGATCGAGGCTTCTTCAGATTACCCTGTTTCTTCCCATTATTATTCTCCCTTTTCTGCCCTACCGATTCACTCTTGCGCGGAGCGACAGTGTTATCTTCAGCTTTTTCTAACACTGCCTTTACCGGTACAGGACGGCTTTCCAGGCGTATGAATTCATCCGCTTTTTTGTAGAACTTTTCAAGGGAGGTTGGCTCCTTCATGTTTAGCCATTTCCCAAATTCGCTCGACTTATCAATAGCCCTCATCAGATAAGTCAATATCATTCGCGGTTCTGCATTGTCCACCTCAGCCAGCGCTATATTAAAGCGATTCAAGAAAGATCTGATAGATTCACCTGGATTCTGTTCTAAACTCGACAGTGACATGATGTCCTTGGCCTTCGAAGCATGTAGTCTGAACTGCTCCTTGAATTTCCTGGTCAAGTCCGAAAACTGATCAATAGATCGGACTGGCAGCTTAGTGAACCACAGTAGAGCCACACCTTCAAGGTATACGGGAAAATATCGGCACTTTATCTCATCAGAGGCTCTGGCACCTGTCATGTGCCAATCATATTTATACAAGAATTCATTCGGATCACTTGTCCCTTTGTAAGCTGGAATAGTTGGGGGGACAAACTTCCTCGGAAACTTCGCCTTTAAGATTTTCTCAGTAAATGGAGTTTTACTCGGGGCGAAACCCCATTCTTTCTCGTCTTCAACCCTTTGCATACTTTCTTTCATGATTTGCCGGACCATTCCAGAAAGATACTCCTCATCATGTCGAGTTCTAGATCCACCAGCCTCCGGAAGCGTTTGCTCAAAGGGACTAGCAGCCCTTTCAGGAGCATCATGAATGTTGCCAGCATAATTCCTTTCATTACCAGCCGGTTGATTGTTTGCCCCCAGCAAATCGTTCAACTTATTCAGAATTAGAGCATTTTGGGCACTTTGAGCCTCTAATTGTGCATTCTGGGCGTTTATCTGCTGGTTTAGCCCTAATATAACAGCATCCAACTCCGCTTTCGTAACTCCAACAGACGGAGTGGGTTGATTAAGAACAGGGGAAGCGGAGGTCCCCTCTTGAACATTCCCAGACCTGACAGATCTACTCTTCCTTCCAGGAGCCATAATCTCAGATGGACTTCTGGTTTTCAAGGAGATTCTCTCTACAAATCTCTATGAAGCAATGATGATAATTTTCCTGGGTTGGGTTCTCAGTGAAAGCACCAAAAATGTTAACGCTAAAATTTGAACGCTAACACCCCGATATAAGTAGAGATTAAGCAAAAGCACCACGCGATAGCTCGGGAACAGATTACAAGCAGATAATAGCGAAAAAGCAGTAAACAACAACAATTTTATAGTGGTTCGGCTTAAGGGTATAGCCTACGTCCACTTTAAGTACTTTTATTGATGATCTCGTTACAAGCTAATACAATTCTTCCCAAGTACAGTACACTTTGAATTACAAGAGACTTAGAACAAGTAGCCTAAACTTCGATGGAGATGAGAGTCTTCGAATCCATGTTGGATGTATGTGATCTCTTCTTGAAGTTGTTTGTAGCGTTCTTTGTGTCTTGAGAGCTTCAAGTGTTGGATTGGTTTGGAATGCAGCAGGGTATCGGCGCTTGAAGAGAATGAGCCAAAAATCCCTTGAATGTTGGGGGTGGCCTTGTATTTATAGGAGTTTTCAGCCTTGAGTCGTGAGTCGTACCCGGCTCATGCCTGACTCATGGCCGAGTCAAATTAGGTCGTGGCCGACTCATAGAATCATCCCTTCACTCCTCTAATGCTTATTCCTCTGCTAGATTTTATGACAAGTCTTGAGTCGTGTCCGAGTCAATCTTCCTTGGCATAGGTACTGTGGCAATGGGTTACGACTCAACGACTTTAAGTCGTGGGCGAGTCATGGTGAGTCGTCTCATGTTAACTCAAGGCCGAACTACTGGCTCGGTCTAAAGAGATAAGTCGTTCTCGAGTCAACCGAACATAACTCCTTTTATGCTAGCATAAGTCGTATACGACTCATCACGGCCGTAGCTGGTCAACGAGTTATCTCATTTCAGCATGGTTTTGAACTTGTCCCTGAAGCCTTAGGTCGTATCACCTTTTAAGTCGTAAACTTTCATGAGTCGTTAATGTCTTACCTTGCGGGCCTTCCTTACTCGTCAGATCCCCTGAGTCGTACAATCTCTCCTTGAGTCCTTTAAGTCGCCTTGGACTTTAGGTCGTTAACTCGTTGAGTCGGGGACTAGATGAGTCGCTGATCCTCCCTGAGTCGTTAGCCTGTTGAGTCAAGGACTTGCTGAGTCGTGTGGTTGTTGAGCCGGGGTCTTGCTGAGTCGGCCTTTTCTTACGAACCGCTAATCCCTTGAGTCGTAAATCCAATGAGTCGGTAAGGACCTTAAGTGGATGAGTCGGGATCAGATGTGTCGGTCCTAGATGAGTCGGACCTAGATAGATGAGTCGTAACTAGATAGATGAGTCGTCCTTCCCTCTACATGGATGAGTCGGTATTAGTTGAGTAAATGAGTCGGTCCAAGTTTCAGCGGGGTTAACAACTGGCTATGGTTCCCGTAACTCTAAACGCTAGCAGTAATGGCCGTCCGAAGAATCGATATCCATAGGGTGCAACATCTACGGTGCATGGTGCAACATCCATCCAAAATGCCAAAACATTGCCGTGCGACTTTTAGAAATGGGCGTATGGATTGGAAATCGAATAGTAACATGGTGCGCCACTCTTCAGCGATGGTAAATTGAAGACCAGCCACGGTGATCCCGTTTTGATCTGAAAATGCACGTGACGAAAGAAAAAAGGGTAAAAAATTTCCGAGATGCAATTGAGGTTCAGATAGTCTTTTTTGGTATGAAATTATCCATTGATGGCTCAAAGCAGTCAGAGCCATAGAACTCACAAAGTGCTTCGTTTTGAATGGTTATGGCTCTCGTAACTCTAAATGAGCCAACAGTTATGGTCATCCAAAGAATCAATATCCATAGGGTGCAACATCTATGGTGCATGGTGCAACGTTCGTCCAAAATGCCAAAACAGTGCCGTACGACTATTAGAAATGGGTGCATGGATTTGAAACGAAACACTATCATGGTGCACCACTCTCTAGCAATTGTAAATCGAAGCCATGCCATGGTGATCCCATTTTAACATAGAATTGCACGTAGAAATCACAAAGAGCTTCATTTTGACTGGTTTTGGCTCCCGTAACTCTAAATGAGCTAACTATTACGGCCGTCCGAAGAATCGATATCCACAGGGTGCAACATCTACGGTGCAAGGTGCAACATCCGTCCAAAATGCAGAAACAGTGCGGTATGACTTCTAAAAATGGGTGAATGGATTTGACACGAAACAGTACCATGGTGCACCATTCTTCAGCGATGGTAAATCGAAGACCCGCCAAGGTGATCCTGTTTTACTGTAAAAATTCACGTGACGAAAATACGAAGGGGAAAAACTTCTGAGGCCCGATTGATGTTCGGATAGTCTTTTTTGGGGTATGAAACTAACCATTGAAAGATTAAAGCTATCAAAGCCATTGACCTGACAGAGATATTCATTTTGACTGGTTGTGGCTCCCATAACTCTAAACGAGCCAATAGTAATAGCCGTCCGAAGAATCGATATCAACAGGGTGCAACAACTACAGTGCATGGTACCACATCCATCCAAAATGCCGAAATAGTATCGTATGACTTTTAGGAATGGGTGTATGGATTTGAAATGGAAAAGTATGATGATGCACCACTCTCCAGCTATGATAAATCGAAGACCATCCACGGTGATCCCGTTTTAACGTAAAAATGCACGTAATGAAAAAACGAAGGGTAAAAAACTTTCAAGACCCGAATGATGTTCGGATAGTCTTTTTTGGCATGAAACTATCCCTTTATTGCTTAAAGCCATCAAATCCGTAGAACTCACAGAGAGCTTCGTTTTGACAAGTTATGGCTCCCGTAACTCTAGAGGAGCTAACAGTTATGGCCATCCGAAGAATCGATATCCATAGGGTGCAACATCCACGGTGCGAGGCGCAACATCCGTCCAAAATGCCGACACACTGCCGTACGACTTTTAGAAATGGGTGCATGGATTTGAAACAGAACAATACCATGGTGCACCACTCTCCAGCGATGGTAAATCGAAGACCAGCCACAGTGATGCCGTTTTAATGTAAAAATCCACGTGACGAAAAAACGAAGGTAAAAAACTTCCGAGACCCAATTGAGGCTCGGATAGTTTTTTCGGGTATAAAACTAACCATTGAATGATTAAATCTATCAAGGCTGTAGAACTGATAGAGAGCTTCGTTTAGACTGGTTGTGGCTCCCATAAATCTAAACGAGCCAACAGTTATGGCCGTCCGAATAATCGATATCCACAGGGTTCAACAATCATCCAAAATTCCAAAACAGTGTCGTGCGACTTTTAGAAATGGGCACGTGGATTTGAAATAGAATAGTAACATGGTGCACCTCTCTAGAGATGGTAAATCAAAGACCAGCCACGGTGATGCCGTTTTAACGTGAAAATCCACGTGACGAAAAAACGGAGGGTAAAAAGCTTTCGAGACCCGATTGAGGTTTGGATAGTCTTTTTTGGTATGAAATTATCCATTGATGGCTTAAAGTAGTAAGAGCCATAGAACTCACATAGTGCTTCATATTGACAGGTTCTGGCTCCTGTAACTCTAAACGAGCCAACATTATGGCCGTTCGAAGAATCGATATTCATAGGGTGCAAATCAGTTATGCATGGTGCAACATCCATCCAAAATGCCAAAACAGTGTCGTACAGCAATTAGAAATGGGTGCATGGATTTGAAATGGAATAGCACCATGGTGCACCACTCTCCAGCGATGGCAAATCGAAGACTTGCTACGGGGATCCCGTTTTATTGTAAAAATGCACGTGACGAAAAAAAGAAGGGTAATAATCTTTCGAGATCCGATTGAGGTTCGAATGGTCTTTTTTTGGTATGAATCCATTGACGTATTAAAGCTGTCAATGCCGTAGAAATCATTGAGAGCTTTGTTTTGACAGGTTATGGCTCCCGTAACTCTAAACGAGCCAGTTGTTATGGCCGTCCGAAGAATCGATATCAACAGGGTGCAACATCTATGGTGCGTGGTGCAACATCCATCCAAAATGCCAAGACAGTGTCGTATGACTTTTAGAAATGGGCGCATGATTTGAAACAGAACAGTACCATGGTGCACCACTCCCTGGCGATGGTAAATCGAAGACCCGCCCCCGGGTTTCCATTTTACCGTAAAAATCCACATGATGAAAAAACGAAGGGTAAAAAACTTCTATGACCTGATTGAGGTTCGGATAGTTTTTTTGGGTATGAAACTAACCATTGAAGGCTTAAACCTGTCATGGCGGTGGAACTGAGTTTCGTTTTGACTGGTTATGGCTCTCGTAATTCTAAACGAGCCAACAGTTATGGTCGTCCAAAGAATCGATATCCACAGGGTGCAACATTGGTCAAAGTGCCGAAATAGTGCTGCGCGACTTTTAGAAATGGGCGCAGGGATTTGAAATGGAATGGTAAGATGGTGCACTACTCTCCAGCGATGGTAAATCGAAGACCAGCCTAGGTGATCCCATTTTAACGTGAAAATGCATGGGACAAAAAAATGGAGGGTAAAAAACTTTCAAAAACCGATTGGGGTTCGGATAATCTTTTTTAGTATGAAATTATCGATTGACGGATTAAAGCTGTCACAGCCATAGAACTCACAGAGTGCTTCATTTTGACTGGTTACGACTTCTGTAACTCTAAATGAGCCAACAGTTATGGCCATTCGAAGAATAAATATCCATAGGGTGCAACATCTATTGTGCATGGTGCAACATCCGTCCAAAATGCCAAAACTGTGCCGTTCAACTATTAGAAATGGGGGCATGGATTTGAAATGGAACAGTAACATGGTGCACCACTCTCCAATGATGAAAAATCGAAGCCCAGCCACGGTGATCCCGTTTTAACGTAAAATTGCACGTGACGAAAAAACGAAGGGTAAAAATCTTCTAAGCTCTGATTGAGGTTTGAATAGTCTTTTTTTTTTGTATGAAACTATCCATTGATGGCTTAAAGCTGTCAATGTCGTAGAAATCATGGAGAGCTTCGTTTTTACTAGTTGTGGCACCCGTAACTCTAAACGAGCCAACTGTAATGGTCGTCTGAAGAATCAATATCCACAGGGTGCAACATCTACGGTGCAAGGTACAACATTCGTCCAAAATGCCGAAATAGTACCGTACGACTTTTAGAAATGGGTGCATGGATTTGAAATGAAACAGTAGCATGGTGCACCACTCTCCAGCGAGGGTAAATCGAAGACACACCGCGGTGATCCTATTTTACCACAAAAATTCATGTGACGGAAAAAATATGGGTAAAAAACTTCCAAGACCTAATTGAGGTTCGGATAGTCTTTTTTTGGGTATGAAACTAACCATTGAAGGCTTATAGCTGTCAAACCCATTAACCTTATAGAGAGCTTCGTTTTGACTGGTTGTGGCTCCTGTAACTTTAAACGAGCCAACATTGATGGCCGTTCGAAGAATCGATATCCACAGGGTGCAACATCTACAGTGCATGGTGCCACATCCATTCAAAATGCCGAAATAGTTTCGTATGACTTTTAGTAAAGGGTGCATGGATTTGAAATGGAAAAGTACCATGATGCACCACTCTCCAACTACGGTAAATCGAAGACCAGCCACGGTGATCTCGTTTTAAGGGTGAAAAACTTCCAAGACCCGAATGAGGTTCTGATAGTCTTTTTTGGGTATGAAACTATCCATTTATTGCTTAAAGCCATCAATTTCATAGAACTCACAAAGTGCTTCATTTTGACTAGTTATTGCTCTTGTAACTCTAAACGAGCCAACAGTTATGGCCGTCCGAAGAATCGATATCCACAGGGTGCAACATCGACGGTGCATGGTGCAACATCCTCCAAAATCCCGAAACAGTGTCGTACGACTTTTAGAAATGGATGCATGGATTTGAAACGGAACAGTACCATGGTGCACCACTCTCCAGCGATGTTAAATCTAAGACCAGCCACGGTGATCCCGTTTTAACGTAAAAATCCACACGACGAATAAACGAAGGGTAAAAAACTTTCGAGATCCGAATGAGGTTCGGATAGTCTTTTTTGGCTATGAAACTACCCATTTATGGCCTGAAGCTATCGAAGCCATAGAGCTCACAGAGAGCTTCGTTTTGAATGGTTGTAGTTCCCGTAACTCTAAACTACCAAATAGTTATGGCCGTCCGAAGAATCGATATCCACAGGGTGCAACATCGACGGTGCATGGTGCAACATCCTCCAAAATCCCAAAACAGTGCCGTACGACTTTTAGAAATGGATGCATGGATTTGGAATGGAACAGTACCATGGTGCAACACTCTCCATCGATGGTAAATCGAAGACTAGCCACGACGATCCCGTTTTATCATAAAAATTCATGTGATGAAAAAACGAAGGGTAAAAAACTTCCGAGACACGATTGAGGTTCGATAGTTTTTTTAGGTATGAAACTAACCATTGACGGCTTAAAACTATCAAAGCCATTGACCTGAAAGAGAGCTTTGTTTTTTTGTTTATGGCTCCCTTAAATCTAAACGAGCCAACAGTTATGGCCGTCCGAAGAATCGATATATACACGGTGCAACATCTATGGTGCATGGTGCAACATCCGTCCAAAATGCCAAAACAATAGTGTACGACTTTTATAAATGGGTGCATGGATTTGAAATGGAATAGTACCATGGTGCACCACTCTCAAGCGGATGTAAATAGAAGACCAGCCTCGGTGATCTCGTTTTAATGTAAAAATGCACGTGTCGGAAAAAAAGAGGGGCTAAAAACTTTCGAGACCCGATTAAGGTTCGGATATTCTTTTCTTAGTGTGAGACTATCCATTGACGGCTTAAAACTGTCAACTAACAGAGAGCTTTTTTTTTTACTGGTTATGGCTCCCGTAACTTTAAACGAGCCAACTATTATGGCCGTCCGAAGAATCAATATCCATAGAGTGCAACATCTACGGTGCAAGGTGCAACATCCATCCAAAATGCCGAAACAGTGCCGTACAACTTTTAGAAATGGGTGCATGGATTTGAAAAGTACCATGGTGAACCACTCTCCAGTGATGGAAAATCAAAGACGAGCCACGGTGATCCCGTTCAAACGTAAATTGCACGTGACGAAAAAACGAAGGGTAAAAAACTTCCGAGACCCGATTGAGGTTCGAAAAGTATTTTTTGGGTATGAAACTATCCATTGATGGCTTAAAGCAGTTAGGGCCGTAAAACTCACAGAGAGCTTCGTTTGGGCTGGTTATGGCTCCACGAAATCTAAACGAGCCAATAGTTATGGCCGTCCGAAGAATCGACATCCACATGGTGCAACATCTACGGTGCAAGGTGCAATATCCGTCCAAAATGTCGAAATAGTACCGTACGACTTTTAAAATATGTGCACTGATTTGAAATGGAATAGTACCACGGTGCACCACTCTCCAACAATGGTAAATCGAACACCTGCCACGATGATCCTGTTTAACCGTAAAAATCCACGTGTAGAAAAAACGAAGGGTAAAAAACTTCCAAGACCTGATTGAGGTTCAGATACTCTTTTTTTGGTATGAATCTATCCGTTGATGGCTTAAATGAGTCAAGCCGAAGAACTCACTGATAGCTTCGTTTTGACAAGTTATGTCTTCTGTAACTCTAAACGAGCCAATAGTTATGCCGTCCGAACAATCGATATCCATGGTTGGCAACATCTACGGTGCAAGGTGCAACATCCGTCCAAAATGCCGAAAAAGTGCCGTATGACTTTTAGAAATGAGTGCATGGATTTGAAATGGAACAGTACCATGGTGCACCACTCTTCAATGATGGTAAATCGAAGATCAGCCACGTTGATCCCATTTTAACGTAAAATTGCACGTGACGAAAAAACAAAGGGTTGAAAACTTCGGAGACCCAATTGAGGTTCGGATATTGTTTTTTGGATAGAAACTATCCATTGGCGGCTTAAAGCAGTCAAACCCATAGTACTCACAAAGAGCTTAGTTTTGACTGGTTATGGCTCCTGTATCTCTAAACAAGCCAATAATTATAGTCGTCCGAAGAATCAATATCCATAGGGTGCAACATTTGCGGTGCAAGGTGCAACATCCATCCAAAATGCCGAAAAAGTGCCTTACGACTTTTAGAAATGGGTGCATGAATTGGAAACGGAATAGTATCATGGTGCACAACTCTCGAGCAATGGTAAATCGAAGACCAGTCTTGGTGATCCTGTATTACATTAAAAATTCCCATGACGAAAAAACGAAGGGGAAAAAACTTCCAAGACCCGATTGAGGTTCGGGTAGTCTTTTTTGGGTATGAAACTAACCATTGAAGGATTAAAGCTATCAAAGCCCTAGTACTCACAAAGAGCTTCGTTTTGAATGCTTATGTCTCTCGCAACTCTAGACGAGCTAACAGTTATGGCAGTTCGTAGAATCGATATCCACAGTGTGCAACATCTACGGTGCATGGTGCAACATCCGTCCAAAATGTCGAAACAGTGCCCTACGGGTTTTGGAAATGGGTGCATGGATTTGAAACGAAACAGTGGCATGGTGGTCCACTCTTAAGTGATGGTAATTAGAAAACCAGCCATGGTGATCCTGTTTTAACGTAAAAGTGAACATGACAAAAAAACGAAGGGTACAAAAAATGCGAGACCCGATTGAGGTTCAGACAGTCCTTTTGGGTATGAAACTAATCATTTATGGCCTAAATCTATCAAAGCCGCAGAAATCATAGAGAGCTTCGTTTTGATTGGTTATGGCTCCCGTAAATCTAAACGAGCCAACTGTTATGGCCGTCCGAAGAATCAATATGCACAAGGTGCAACATCTACGGTGATCCGTCCAAAATGTCGAAAAAGTGTCGTATGTCTTTTAGAAATGGGTGCATGGATATAAAATGGAATAGTATCATGGTACACCACTCTCCAGCGATGGAAAATCGAAGACCAGCCATGGTGATCCCATTTTACCGTAAAAATCCACGTGACAAAAAAACGTAGGGTAAAATTCTTCCGAGACTCGATTGAGGTTCGGATAGTCTTTTTTGGGTATGAAACTAAACATTGACGGCTTAAAGTGGTCAAAGCCGTAGAACTCACAGAGAGCTTCGTTTTGACTGGTTTTGTCTTCTATAACTCTAAACAAGCCAACAGTTATGGTCATCCGATGAATCGATATCCATCGAGTGCGACATCTCTAGTGCAAAGTGCAACATCCGTCCTAAATGTCGAAACAGTGCCGTTCAACTTTTAGAAATGGGTGCATAGATTTGAAATGGAACAGTACCATGGTGCACCACTTTACCGCGATGGTGAACCGAAGACTAGCTATGGTGTTTGCACAAAAAATGGGCAAACACCTCCAAGTCGTATGTTTTAGTTGATCTTATGTTGTTCTTAGTGATTTGGGTGATTTATGCAAATACGTAAAAAGCAAGGACTAAGCTGTAAAAGACACACAGATTTATAGTGGTTCGGCCAGAATGTGCCTACATCCACTTTATATGTTATTCTCCTTTATTGTTCGGATTACAAGTACAAAGCTTTGATTACAAGTGTATGAAAGTTGTTTGAAAGTTCTGTCCGTGCTTGAGCTCTCAAACTTGTCTGCCATTGTTGTACCCCTGCCCCTCTATTTATAGAGTGAGGTTAGGAGTAGGGGTCTTGGATGTATATAGCCGCTGGTGGGTCTGGGCTGATGTGATCTGGCCTGGCATTGTTGATTCGGTAACGCCTTGGCTCGGTAGTGAGTGGAGCATGGATTGGTCCGGTGGTAGGTGGAGCGTTGAGTTCTGGTCCGGTGGTGCTTTGGTTCGGCAGTGCATGGAGGCGTTGATTGGTTCGGTGATGGTTGGAGGTGGCTGGTTCTGTAGTGCCTTCTTAGCCTTGATTCGGTAGTGTGGTTCGGTGGTGCCTTCTTAGCCTTGATTCGGTAGTGTGGTTCGGTGGTGAGAGGGGTGTGGATTGATTCGGTGATGAGTGGAGTTGGGATTGATTCGGTGGTGAGTGGAGTTGGTCCGGTGGCAGAGGATTGGTGCCGAATTAGGATTGATTCGGTGGTGAGTGGAGTTGGTCCGGTGGGACTTCGTCCAACATTTACCCCCCAAAGCGGGGCATATGCCTGCATATGTCGCGTTTTTTTATTTGGACACCCTCATTCGGCCCGAGTGCCGAATCGGTTGGTCCAGCTATCCTTCTCTTGCCTATAAGTATGGGCTCCATGCCTCCGTTATTCCTTACCATTTGAAAGAGCCGATCCAAATTCTTAACTACCGAATTAATCATAGTGCCGAATCAGATTTGACTGCCGGTCCAGGTGAGGCATTCTCTTGTCGAATAAACTTTATGCTTGAATTACCGAGTGCAACTTATGGAGGATGAGTACCGAATGGACTCCTAGACTCAAACTACCGAATGGGACTATGGGAGTACGAGGGCTGAATGGATCCTTAGACTCACACTACCGAATGAAATTTTGGGAGTGTGAGTTCCGAATGGATTCTTAGACTCGTACTACCGAATGAAATTTTCTGTTTTGAATTATGAATGAGATTTCAGGCTGCACATACTCGCTTGTTTATATCTCTTGTTCTAACGATGCATTTTCTCGTGTTGCAGATAATGTCTTATAAAGTAGAAACTCGTTCTGACAAGAAGAAATCCAAGGATAAAGGAGAGTCCTCCATAGTGCCCCCAGTTCAGGCAGAACCAGAACGACATGGGCCAACTCCGAGATCGCTAGTAGATGGGTACGGTCCTCAAGAGCTCCTGAACTCACCGCCTGATTGCTTTTCCAGCTCCCTCAAAGACGAGCAGCTTGACGTTATATCTAGATCCTTTGGGATTGAAAGTGCGCATATGCTGTTGCCAGGGAAAGGAGTGATGCCGTATAATCCCCCTGAAGGATATTTTGCTTATAGTAGGTATCACTGCATGTGTGGTGCCATTCCTCCGATCAATGCTTGGATAGTCAGCTTCATCACATACTTGAAGGTGGCCCCTTTCCAGCTTCAGCCCAACTCCTATGCCATCTTGGTGAGTCTGTTTATCATCTTCTAGAGAAAATACGGGCGTCCTCCTTTCAACCGGGAGATTCGGTATCTGTACAACCTGAGAGGCTACAAGAAGGGGTCTCCATACATTAGCTTAGAATCGGCCGTGTCTTTCAAGCCAGTCCTAGACTTATGTTCAAAATTTAGCATGTTCAAGAAGGAATGGTTTTTTGTCAAGGATGACTCTGTTTCTTTCCACTTCTTCACTTCTGGCTATAAGTTGAACCTTATTTATGATTTCCGCTCTGACTGCAATGCTCCTTCTTATGTGTTTTATTTCTTGCTAGCGACAGGTGGCTTTGCGGTTGTAGAGAACGATCGTCTGGTTCGGATGGCTAAGGAAATAGAAGCCATTCCGGAAAGGGAGAGGGCAGCTTCTTACTTGATCAGGAATGCTACTCTTCTAGGGCACAACTTGATTCTACCACGCCAGTCTTTGATCAAGCAAAGAGACACAACTGAGGAGAGGGCCGCCAAAGCTAAAGGAGGGGCCACGGCGAAGAGCGGCAAAAGGAAACCCTTCTCGAAACATCCAATTGCCGGGGGGAAGAAACTTAAGAAGTCCGACGGTCCCTCCCCCAGCACATGTCCTGACATACCGGAGGAGGAAGATGTGGAGGAGGAAAGAGGTGAGGATGAAGGAGGTGAGGAGGAGAGCGGAAGTGATGGAGAAGGTGATGGTGATGGTCATGGTAATGATGGTGGCGATGGACAGAGTGGTATTGGTGCTGGAGTTTTGTCTTCT
The DNA here is from genome assembly GCA_030765085.1 of Allium cepa. Lineage (NCBI taxonomy): Eukaryota > Viridiplantae > Streptophyta > Magnoliopsida > Asparagales > Amaryllidaceae > Allium > Allium cepa. The sequence goes on from CM060943.1 coordinate 45,314,629, forward strand.
GAGCAAGCAGGTGTGATCCAGGAGTGGACGGATGATGCTTTCCGTCTAGCTTTCGAAGGGTTGGAGGGAGAACCGGCTTTGGTAGAGGAGCCTAAGAAAGCTGACAAGGTCGGGACCGGTGCCGATTCATCTTCCAAGAGTGTTTTAGCTGAGGCAACTTCCGCGACCCAAGGTGAATTTTTGACTTCTGCGGACTCCATTTATGATAAGGATTTAGGAATATTTTATGGTCAGCTCCCATCCTGGAATGAGATCCAGGACTTATTGCAGTATCTTACTCCTCCCCAAGGTTTGTATAATAAAAGCATCTCTTGACTCCTCTTAACTTGGTATATTTCTTGAATCATAGCTTAATGTATGCTTGTAACACTTGATTTTTTGTCCCATAAGTGGGTAAAGCGGCCAAGACATCAGATGTTCGGCACTGTCTTGAACAATACAAACTCCTCAGGGCTTCTACTAAACCAAAGCCTCCGACTAACCGCCCTGGAGACGTAGTTGGATACCGTCCTCTTCTTGAAGTTATCGAAGAGGATATCCAGAAGAAGAAGAGGAGTCGCACCCTGCTCGAATCTCCATCTGGCCCTCAGCCCCCAACTCAGCCTCTTCAGGATACCACGGAGGAGAATACTGAGTTTATACCATCGCCGCACCCGTCTGAAAATCCAACCGTTACCCCGATAGATCATCCCAGGTTGGCTCGTAATCCGTTTGCGGGTCATCCGGATCTGCATCCGGGTTCTCGCGATATTACCTTTGATGAGGCCACCGGTGAGCACCTTCTCCCTCGCAATCCTATGGTAAGAGTACTAGATGAAGCTAAGTCCCTGGACCTTGATTTTCTTACCACTCGGGTTGTAAATTTGGGGAACGAAGCCGTGGCAAACATCGACCGGGTTGCTGAGGAAACCAGGAAGCTGATGGGGCATCATGCCCGACTGGTCAAGGCTGGGGAGGAAATCGGGAGTGCTAACATTCAACTGCGGTTGATGGTTTCCGACCAAGCCAAACAACTCGCTGATCGGGCCATCCAGATCTCTCAACATGAGGCCACCTCTAGGCAATTAAAGAAAACCATGGAAGAGGCCAGCAGAGAAGAGTTACAGAAAATGGAGGCTGCCTGTAAGGAACAGATTGATATGGCTATTGCAACGGTGGACGAGGTTCGGAAAGCGGATCTTGAGCGGGTACAGGAGTTGTCCAAGAAACTTAAAGCCGTGGAGCTTGCTCAGACCAAGCTGAAGGAGGAGATGGAGGCGATGAGGAAATCCTTCCAGGCTGACTGCTCGCGATACCGATCGGAGAGGGATGCCCTACTGCAAAGCTGTTTTCTTCTGAGGACCGAATAAGGGAGTTCGAAGAGAATGAGGGGATAATGGATGAGATGCTTCAGGATGTATACTTTCACACTTGTAAACAGGGCAACTTATCTTGGATGGATGATTATCCTCGAGTTATGGACAGAATTTATCTCAGGGCCCTGGAGGAGGCTATGGCCGAAGTAGATAAGGTGGGTGGCGTGGCCTTTAGAATGGATGTGGTTACGGCTCAATTCACCAAGGAGGAGAAGGTGGCGGTGAAAGAGGGTATGCGGCTGCTTGCTGCTGAGGAGGTTGGTGTGCAGTTAGAGGATGATGACCAAAGAGCAGATGCCGGTAAGTTTCACCTTTTAGCTTTTCATAACTTGATTGCTTATTGCTTATTTAATGGATTCTTCTTCTGGATTGGACAGGAGAGACCTCCGAAGCACCGACTACCTCTGGAAAGCATGCTGAGAGTCTCGATCCTGCGGCTAAGTAGATCTTGGAGGGCCGACGGGATAGAGGTGAAGCTCCGATGCAGCTGACTCCTTGACTTGACCTGGATGTCTTTTGGTTTGTTTGACATTGCTGTCTATGCTATTCTCAAAACATTAATGTAACTTTTAGGCTATAATTATGTTATTCGTAACGAACGACTTTATTATTGGCATGTAATTTTTAACTTAAGCTGGTTCTGTCATATTTGAATGCTGTCGTTATTTTGGTTTGTTGCATAAGAAATATAGCTGTGCACATGTCTATGATTCAATTGTGTTTGGTGTCAAGTTTTTGCTTAAAATATGATTTCATATCTTGTAATGCTAGTGTGACGTGCGAATAAATTATAGCTACGTATTTATATACAAATGTAGAAGATACCGCCCTTCATGTTTTAGTTATAGATGGTAGCTTTGAATGTCTTGTATGAATGAGTATGGAATGCAGCTAAGTGACGCGTCATCTAGTTGCGAGTTGCTATCTCCATTAGCGAGCGTCTCTTATTTTATGTCCTGTACTTTAGGCATCGTTATAGAGGATAGGAGGAAAGTTTTTAAAAATAGAAATATAAGAAATAGTAAAACTTCCAATCACAGAAGGCCTTCGATGTGCTTAAGTTCGTGGTAAACGGGTTTTGTAGTCACTTTCCCTAGCTGTGGGTCTTGGAGATATTTGTCACCCATCTTACGCCTCCGCGGGGAGTTTTTTTTTTACCACAGCCGTACTTAAGACACTCGGAGCCGAGATCGCGCACGGTAACTACCCGGGCCATTATGGCCCGTAATCGTGGGTATTATTCGATTTACCGTGGCTGGCTAGCGTGGGTGCTGATCGTCAACTATGAACTACCCATGGCTAGCCACACCTTATGTTGAGGCTTAAAATAGGTTCACGGTTGCCAGCGAGCCGAACGCCATAATGAGCTACCTAGGCTATGGTTGGCCTACTCGGTGGATTATAATCGGCTCATTACAGTTGGCTTTAAGTGCCCTCGCGAGCAATGAGTCAACCCGCAGCAGAGGGATGCTGGAGCAAAAGTGTCTCATTGGCGGGGGCATAGATTCGTATAGTACCTGTTAGGTCATGTCTAAGTGGAGTTGCGCTGTGATGTGCCTTGAATGGAAATGTCGTTTACACAGGATTTTGTTCAACAGAAAAGGATAAAGCTCAACAAGCAGCCAAGATATAAAGGAACAAGCTAAAAAAGAGACAAGTTTTTAAAGTGGTTCGGCACGAAAATGCCTACGTCCACTGATTCTCTTTATTAATTCACTTCATATGGGCAGTACAAGTTAAGAAAAGTATCGACGAAGGTGTTGGATGTTCCATGCCCTCTGGAACACCTCTCCGTCCACTGTTGACAAAATATAAGCTCCGTTGTGGAGGTCTTTATGAATTACATATGGTCCGTCCCAGATTGAATCTAGCGCTCCGGGGCGCGAGAAGATTCGCCTGAGGACAAGATCTCCTTCTTGTAAGCTGCGATGCTTGACTTTCGAGTTGTATAACGCTGCCACTTTTCGCTTGTGAGCTGCTGCTTTGAGTGCTGCATCATTTCTTCTCTCTTCAATTAGATCCAAAGACATGTGAAGTCGTTCTCTTCTGGGTTATAGTGGATCCTACGGTGGGAAGACACTATAGTTTCGACTTGGAGCATGGCCTTTGATCCGTATGCCAAAGAGAAAAGAGTATGCCCCGTTGATGTTCTGAAGGATGTGCGGTAGGCCCAAAGTGCCGTAGGAAGTTCATCCTCCCAAGCGCCTGTTGATATTTCAAGTTTCCTCTTGATTAGAGTTTTGAGAATTTTGTTGACAGCTTCGACTTGTCCATTTGCCTGGGGATAAGATACAGATGAGAAGCTTTTGTGAATTCCGTGCTCTTGGCACCGGTCGGCGAATTCCTCGCTGTCAAACTGAAGTCTATTGTCCGATATGATTTTGAGTGGGACTCCGTACCTGCATAGAACATTTTTGATCAAGAAGTTGATAACTTTTGTCGAAGATATTTTATTTAGAGGTTCCACTTCCACCCATTTGGTGAAATAGTCGACTGCCACTATAGCATATTTGGCTCTGCCCCGGCCCATTGGCAGTTCACCAATCAAGTCAATTCCCCATACTGCAAAAGGCCAAGGGCTGGTCATTTGAGTAATCACATTTGTTGGTAGCCGAGAAATCTTAGCAAATTTCTGACATCTGTTACATATTTTGACGAAGTCTAAGGCGTCTTTGTTTAAGGTGGGCTAGAAATGTCCATATCGGAGTATCTTCTTTGCCAGAGTCTGCCCTCCAGTGTGATCTCCGCAGCTTCCTTGATGGATGTTGGATAAGATTTCCTCGGCCTCCTTTCCAGCAACACACCTTAATAAGGGGTTAGAGAAGCCGCGCCGATAGAGGATGCCTTCTTGTATTGTGTAGCGGGAAGCTTTCCTCAGGATTTTCTTGACTTTGTTACGCCCGTCGGGTAGTGTGCCATCTTGTAAGAATTTTCGGATGGGAGTCATCCAAGTTTCCTCTACGATTGCAGCTATCAGATTCACTTGCTCGAAACTCGGGGTTAGTTGCTTTGAGATGGCTACTGTTTTGGAAATGGTGCCATCTCTCATGCTAGCTTGCTTCGCCATTTCGTCGGCCTCCTGGTTCTCTTCTCGAGGAATGTGTTTGATTAAATAGTGATCCAATTGATCGAGCAGCAGCTTGGTCTTCTTTAGATATGCTGTGAGTCGTTCTCCTCGAGTCTGGAATTCTTCTAGTATTTGATTTACCATAAGTTGCGAATCACTATGAAGACATAAAGAACTGACTCCAATCTCTAAGGCAAGTCCTAATCTAGCTATTACTGCTTCATATTCTGCATCGTTGTTGGTGGCGGCGAATTCCAACCTTAGAGCATAATGCAGCTTCCTTCCCCTAGGAGTGATTATTACAATACCTGCCCCCAAGCCATGTTCGTTTGTTGCTCTATCCACAAAGAGATTCCACTTGATGTCTTCTGTTATTTCGGATTGCTCCTTACCTTTGTTGGTGGTGAATTCGGCAATGAAATCGGCCATGGCTTGTCCCTTGATGGCGGTGCGAGGATGGTAGGTGATATCATATTGACTCAGTTCAATGCACCATTTGAGTAGTCGCCCAGAAGTGTCGGGACGATGGAGCACCTGCCTTAGCGGTTGATCGGTTAGAACCCTGATGGGATGAGATTGGAAATAGTGTCGCATTTTCCGTGATATGATTAGTAAACAGTATGCTAGCTTCTCGAGTTTAGGATACCGGGCTTCCGCCCCCGTAAACCTCTTACTTATAAAGTATACTGGCCGTTGCGTGCGGTTGTCTTCTCTTACCAAAGCGACGCTTAAAGCATGAGGTGGCACAGCAAGGTATAGGTATAGCTCTTCGCCTTCGTTCAGAGTTGAGAGTACTGGTGGCCCCTAGAGGTGTTCGATTAGGTTAAGGAAGGCTGTTAAGCATTCTTCAGTCCATTCGAACTTTCCTTTGTCTTTCTTTAGAGCTTCAAAGAAAGGGATGCATTTGTCAGTTGCTTTAGAGACGAATCTACTTAGGGCGGCCACCTTCCCATTTAGGCTTTGCATTTCTCTTCGAGTGGATGGTATCTTGATATATTTTAGAGCTCGGACTTGTTCGGGGTTTGCTTCGATCCCCCTGGCATGGACGATGAATCCTAAGAACTTTCCTGATGATACCCCGAAGGAGCACTTTAGAGGATTCAGCTTCATCCCATATTAGCGAAGTACTTGAAACATCTCGTCCAGGTGGCTTACGTGATCGTCGTCTTTCCTCGACTTTACTAGCATGTCATCCACATAAGCTTCCATAGTTCGCCCTATTAGTTCCGCAAACATCTTGTTGATGAGACGCTGATAAGTAGCTCCGGCGTTTTTAAGTCCAAAAGGCATTACTCTGTAGCAGTACAATCCCCGGTCAGTGATGAAACTAGTGTGGTCTTGATCGGGGGCGTGCATAGGAATTTGGTTATATCCCGAGTATGCGTCCATAAAAGATAAGAGTTCGTGCCCGAGTGTGTTGTCCACAAGCTGATCGATTCGGGGGAGTGGGAAGCAATCCTTTGGGCAAGCGTCATTTAAGTTGGAGAAGTCAATGCACGTTCGCCACTTCCCATTAGCCTTCTTTACTAGAACCGGGTTAGCGATCCACTCTGGGTAGATGGCTTCTCGTATGAAGTTATTGGCAAGTAGGTTCTTTACTTCTTCATCGAGGGCTGCTGATCGTTCTGCCCCCATACTTCTCTTTTTCTGCTTCACTGGAACCCTGGTAGGATCGATGCTCAGTACGTGGCATGCTATGTCTAGGGAGATTCCAGTCATGTCAGCGTGCATCCATGCAAATACATCCAAGTTGTGGCGAAGAAAATCAACGAGCTGATCCTTCAATTCTTCTCTTAGCTGAGATCTGATTCTCAGTAGCCTACTTGAGTCGTGTTTGTCTACATAACAAACTCCATAGCCTCTGCAAGCTCGGCTGTGGCCTCCTCCTCTTTGTCCCTGGGGTCTAATTCATTGAAATGATCACTGGTATATCGAAGAGGAGGGGCTTTCTTTAGTTGCTATGCTTCCAAGTTTTTCTTGCAGAGAGTAGTCTCTGCACTCTTCCCTTTATCCTTCCTGCGTTTATTGCGAAGTTCAGTTACATAGCAATCTCGAGCGGCGTCTTGATCTCCCTCTACTTCCACTACTCCATTGTCTGTTGGAAATTTCATCTTCAGGCACCACGGAGCCAGGACAATTTAGAAATCAGACAAGGCGGGTCTTCCTAAAAAGGCGTTGTTGGCGGAGTGGTTATCTATTAGCACAAATGTTTGTTTCCGCACAACGGAGCGGGGATAACTTCCTATTTCAACAAAGAGGTCCAATTGCCCAAGGGGCATCTTCGCATCTCCAGTGAAACCGTGTAGTGGTTTGTTGCAGGAAGACACATCCTTTATCGAAAGCTTCATTTTGTCGAAAGCATGCTTGAATAGGATATTTACTAAGCTTCCAGTGTCTATTAGAATTCGGAAAACTTCGGCTGGGCCGAACCAGGCAGAGATGACCATAGGATCCATGTGAGGGTACTGCCTTCCTTCTAGGTCACGCCTACTGAATGTGATGTCATCATTCTCTTTCCGCTTCGGGTGGCGTTCTTCTATAACAGAATTAATGCAACCTTCATTGTTTCTAAGTGACTCTCCGTATCTTTCCATCTCTGCCCAGCTTCTGCCGGCGATGTGTGGTCCTCCCGATATTGTATGGACCACTATCTTCTCTTGACTGGAGCCGCTGGTGTTGCGATTTCCCCCGCCTATTTCTGGGAGGGGTAGCCCTGGGTTCTCATTGACAGGAGTTGGAGTCCTGTTCTGACCTTTTACATACGCTCCAGTCTCTGCCTTCTGATGTGTTCTTCAATTAGGTCTCGGAGATGATGGCATTCATTGGTATCATGCCCATGAGATTCGTGGAAGCGGTAGAACTTTCCAGACTTAATTGCATTATCTGATTCCTTCTTGTACGGGGGGCGTTTGTATTTAACTTCGTCTTGGGTGGCCAGGAAGATGTTTTCGATTGTTTCATTTAAGGGAGTGTAAGCGTCAAATCTTGGTCCTGGCCGGTATAGACGCTTTTCTCCTTTCTTGCCCCCAGCATATTCTCTGGAGTCATTTCTTCAAACGTCCTTTGCTACAACGAGTGTGTTGCCATGAGCTGCCTTAATTTGTTGCCATGTCTGCCTTTCAGTGGCAGTGTCTTCAAGTCTCATATACCTTCCGGCTTCATGGAAGAAATCGGGTAGGGTAGCTGGTTTTTCTTTCGTTAGTCTTCTAGCAAATTTAGTATCCGGATGCACACCACTACAGAGGGCCATTAAGATAAGTTTCTCATCGGCATCTTGGACCGCGACCGCTGCGGCGTTGAATCGGGTTAGATATTGTTGCACTGTCTCTCCAGGCTTCTGTTTGATATTAGATAGGGAGTAAGCGTCCTTGGGTTGTTCCACATGAATGCGGAATTGGCTGATGAACTTTTCTTTCAACATTTCCCATGAGCTGATGGATCCTTGGGTAGATGGTAGAACCAGGAGGTAGCTAGATCTGCCAAGAATAGTGGAAAGCATTTGCATAATACTCCTTTTGTGGCTCTGCTCATGAGCATATGCTGCGTGTATCTTTGTAAGTGTACAACGGGGTCAGAGATTCCCCTATATGGTTCCATTGTTGGCATTTTTCACTCTCGGGGGGTGATGGCAATTTCGATATTGCGGACGAAAGGGCTGGTTACCCTAACGCCTATCCCTTGATCTCTTTGATCTTGTTGGACGCACTCTCTTAACAATCGTGACATCCTTTCATCAGAATTTGGAGTAGATAGAAATGAGTTTGGTTCTTCTCCGCGGGATTGATTCCGTCCAGATGACCTGTAGGGATGGTATCGTCTATCACTCCTAATATTTTCCAGTGGCTGTCTCTGGTCTTCTGGGAGCATGCTAGGGTCAGCTACAGTAGGCCCTTGCCTTGATCTTCCCCTGCTGGGTTCTGTTTCAAGCACTTCCTCGAGTCCATCTTCGGGCTGGACCCTAGCTTGGCCCCGTTCATTGGTGTTTCCAGGGCTAGGTAGCATGACCGGCTCAGCTACAGCCGACACTCGCCTGGTACCTCCCCTATTGGGTTCGGTCCTCGGGTCGGAATTCGGGCTGAGTTCGGGCTTGGCTCCTACCATTGTTGTTTCTGTTGTTAGCTTCTTCGAAGAAGAAAGATCTTTGTCGCCTTCGAGATTCTCCAGACTGGGACTCATCCCATGATTCAGTGTTGCGGTTGGATTCTTCAGCATCCCTTAAGCGTGACTTGAGTTAGTTCACCAAGGCTTCTTGTTGGGATGTGAAGCGGTCAGTCACTTCAGCCACAACCCTGTCTAGATCTGCCCTAGTAATTGCTGCCGGCTGTTCCATGGCAGGGGTTGTCGGATTTGCCTGATTTTCATTTGGTACTGCTATTGGAACGGGATGATTCTCTTGATCAGGGACAACTGGATCTGGAACACTGCTAGTTGCGACGTTCTTTCCTTTGTTAACATCTTTCTTCTATCGGGAAGGCGTGTTCTCTAAGTAATGAGCGACGTTGTTAGGAAGAAGGTTAAGCGGGAGAAGCTGAAGCCCTAACTTCAACTCTCAGTGAAAACACCAAAAATGTTTGCTCAAAAAATGGGCAAACACCTCCAAGTCATATGTTTTAGTTGATTTGATGTTGTTCTTAGTGATTTGGGTGATTTATGCAAATACATAAAAAGCAGGAACTAAACTGTAAAAGACACACAGATTTATAGTGGTTTGGCCAGAATGTGCCTACGTCCACTTTATATGTTATTCTCCTTTATTGTTCGGATTACAAGTACAAAACTTTGATTACAAGTGTATGAAAGTTGTTTGAAAGTTCTGTCCATGCTTGAGCTCTCAAACTTGTCTGCCATTGTTGTACCCCTGCCCCTCTATTTATAGAGTGAGGTTAGGAGTAGGGGTCTTGGATGTATATAGCCACTGGTGGGCCTGGGCTTATGTGATTTGGCCTGACTTTGTTGATTCGGTAACGCCTTGGCTCGGTAGTGAGTGGAGCATGGATTGGTCCGGTGGTAGGTGGAGCGTTGAGTTCAGGTCCGGTGGTGCTTTGGTTCGTCAGTGGATGGAGGCGTTGATTGGTTCGGTGATGGTTGGAGGTGGCTGGTTCGGTAGTGCCTTCTTAGCCTTGATTCGGTAGTGTGGTTCGGTGGTGCCTTCTTAGCCTTGATTCGGTAGTGTGGTTCGATGATGAGAGGGGTGTGGATTGATTCGGTGGTGAGTGGAATTGGGATTGATTCGGTGGTGAGTGGAGTTGGTCCGGTAGCAGAGGATTGCTGCCGAATTGGGATTGATTCGGTGGTGAGTGGAGTTGGTCTTATGGGACTTCGTCCAACACACGGTTTTCCCGTTTTAACGTAAAAATCCACGTGATGAAAAAGCAAAGGGTAAAAAACTTTCAAGACCTGATTGAGGTTCGGATAGTCTTTTTTGGGTATGAAACTAACCATTGAATGCTTAAAGCAGTCAAAGCAGTAGAATTGACAGAGTGCTTCGTTTTGACTAGTTATGGCTCCCATAACTCTAAACGAGCCAACTGTTATGGCCTTCCGAAGAATCGATATCCACAGGGTGCATGGTGCAACATCCGTCCAAAATGCCGAAACAGTGTCGTACGACTTTTAGAAATGGATGCATGGATTTGGAGAAGAACAGTACCATGATGCATCACTCTCCAACAATGGAAAATCGTAGACCAGCAACGGTGACCCCGATTTAACGTAAAAATGCACGTGACAAAAAATGTAGGGTAAGAAACTTCCGAGACCCAATTGAGGTTCAGATAGTCTTTTTTGGATATGAAACCAACCATTGAAGGCTTAAATAAGTCAAAAGCCAAAGTCGTAGAACTGATAGAAGGCTTTGTTTTGACTAGTTATGGCTCCCGTAACTCTAAACGAGCCAACTGTTATGGCCGTCCGAAGAATCGATATCCACAAGGTGCAACATCAATGGTGCATGGTGCAACATCCATCCGAAATGTCGAAACAGTGTCGTACGACTTTTACAAATGGGTGCATGGATTTGAAATGAAACAGTACCATGGTGCACCACTCTCAAGCGATGGTAAATCAAAGACCAGCCACGGTGATCCCGTTTTACAATAAAAAACAATTTAACGAAAAAACAAAGGGTAAAAAATTTTCGAGACCCGATTGAGGTTCGGATAGTCTTTTGTGCGTATGAAACTATCCATTGACAGTTTAAAACTATCAAAGCCATAGAAATCACAGAGTGGTTCGTTTTGACTAGTTATGGCTCCCGTAATTCTAAACGAGCAAACTGTTATGGCTGTCCGAAGAATTGATATTCACAGGGTGCAACATCTATGGTGCAAGGTGCAACATCCATCCAAAATGCCAAAACAGTGCCATATGACTTTTAGAAATGGGTGCATGGATTTGAAATGAAAAAATACCACGGTGCACCACTCTCCAGCAATGGTAAATCGAAGACCAGCCACGTCGATCCCGTTTTAACGTAAAAATCGACGTGATGAAAATACGAAGGGTAAACAACTTCCGAGACCCGATTGAGGTTCGGATAGTCTTTTTAAGTATGAAACTAACCATTAATGGATTAAGGCTATCAAAGGAGTAGACTTGACAAAGAGCTTTGTTTTGAATGGTTATGGCTTTCGTAACTCAAAACGAGCCAACAGTTATGGCCGTTTGAAAAATCGATGTACACAGGGTGCAACATCTATGGTGCATCATCCGTCCAAAATGCTGAAACAACGCCCTACGACTTTTATAATTAGGTGCATAGATTTGAAACAGAATAGTACCATGGTGCACCAGTCTATAGTGATGGTAAATCGAAGACCAGTGTGACGACCGCCCATGACTCCCGCACCAAGACAAGAGAATAGAGCGCTGAAAGGCGTGCCAGGCAGCCATGGACGATAGTCAGGGTAAATTAAAACAGCGGAATCTATCGTATAACTCACAGCGCATGGACAATATACAATAGAGAAATATAAATATAGTGAAGCCCCATAGAACAGCATAACATCATATAAGCATCAAAGAAGTTTGATACAACATCAGAACAGTCAATAGATCAAAGCCTCACTACATAGCACTCAGAGTACATACAAACAGCGGAACACCCAGTACATATAGTAAGAAAACAATATGCATAAGCCTCCTGCTCGTCTTCGTCATCATCAGCGTCAATCACAAAGAACAGCACCTGCCACCTGCTACCTAGTCTGCCCATCCCATCATGGATGAACAGCCTAAGGTAATAAGAATTAAACATAAAACCTTGAGTTAGACAAAGTCTTAGTGAGCAGTAAATCAACTATCAAACATACCAAAAGAGCATAAGGGATAAAAAGGAATAGGAACCAAACTATCCCACTCTACCTCTTTCTACAGTGATAGCCCCCAGACACACACTAAGGAGAAGTAAGCATAACATAGCAGATAGTTAAAGTAAAGCAAATATCACTCGAGTCAAGGTCGATGTTTTCCAAATACAAACCCCCAAGGCCTAAACCAAGATCAGATAAGCACCCAGAAAACACCGCTCTTGAGACCGAATGATGATACAACCAAACGTCCAAACATCCATGACTCTGGCTATCACTGTTATCATTGCCTTGATTTCACCGTTAATTGAATGACCACCTGTCAAGGGCTAATGGTAACCCCGGTTCTAGACATAACTCCGCACGCTACCCGTGCCTAGGACTTACCTACTCTGCCCAGAGTACTCGACTACCTGCCTGTAGTCTTTTGGGTGTCCCGACTACCTACCTGTAGTCGTTTTGGGCGCCCCATGTACTCTTGCTTTTGAGCATGCTAGAACCTTCAACAACGATGAGATCTCAGCCTCCTAGTCATCCTCCTCGACGACTATTCTCATACTAGCTCAAGCTACCTCTCGAGCAATCCATTATCAACCAACTCGAACCATCCCTTGAGTTATCAACATGCTTGGAATGATCCCTGCCTGGATTACGCCAAGACTACATCACATCAAGCTTTGCTTTATCGCATCATAGCAAAGTCTCATCTTAACTTCATGGTTTGCCTCATCGTATCATGGCAAAGTCCCATTTCAACATCATCCAATCCATACATATGAGCTTCAACACCCGCTTCATATGCCACAAGCAGCTTTCCTTATTCAAGAGCCTATCCACTTAGCTTTTGAATCATCATCGACCATACTCATCCAATTCAAGTTATCAATCAACTAATCAATCAAGTCAAACATTAGTCCAAACAATCAAATATTCAAACAAGATCTAAATAAACAACTATAACAATAGTGGCAATTTCGTAAATAATGGATCCAAATCTAACATGCAATTTAACATACATGAATCATGACAATTATCTCCAAGACTTGATGAATGAACTTGCATAGATGAACATATAGTAAAATGGGTGTCAAATCATCATGGACAATAGATCTACATGCAGACCCAAGGAAAATGCACGAAATCACTATCTTTAACACTTAAACAAACCACCAATCCAATATACTCCTTTGTGTCCGTGTGAGAGATAACCACCACTCACCGAATCACCCAAACACCTCAAAAGAAACCTACTTCAGATCTGGACAGCGAAGAACAAGGCTTGATCCGGCAAAATCTCGCTTCAATCGATGAAATCTCTTTTCGTTGGATGAAGATCTTCAACTTTGGCTCTTGGATCTTCGATCTTGATCTTCGATCTTGGATGGGCGTTAGCACTAGATTGGAGTGGAGAAAAGAAGATGAAGAAGTGTTGTAGTCGAGCTCTCAAAATGGCAGCACTTCGTCGCTTCAAAATCCGGTGCCAAAAAGTGAGCCAAAGCCCTCTATTTATAGGCTGAAATCCCCATGAGTCGTCCCCCCTTAAGTCATCGCCGACCTATCCATGAGTCGTTCACGACTCATCAAAGCCTACGACCCACGACTCAACAACCCAGCCGACCTAACCAATACGCGAGTTATGACCTACGACTCATCGGAGAGGCCGACCCAACTGCACACGACTCAAAAAGCCTCCGACCTAAATATGTGCGCATCCACGACCTACCAACTCAACGAAGCCATGACCTATCACTAAGTCGTTCACACGACTCAGTGACCTAACTACAACACAGCCTAACGACTTAACTCACAGCCAACCCAACGACTTACGACTCATGCACGCCGACCTAACAACTTAACCACCACGCGACCCAAAACACATGCCGACTCAACACTGGCACGACTCACGACTTAAGCCCTTAATGACCTAACCTATCTCCCTCTTAGGTCGTAACCCTTATATTGTTGGCTCCTAAGTCCCTAACTACTGGGTCATTAACTCGCTCAGCCGACCTAAGCCTTATCTCGTATGCCCCCTTAAGTCGGTCACGACTTAACTAAGCACACAGCCTAACTATAACACGACATAGCTACTAGGTCGGTACCTTCTCTAACTCGCTAACCCGTAAGTCGTAGCCTTCTTAGGTCGTTACCTCGATCTAACACACTAACTCGGCAACACCTTAAGTCGCTCACACAAGCTAACTTCCACATGACCTATGCACTAAGTCGTTAACTTCCTTAACTCGTTAACTCGACCTAACATTCTTAAGTCGTAACTTCTATAGGTCGCTCCTCTCAACCTAACTCTCACACGACATAAGCTAACCCTTAACTCGTCCACGACTTAAGCACCACCCGAGCTAGTTATTACACGGCCTAACCCCTTAAGCCGTAAACCCTACAACTTAGGTTCAAAACGACTCAAGCAATACTAACGACCTAATGCAACAATTTTACGATTTGTCGACACGTAAAATACGGGTCGTTACATTCTCTCCCCCTTAGGAATTTTGCCCCCGAAATTCCAAACAAACAAGAGCAATCAAAACTATTCTGCATGCCTACCATCCATAGCAATCAACAAACCATGCCTCCAATTACTAGCCTAGCATGCAGAATTCTAAGACTTAGAACAAGCTACAAATTCGTGAGATGTCACGATACCTTAGGGTCATACCTTGAAGAGTTCAGGATGAGCTGCCTTCATCCTCTCTTCCTCCTCCCATGTACAGTCGTTAGCATCATCACTCCATTGTACCTTGAGCAACGTAATCGTCTTCCTCCTAAGCTGTTTCGTGTCGGTTCCAACAACACGAAGCGGCTTACGAGATCTTCTAGCAACTGGATCAACCTCTAAATCTTCACAGCTATCAGTAGAAACTACTGTACTTAGGTCGTGCACATACCTCCGTAGATATGATACGTGAAAAACATTGTGCACACCCGACATCTTTTCTGGTAACTCCACTCTATAGGCGATCTTTCCAATTAGCTCGATGATCGGGAATGGTCAAACAAATCTCGGAGTCAATTTTCCTTTCTTCCCGAATCGAATAACATTCTTCAATGGAGAAATCTTCACAAAAACCATATCACCTACGTCGAATTCCAAATCCTTTCGGCGATTATCTGCATAACTTTTCTGACGATCTTGGGCTGCCTTCATTCGTTGCCGAATGATCTCTATACAATCCGAAGTCTGTCGGATCATCTCTGGCCCAAGCATCAGCTTTTCTCCAGTTTCTAACCAACATACCGGAGAGTTACACGGTCTTCCATATAATGCCTCATATGGTGCCATACCAATACTCGACTGATAACTGTAATTATACGCAAATTCTACCAAATGAAGATGATCTTCCCATGATCCTCCGAAGTCCATAACACATGCTCTGAGGAGATCTTCTAAAACTCGGTTGACTCTCTCGGTCTGACCATCTGTTTGAGGGTGATAAGCTGTACTCAAACACAACTCGGTTCCCAAAACTTCCTGGAAGCTCTTCCAAAATCCACTAGTGAACAATGGGTCTCGATCGCTCACTATACTCTTCGGAATACCATGGAATCGAACTATCCATTTGACATACAACTCAGCCAACTTCGATGCAGTCCTAGTTGATCGAACAGGAATGAATCTTGCACTCTTAGTCAAACAATCTACGATGACCCAAATTCCTTCATTTCACGCTCTTGTCCTAGGTAGACCATCGATAAAATCCATCGATATTTGCTCCCACTTCCACGTTGGAACTTCTAATGGCTGAAGCAGTCCACTTGGCTTCTTCTGTTCAGCATTCACCAACTGGCAGTTCATACATTTGGAAATAAAATTTCCAACATCCTTCTTCATACCTTCCCAGTAGTAGGTTCTCTTCATATCCCGATACATCTTATTTCCACCTGGATGAATTGTCTACTTCGAGTGATGACTTTCCCTTAGAATCTCATCTCTCAATCCATCTATATCGGGAACAACTAGTCGTCCTTGCTTCCGAAGCCAACCCTCTCGATCGACCTCGAATCCTTTATCCTTCTCCGGGTCCAATCCTGATCCCAAATCACGGATAATCTTGACAAGCTTATCGTCTCGCTTTTGGCCCTCGCCAATCCTTTCCACAAGAGTAGGTCTTATCGATAAGTTTGCCAACATCTTAGGTTCCAATTCGCATCTAGGCCTGAAGTCAAATCTAGCCAAATACTCGAGACTCTTCCATTCTGAAAACATGGCTCCCAAACCTGCATGTCTTCGACTTAACGCATCTGCCACTGCGTTACCTTTTCCCGGAGTATAGGCTATACCAAAATCATATGATGCTAAGAACTCTAGCCATCTTTGCTGTCGAAGATTCAAATCCTTTTGGGAGAATAGATACTTCAATGACTTATGGTCCGTAAACAACTCGAATCTAACTCCCAATAGATAATGTCTCCACATCTTCAGAGAAAACACAATCGCCGCTAACTCCAAATCATGAGTCGGATAATTCCTTTCATGCGGCTTCAGTTGTCGACTTGCATACGCAACAACCTTATCCTTATGCATTAGCACTGCTCCAAGTCCAGTACCACATGCATCGGTGTAAACCACCATCTCATCATTCCCACTTGGGATAGTCAAAACAGGAGCACTTGTCAGTCGCTCTTTCAGGATTCCGAAAGCTTGCTCACACTTATCATCCCATCTGAACACTTGATTCTTCTTCGTCAATCCTGTCAACGGTGCAGCTATCTTGGAAAAGTCTTTGATAAACCGACGATTATATCCAGCTAATCCAAGAAAACTTCTCACATCAGATGCATTCTTAGGTCTAACCCAATCCTGGATTGCTGCCACCTTAGCGGGATCAACCGCTATTCCATTTCCAGAAATAACATGGCCTAAGAACCTCACTTCACTCTTCCAGAAGTGACACTTCGAAAACTTAGCCTTCAGCTGATGTTTCCGCAAGATTTCCAAAACAATCCTCAAGTGTGTCTTGTGCTCTTCTTCATTTCTGGAATAAACCAAAATATCATCGACGAACACAAGTACAAACTTGTTCAACTGATCTCTGAATACTCCATTCATAAGATCCACAAAATATGCTGGTGCATTGGTCAATCCAAATGGCATCACCAGCCACTCATAAAAACCAGATGGTGCCCTAAAAGCAGTCTTCGGAACACTATCCTTTGCCACTCTCAACTGGTGAAATCCCGTTGCCAAATCCATCTGAGAAAACACCTTAGCCTCGTGAAGCTGATCAAACAAGTCATTTATTCTCGGCAATGGATGCTTTTTCTTCTTAGTCACTTTATTCAGCTCACGGTAATCCACACACAACCTCAACGATCCATCCGCTTTGGTTGCGAACACAACTGGTGCACCCCATTCGGACACACTACGCCGAATGAATCCTTTCTGCAAAAGGTCATCAACTTGCACCTTCAACTCTAACTGCTCCCTAGGCGCCATCCGCCTAAGAGGCATCACAACAGGTCTGGCTCCCTTAACTAGATCGATACGAAACTCGATCTCCCTATGCGGTGGTAACCTTTTGACTTCGTCAAAGACATCCTCAAATCCATTCACAACCGGCATCGATGACAGTCCATCCCGTGGAACAACCAGCAAATACATGAAGCTCATGAAGACGCCTTCTTCATGCTTGCATCGTATCACAACCTTTTGCCCTTCCACATTCCCGACTGTGACCTCCAGCCTCTCACAATCAATCCTTGCCGCATACTTCCTAAGCCAGTCCATACCCAAAATAATTCCGAACCCCGCAAAGTTCAGAACAAAACAATCACAAACAAAAGAGCAATCATGACTCGACACAACTAGACCACGGCATATCATACACAAACATGACGAACCCCCAACTGGATTAGTCACAACCAATGGCCTATCAATAATATCCGGTTCCAAACCTAACCGGCCTACAAGATCATCACAAACAAAAGAATGCGACGCTCCAATATCAAACAACACTCTAACTGAAACACCACAAATAGAAAGAGTACCTTGAACCACCACACTCTTCCCCTTCTCTTCAGCAGTAGGAGCTTTTGAAGACGACGACACAGCTCCCAAAGCATAAGCTTGCACAATCTGCCTGTCCTTCCTCGGCTCTGGACAATTCTTCTTGATATGTCCCAGCTTATCACAGTTGTAACACTTTCCCGACACCTTGGGATTCTTACAATCTCTTAAGAGATGGTCCTTCTGCTGGCAGTTGTAGTAGGTCACTTCGCCTTTCGGCTTCTTCTGGCCATCCTTACCCTTCTGCTGCTGCTGCTTCCTCTTCTTGTTTCCACCCTGCTGTGGCTTAAACCCTTCCTTGGTTACAGCAACAACAGAACTTTCCCTAGGAAACAAACTCTCATGCCTGAGAGCTTTCTCCACAAGCTTCTCAAACGGATCGTCCAAATGATCCACTAACTGCCCCCCAAGATAAGCGTCCAAACCGGTCACAAACTTCTCATTCTTCTGATAGGGAGAATCAATATACGACCGAGCATACTTGGACAAAGCTTCAAACTCAGAAACATACTCAAGAACTGGTCTCCCACCTTGCTTGAGCTCCATAAACCTCTTAAACAAAACAGATTTCTGAGCCGTAGAAATGAACTTAGCTTCAAATCTAACTTGGAATTGCTCCCAAGTAATCTCTTCTTCTGGAGTATCAATGGTGATAGAATTCCACCAATCAGAAGCCCTCCCTTGAAGTTGTCTCGATGCAAGCTTCCTCTTAGTTGCATCCTCAATTCCCAAGTCACCAAAGATCCTTCGACAAGCATCAATCCATCTCTGAACTTCAATAGTCGATTCTGTCCCTAAGAAAACCTTTCCTCCAAGAGAAGTATAATCTTTGCAAAGCTTAGCAAAATCCACCGGTCATGGAGCTTGAACTTGAACTCCCACATCCACTGACGATCCTGAAGCTGGTATCCTCCTCATGATCGAAGTCATCATGGCCTCAAACATAGGAGCATAATCAACAGCTTCCCTAGCAGCACGGCTTTCCCTAGCAGCTTGTCTCCCACTTCGACTCATCCTTAATATCTACAAAAAGGAATGATTTAGAACACCTTGAAAAACAACTGCATAAGAAGTTCAAATCCTTCTAAACTACTATATATCATATATAATAATCATCCATCAAAATACAATTACGTCTCTCATACGTAGTTACGTCAACGAGCGTTGGCTAAAATCGATTAACCAAAGCTCTGATACCAAATGTGACGACCGCCCATGACTCCCGCACCAAGACGGGAGAATAGAGCGCTGAAAGGCGTGCCAGGCAGCCATGGACGATAGTCAGGGTAAATTAAAACAGCGGAATCTATCGTATAACTCACAGCGCATGGACAATATACAATAGAGAAATATAAATATAGTGAAGCCCCATAGAACAGCATAATATCATATAACCATCAAAGAAGTTTGATACAACATCAGAACAGTCAATACATCAAAGCCTCACTACATAGCACTTAGAGTATATACAAACAGCGGAACACCCAGTACATATAGTAAGAAAACAATATGCATAAGCCTCCTGCTCGTCTTCGTCATCATCAGCGTCAATCACAAAGAACAGCACCTACCACCTGCTACCTAGTCTGCCCATCCCAACATGGATGAACAGCCCAAGGTAATAAGAATTAAACATAAAACCTTGAGTCAGACAAAGTCTTAGTGAGCAGTAAATCAACTATCAAACATACCAAAAGAGCATAAGGGATAAAAAGGAATAGGAACCAAACTATCCCACTCCACCTCTTTCTACAGTGATAGCCCCCAGACACACACTAAGGAGAAGTAAGCATAACATAGAAGATAGTTAAAGTAAAGCAAATATCACTCGAGTCAAGGTCGATGTTTTCCAAATACAAACCCCCAAGGCCTAAACCAAGATCAGATAAGCACCCTGAAAACACCGCTCTTGAGACCGAATGATGATACAACCAAACGTCCAAACATCCATGACTCTGGCTATCACTGTTATCATTGCCTTGATTTCACCGTTAATCGAATGACCACCTGTCAAGGGCTAATGGTAACCCCGGTTCTAGACATAACTCCGTACGCTACCTGTGCCTAGGACTTACCTACTCTGCCGAGAGTACTCGACTACCTGCCTGTAGTCTTTTGGGTGTCCCGACTACCTACCTGTAGTCGTTTTGGGCGCCCCATGTACTCTTGCTTTTGAGCATGCTAGAACCTTCAACAACGATGAGATCTCAGCCTCCTAGTCATCCTCCTCGACGACGATTCTCATACTAGCTCAAGCTACCTCTCGAGCAATCCATTATCAACCAACTCGAACCATCCCTCGAGTTATCAACATGCTTGGAATGATCCCTGCCTGGATTATGCCAAGACTACATCACATCAAGCTTTGCTTTATCGCATCATAGCAAAGTCTCATCTCAACTTCATGGTTTGCCTCATCGTATCATGGCAAAGTCCCATCTCAACATCATACAATCCATACATATGAGCTTCAACACCCGCTTCATATGCCACAAGCAGCTTTCCTTATTCAAGAGCCTATCCACTTAGCTTTTGAATCATCATCGACCATACTCATCCAATTCAAGTTATCAACCAACTAATCAATCATGTCAAACATTAGTCCAAACAATCAAATATTCAAACAAGATCTAAATAAACAACTATAACAATAGTAGCAATTTCGTAAATAAAGGATCCAAATCTAACATGCAATTTAACAAACATGAATCATGACAATTATCTCCAAGACTTGATGAATGAACTTGCATAGATGAACATATAGTAAAATGGGTGTCAAATCATCATGGACAATAGATCTACATGCAGACCTAAGGAAAATGCACGAAATCACTATCTTTAACACTTAAACAAACCACCAATCCAATATACTCCTTTGGGTCCGTGTGAGAGATAACCACCACTCACCGAATCACCCAAACACCTCAAAAGAAACCCACTTCAGATCTGGACAGCGAAGAACAAGGCTTGATCCGGCAAAATCTCGCTTCAATCGATGAAATCTCTCTTCGTTGGATGAAGATCTTCAACTTTGGCCCTTGGATCTTCGATCTTGATCTTCGATCTTGGATGGACGTTAGCACTAGATTGGAGTGGAGAAAAGAAGATGAAGAAGTGTTGTAGTCGAGCTCTCAAAATGGCAGCACTTCGTCGCTTCAAAATCCGGTGCCAAAAAGTGAGCCAAAGCCCTCTATTTATAGGCTGAAATCCCCATGAGTCGTCCCCCCTTAAGTCGTCGCCGACCTATCCATGAGTCGTTCACGACTCATCAAAGCCTACGACCCACGACTCAACAACCCAGCCGACCTAACCAATACGCGAGTTACGACCTACGACTCATCGGAGAGGCCGACCCAACTGCACACGACTCAAAAAGCCTCCGACCTAAATATGTGCGCATCCACGACCTACCGACTCAACGAAGCCACAACCTATCACTAAGTCGTTCACACGATTCAGCAACCTAACTACAACACAGCCTAACGACTTAACACACGGCCAACCCAATGACTTACGACTCATGCACGCTGACCTAACAACTTAACCACCACGCGACCCAAAATACATGCCGACTCAACACTGGCACGACTCACGACTTAAGCCCTTAACGACCTAACCTATCTCCCTCTTAGGTCGTAACCCTTATACCGTTGGCTCCTAAGTCGCTAACTATTGGGTCATTAACTCGCTCAGCCGACCTAAGCCTTATCTCGTATGCCCCCCTTAAGTCGGTCACGACTTAACTAAGCACACAGCCTAACTATAACATGGCATAGCTACTAGGTCGCTACCTTCTCTAACTCGCTAACCCGTAAGTCGTAGCCATCTTAGGTCGTTACCTCGGTCTAACACACTAACTCGGCAACACCTTAAGTCGCTCACACGAGCTAACTTCCACACGACCTAAGCACTAAGTCATTAACTTCCTTAACTCGTTAACTCGACCTAACATTCTTAAGTCGTAACTTCTATAGGTCGCTCCTCTCGACCTAACTCTCACACGACATAAGCTAACCCTTAACTCGTCCACGACTTAAGCACCACCCGAGCTAGTTATTACACGGCCTAACCACTTAAGCCGTAAACCCTACAACTTAGGTTCAAAACGACTCAAGCAATACTAACGACC
This sequence comes from Allium cepa, assembly GCA_030765085.1. Taxonomy (NCBI): domain Eukaryota; kingdom Viridiplantae; phylum Streptophyta; class Magnoliopsida; order Asparagales; family Amaryllidaceae; genus Allium; species Allium cepa. Next base: position 45,336,512 of record CM060943.1, read on the forward strand.
TAATGCAACTATTTTACGATTTGTCGACACGTAAAATACGGGTCGTTACAACCAGTAACGGTGATCCCGTTTTAACATAAAAATGCACCCGACGAAAAAACGAAGGGTAAGAAACTTTCGAGACCCGATTGAGGTTCAGATATCATTTTTGGGTATGAAACTATCCATTGAATGCTTAAATCCATCAGAGCCATAGAAATCAGAGAGAGCTTCATTTTGACTGATTATGATTCTTGTAACTCTAGTCGAGCCAACTGTTATGGCCATTCAAAGAATCGATATTCATAGGGTATAACATCTACGGTGCATGATGCAACATCCATCCAAACTGCCAAAACAATGCCGTAGATTTATAGAAATGGTTGCATAGATTTGAAATGGAACAGCACCATCATGCACCACTCTCCAGCGATGGTAAATCGAAGACCAGCCACGGGGATCCTGTTTTACAGTAAAATTCCACGTGAAGAAAAAAACGAAAGGTAAAAAACTTCCGCGACCCAATTGAGGTTCGGACAGACTTTCTTCGGTATGAAACTAACCATTGACGGCTTAAAGCTATCAAAGCCGTAGAACTCATAGAGGGCTTTGTTTTGACTGGTTATGGCTTCCGTAACTCTAAACGAGCCAACAGTTATGGCTGTTTGATGAATCGACATCCATCGAGCGCAACATCTACCTTGCAAGGCGCAACATCCGTCTAAAATGCCGAAATAGTGCTGTTCCACATTTAGAAATGAGTGCATGGATTTGAAACGGAACAGTACCATGGTGCACCAATCTTCAGCGATGGTAAATCAATGACCAGCCACGATGATCCCATTTTACCATAAAAATCGATGTGACGAAAAAAGGAAGGGTAAAAAACTTTCGAGACTCGATTGAGGGCCGGATAGTCTTTTTTGGATGTGAAACTAACCATTGAACTTTTAAAGATGTCAAAGCCATAGAACTAACAAAGGGCTTCATTTTGACTGGTTATGGCTTCTGTAACTCTAAATGAGCCAACTGTTATGACCGTCTGAAGAATCGATATCCACATGGTGCAACATCTACGGTGCATGGTGCAAAATCCATTCAAAATGCCGAAACAGTGCCGTACAACTTTTAGAAATGGGTGCATGGATTTGAAACGGAACAGTACCATGGTGCACCTATCTCCAGCGATGGTAAATCGAAGACTAGCCACAGTGATCTCGTTTTAACGTAAAAATCCACATGATGAAAAAACGAAGGGTAAAAAACTTCCGAGACCCGATTGAGGTTACGATAGTCTTCTTTTGGCTATGAAAATAACCATTGATGGCTTAAAGCTATCAAAGCCGCAGAACTCATAGAGAGCTTCATTTTGACTTCTTTTGTCTCTCGTAATCCTAAATGAGCCAATAGTTATGCCTGTTCGAAGAATCGATATCCATAGGGTGCAACATCTACGGTTCACGGTGCAACATCCATTCAAAATGCCGTAACAGTGCCGTACGACTTTCAGTAATGGTTGCAAGAATTTAAAATGGAACAGTATCATGGTGCACTACTCTCCAGTGATGATAAATCGAAAACCAGCCATAGCGATCTGATTTACCGTAAAGATCCACGTGACATAAACACGAAGGGTAAAATTCTTTCAAGACCCGATTGAGGTTCGGATATCCTTTTTTGGGTATGAAACTAACCATTGATGGAGTAAAGTAGTCGAAGCAATAGAACTCATAGAGAGCTTCGTTTTGACTGGTTATTGCTCCCGTAACTCTGAACGAGCCAACAGTCATGGCCGTCCGATGAATCGATATTCATCGAGTGCAACATCTACGGTGCAAGGTGCAAAATTGGTCCAAATGCCAAAACAGTGTCGTACGACTTTAAAAAATAGGTGCATGGATTTGAAACGGAATAGAATCATGGTGCACCACTCTCCAGTAATGGTAAATTAAAGAACATCCACAGTGACCCCGTTTTACCACAAAAATCCACATGAAAAAAAACGAAGGGTAAAAAACTTTCAAGACCCGATTGAGGTTCGTATATTATTTTTCGGGTATGAAACTAACCCTTGAAGCATTAAAGCAGTCAAAGCCGTAAAACTGACAGAGTGCTTCGTTTTGACTGGTTATGGCACCTGTAACTCAAAACGAGCCAACTGTTATGGCCGTTCGAAGAATCGATATCCACAGGTTGCAACATCTACGATGCATGGTGCAACATCCGTCCAAAATGCCGAAACAGTGCTATACGATTTTTAGAAATGGGTGTATGGATTTGAAATGGAACAGTACCATGCTGCACCACTCTCTCGCGATGGAAAATCGAAGACCAGTCGCGGTGATCCCGTTTTAATGTAAAAATGAACGTGACGAAAAAACGAAGGGCGAAAAACTTCCACGACCTAATTGAGGTTCGGATAGTCTTTTTTGGGTCTGAAACTATCCATTGACGTCTTAAAGCTGTCAAAGAAGTAGAACAGACAAAGGGCTTCGTTTTGACTGGTTATAGCACCAGTAACTCTAAACGAGCCAAAAGTTATGGCCGTTCGAAGAATCGATATGCATAGGGTGCAATATCTACGATGCAAGGTGCAACATCCACGATGCAAGGTGCAACATCCGTCCAAAATGCCTAAACAGTGTCGTACGACTTTTAGAAATGGGTGCGTGGATTTGACAAGGAACAGTACCGTGGTACACCGCTCTCTAGTGAAGGTAAATCGAAGACTAGCCATGGTGATTCATTTTCACCATAAAAATCTACATGACGAAAAAACGAAGGGTATAAAATTTACGAGACCCGATTGAGGTTCGCATAGTCTTTTTTGGACATGAAACTAAACATTGACATCTTAAAGCTATCAAAGCCGTAGAACTTACAGAGAGCTTAATTTTGACTAGTTATGACTCTCGTAACTCTATAAAGAGCCAACAGTAATGGCCGTCTGAAGAATCGATATCCATAGAGTGCAACATCTATGGTGCATGGTGCAACATCCGTCAAAAATGCCGAAACAGTGCCATATGAATTTTAGAAATGAGTGCATGGATTTTAAATGGAATAGTACCATGGTGCACCACTCTCCAGTGATGGTAAATTGAAGACCAACCACAGTGATCCAGTTTTACCATAAAATTCTATGTGACGAAAAAGCGAAGGGTAAAATACTTCAGATACTCGATTGAGATTCGAATAGTCTTTTTTGGGTATGAAAATATCCATTGAGGGTTTAAAGCTGTCGAAGCCGAAGAAATCACAGAGAGCTTCGTTTTGACCGGTTATAGCTCCCGGAACTCAAAACGAGCCAACTTTTATGTCCGTCCGAAGAATCGATATCCACAGGGTGCAACATCTACGGTGCAAAGTGCAACATCCGTCCAAAATGCAGAAACAGCGACGCCGACTTTTAGAAATGGGTATTGTTCGGACGACGAAAATTCTATCGGTTTAGAAAACTGTCGAACGAATTTAAATTAAAAATAACCGCAAGCGCACGGCGTACACGTAGTACATTGCGAATATGGGTCGATCTGCAAAGAATTATTGATTTTAAATTTTTATTCAATCAAATTAACCAAAGTTTTAAGTGTTTAAGCTAGAAAATGAGAAAAATGACAAAAGAAAATTGATAAAAATATAAGAGTTCGAGGGCAATTTAGAGATAAATCAACTCTCTAGGTCACATAAATCAACAAAATGAAGTTATGATATCTCTTTTCTTGTCATTAGTGTAATTAGTTGATGTGTTTATCAAAAGTAAGGTATATTTATGCTATTAATTAACACAATATAAGCCATCAAACTATAACACAACTATTAATACACATTTTGTAACGACCCGTATTTTACGTGTCGATAAATCGTAGAATTTGCAGGTTGTTAGTGTTGTTTGTGATGTCTCTAGCTCGAGTCGTTTAGAAGTTGACCCGGGTGAAGTAATGAGTCGTGACCGACTCATAGGCATAGCAGAGTTAGGCGACTCATGGAATTAGCTAGTGACCGACTCAAGAGGTTAGGTCGTGCACGAGTTAAGAGATGGCCGAGTTAGTGGGAGTAACGACCTAAGAGTGACCGAGTTAGCCTAGGTCGTGAGCGAGTTAGGTCGGTGGGTAAATGAGTCGTAGACGACCTTAGGAAGTGGCCAAGTTAGTCAGTTGCTGAGTTACGACCTATAGGTTTGAACCGAGTCAGGGTAGTATGCGACTCATAGGTAACGACTCAAGGAAGGACCGACCTAAGTAATTGACCGGGTTAAGATGTTAGCGGTCTAAGGATTGGGACGACCTACAGAAGCTAGCGACCTAAGGTGTTTGCCGGCTTAAGGTAGTTAGTGGGTTAAGGAGGTAAGTCGCGACCGACCTATAGGAGTTGGGACCTAAGGCTTAAGTCGTACACGACTTATGGTGATAAGGTGTGTAGTTAAGTCATGGACGGGTCATGGTATAAGTCGTAGGTCGGCCATAATGTTGAGTCGATAGGTCGGCAGCAACCTAAGTTAGGTCGGAGGCTTTTGTATCATGTATAGCCGTTAGGTCGTTGGATTTTAGGTCGGCAGCTAGTTAGGTCGTGTGGCCCGTGTTATTGTTAGGTCGGCAGGAAGAAGTTGGCGACTTAGTGGTTAGGTCGCATGAGTCTTGGGTCGGCCATGTCTTTAGGTCGGCTGTGTGTTGTGTTGGGTTAAGTCGTAGGTTGATGAGTCGTTTGACTCGGGGTAGATGTTGAGTCGTTAGGAACGACTCATGGGATGAGTCGTGAGTCGGTACCTTTGTTTTGAGTTAGGTCGGCCGCAAGGCTAAACCGTTAAGACATGACTCGTATAGGCTTGGGTTATGTGTTTAGGACTTAGGTCGGCAGGGGTTGGGTCGGCACTAAGTCGTATGTCGGCATCTGGTTAGTCGATAAGTCGGCAAGGTTAGGTCGGCTTAGTGGATGAGTCGTGAGCCGTGTTGAAGCATGCTGTGTTGAGTCGATGGCTTGAGTCGGCTAAGGGGTAGGTCGGCACTTGTGTTGAGTCATTAGCATGATGTGCCGTGTTTGGATAGGTCGGCAGAGTGTTTGGTCGTATGGGGTCGCTTAGGTCGTGAGTCGGCAAGGATGAGTCGGCAAGGTTGAGTCGGGGACGACCTAATAGCGAGCTCCGAGTTAAGAGTTGGTCGACCTAAGAGAGAATTCAGCCTATAAATAGAGGCGTTTGGCTCACTTTTTGGCACCGGTTTTCGAAGCGACGAAGTGCTGCCATTTTGGAAACTCGACTACGGTATTTTCTTCACTTCTTTCTCTACTTCCATCAAGTGCTAACATCCATTGAAGATCAAAGATCAAGATCGAAGATCCAAGTGTCCAAGTTGAAGATCTTCATCCGTTTGAGCTAGAATTCATCGTTTCAAGTGAGATTTCGCCGGATCAAGCCGTGATCTTCGCTGTCCAGATCTGAAGTGTTGTGATTTTAGGTTGTTTTGGTGATTTGGTGAGTGGTAGTTATCTCTCACGCGGATCCAAAGGAGTATATGGGATTGGTGATATGTTTATGTGTTAAAGTTAGCGTTTTCTCGCATTTTCCTTAAGTCTGCATGTAGATCCATCATATTTGAAGATGTTTATCTATAGAAGCTATTTAACAAGTATTAGAGACAAAACCCATGTTTTAGATTTGATAGATCTATGCTAAAAACCATGATTTCACATATGTTGGACTTTTGCTCACTTAATTACGAAATTGCCATTATAGTTGATATTGCTTAATATATCTTGTTTGAATGCTTGAATGTTTGAATGTATGTTAGATTTGATTGCTCCAAGTTAGCTTGTAGTTGATTTGGAACAAGATGGTTGAAGGTGATTCAAAAGCTAAGTGGAAAGGCTCTTGAATGTTGAAAGCTGCCGATGGCATATGAAGCGGATGTGGAAGCTCATATGGATGGATTCGATGATGAGGGACTTTGCCATGATGCGAGAAGGCAAGCCATGATGTTGAGATGAGACTTTGCTATGATGCGATGAAGCAAAGTGTGATGTTGAGATGGAACGGGTCATGATGACGTTCCAAGCACGGGCTGCGACGACGTGCAAAGTTATGTTGATACTCGGTGATGCGATCCGGGTTGGTGATAATGGTTAGCTTGAGAGGCGCTTGAGCTAGTATGGATGGTCGTCAAGGAGGATGACTTGGAGGCTTAGATCTCATCGTTGTTGAAGGTTCTAGCATGCTCAAAGCAAGGGTACGTTGGAACGGGCTGCGACGGCGTTCCAGGCACGGGCTGCGACGACGTGCTAGTACTCTGGGTAGTTGCGAAAATTCCTAGGCACGGGCTGCGACGACGTGCGGAGTTATGGCTAGAACCGGGGTTACCATTAGCCCTTGACGGATGGTCATTCAACTAACGGTGAAATCAAGGCAATGATGCAGTGATAGCCAGAGTCATGGATGTTTGGTTGTATTATCATTCGGCTTCAAGAGCGGTGTTTTCTGGGTGCTTATCTGATCTTGGTTTAGGCCTTGGGGGTTTGTATTTGGAAAACATTGCCCTTGACTCGAGTGGTTATTGCTTTACCTTATTTGTCTATATTGTTATGCTTAATTCTCCTTAGTGTGTGTCTGGGGGCTATCACTGTGAGATGAGGTGGAGTGGGATGGTTTGGTTCCTATTCCTTTATTTCCTTATGCTCTTTTGGTATGCTTGATTGTTAATTTACTGCTCACTAAGACTTTGTCTGACTCAAGGTTTTATGTCTCCTCTTATTACCTTGGGTTGTTCATCCATGTTTGGGATGGGCAGACTAGGTAGCAGGTGGCAGGTGCTGTGCTTAGAGTTAGAGTTTTTCCGCTGATGATGACGAAGACGAGCAGGAGGCTATGCATATTATTTTCTTATATGTACTGGGTATCCGCTGCTGTATTTGATAAGTGCTTGTAGTGAGGTCTTGATGTATGGATTTGTTGAGATGATTGTATAAAACTTCTGTGATGCTTATATGATGATTTTCTGTTATGAGACTTCACTATATATTTCTCTATTGTATTTTATCCATGCGCTGTGAGTTACGATAGAGATTCTGCGATTTTATTTTACCCTGACTATCGTCCATGGCTGCCTGGCACACCTTTCAGCGCTCTATTCTCTTGTTTTGGTGCGGGAGTCATGGGCGGTCGTCACATTTGGTATCAAAGCTTTGGTTAGTCGATTTTAGCCAACGCTCGCTGACGTAATTACGTATGAGAGACGTAATTGTATTTTGATGGATGATTACTATATATAATATAGTAGCTTAGAAGGATTTGCACTCCTTATGCAGTTGTTTCTTAAGGTGTTCTAATCATTCTTTTTACAGATATTAAGGATGAGCAGAAGCGAGAGACAAGCTGCGAGAGATAGCCGTGCTTCTAGGAAAGCTGTTGACTATGCTGCGATGTTCGAAGCAATGATGACTTCGATCATGAGGAGGGTACCAGCTTCAGGATCATCTGTTGATGTTGGAGTTCAAGTCCAGGCTCCAAGACCAGTGGATTTTGCCAAGCTTTGCAAGGATTATACTTCTCTTGGAGGAAAAGCTTTCTTGGGGACGGAATCTACTATTGAAGTCCAAAGATGGATTGATGCTTGCCGAAGGATATTTGGTGATCTAGGGATTGAGGATGCAACCAAGAGAAAGCTTGCATCGAGGCAGCTTCAAGGGAGAGCTGCGGATTGGTGGAATTCTATCACTATAGATACACCAGAGGAGGAGATAACTTGGGAGCAGTTCCAAGTTAGATTTGAAGCCAAGTTCATCTCTACTGCTCAGAGGTCTGTTTTGTTTAAGAGATTTGTTGAGCTCAAGCAAGGTGGGAGGCCTGTTCTTGAGTATGTTTCTGAGTTCGAAGCCTTGTCTAAGTATGCCAGATCATATATTGATTCCCCCTACCAGAAGAACGAGAAGTTTGTGACTGGTCTGGATGCTTATCTGGGAAGGCAGTTGGTGGATCACTTGGACGATCCATTTGAAAAGCTTGTGGAGAAAGCTTTGAGGCATGAGAGCTTGTTTCCTAGGGAAAGTTCTGTTGTTGCTGTAACCAGGGAAGGATCTAAACCACAGCAGAGTGGCAACAAGAAGAGGAAGCAGCAGCAACAGAAGGGAAAGGATGGTCAGAAGAAGCCAAAGGGCGAAGTGACTTGCTATAATTGCCAGAAGAAGGGCCATCTTTCCAAGGATTGTAGGAATCCAAAGGCGCCGGCGAAATGCCACAATTGTGATAAGCCAGGGCATTTCAGGAAGGATTGCCCAGAGCCGAGGAAAAATAGGCAGATTGTGCAGGCCTATGCTTTGGAAGCTGTGCCGTCATCTTCAAGAGCTCCTACTGCTGAAGAGAAGGGGAAGAGTGTGGTGGTTCAAGGTACTCTTTCCATTTGTGGTGTTCCAGTTAGAGTGTTGTTTGATACTGGAGCGTCGCATTCTTTTGTTTGTGATGATTTGGTAGGCCGGTTAGGTTTGAAACCGGACATTGTTGATAGGCCATTGGTTGTGACTAATCCAGTTGGGGGTTCGTCATGCTTGTGTATGATATGCCGTGGTCTAGTTGTTTCGAGTCATGATTGCTCGTTTGTTTGTGATTGCTTTGTTCTGAACTTTGCGGGGTTCGGAATTATTTTGGGTATGGACTGGCTTAGGAAGTATGCGGCTAGGATTGATTGTGAGAGGCTGGAGGTGACAGTCGGGAATGTGGAAGGGCGAAAGGTTGTGATACGATGTAAGCATGAGGAAGGCGTCTTCATGAGCTTCATGTATTCGCTGGTTGTTCCACGGGATGGACTGTCATCAGTGCCTATTGTGAATGGATTTGAGGATGTCTTTGACGAAGTCAAAGGGTTGCCGCCGCATAGGGAGATCGAGTTTCGTATCGATCTAGTTGAGGGAGCCAGACCTGTTGTGATGCCTCTTAGGCGGATGGCACCGAGGGAGCAGCAAGAGCTGAAGGTGCAGGTTGATGACCTTTTGCGGAAAGGATTCATTCGGAGGAGTGTGTCCGAATGGGGTGCGCCCGTTGTGTTCGCAACCAAAGCGGATGGATCGTTGAGGTTGTGTGTTGATTATCGTGAGCTGAATAAGGTGACTAAGAAGAACAAGTATCCATTGCCGAGAATAGATGACTTGTTTGATCAGCTTCACGAGGCTAAGGTGTTTTCTCAGATGGATTTGGCAACGGGATTTCACCAGTTGAGAGTGGCGAAGGATAGTGTGCCGAAGACTGCTTTCAGGACACCGTCCGGGTTTTATGAGTGGCTGGTAATGCCGTTTGGGTTGACTAACGCGCCAGCATATTTTGTGGATCTTATGAATAGAGTATTCAGAGATCAGTTGAATAAGTTCGTGCTTGTGTTCGTGGATGATATTTTGGTTTATTCCAGAACTGAGAAAGAGCACAAGACGCACTTGAGGATTGTTTTGGAAATACTACGAAAACATCAGCTGAAGGCTAAGTTTTCAAAGTGTCACTTCTGGAAGAGTGAAGTGAGGTTCTTAGGCCATGTTATCTCTGGAAATGGAATGGCGGTTGATCCCGCTAAGGTGGCAGCAATCCAGGATTGGGTTAGACCTAAGAATGCATCTGATGTGAGAAGTTTTCTTGGATTAGCAGGATATTATCGTCGGTTTATCAAGGACTTTTCCAAGATAGCTGCCCCATTGACAGGATTGACGAAGAAGAACCAAGTGTTCAGATGGGATGACAAGTGTGAGCAAGCTTTCGTAATCCTGAAAGAGCGACTGACGAGTGCTCCTGTTTTGACTATTCCAAGTGGGAATGATGAGATGGTGGTTTACACCGATGCATGTGGCACTGGACTGGGAGCAGTGCTAATGCAGAAGGATAAAGTTGTTGCGTATGCTAGTCGACAACTGAAGCCGCATGAAAGGAACTATCCAACTCATGATTTGGAGTTAGCGGCGATTGTGTTTGCTTTGAAGATGTGGAGACACTACCTATTGGGGGTTAGATTTGAGTTGTTTACAGATCATAAGTCGTTGAAGTATCTGTTCTCCCAAAAGGATTTGAATCTTCGACAGCAAAGGTGGTTAGAGTTTCTAGCATCTTATGATTTTGGTATAGCCTATACTCCAGGAAAAGGTAACGCAGTGGCTGATGCGTTAAGTCGAAGACATGCAGGATTGGGAGCCATGTTTTCGGAATGGAAGAGTCTTGAGTATTTGGCTGGATTTGATTTCAGGCCTAGATGCGAATTGGAACCTGAGATGTTGGCAAACTTATCGATAAGGCCTACTCTTGTGGAAAGAATTGGTGAAAGCCAAAAGAGAGATGATAAGCTTGTCAAGATTATCCGTGCTTTGGAATCTGGATTGGAACCAGAGAAGGATAAGGGATTCGAGGTCGATCGGGAGGGTTGGCTTCGAAAGCAAGGACGATTAGTTGTTCCCGATATAAATGGATTGAGAGATGAAGTTCTGAGGGAAAGTCATCACTCGAAGTTGACAATTCATCCCGGTGGTAATAAGATGTATCGGGATATGAAGAGAGCTTACTACTGGGAAGGTATGAAGAAGGATGTTGGAAATTTTATTTCCAAGTGTATGAATTGCCAGTTGGTGAAAGCTGAGCAGAAGAAGCCCAGTGGATTACTTCAGCCATTAGAGGTTCCTACGTGGAAGTGGGAGCAAGTGTCGATGGATTTTATTGATGGTCTACCTAGGACCAGGGCAGGGAATGAAGGGATTTGGGTCATTGTAGATCGTTTGACCAAGAGTGCAAGGTTCATTCCTGTTCGATCGAATAGGACTGCATCGAAGTTGGCTGAGCTTTATGTGAAGTGGATTGTTCGATTCCATGGTGTTCCAAAGAGTATAGTGAGCGATCGAGATCCATTGTTCACTAGTGGATTTTGGAAGAGCTTCCAGGAGGTTTTGGGAACTGAGTTGTGTTTGAGTACAGCTTATCACCCTCAAACAGATGGTCAGACTGAGAGAGTCAACCGAATTTTGGAAGATCTTCTTAGAGCTTGTGTTTTGGACTTCGGAGGATCATGGGAAGATCACCTTCATTTGGTGGAATTTGCTTATAATAACAGTTATCAGTCGAGTATTGGTATGGCACCATATGAAGCGTTATATGGAAGACCGTGTAACTCTCCGACATGTTGGTTGGAAACTGGAGAAAAGCTGATGCTTGGGCCAGAGATGATTCGACAGACTTCGGATTGTATAGAGATCATTCGGCAAAGAATGAAAGCAGCCCAAGATCGTCAGAAAAGTTATGCAGATAATCGTCGAAAGGATTTGGAATTCGACGTAGGTGATATGGTTTTTGTGAAGATTTCTCCATTGAAGAATGTTATTAGATTCGGGAACAAAGGAAAGTTGGCTCCGAGATTCGTTGGACCATTCCCGATTATCGAGCGAATTGGAAAACTCGCTTATAGATTGGAGTTACCGGAGAAGATGGTGGGTGTGCACAATGTTTTTCATGTATCTTATCTACGGAAGTATGTGCACGACCCAACTACGGTGGTTTCTGCTGATAGCTGTGAAGACTTGGAGGTTGATCCAGTGGTTACGAGACCTCGTAAGCCGCTTCGTATTGTTGAAACCGATACGAAACAGCTTAGGAGGAAGACGATTACGTTGCTCAAGGTACAATGGAGTGATGATGTTAACGACTGTACGTGGGAGGAGGAAGAGAGGATGAAGGCAGCTCATCCCGGACTCTTCGAGGTATGGCCCTAAAGTGTCGTGACATCTCATGAATTTGTAGCTTGTTCTAAGTCATAGAATTCTGCATGCTAGGTTAGAATTGGATGCATGGTTTGTTGATTGCTATGGATGGTAGGCATGCGGAATATTTTTGATTGCTGTTGTTTGCTTGGAATTTCGGGGGCGAAATTCCTAAGGGGGAGAGAATGTAACGACCCGTATTTTGCGTGTCGATAAATCGTAGAATTTGCAGGTTGTTAGTATTGTTTGTGATGTCTCTAGCTCGAGTCGTTTAGAAGTTGACCCGGGTGAAGTAATGAGTCGTGACCGACTCATAGGCATAGCAGAGTTAGGCGACTCATGGAATTAGCTAGTGACCGACTCAAGAGGTTAGGTCGTGCACGAGTTAAGAGATGGCCGAGTTAGTGGGAGTAACGACCTAAGAGTGACCGAGTTAGCCTAGGTCGTGAGCGAGTTAGGTCGGTGGGTAAATGAGTCGTAGACGACCTTAGGAAGTGGCCAAGTTAGTCAGTTGCTGAGTTACGACCTATAGGTTTGAACCGAGTCAGGGTAGTATGCGACTCATAGGTAACGACTCAAGGAAGGACCGACCTAAGTAATTGACCGGGTTAAGATGTTAGCGGTCTAAGGATTGGGACGACCTATAGAAGCTAGCGACCTAAGGTGTTTGCCGGCTTAAGGTAGTTAGTGGGTTAAGGAGGTAAGTCGCGACCGACCTATAGGAGTTGGGACCTAAGGCTTAAGTCGTACACGACTTATGGTGATAAGGTGTGTAGTTAAGTCATGGACGGGTCATGGTATAAGTCGTAGGTCGGCCATAATGTTGAGTCGATAGGTCGGCAGCAACCTAAGTTAGGTCGGAGGCTTTTGTATCATGTATAGCCGTTAGGTCGTTGGATTTTAGGTCGGCAGCTAGTTAGGTCGTGTGGCCCGTGTTATTGTTAGGTCGGCAGGAAGAAGTTGGCGACTTAGTGGTTAGGTCGCATGAGTCTTGGGTCGGCCATGTCTTTAGGTCGGCTGTGTGTTGTGTTGGGTTAAGTCGTAGGTTGATGAGTCGTTTGACTCGGGGTAGATGTTGAGTCGTTAGGAACGACTCATGGGATGAGTCGTGAGTCGGTACCTTTGTTTTGAGTTAGGTCGGCCGCAAGGCTAAACCGTTAAGACATGACTCGTATAGGCTTGGGTTATGTGTTTAGGACTTAGGTCGGCAGGGGTTGGGTCGGCACTAAGTCGTATGTCGGCATCTGGTTAGTCGATAAGTCGGCAAGGTTAGGTCGGCTTAGTGGATGAGTCGTGAGCCGTGTTGAAGCATGCTGTGTTGAGTCGATGGCTTGAGTCGGCTAAGGGGTAGGTCGGCACTTGTGTTGAGTCATTAGCATGCTGTGCCGTGTTTGGATAGGTCGGCAGAGTGTTTGGTCGTATGGGGTCGCTTAGGTCGTGAGTCGGCAAGGATGAGTCGGCAAGGTTGAGTCGGGGACGACCTAATAGCGAGCTCCGAGTTAAGAGTTGGCCGACCTAAGAGAGAATTCAGCCTATAAATAGAGGCGTTTGGCTCACTTTTTGGCACCGGTTTTCGAAGCGACGAAGTGCTGCCATTTTGGAAACTCGACTACGGTATTTTCTTCACTACTTTCTCTACTTCCATCAAGTGCTAACATCCATTGAAGATCAAAGATCAAGATCGAAGATCCAAGTGTCCAAGTTGAAGATCTTCATCCGTTTGAGCTAGAATTCATCGTTTCAAGTGAGATTTCGCCGGATCAAGCCGTGATCTTCGCTGTCCAGATCTGAAGTGTTGTGATTTTAGGTTGTTTTGGTGATTTGGTGAGTGGTAGTTATCTCTCACGCGGATCCAAAGGAGTATATGGGATTGGTGATATGTTTATGTGTTAAAGTTAGCGTTTTCTCGCATTTTCCTTAAGTCTGCATGTAGATCCATCATATTTGAAGATGTTTATCTATAGAAGCTATTTAACAAGTATTAGAGACAAAACCCATGTTTTAGATTTGATAGATCTATGCTAAAAACCATGATTTCACATATGTTGGACTTTTGCTCACTTAATTACGAAATTGCCATTATAGTTGATATTGCTTAATATATCTTGTTTGAATGCTTGAATGTTTGAATGTATGTTAGATTTGATTGCTCCAAGTTAGCTTGTAGTTGATTTGGAACAAGATGGTTGAAGGTGATTCAAAAGCTAAGTGGAAAGGCTCTTGAATGTTGAAAGCTGCCGATGGCATATGAAGCGGATGTGGAAGCTCATATGGATGGATTCGATGATGAGGGACTTTGCCATGATGCGAGAAGGCAAGCCATGATGTTGAGATGAGACTTTGCTATGATGCGATGAAGCAAAGTGTGATGTTGAGATGGAACGGGTCATGATGACGTTCCAAGCACGGGCTGCGACGACGTGCAAAGTTATGTTGATACTCGGTGATGCGATCCGGGTTAGTGATAATGGTTAGCTTGAGAGGCGCTTGAGCTAGTATGGATGGTCGTCAAGGAGGATGACTTGGAGGCTTAGATCTCATCGTTGTTGAAGGTTCTAGCATGCTCAAAGCAAGGGTACGTTGGAACGGGCTGCGACGGCGTTCCAGGCACGGGCTGCGACGACGTGCTAGTACTCTGGGTAGTTGCGAAAATTCCTAGGCACGGGCTGCGACGACGTGCGGAGTTATGGCTAGAACCGGGGTTACCATTAGCCCTTGACGGATGGTCATTCAACTAACGATGAAATCAAGGCAATGATGCAGTGATAGCCAGAGTCATGGATGTTTGGTTGTATTATCATTCGGCTTCAAGAGCGGTGTTTTCTGGGTGCTTATCTGATCTTGGTTTAGGCCTTGGGGGTTTGTATTTGGAAAACATTGCCCTTGACTCGAGTGGTTATTGCTTTACCTTATTTGTCTATATTGTTATGCTTAATTCTCCTTAGTGTGTGTCTGGGGGCTATCACTGTGAGATGAGGTGGAGTGGGATGGTTTGGTTCCTATTCCTTTATTTCCTTATGCTCTTTTGGTATGCTTGATTGTTAATTTACTGCTCACTAAGACTTTGTCTGACTCAAGGTTTTATGTCTCCTCTTATTACCTTGGGCTGTTCATCCATGTTTGGGATGGGCAGACTAGGTAGCAGGTGGCAGGTGCTGTGCTTAGAGTTAGAGTTTTTCCGCTGATGATGACGAAGACGAGCAGGAGGCTATGCATATTATTTTCTTATATGTACTGGGTATCCGCTGCTGTATTTGATGAGTGCTTGTAGTGAGGTCTTGATGTATGGATTTGTTGAGATGATTGTATAAAACTTCTGTGATGCTTATATGATGATTTTCTGTTATGAGACTTCACTATATATTTCTCTATTGTATTTTATCCATGCGCTGTGAGTTACGATAGAGATTCTGCGATTTTATTTTACCCTGACTATCGTCCATGGCTGCCTGGCACACCTTTCAGCGCTCTATTCTCTTGTTTTGGTGCGGGAGTCATGGGCGGTCGTCACACATTTAACTCTCATGAAATATGACAACAAAGTTGAAAGCAAAATCTATTTTAAGCATGGCCTATTAACTATTGTCTAGAAATATAGGCCATCAAATTTTAATTTCAACAATCACTTCATTACCATCAACATATGTAGATGAAGAGGTAATTATTGTTTGTGATTGTTTAAGCATAGCCTATTTGGTGTCAACAATATAGGACATCAAATTCACATCAAAACAATAAGTTAAACCAATTCATATTAAACACATAAAGAGAGCATAAGCCTCATAATTTTGCATCTACATACTAGAGAGCTACATTACCTCTAAATTGTAGGGATTAGCCTCTCATATTTGTTATCAAATTAACAAATGTAGATTGCATCATGAAATAAAAGAAATGGAAAAAGAAAGCAAATGAAAAGAAGAACTAATATACTTGCATAAAATAAAATCTACTCAACTTGCATGAAAAATAAATCTATACACTACTAACATGAAAGGAAATAAACAAAAATAAGAAAAGAGCAAGTATTTAAAGTTTCATAAAAATAAATTACATGAAATAAAAATGGCTAGGTAGCCATAACAAGAAAAGAGAGACTAAGCATGAAAAGAAAAGAGAGACTAAACATGAAATAAAAATGGCTAAGTAGCCATGAAGAGGAAGACGGCCTAAGAGAGACTAAGCAAGAGGAGGTTACATGAACATAATGGGTTATTTATACAAGCATGAAACCCTAATCCATAATTTGGGGAATGCCTAAAATGCCCTTGAGGTAGTGTGGAGGCCAAGTAATCAATAGCTTTTACTAATCATCATTTAAGTGTACATGAAGCCATTAATTCCATAAGCATGTGAATTAGCCTCTAATTTGTACATTAAGGTAGCTGGGTAAGTGGGGTCCTTCATGTTCTTCACTTTGAATTATTTCCATCTTCATTCCTTTGTATTCATTTTGTGCATGCATGTGTATTCATGAAACCACTCCTATTTGAGATCAAATTCCTGCACAAATATATATAAATTTCCAATTAATTTTTTTCACAAAGAAATAGATGCACACAAATGACCGTTTTCCCCTTGGATGAAAATGAACATGTGACAATTTCAAATAATTTTAATTTTGGTTTAAACAAGTTAAAATACCAAATATGATCATTTATTCAATTTAATTACATTAAATATGGTGGTAAAAATATGCACACTTACGTGCACTTCAAATACACCCACACTTATCTTTTTATTCGTCGTCAAATAAACTAAAACTAAGATAAATCGGTTTTCGTAGGGAGCACGATTGCATGTAACAAGCCGTTAAACCTCTGGGTATCCCCAGCAGGACGAGTGTTGTCTCGTGAGGGTTTTCAGCGGATACTAACCACAAATTCCAAATGCAGGATGAAAATATTTACAAAATACAAGATATATTTACAAAGAGATGAATGCGAATTTTTTAAAATATTTACAAATGAAGGATTTATTTTAAATTGACACAAATAAGTTAAATATAGGTTTTTGTTATTATCTCAATAATTTAAGTCATTTATTTATCAAAATTTCCAACAAAAATTAAGTTATCATAACAAATAGACTATAGTTTAACTTGTTGTTTCGGTTAATATCAAAGTGTAATTATAAAGTGGATCCTTAGTTGATTATTAAAGTTTATCAAAGTGATATATTCATTTCTTTTCAATAACAGGTCAAATCAAATATGTTAAAAATAGCACTTGGATTTCAATTGCTTACTCTATCTTATTTTTTTAAAATTTTTATTGATATTTACAATATATGCCTAACTCAGATAAACCGAGGCCATATATATTACTCATGCACTACCTTGCGGACTTATGTGAGGGGACTACAGAGCATAGCGAGTGAACATATGATTATGAACACCTATTGACTGTAGGCATTATTAAAAATAATTTTTATATATACACTTAGCTGAGATAAACTGAGGCTAGATATAACGATCGTGCACTGCCTTTCTGGCTTACATGAGAAAGGTACAGAGTATGGCGAGTGTACACACAAGTGTGTACACCGGTCGACTGTAGGTGTTAAATGGAAAATATTTACATATATGCAAATGTTTTGTTTTTTTATATTTTTTTTAAATTTTTTTTGGAAAGAGAGAGTTTTGCAAAATCATCTTAGCACCACTTAACTTAGAAGACAAAAAATGTATATCCTTTACTTTAAATCAACCACCTTTTAAAACAAAGTTTTTCAATTAGGATATATTCATAATTATCACGTATGTATCTTCATATATACTAGTTAAACCATTGTTATTTGTAATCAAACTTCATTTTTATTTTTGTTAAGACGAATAAATTTTCAAAATTTTTAATTTAATAAACCAAAACCATATATTTATCTTATTGTTTTTCTTTAAAAATAAATCAAAGGAATTTTTTTTTGGGATTTTTTTAAAGAAAAAGCAAAAATAAACAATGAAAAAAAATGAAGATTAGTCTCCCCACAACATTTGATTTTGACCGTGTCCCCACAGCCAACCTAAGTCGAAGGTGAAAAATAAAACAAAAATAAAAGGGTGACCTATATTTACATGAAGGTGAACGATATATACACGAGATCAGAAAGTATATCGTCAAAAAGTAAATGAAACGGTCTTTCAAAGTCCGAATCATTTATCTCATCAAGTATGCGAGACATAGCTCAAGCGCATAAAACCAAGCCAGATTTGGAAAACGAATGTTGGTTTATTGAAAATTGTAAGAGGTTTTTGGTTTTCGATGATTTTTGGCGTCGATAAAACAATTGATTGAAGTTCGAGTTTATTTTCACCAATTTGAAATTCAAGCTTTATTATTGAAAACATTTTCAGAGTTTTTGATTTCAAAATCAAAATGGTGATTTTCATCTTCCCCGTCAGAATTTAACAACTCGTTATCCAAAAGTCCAAAAAATCCGTGTTCATTAAATTCGTCTTCCTTTATTGGACTATTAACAACTTTATTACATGTCTAAAGTTCAAAATCCAAAGTTGTTGTATTCAAATTTTCGAAATCGAGAAAAGGAAGATCGAATTTTAAATTTGGTTCCATAGCCTCAAAAGAATTGAAATCCAACTCAATTACCGTATTTTCAACAACTTCACTAAGATCATCATTTTTAGTTTCAAAAGTTGTTTGAAAATCGTCAATTGTGGTAAAAGATGGATTATCACTTGACTCGTCACACGTCGGGATTTGGTTTTTTTTCACGTTGTTTCATATATGCTTCAAACAACGAGTTCGTGTGATCAACGTAAATTTCGTTCATTTGTTCAACAAAATCCAATTTGTAGTTATTAACTTGAGAATTTTCGATTTGGATTTGTTGAGAACAAGAATTTCCAATCGCATCATAGTCAAGATTATTCCCATTGCCAAATTCGTTTAAAAAATTGTTTCCATTCTCATTTTGAGTTTGAAATTCATTTTGGAGTTAGAAATTGAATTGGCATAGGTTATAATCGAAAACGTTTGAATTTGGAGTTGAATTCAAATTTTGACTACTTTGAAAATTTTGACTTGAGTTATCACAAAAACAAGAATTACACAAATCATTTATCAATTGATTTTATTGTGTAGAGATTTCAAGTAATGATGAAATGTTATTTTCAAGATTTGAGGGTTGCTCTTTATTTTGAAAATTTTAAGGTTCGAAATTTGAATCGTTTAAACGATAGTTGGAGTTAAAATATCCATACAAATTTGAAGTGAAATCATACGGATTATATTGATTTTCACAACTATTGTAAAATTCAATTGAGTAGTAAAAAGGAAACTCAGACATTTTTAAGAATTTTTTTTATAAGGGAAAAATATTTACAAATAAAATTTATTTTTCAAAAGGAAATTGATTTTTGTTTAGTTTTTTTTAAATTTTTGTTTTGTTTTTAAAAAGGATTAATAATTTTTTTTTAGATTTTTGAAATTTAAAAGAAGGATTTAAAATTTCAATGGAAAAGGAATATTTACAATTTTTTTTAGTTTTGGATTTTTTTTAAATATGCATGAACTAATGCAACTAAACGAATGCATGAGTTAATTGCAAATGATTTATCCTAAGTTAATCCAAAATTGTATAATCATAC
This sequence comes from Allium cepa, assembly GCA_030765085.1. Lineage (NCBI taxonomy): Eukaryota > Viridiplantae > Streptophyta > Magnoliopsida > Asparagales > Amaryllidaceae > Allium > Allium cepa. The sequence goes on from CM060943.1 coordinate 45,355,800, forward strand.
ATTGTCTTAGATAAACAAGATATTTCTCAGCTAGGTAACGGACATGATATATCGGTGCACCATGAATCACCATAGCAATGCAGTCGAAGGTTTAAGTAGTTTCAGAGAAACAATTTAGTATAATATTTACGAATCACCGTAATATTTATAACTGATTATTGCTCCGCCGTAGCCTAGACACCAAGAAATTAAATTGTTCAAAGAAGACAACTTGTCAATATGCAATTAAGTGTTATCAATGTCTAACCGTTATTACTAATCACAATCTAGGATGAAATGCAAAACAGAAATTAAACGTGAATTAAAAATGCAACTATGATTGAAATTTGTTTTTCAATTTTTTTTATAAAATGCAAATGAAATCAACCAACAATGTAATTCAAATAAAACTAGAGACGGGGTTAAAATAAGTAAATTTTTCTTACATAAGCAAGCTAGAAATTTATTTTTTGCAAGCGGAGCGGCAGTTTTTAGCAAGCTATTCTTCCTTTATTTTCTGTTTTGATAACCTGAAAATTATATATATATAGTTTATTAAAAAAATTAAAATAAGACAAAACAAGTGAAAACAAATTAAACAAAAACAAAACAAAAGAAAATAAATTCAAACTTTTTTTTTGCATACCATAAAAAAAAAACAACTAAAAGGAAAAAAAGAACTTAAAAAGAAACTAAACAAATTGTTTGTAAGTCCACACAAACAACTCGACCCGTTTGATTTTTTTTAAATATGACAGCCCACTAACCCAAGGATCGATTCATTTCCAAACTCACACTACCATTTCTTCTCCTAACAGCATAAAAAAAACCAAATAAAACCAAAAAGAAAATAGCCGAAGAATTTGGTTTGCTCGTTAATTTACTCGATTGGAGGGATGCTTAGATCTCGACTAGGCAAAAGGGAATGGGGGCGTGGATTCGTGGATGCAATTTCAGGTTGATTGGGTGTTCGCGGTGCGATGGTTTTCGCGAACGTGGGTGGAGGCGATGGGGGCGATTGTCGAAGCTACAGCTGTTGTTGTGCGAAGGCGATGGAATTGTGGGAGAGTTTGGGCGAGGCGAATCGATTTGAGGAAGCATCTGATTCTCGATTCAGGCTGGTTGGGCGGAATTTGCTGGTCGCGAGTGGGTTTTCTGATAGTGATGTCAAAGGGGCAATAAGGCAAGTGCAAGATTTCTTATCTTTGTTTTTTTTGTAAGATAGTGGAAGTTTTGATTTGTGATATGTGGAGTTGCTATGCTTTTCATCTCTGGTCGATGGGTGTCGAAGTCAAGGCTGATGTGGGAAGTGTTCTGTGATGACTGGTGATGCTCTGGCATGTAGAAGAGGGAATGGACTTGGCAGAAAGAATGTGGCGGTCATTGTTTGCAAGCTGTGTTGGAGGTTGTGGTTTTGGGCAGAAGTAGTTGCAGTTTCTCTGGTGATGTGGTTGATGGGTGGAAGTATTGACAGCTTTGCATCAGTTTGGAGAGGTTGCACAGTCGTGAGTGCAGAAATGAAAGCAGTTGTGGGCAAAAAGAAGGGGAGATGCAAGTAGAAGGGAATGTGTTGTGGTGGGCTAATGAAGGAAGTGTATATGCTGCTGTATTGTGGAGGAATAGGAAGTGATGACTGATTTTGTGAATGTTGATGGTTTTGGGTTGAGTGAAAATGTGGTGTTAACTGTGATGTGGTGAAGGATATAGCAGTTTTGCAATGTGCACACAGGAATGTGCACAACAGTGTTGTTTTCATGATGCAAGATTATAGTGGAGGGGTGGTCTGTACGTGTAGGCAGTGGATGGTATGCTGCACTATTTGTTGGAAGTTTTTGAATTGGGTGGAGAAGTAGGTGGTAGATATGTTAGCAGTAGAATGGTCAGATAGGTGTTGTGAAGTGTTTGACGTCGTGGGTAGATGAATTAGTTGTTATCCCACCTTTCGGTCAAGGTTGGAATATCAACAAATTGGCAAGGAAGAATGGATATCAGGATTGGAGATCGATTGGAAACAAGGCTACAATCGATGCCGTCAAAATTTGGTCGAGCTCCGATCAGGATGGAATCGATTGGAGACGATGATCAGGACTAGGAGAGGCTATGTTTCAAATTTCAGGTCAATCAGAGTTCGTATGATTAAGATATGATCAATACAAGTCAGGGAAAAGATGTTGTTCGTATCCATCCCAGAGTTTTGTTCGAATCGGTGTTGTTCGAATCCATCTGGCATTGGACTCTTTGCATCGATCGAGAAGCTGTAGCGTCGTATCGATTTAGCTCGTATCCATCGAGGTCGAGACACTTCGTATTGATCAGGGGTGGACCTAATTCGAATCGATCACAGAGGCTCAATTCGTATACATGTGGTTCGTGGTTATTCGAATCGATAGCGTACGAGTCCTTCTTCGTATCCATCATACTCAAACGAGGTCACTTCGTGTCGATAGCAGTTGCAACAATCGATACGCAGTACACCAATAACAATCGATGCGAGCAGGGGCTACGGCGAATCGATAACCGATTCGAATAAGGACTGAAACAAATGGATGCGAATGAATGGTTGATAAGAGCGAAGCTTCGGCGTTAGATGCGAATAACTCGGTCAAACTCGGCACACAAAGTGGATCGATCCAGGGATTTCGAAAACGTCATCGCATGGGCACGTGCTCTTATCGACTCGAACAGATCGATTCAAATCTATCGATTCGAACTACATCGCCTGCCGAAGACCTCCATCTCGTATCGATCATATCTCCTAAACTACAGCTCCAAATCCTACGAAATTTTCACAAGATGTTACGTGCAAGCTAAGGAATGTTCCTGTCAAGTTTCAGCTCGATTGGACCATTTCTTGATCGATACGAAATCAATTCGTATCGATCACGGATCGAGTCGAAACTTGGTGCGATCGATCGAGTGGGCCCACTCACGTGTTAGAAGGAGTCTCCCGAAGTTTGAGCGCGATATCAGCCTCCTACACCTACAAATAACCCCCTGAAGCCTACAGAAAAATGATCTTTTGGCTATTCGATGTTCAGACTCTGCCGGATTCCATTCTACACTTCATCGCAACCGTTTTACTCAAATTTCTCCATTGTAATTGCTGTAATCATCTGTAACCAGCAAGGAAAATCGATAAAAGATTATCATTTGAAGTGGACGTAGGCCGGAGATAGCTGAACCGCTATAAATCTCGTGTCACTGATTGTTATTTCTGAATTGTTATACTTAATATTGCTTAGATCTGAGATTTGTGTTTGGAATATTGCTGATCTATATTCATAACTTGGTGCTTTCACGATACTTGGGGTTTGTGATCAATTTTGGCGCAAATACTTCGGTGCTTTCACTGAGAAGGACTAGCACCCGCTACATCAGATTCGGAATCCAGACCCAAGAGATTGAAGAATCCAGATTTGAAGACAATGACTCGAAAGACAAGTAGAAGACAAAGAGCTGAGAGAAGCCTACAAGGAGGAAGTCAAGGGGCATCCTCCGAAGCTGGAGAATGACAAGCTTCTATCTACATTACCAGGGACGAGATGGAAGCTATGGCAGATTCATTACATGAGAGATTGTTGAAGAGTCAAAAGGATATGATGCAGGCTTTCTTTGAACATATGAGAGCTGTAGCGACACAGAACCTTGGACCGACTACAGCAACTGCGAATGCTGAACAAGGAGTTAGAATTGTAGAAACTTACGGAGGTCAAGCTCAAGGTCAGAATGCAGAACCAGAAGGCAATCAACAAGGACTTGGGGGCAGACCCGCAGGATTTGACACTGGAAGACCTATGGACGGAGCTCAACAGACTAGAGATAAGCCACATGAAGAATACGTACCAGACCTTCGGGGGCATGGGGGAAACCATTGACAGACAACGCTGGATTAGCTGAGATCATTCTGATGCACGGAGGATTGACAAATAGAGATCTGGAAGGAGCGAACATAAGCCCGTTTACTTGGGAAATTAGGATAGATAGAAATCCATCAGAGTTTAAGCTACCTAACGCGGAGATATAGAATGGCAAAGATGATCCAACTGATCATTTGATGAGATGCACTAGACACATGGAAGTGCTGGGAGCATCGGAGGAAGTTATGGCCCGATGTTTCCCCTATAATTGACGGATATAGCGGCGATGTGGTTCAGGAAACTGGAAGAAGGATCTATCAAAACATGGATGGAGTTAATGGACAGGTTTTTGAGGCAATTTTGGGTTCATATTAAGAGGCCAAAGAACGTGATGACACTAACGTCAATAAAGCAAAGAATGGATGAGTTGCTTAGAGCTTTCTTAACTCGGTTCAATGCGACGGTTGCTTCAGTGGATCGGTTGGATCCATCGATGGATTTAATGGCAGCAGTGTCAGGAGTCAGAGAGGATTCAGATTTTAAAGTATCTCTGATACTGGACCCACAACTGGATCTTGGAGAATTTTTTCAGAAGCTGAGAGATTCCTTCGACACGAAGATGCATGTACAGATTTGAAGTTGAAGGAAGTGAATGCAGCTTAGGATGGAGGGCTATCCATTGGAAGCGCGGATAAAAATAAAGGAAAAAGGAAGTTAGATGATGACCGAGGAAAACCTAGAAAGCGATGGAAGGATCCAAAGTTTTCCACATACACATGATTAAACGAGACGCTAGAGCGAATATACATGGAGACTCGAAATCGCCTTCCCTACCAAAGGCCGGCTAGGAGAGAACCTTCTGAACGTGAAAGGGCATCAGGAAGGCACTGTCTCTTCCATGATTAGATGGACATGATACCAACAGCTGCATGCACTTGAAGGATATAATCGATGAGCATGTGCGGAATGGGCAGTTGCGGCAATATGTCGGGACTAGGAATGCAGCGGTGGAGCAAGAGCAACCATCGCCTACCTCAATCAACGATGGTACGAGGCCCATGAATGATGGTCGATTGGTTATCAATTGACTGGGATAATAAGAAATAAGTAGCAAGCTTCTGGCAAACGACAAAGTCAAATATTCAAGTACGGGGATGGAGATAGCCCCTAGGCATGCTCTGAATGATAATAAACTGCAATGCTATGATTTGTGAAATCTGTCTTTTGTTTTTGGATTGGACACTTGTTTTTTTGGTTTGGTTTTGGAGTTTGGTTTGAACTCCTGGTTTTGTTTGATTTTTGGCTTGGATTCTCATTTGGATGATTGTTTTCTTCTTTGAATGTTGATTTGGATTTCTGATTTTCTAATTTGATTTGGATTTTGGATTGGATTTTGATTGGGTCTTTGTCTGATTTTTGGTAAACGGTCGTCAGGTATGGATTATACCTGGCAAGGGGTAAGTTACTTTGTCCAAGCATGACAAATCGACTTATTCAGGTCATCGAGTATGGACTATGCTCGACAAGGGTCCGGAGAGACCAAGATTCGGCCTAGGACTTAGGCCCTATATTATCGGTTATTATTTCAGGTCATCGAGTATGGACTATGCTCGACAAGGGTCCGGAGAGACCAGGATTCGGCCCAGGACCTAGGCCCTGTTATCCCAATTTTTGGCAAAGCTGAGATACCCAATATTGACTGAAAATCGATAATTACGAGTCATGAACATCAACTATGCATTGTAGGATAACCATGGATATCGATGAATTTTATCGGATGTCCCCGAAGGGACGCAATTAACAAGACATGACAAGCAGAGCTGTAGAAGCCAGCGGTTCAAGTTTCAGGTCAATCCGAGTTCATAAGCTCATGATATGATCGATTCAATATGAAGGAAATAGCCCATGTTCGAATCCATAGGTTTCACCCTAGTTCGAATCCACAGGCAGAGGTTCTGTTCGAATCGATCGATGCAACCTCTGTTCGTATCCATTGGTTCGACTCCATCTAGTTCGCAGCCATCGGAGCAATAGTTCGTATCCATTAGACAACCGCACTTCGAATCCATCAGATTACCTCATTTCACATCCATTAACAGATAGTGTGCTTCGTATCAATCTGCCAATGCCTACTTCTCATAGAGGCAATTCTTCAAATCCATAGATAAAGACTTGTTCGTATCCATCGAGTTGACGTGTTCAACTTGGATGCAAACGCGGCGAAATAATCGAGGCGACTCGATCAAACCGGAGTGAAAAGTGGATCGACACGAAGAACGCGTGCCACGTCAACCTGCTAGCACATGTCGCCATCGATTCGAAGGAGTCGATTCGAACTAATCGATTCGAACAGGATGAACAGGCGAAGAACGCAATTTCGAATCTATCATAACTTGAGATCTACAAGTCCAAATGCTATGAAATTTTCACAGGAGCTTACGTACATGTTGAAGAATGTTCTCACCAAATTTCAGCTCGATTGGATGATTTCTTGATCGATTCAAATGGAGTTCGAATCGATCCCGGAACGGGCCCAGATTTCCTGGACGCGGGCATGTGGGCCTACTCACGTGCTAGAAGTGGTCTCCCGGAATTTAGGCGAAATATCAGCCTCCTACACCTATAAGTAGAGCTCCAGGTCATTCAGAAAGGGGATCGGGATTCTGAAGCGCCAAGACTCTACCGGATTCAACTCTACACTTTATCATCGCTGTTATAATCAAATTACTTCATTGTAATTGCTGCATTTCTCTGTAACCATCGAGGATAATCAATAAAAGGATAAAAACTTTGGAGTGGACGTAGGCCAGGGATAGCCGAACCACTATAAATCGTGTGACTTTGTTTATTATTTATGGATTGTTGTTCACTACTTGCTTAGATCTGTGATTTGTGTCTGAATATTGTTGGTTTGTATTCATATACTGGTGCGTTCACAATACTTGGGGTTTGTGACCATTTTTGGTGCAAATAGGCCCTACATTATTGGCTACTGATTTAGGTCGTCGAGTATGGACTATGCTCGACAAGGGTCCGGAGCGACCAGGATTCGGCTTAGGACTTAAGCCATGGCATTGTACAACGTCCAGGGACACTAGACCACGGTCGTCAAGTGTGGATTGCACTTGGAAAGAACCCGAAGAGGTTAGCTCAGCGTCCAGGGACACTGGACCACGGTCGTCAGGTGTTGATTGCGCTTGGCAAGAACCCGGAAAGGTTACTGATTTGGATATCGACCCGGAAAGGTCCTGGATTCGGTTATTGGCTATTAGATAAGGATGGATTAGGACTCATCTGTCGAGTTCAGATGGGTATAGAACTGACTAAAGGCTTTGTTTACTGGATTTGGCATCAAACATCGACTCGGAGCAGTCAAGAACGATGCATTCAAATGATATGGCTATGGACTTTGGATATCGGATTCGGAACTATTCAAAACACACCTTCTAATCACAAGACATGTTTTGGGGGGTAAATGTTATCCCACCTTTTGGTCAAGGCTGGAATATCAACAAATTGGCAAGGAAGAATGGATATCAGGATTGGAGATCGATTGGAAAAAAGGCTGCAATCAATGTAGTCAAAATTTCGCCAAGCCTCGATCAGGACGGAATCAATTGGAGATAATGACTAGGACTAGGAGAGGCTATGATTCAAATTTCAGGTCAATCAGAGTTCGTATGATTGAGATATGATCGATACAAGTCAGGGAAAAGATGTTGTTCGTATCCATCCCAGAGTTTTGTTCGAATCGGTGTTGTTCGAATCCATCCGGCATTGGACTCTTCGCATCGATCCAGAAGCGGTAGCGTCGTATCGATTTAGCTCGTATCCATCATGGTTGAAACACTTCGTATCGATCAGGTGTGGACCCAGTTCGAATCAATCACAGAGGCTCAGTTCGTATCCATGTGGTTCGTGGTTATTCGAATCGATAGTGTACGAGTCCTTGTTCATATCCATCATACTCAAACGAGGTCACTTCATGTCGATAGCAGTTGCAGCGATCGATACGCAGTTCACCAATAACAATCGATGCGAGCAAGCGCTACGGCGAATCGATAACCGATTCGAATAAGGACTGAAACAAATGGATGCGAATGAATGGTTGATACGAGCGAAGCTTCGGCGTTAGATGCGAATAACTCGGTCAAACTCGGCACACAAAGTGGATCAATCCAGGGATTTCGCAACATGTCATCGCATGGGCATGTACTCTTATCGACTCGAACAGATCGATTCGAATCTATCGATTCTAACTACATCGCCTACCAAAGACCTCCATCTCTTATCGATCATATCTCCTAAACTGTAGGTCCAAATCCTACGAAATTTTCACAGGAGCTTACGTATAAGCTAAGGAATGTTCCTGCCAAGTTTCAGCTCGATTGGACCATTTCTTGATCGATACGAAATCGATTCGTATCGATCACGGATCGAGTCGAAACTTGGTGGGATCGATCGCGTGGGCCCACTCACGTGCCAGAAGGAGTCTTCCGAAGTTTGAGCGCGATATCATCCTCTTGCACCTATAAATAGCCCCCTGAAGCCTACAGAAAAATGATCTTTTGGCTATTCGACGTCCAGACTCTTCCGGATTCAATTCTACACTTCATCACAACTGTTTTACTCGAATTTCTCCATTGTAATTGCTGTGATCATCTGTAACCAACAAGGAAAATCAATAAAAGATTATCATTTGAAGTGGACGTAGGCCGGAGATAGCCGAACCGCTATAAATCTCGTGTCATTGATTGTTATTTCTGAATTGTTATACGTAATATTGCTTAGATCTGAGATTTGTGTTTGGAATATTGCTGATCTATATTCATAACTTAGCGCTTTCACGATACTTGGGGTTTGTGACCAATTTTGGCGCTGTTATCCCAACTTTTGGCAAAGATGAGATACCCAAAATTGACTGAAAATCGATAATTACGAGTCATGAACATCAACTATGCATTGTAGGATAACCATGGATATCGATGAATTTTATCGAATGTCCCCGAAGGGACGCAATTAACAAGACATGACAAGCAAAGCTGTAGAAGCCAGCGGTTCATGTTTCAGGTCAATCCGAGTTCATACGCTCAAGATATGATCGATTCAAGATGAAGGAAATAGCCCATGTTCGAATCCATAGGTTTCACCCTAGTTCGAATCCATAGGCAGAGGATCTATTCGAATCGATCGATGCAACCACTGTTCGTATCCATTGGTTCGACTCCGTCTAGTTCGCAGCCATCAGAGCAATAGTTCATATCCATCAGACAACCGCTCTTCGAATCCATCAGATTACCTCACTTCGCATCCATCAACAGATAGTGTGCTTCGTATCAATCTGCCAATGCCTACTTCTCATAGAGGCAATTCTTCGAATCCATAGATAAAGACTTGTTCGTATCCATCGAGTTGACGTGTTCAACTTGGATGCAAACACGGCGAAATACTCGAGGCGACTCGATCAAACCAGAGTGAAAAGTGGATCGACACGAAGCGCGCCATGTCAACCTGCTAGCACATGTCACCATCGATTCGAAGGAATCGATTCAGACTAATCGATTCGAGCAAGATGAACAAACGAAGAACGCAATTTCGAATCGATCATAACTTGAGATCTACAAGTCCAAATGCTATGAAATTTTCACGGGAGCTTACATACATGTTGAACAATGTTCTCACCAAATTTCAGCTCGATTGGATGATTTCTTGATCGATTCGAATGGATTTCGAATCGATCCCGGAATGGGCCTCGACTTCCTGGACGCGGGCATGTGGGCCACTCACGTGCTAGAAGTGGTCTCCCGGAATTTAGGCGAAATATCAGCCTCCTACACCTATAAATAGAGCTCCAGGTCATTCAAAAAAGGGGATCGGGATTCTGAAGCGCCAAGACTCTGCCGGATTCAACTCTACACTTTATCATCGCTGTTATAATCAAATTACTTCATTGTAATCGCTGCAATTCTCTGTAATCATCAAGGACAATCAATAAAAGGATAAAAACTTTGGAGTGGACGAAGGCCGGGGATAGCCGAACCACTATAAATCGTGTGACTTCGTTTATTATTTCTGGATTGTTGTTCACTACTTGCTTAGATCTGTGATTTGTGTCTGAATATTGCTGGTTTGTATTCATATACTGGTGCTTTCACAATACTTGGGGTTTGTGACCATTTTTGGCGCAAACACTTTGGAGCATTCACCGACAAGGACTAGCACCCGCTACACCAGACTTCAGATTTGAAAAGTAGGAAAGATCAGGTCTAAGGAAAACCATGACAAGGCAATCGAGTATGAGACAGAGAACTGAAAGAAGTCAACATGAAGGAAGCCAGGAAGCGTCATCGGGGGCTAATCAGACTTCAGCATTTGTCACCAGGGATGAGATGGAGACAATGTTCAAAAGACAAGAGGAAATGATGCAAAACCTCCTAAGACAGTTCGTGCAGACGGGGACCACTAGGGTTGATGGAGCTCAGATTCAAGAAACTGGAATGGAAGGGCTTAATAGGCAATCAGATGGAGCTGCACATCAAGGGGCAACCCCTAACCAGCACACGACCGCTGATTTAGATGGATCCAGGCTTGGGGGCACACCACCCAACAACAATGGACCTATTCATGTAGTAGTTTCAGGTGGCACCGCACAACAAGATGCCAACAGGGTTGATGGAGTGCGTGATGAAGAGTACGTACCGGAATTCCCTCGAGGATTCGGGGGGCAACCATCGTTGGACAATACTGGCTTGGCTGAGATTATTAGGCGCACCATGCAGGGAGGTTTTACGAATAGAGATTTGGAAGGTGTAAATAGGAGTCCATTTACCCATGAAATTAGAATGGCTCGGTACCCACCTGAGTTCAAGCTACCTAATCTAGAGGGATACAATGGCAAGGCTGATCCTACCATCACTTGATGAGGTACACGAGGCATATGGAGGTGTTGGGGGCATCAGAGGAAGTTATGGCTCGATGCTTCCCTCTTTTCTTGACGGATATAGCTTCTATGTGGTTTAGAACTCTGGAAGAGGGATCTATTAGAACATGGATGGAATTGGTGGATAGGTTTCTGAAGCAATTTCGGGTTCATATCAAAAGGCCAAAAAACGTAATGACATTAACATCAGTAAAACAAAGGACGAACGAATCGCTCCGAGACTTCTTAACTCGGTTCAATACAGAGGTTGCTTCGGTGGATCGGCCGGATCCATCGATGGTTTTAATGGCAGCAGTATCAGGAGTCAAAGAGAATTCGGATTTCAAGATGGCATTGATACGAGACCCACCAATGGACCTCGGGGAATTCTTTCACGAAGCCGAGAGATTCCTTCGGTAGGAAAATGCATGCTCAGATATGAAATTGAAGGAAGTAAACGCAGCCGAAGATGGAGGACCCTCCGGCGGGAATTTGGATAAAGAAAAGGGAAAAAGGAAAGTGGATGACGAATCTGCAAGAGCAAGGAAGCGATGGAGGGAGCCAAAATTCCTCACTTATACAGGATTGAATGAGACGCTAGAATGGATATTCATGGAAGCTTGGAATAGCCTTCCCTACCAAAGGCCAGAAGCTTGGAGTAGCCTTCCCTACCAAAGGCCAGCAAGGAGAGAACCCTCGGAACGCAAGAGGGCATCAGGAAGGCACTGTCTTTTCCATGACTTGGACGGGCATGATACCAATAGCTGCAGACATTTAAAAGACATAATTGAGGAGCATGTAAGGAATGGTCAGTTACGACAATATGTCAGAACCCGGAATGCAGCGGTGGAACATGGGCAGCCGCCGTCTACCTCAAACAATGGTAACACACGGCCTAGGAATGATGGTCGATTGGTTATCAATTGACAGAGATGATATGAAATATGTAGCAAACTGTGGCTAAACAGCTAAGTCGTTTACTCATGTACGGGGATGGAGATGGCCCCTAGGCATGCTCTGAATGATGATGAACCGTGACTCTATGGTTTGTGAAATCTACTTTTTCTTGTTAGTTTGGATGCTTGCTTTTTCTACTTTGGTTTTGGAGTTTGGTTTGAACTCCTGGTTTTTGTTTGCTTTCTGGTCTGGATTTTTGTTTGGATGTTTGGTTTCTGTTTTGGATGCTATTTGGATTTCTGATTTCTTGGTTTGATTTGGATTTTGATTGGATTTTCATATGGTCTTTGATAAAAGGTCGTCGGATATGGATTATGCCTGGCAACGGGTGAGTCACTTTACCCGAACGTGGTAAGTTGACTCATTTAGGTCGTCGAGTATGGACTATGCTCGACAAGGGTCCGGAGAGACCAGGATTCGGCCTAGGACTTAGGCCTCACATTTTCAATTGTCATTTTAGGGTCGTTGAGTATGGACTCTGCTCAGCAAGGGTCCGGAGCGACCAGGATTCGGCTTAGGACTTAAGCCACGACATTACTTACGTCCAGGGACACTGGACCACGGTCGTCAGGTGTGGATTGCGCTTGGCAAGAACCCGGTGAGGTTAGCTCAACGTCCAGGGACACTGGACCACGGTCGTCAGGTGTGGATTGCGCTTGGCAAGAACCCGGAGAGGTTATGGATTTGGATAGCGACCCAGAAAGGTCCCGGAATCGGTTATTGGCTATTGGATGAGGATGGGATAGAACTCGGTTATCGAGTTCGGATGGACATTGAAGGACTTCGGATATCAGGATCTGAGCTATACAAAACACACCTCGTTATCACATCATGTATTGGGGGGCAAAGTGTTATCCCAACTTTTGGCAAAGCCGAGATACCCAAAATTGACTGAAAATCGATAATTACGAGTCATGAACATCAACTATGCATTGCAGGATAACCATGGATATCAATGAATTTTATCGGATGTCCCCGAAGGGACGCAATTAACAAGAATTGACAAGCAAAGCTGTAGAAGCCAGCGGTTCAAGTTTCAGGTCAATCCGAGTTCATACGCTCAAGATATGATCGATTCAAGATGAAGGAAATAGCCTATGTTCGAATCCATAGGTTTCACCCTAGTTCGAATCCACAGGCAGGGGTTCTGTTCGAATCGATCGATGCAACCTCTGTTCGTATCCATTGATTCGACTTCATCTAGTTCGCAGCCATCGGAGCAATAGTTCGTATCCATCAGAGAACCGCTCTTCGAATCCATCAGATTACCTCACTTCGCATCCATCAACAGATAGTGTGCTTCGTATCAATCTGCCAATACCTACTTCTCATAGAGGCAATTCTTCGAATCCATAGATAAAGACTTGTTCGTATCCATCGAGTTGACGTGTTCAACTTGGATGCAAACACGACGAAATACTCGAGGCGACTCGATCAAACCGGAGCGAAAAGTGGATCGTCACGAAGAACGTGCGCCACGTCAACCTGCTAGCACATGTCACCATCGATTCGAAGGAATCGATTCGAACTAATCGATTCGAACAGGATGAATAGACGAAGAACGCAATTTCGAATCGATCATAACTTGAGATCTACACGTCCAAATGCTATGAAATTTTCACAAGAGCTTACGTACATGTTGAAGAATGTTCTCATCAAATTTCAGCTCGATCGGATGATTTCTTGATTGATTCGAATGGAGTTAGAATCGATCCCAGAATGGGCCCCGATTTCCTGGACGCGGGCATGTGGGCCCACTCACGTGCTAGAAGTGGTCTCCCGGAATTTAGGCGAAATATCAGCCTCCTACACCTATAAATAGAGCTCCAGGTCATTCAGAAAAGGGGATCGGGATTCTGAAGCGCCATGACTCTGCCGGATTCAACTATACACTTTATCATCGTTGTTATAATCAAATTACTTCATTGTAATCGCTACAATTCTCTGTAATCATCAAGGATAATCAATAAAAGGATAAAAACTTTGGAGTGGACGTAGGATGGGGATAGCCGAACCACTATAAATCGTGTGAATTTGTTTATTATTTCTGGATTGTTGTTCACTACTTGCTTAGATCTGTGATTTGTGTCTGAATATTGCTGGTTTGTATTCATATACTGGTGCTTTCACAATACTTGGGGTTTGTGACCATTTTTGGCGCAAACAGGCGCAAACACTAGTAAGAATCAGAGTTGTGAGCAGTTGAGATTTGAAGATGAAGGAGAAACAGTTGTGCGCAGTAGAAGGCAATATGTACACTTGAGGTAGGGAGTGTTTGAATGGTATGAGTGTTATGTGCAGTGGAGTAGAACTAATGCAGTGGTTTGAAAGGGAATGGCAGAAGTGAGTGTAACAGAAGTAACATAGGGTAGTGACAGTTGAGTTAAAGTGTTGTAGAGCACTGAAGTAAATTGGAATTTCGACAAAAGTAATGGTTATGGTGACAATGGGCAGAGGGTTTGAGTTGCAATTTAGATGAGGAGGCAAGTGCAAGGTTACAGAAGTGTTGAAGACCGCAAATTGAAATTGCAGTGAAATGTAAAAGCAGAAGAAGGATGGGAATGTTTAGGGAGATGAACGTGCACAAGCAGAGTGCTGGCTATGAACAGTAACAGAGAGGTTGTGAGTGAATATTTTCGAAAAGCGGCGAATAAAAGCAATGCAAAACAGAAAATGTAAAATGTAAAGAAAATGAAATAAAATATTTTTTTATTTTGAAATTGTGATCGTTCCTCCTTTTTTTAATATGGAAATGCAAATGAAAATGCAAAACAAATGCGCACAAAAACAAAACAAACGCATAATATTTTTTTAACACAATACAACAAAACAAACACACACAAAAATCAATCAACAAATAATTCGAAGAATAGAAAATCAAAATCAAAAAAAATCCCCGGCTACGGCACCAAAAACTTGTTTGGACGACGGAAACTCTATCGGTTTAAAAGACAGTCGAACGAATTTAAATTAAAAATAACCGCAAGCGCACTGCGTACACTTGTTGTACGTGGCGAAAACGGGCCGCTCTGCAGGGAATTGTTGATTTTTAATTTATATTCAATCAAATTAACCAAAAGTTGAGAAGTGTTTAAGCTAGAAAATGAGAAAAATGACAAAAGAAAATTGATAAAAATACGAGAGTTTGAGGGCAATTTAAAGATAAATCAACTCTCTAGATCACATAAATAAAAAAAATGAAGTTACGATCTCTCTTTTCTTGTCATTAGTGTAATTAGTTGATGTGTTTATCATAAGTATGGTATATTTGTGCTATTAATTAGCACAATATAAACCATCAAACTATAACACAACTACTAATACACATTTAACTCTAATGAAATATGACAACAAAGTTGAAAGCAAAATCTATTTTAAGCATGGCCTATTAACTATTGTCTAGAAATATAGGCCATCAAATTTTAATTTCAACAATCACTTCATTACCATCATTATATGCAGATGAAGAGGTAATTATTGATTGTGATTGTTTAAGTATAGTCTTTTGGTGTCAACAATATAGGCTATCAAATTCACATCAAAACAACAAGTTAAACCACTTCATATTAAACACAAAAAGAGAGCATAAACCTCATAATATTGCATCTACATACTAGAGAGTTTCATTACCCCTAAATTGTAGGGATTAGCCTTTCATATTTGTTATCAAATCAACAAATGTAGATTGCATCATGAAATAAAAAGAAAAGAAAAAAGAGAGAAAATGGAAAGAAGAACTAATCTACTTGCATAAAATAAAATATACTCTACTTGCATGAATAATAAATCTACACTACTAACATGAAAGGAAATAAACAAAGAGAAGAACAGAGCATGTATTTAAAGTTGCATAAAAAGAAATTACATGAAAAAAAATAGCTAAGTAGCCATGGAAAGAAAAGAGAAGCTTTTTATATTTTGAACCTAAACTAATGAAGAGGAAGAAGGCCTAAGAGAGACTAAGCAAGAGGAGGTTACATGAATATAATGGGTTATTTATACAAGCATGAAACCCTAATCCATAATTTGGGAAAAGCCCAAAATGCCCTTGAGGTTGTGTGGAGGCCAAGTAATCATTAGCTTCTACTAATCATCATTTAAGTGTACATGAAGCCAATAATTCCATAAGCTTGTGCATTAGCCTCTAATATGTATATTAAGGTAGGTGGATAAGTGGGGTTCTCCATGTTCTTCACTTTGAATTATTTCCATTTTCATTCCTTTGTATTCATTTTGTGCGTGCATGTGCCTTCATGAAACCGCTCCTATTTGAGATCAAATTCCTATACAAGTATATATAAATTTTCAATTAATTTTTTCTCAAAGAAATATATGCACACAAATGACCGTTTGGCCCTTGGATGAAGATGAATACGTGACAATTTCAAATAATTTGAATTTTGGTTTAAACAAGTTAAAATACCCAATATGATCATTTATTCAATTTAATTACATTAAATATAGTGGTAAAAATATACACATTTACGTGCACACCAAATACCCCCACACTTATCTTTTTATTCTTCCTCGAATTAACTAAAACTAAGATAAGTTCGTTTTCATAGGGAGCTTGATTGCATTGAGCGTATGCAACAAGCCATTAAACCTTTGAGTGTCCTCAGTAGGACGAGTGTTGTCTTGTGAGGGTTTTCCGCTGATACCACCCATAAAATCCAAATGTAGGATGAAAATATTTACAAAATGCAAGATTTATCTACAAAGAGATGAATGCAAATTTTTGAAAACATTTACAGATGAAGGATTTATTTTTAAATTGACACAAATAAGTTAAATGTATTTTTTGTTATTATCTCGAAAATTTAAGTCATTTACTCGTCAAAATTTCCAACAAAAATTAAGTTATCATAACAAATAGACTATAGTTTAACTTGTTGTTTTGGTTGATAACAAAGTGTAATTATAAAATGTATCCTTAGTTGATTATCAAAGTTTATCAAAGTGGTATATTCATTTCTTTTCAATAACAATTCAAATCAAATAAG
The DNA here is from genome assembly GCA_030765085.1 of Allium cepa. Taxonomy (NCBI): domain Eukaryota; kingdom Viridiplantae; phylum Streptophyta; class Magnoliopsida; order Asparagales; family Amaryllidaceae; genus Allium; species Allium cepa. Next base: position 45,372,515 of record CM060943.1, read on the forward strand.
TTAAAAATAGTGCTAGGATTTCAATTGTTTACTCTCTCTTACTTTTTTGAAAATTTTATTGATATTTACAATGTATGCCTAACTTAGATAAATTGAGGCCAGATATATTACCCATGCACTGCCTTGCGGACTTATGTGAGGGGACTATAGAGCATGGCGAGTGAACACACAATTATGAACACCTATTGACTGTAGGCGTTATTAAAAAGAATTTTTATATATACACCTAGCTCAGATAAACTGAGGCTAGATATGCCGATCATGCACTGCCTTTCCGGCTTACGTGAGAAAGGAACAGAGCATGGCGAGTGTACACACAAGTGTGCACACCTGTCGACCGTAGGTGTTAATAGAAAATATTTACATATATACAAATATTTTGTTTTTTTATATGTTTTCTTTTTAATATTTTTTTGGAAAGAGAGAGTTTTGCAAAATCATTTTAGCATCACTTAACTTAGAAGACAAAAAATATATTATGTCCTTTACTTTAAATCAACCACTTTTTAAAACAAAGATTTTCAATTAGGATATATTCATAATTGTTTGCACAAAAAATGGACAAACACCTCCAAGTCGTATTATTTAGTTGATTATATGTGATTTTCAATGATTTTAGATGAGTATGTAAATATGAAAGGAGTAGGAACTGAAATGTAAAAGACACGCAGATTTATAGTGGTTCGGCCAGAATGTGCCTACGTCCACTTTATATGTTATTATCTTCTTTCTTTCAGATTACAAGTACAATGATTTGCATACAAGTATATGAAAGTAGTTTGAAAGTTCCTTCCTTGCTTGAGCTCTCAAACTTGTCTGCCATTGTTGTACCCCTGCCCCTCTATTTATAGAATGAGGTAGGGGGCAGGGGTCTTGGAAGTATATAACTGCTGGTGGGCCCGGGCCGAAGCGATCTGGACTGGCAACTGTGTTGGTTCGACGAGGCTTCATTCGGCATGGAGCTTGGAGTGGTGTTGGTCTGGTAGAGCGTGGACCGGCATGGAGTTGGGTATGTGTTGGTCCGGTCATAGGTTGGATCGGTATGGAGATGGGTGGCGTAGTGGTTCGGTGTTGATGTGGTGGTTCGGTAGTGGAGTTGGATCGGTGGATATGAGGAGTGTTGATGGTTCGGCGCCAGTGTGGTCCGGTAGTGACCTCGTGCCGAATGAACATAGGAGGACGTGGTTCGGTATGCCGATCGTGGGGAGAGCCGAATGAAGCTGTTTGTATGAGGCGCCAAATGGGGCTTGTGCAGGGAAGGAGATGCCGAATGGACTTGTGCTCCTGGAGGTGCCGAATGTACTTGAGTGCCGTAGTACGTGGAGATGATGAATATGCTTGTTGGTTCCGAATATGCGTGGGACTTGACGCTTCAGGGTCTCGTGGCCTTCTGGGCGAGAATTCGCCCAACATTTGCCCCCCAAAGTGGGGTACGTGCTTGCATGTGCCGCGCTTTGTTTTTCTGTGGTGGGAAGGCTCGTTTTGTAACGTCATGGGCTAGGTGTTCGTATCTTGTTGATGTCCTGCAAAGGAATTTACAGTTTTAGCGTGATTTCAAATAACGATCGTTCAGTATCGGAATATTTGAGATGAAGTGAACTGTATCGTTTGGGATGACAGAGTGAGCCCCGAGGGGGCTTAGCATCATTGATGCCCGGTTTATGTCAGAGTGGATCCTTGGATCGTTTGTCGAGATGGTTTATCGCCAGCTCAGAGCATGCCTAGGAATCGTTCGCGACCCCGTGCATGTGTAAGCAGCTTAGCCATTTCATAATTATCAGAGTCAAATGTCCGTTTCACCTATGAGTTTAAAAATGCGTGTCAAAACTTAAATTCCCACGACGGTAGGGTTAATAACCATTCAGAGCGTGCCTATGGACCATTCGAGGTCGCGTACACGTGTAAACGATTTAATTCACGTCGGTGAGGATTCTACAACTTATTCATCGTTATCATAATCTTATTTTATTAGTTAGTTCTGGAGTTCGGTACTTATCTGAGGGAGGCGCTTTGCACGCCACTAGTTCCTGGTCTTGGTCGGTAGAGAGAGAGTTTCATTCGGTTTCTGGTCGGTCCGGCTATTCTCATTCGGCTTCTGGTGGTCCGGTATCATTGGTCCGGTGGGACGAATCGTTTGGTTCGGTGGTTCTGAGTTCGCCTATATATAGGGGCCGTACCCCCCTTGTTTTTCTTTACCGAACCAACAAGCGCCGAATCTATTCATTGCCGAACCAAGTGTTTGCCAACCTTATACCGAACCAGGTATATACTTATTGCCGAATACTCTCGTATGTCTTCGTTTCACCGAATGGGACTGCGGTCTTGGGGCCGAATGTCTTGTGTACAGAACGCACTTGATATAGTACCACCGAATGGACATGATGACCGAATGGGACGGAAACCGAATGAACTTGGAAACCGAATGAACTTGGAAACCGAATGAACTTGTGAACTTGAAGACTTTAGTTTGCGAATGAAATCCCACACTTGCACGCACTTGTTTGTTTACCTTTCTACGTTCCTTGTTCTAATATTAAGTTTTTCTTGTGCTGCAGAAGATGTCTCGCAAAGCGGAAACACGATCGGACAGAAAGAAGTCCAGAGGCACAGGAGAGCCTTCCTCTTCCTTGCCCCCAGTCCAACCAGGATCCGGGCAGCACCGACCTATTCCGAGGTCTCTAGTGGACGGATATGGTCCACAGGAACTTTTGATCTCTCCCCCGGATTACTTTCCTAGCTCCCTAAAGGAGGAGCAACTTGACGTCATATCCCGTTCCTTCGGGATAGATAGGGCCCTTATGCTGCTGCCGGGAGATGGAGTGATGCCATATAATCCTCCCGAGGGTTACTTCGCTTTTAGCAGATACCATTGCATGTGCGGCGCTATCCCTCCTATCAACGCTTGGATAGTAAGCTTCACCACATATTTGAAGGTGGCTCCCTTCCAGCTTCAGCCTAACTCTTACGCCATCCTGGTGAGCCTCTTTGTTATCTTCCAGAGGAGGTACGGGCGTCCTCCTTCCAACCGAGAAATTCGATATTTGTACAACCTGAGAGGCTATAAGAAGGGGTCTCCGTATATTAGCCTGGAAGCGGCCGTGCCCTTCAAACCAGTCCTGGACTTGTATTCCAAGTTCACCATGTTCAAGAAAGAGTGGTTCTTCGTCAAGGACGATGCTGTTTCTTTCCGCCTTTTCACTTCCGGCTGTAAGATTGATTTCATTTATATCTTTCATGTGTTTTGACTGCGGTGTTTTTTTTTTTTTTTTTTTTGACATACTTCTATTTCTGGCTAGCGACAGGTGGTATTGCAGTTGTAGAAGACGATTCTTTGGTGCGAATAGCGGCTGAACTAAAGGCTATTCCGACACGGGACCGGTCGGCCTCTTTCTTGATCAGGAACGCAACCCTCTTGGAGTACAACTTGATCTTACCGCACCAGTCCGTGGTCAAGCAAAGGGATACGGCCGAGGAAAGGGCTGCTAAAGCTAAGGAGGGGGCTACGGTAAAGAGCGGTAAGAGGGAGCCTTTCGCAGAGCATCCCATGGTCGGGGGGAAGAAACTGAAGAAGTCCGATGGCCCTTCTCCAAGTACTTGCCCGACTGTCCCGGAGGAGGAAGGTGTAGAAGAGGAGGAAGGAGGCGAAGTTGGAGAAGGGTCGGAGGGTGGAGGAGATGACGATGGTCAAGGTGGTAGTGGTGTTGCTGCCCTAACCTCTGAGCAAGACCTCGAACTGGATGAGGCCCTCCGTCGGGCCTTCGGGGAGTCGGAGGGAGAGTCGGAAACGGAGAAGGCAAAGGAAACCGGCAAAGCTGTAGTTGGCGCTGACCCATCTTCTAAGGGTTCCTCAGCTAGAGTGACTCCGGCGATGCAAGGTGAACTTTTGTCTTCTGCCGATTGCATTTTCGATAGGGACTTAGAAATTTTTTACGGTTCACTCCCGTCCTGGAATGAGATCCAGGACTTATTGCAGTATCCCACTCCTCCGCCGGGTTTGTATAATAGATGTGTCTTCTTGCTTTTCTTTCTTTTTAACTTAACGCATTTCTCGAATTGTGGATTATTGCATGTTCGTAACACTTATTCTTCATTCCAGGGGCAGGCCAGGTGGTTAACACGTCACACGTTCGACACTGCCTTGAACACTTCAAGTCGAGGAGAGCTTCTGTGAAGTCCTCTATTGGCCGCACTGGGGATGTAGTCAGTTATCGCCCTCTTCTTGGGGTCATTGAAGAGGGCATTCGGAAAAAGAAGCGGAGCCGTTCCTTATTTGAGTCTTCTCCTGCTTCGCAGCTTCCTACTCAGCCTCCTCCTACTCAGCCTCCTCGTGATACTACGGAGGAGAGCACGGAGTCTGGCCCTCCTCCTCCTCCTTTCAAGAGTTCTACTATTATTCGCATAAGGCGTCCTGATGTGCCTCGCCCCGTGCCCCGTGACCCTTTTGCCGGCCATCCTGATTTAGATCCAAGCTCTCAGGACATTTCATTTGATGAGGCCACTGACGAGCACCTCCTTCCCCGCAACCCTATGGTAAGAGTGCTGGACGAGGCCAAGTCCTTAGATCTTGATTTACTTACTACACGGGTAGTCACCATGGGGGATGAGGCCAAGGCTAATATCGATCGGGTGGCCGCAGAGACCAAGAAGTTAATGGAGCATCATGCTAAGTTGGTCAAGGCCGGGGAAGAGATCGGGAGTGCTAACATTCGGTTGAGGTTAGAGGTTGCCGACCAGGCCAAGCAGCTTGCTGACCAAGCCATCCAGATTTCTCAGCATGAGCAAGCCTCCAGGCGGCTGAAGGAGACCATGGAGAAGGCCAGTAGGGCGGAATTACGGAAGATGGAGGTTGCCTGCAGGGAACGGATTAACATGGCTATTACAACGGTGGATGAGGTTCGAAATGCAGATCTCGAGCGGGTAGAAGAGTTGTCTGGGAGGCTCGAGGCTGCGGAGATGGCTCAGGCCGAGTTGAAGGAGGAGATGGAGGAGATGAGGAGGTCCCTCAAGTTGAAGGAGGAGGAAATGAGGAGGTCGCTCCAGGCTGACTGCTTAAGGTACCAATCAGAGAGGGACGTCGCCGTTGCCAAGTTGCAAGCTTCTGAGGCCCGGGTGAGGGAGTTTGAGGAGAATGAGGGGATGATGGACGAGATGCTGCAGGACCTGCACTTCCACACTTGGAAGGAGGGCGGCTTATCTTGGATGGATGACTACCCTCGGGTTATGGCCAAGATATATCTCCAGGCTCTAGAGGAGGCCAGGATTAATGCGGGCAAAGAGGGCGGAGAGGCTTTCAGTCTGGATGCGGTCACTGCTCAGTTTTCGAAGGAGGAGCAAGCGGCGATATAGGAGGGGATGCGGTCGCTTGCTGCAGAGGAAGCGGGCGTGCAGTTGGATGATGAGGATCAAGCGGCGGATGCTGGTGAGTTATTCTTTTCCCTTTCATTTTTCTCTGCATTTCCATAACTTGATCGTTCGCTTAATGAGTTCCTCTTCTGATCTGGACAGGTGGGACTTCTGATCCACATGCTGGGGGCTCCGATCCTGCGGCTAAGTAGACTGGGGGAGTTGGTGATGGAGTGTGGATGCAGCTGCCACCTTTTTGTTTCTTTTTATCACTGTTTACGTTAGTCATTGATATGCGACCGTAATAAAATTATTTGCAAAGGATAACTTCGTGTGATTTTATAATATAAGCTGATTTTGTCATGTTTGAATGTTGTCGCCATCTTGATGTGTCATGTGCCTGTGATGATTCTAGTTGTGTTTGATGTTAAGCTTTTGCTTGAAATATAATTTCATGTTTTGCAATGTTAGTGTATGAATAAGCTATAGTTACGTATTTATGTACAAGAAAAGAGAGTACCGCCCTTCATGTTTTATTCGCAGGCGGGAGCTTTGAGTGTCTCGTGTAACTGTTCACGGACATAGCTGAGTGCCCTGCCACCCAGTACGCAGGCTTAGGTTCTCATGAGTGAATGCTTCCTACTTGGTTTCCTGTACTCTAGAGTTCATTATACAGGATAGGAGAAAAATATTTAAATGAAATGGAAATATAGTAAAAGTAAAACTTCCAGTCACGGAAGGCCGTCGATGTGCTTAAGTTCGTGGCAAACGGGTTTTGAAGTCACTTTCCCTAGCTGTGGGTCTTGGAGACATTTGTCACCCATCTTACGCCTCCGCGGGGAGTTCTCTTTTTTACCACAGCCGCACTTAAGACACATCGGAGCCGAGATCGCGCACGGTAACTACCCGAACCATTATGGTCCGTAATCGTGGGTATTATTCGATTTACCGTGGCCGGCTAGCGTGGGTGCCGTTGGCCGTGAACTACCCCTGGCTGGCCACACCTTATGTTGGGGCTTAAAGTAGGTTCACAGTTGCCGGCGAGCCGAACGCCGTAATGAGCTGCCATCGGCTATAATCGGCCTTTATGATGACTTATAATCGGCTCATTACAGTTGGCTTGGAGGGCAGGCGCGCAATGAGTTAACCCGCAGCAGAGGGATGCTGGAGCAAAAGTGTCTCATTGGCGAGTGCATAGAATCGTAGCGTACCTGTTAGGCCTAGTCCAGATGAGGCCGTGGTGCGTCTTGAGTGGAGATGTCATAGGATTTTGTTCAACAGAAAGGGATAAAACTTAACAAGCAGCCAAGACATAAAGGAACAAGTTAAAAAGAGACAAGATTTTTTAAAGTGGTTCGGCACGAAAATGCCTACGTCCACTGATTCTCTTTGTTAATTCACTTCATATGGGCAGTACAAGTTAAGAAAAGTATCGACGGAGGTGTCAGATGTTCCATGCCCTCTGGAACACCTCTCCGTCCACTGTTGACAAAATGTAAGCTCCGTTGTGGAGATCTTTGTGAATTACATATGGTCCGTCCCAGATGGGGTCCAGTGCCCCGGGGCGCGGAAAGATTCGCCTGAGGACAAGATCTCCTTCTTGTAAGCTGCGATGCTTGACCTTGGAATTGTATAGTGCTGCCACTTTTTGCTTGTGAGCTGCTGCTTTGAGTGCTGCATCGTTCCTCCTTTCCTCAATTAGATCCAAAGACATGAGGAGGAGTTCTTCGTTTTCTTCTGGGTTGTAGTGGATCCTTCGGTGGGAAGGTACAATAGTCTCAACTGGGAGCATTGCCTCCGATCCATATGCCAAAGAGAAAGGAGTATGTCCCGTTGATGTTCTGAAAGAAGTGCGGTATGCCCATAGTGCCGTAGGAAGCTCGTCCACCCAAGCACCCTTTGACTTTTCAAGTTTCTTCTTGATTAGGGTTTTGAGAATTTTGTTGACAGCTTCAACTTGTCCGTTTGCCTGAGGATAAGCTACTGATGAGAAGCTTTTATGAATTCCATGCCCTTGGCACCAGTCGGCAAATTCTTCGCTGTCAAACTGGAGTCCGTTGTCTGATACGATCTTGAGGGGGACTCCATACCTGCACAGAATATTCTTGATCAAGAAGTTGATAACTTTTGCTGAAGATATTTTATTTAGAGGTTCCGCTTCCACCCATTTGGTGAAATAATCGACTGCCACTATAGCATATTTGGCTCCGCCTCGGCCCGTTGGTAGTTCGCCAATTAAGTCAATTCCCCATACAGCAAAGGGCCAAGGGCTGGTCATTTGAGTGATTTCGTTTGTGGGCAGTCGAGGGATCTTGGCGAACTTCTGACATCTGTCGCATTTCTTAACGAAGTCTAGGGCATCTTTGTTCAGTGTGGGCCAGTAATATCCATATCGGAGTATCTTTCTTGCCAAAGTCTGCCCTCCAGTGTGATCTCCGCATCCTCCCTGATGGATGTTTGTTAATATCTCCTTGGCTTCCCTTCCGGCGACGCATCTTAATAAGGGGCTAGAGAAGCCACGCCGGTAGAGGATGCCTTCTTGTATTGTGTAGTGGGGAACTTTCCTCAAGATCTTCTTGGCTTCGTCACGCCTGTCGGGTAGTATGCCATCTTGCAGATATTTCCGGATAGGAGTCATCCAGGTTCCTTCTTCGATTGTAGTTATCAGATTCACTTGTTCGAAACTTGGGGCTAGCTGCCTTGAGATTGCTAGTGCTCCGGAAATGGTGCTATTCTTCATACTAGCTTGCTTTGCAAGTTCATCTGCCTCTTGGTTTTCTTCTCGAGGAATGTGTTTGATTAGATAATGGTCCAGTTGATCGAGCAGCAGTTTGGTTTTCTTTAGGTATGCTGTGAGTCGTTCTCCTCGAGTCTGGAATTCTCCTAGTACCTGGTTTATGATAAGCTGAGAATCACTATGAATACATAAGGAATTGACTCCAATTTCTAGGGCCAGTTCCAATCCCGCTATTACTGCTTCATATTCAGCATCGTTGTTAGTGGCCGTGAACTCCAACCTTAATGCATGGTACAACTTTCTTCCCCTGGGGGTGATGATCACAATACCTGCCCCCGAGCCTTGTTCGTTCGACGCTCCGTCCACAAAGAGGTTCCATTTGATGTTTTTTGCTATTTCGGATTGTTCCTTGCCTTCGTTGGTAGTGAATTCGGCAATGAAATCAGCCATGGCTTGTCCTTTGATAGCGGTGCGAGGATGGTAGGTGATATCATACTGACTTAGTTCGATGCACCATTTGAGGAGTCGCCCAGAAGTGTCAGGACGATGGAGCACTTGTCTCAGCGGTTGATCGGTTAGAACCCTGATGGAGTGAGACTGGAAGTAGTGTCGCAGTTTCCGTGACGCGATCAACAAACAATATGCTAACTTCTCAAGTTTAGGATATCTGGCCTCTGCCCCTGTAAATCTCTTACTTACAAAGTAAACCGGGCGTTGTGTGCGGTCTTCTTCTCTTACCAAGGCGGCGCTCAGAGCATGAGATGATACCGCGAGGTATAGGTATAACACTTCACCTTCACTTGGAGTTGAGAGTACTGGCGGCCTCTGAAGGTGTTCGATTAGGTTGAGGAAGGCTTTTAAGCATTCGTTGGTCCACTCGAACCTCCCTTTATCTTTCTTGAGAGCTTCGAAAAAAGGGACACACTTGTCAGTTGCCTTAGAAATGAATCTTCTTAGGGCGGCCACCTTTCCGTTTAGGCTCTGCATTTCTTTTCGAGTGGAAGGTATCTTTATTTCTTTCAGAGCTCGGATTTGTTCAGGGTTTGCTTCGATTCCTCTGGCGTGGACGATAAATCCTAAGAATTTTCCCGATGATACTCCGAAGGAGCACTTTAAAGGATTCAGCTTCATTCCATATTGGCGAAGTACCTGAAACATCTCGTCCAGATGGCTTACATGGTCATCAGCTTTCCTGGACTTTACCAACATGTCATCCACATACACTTCCATAGTTCGTCCTATTAGTTCTGCGAACATCTTGTTGACGAGGCGCTGATAGGTAGCTCCAGCATTTTTGAGTCCAAAAGGCATGACTTTGTAACAATATAATCCGCGGTCAGTGATGAAGCTAGTGTGGTCTTGATCGGGAGCGTGCATGGGAATCTGGTTATATCCGGAGTATGCATCCATAAAAGATAGGAGTTCGTGTCCGGCTGTGCTGTCTACAAGTTGGTCAATTCGGGGAAGTGGGAAGCAATCTTTCGGGCAAGCGTCATTCAGATTGGAGAAGTCAATACATGTTCGCCACTTCCCATTGGCCTTTCTTACTAGCACTGGGTTAGCGATCCATTCTGGGTAGATGGCTTCCCGTATGAAGCCATTAGCAAATAGATTCTTTACTTCCTCATCAAGGGCTGCTGATCGCTCTGCCCCCATGCTCCTCTTTTTCTGCTTTACTGGTACCTTGGTGGGATCGATGTTCAACATGTGGCATGCTATGTCTGGGGAGATTCCTGTCATATCTGCATGGGTCCACGCAAATACATCTAAGTTGTGGCGGAGAAAGTCAATGAGTTGATCTTTCAATTCCGTTTTCAGCTGAGATCCGATTTTTAATAGTCTACTTGAATCATGCTTATCTACAGATACGAATTCCATAGCCTCTGCAGGCTCGGCGGTAGCCTCCTCCTCTTTATCCCTGGGGTCTAGTTCATTGAAGGGATCGCTTGTGTATCGAAGAGGAGGGGCTTTCTTTAGTTGCTATGCTTCCAAGCTTTTCATGCAGAGAGTAGTCTCTGCATCTTTTCCTTTATTCTTCCTGCGGTTGTTGCGAAGCTCAGTTACATAGCAGTCTCGGGCGGCGTCTTGATCTCCTTCTACTTCTCCTACTCCGTTGTCCGTTGGAAATTTCATCTTCAGGCACCAGGGGGCTAAGACAATTTGGAAGTCGGACAAAGCTGGTCTTCCCAAGAAGGCGTTGTAAGCCGAGTGGTTCTCTATTAGTACGAACGTTTGTTTCCGCACCACGGAGCGGGGATGACTTCCTATTTCGATGAAGAGGTCAAGTTGCCCGAGGGGCATTTTTGCATCTCCAGTGAAACCGTGCAGTGGTTTGTCACAGGGAGACACATCCTTCATTGATAACTTCATTTTGTCGAAAGCATGCTTGAATAGGATGTTTACGGAGCTTCCCGTGTCTATTAGAATCCGAAAAACTTTGGCTGGACCGAACCAGGCAGAGATGACCATGGGATCCATATGTGGGTACTGCCTTCCTTCCAAATCACGCCTACTGAATACAATGTCATCGTTTTCTTTTCGTTTCGGGTGGCGTTCCTCTGTAATGGTGTTAACATAGCCTTCAGCATTTCTAAGCGACTTTCCGTACCTTTCCATCTCTGCCCAACTTCTGTTGGCGATGTGTGGTCCTCCTGAGATGGTAAGGACCACAATCTTCTCTTGACTAGAGCCACTGGTGTTGTGATTGTTGCGATTCCCTCCGCCTACTTCTGGGAGGGGTTGCTTTGAGTTCTCATTGGCAGGAGTTGGAGTCCTGTTCTGACTTTTCACATAGCGTTCCAGTCTTCTTCTTCTAATGTGTTCTTCGATCAAGTCCCGGAGATGGTGGCATTCATTGGTGTCATGTCCGTGGGATTCGTGGAAGCGACAGAACTTTCCGGACTTGAGTGCATTATCTGATTCTTTCTTGTGCGGGGGGCGCTTGTATCCGAGTTCGCCCTGAGTGGCAAGGTAGATGTTTTCGATTGTTTCATTCAGAGGAGTGTAAGAGTCAAATCTTGGTCCTGGTCGATATTGGCGCTTTTCAACCTTCCTGCTCCCAGGATTGTCTTTAGATTCATTTCTTCGAGAGTCCTTAGCCGCAGTGGGAACCTTGTCCTGAACTGTCTTACCCTGTTGTCCTGATTGCCTCTCAGTGGCGGCGTCTTCAAGTCTCATATACTTTCCTGCTTCATGGAAGAAATCAGGCAAGGTAGCTGGTTTTTCCTTAGTTAATCTTCTGGCAAACTTGGTGTCTGGATGTACACCGCTACAGAGGGCCATTAGGGTAAGCTTTTCATCGGCGTCTTGAACTGCAGCCGCTGCGGCGTTGAACCGGGTTAGATATTGTTGTAGTGTTTCTCCGGATTTCTGTTTGACATTGGATAGAGAATAAGCATCCTTGGGTTGTTCCACATGGATGCGGAACTGGCTGATAAACCTTTCTTTCAACATCTCCCATGAGCTGATAGATCCTTGGGGTAGATGGCAGAACCAGGAGGTAGCTAGATCTGCTAGGAACAGCGGAAAGCATTTACATAACACTCCTTCTGTTGCTCCACTCATGAGCATATGCTGGGTGTATCTCTGTAAGTGTACGATGGGGTCAGAAGTTCCTTTGTAAGGTTCCATGGTTGGCATTTTCCATTCCCGGGGAGTGATGGCAGTTTCGATATTTCGGGTGAAGGGGCTGGTGACCCTAGCGCCTATTCCCCGGTCCCTTTGCTCCCGTTGGACACATTCTCTGAATAATCGTGCCATTCGTTCGTCAGAATTTGGAGCGGACAAGAATGAGCTTAGCTCTTCCCTGCGGGATCTATCTCGTCCAGATGACCGGTAGGGATGGTACAGTCTATCACTTCTAGCATTATCCAGTGGCACGCTAGGACCAGCTACAGTTGCTCCCTGCCTTGACCTTCCCCTGTGGGGTTCTGTTTCGAGCATATCCATGGGGTCAACTTCGGGCTGGGTCCTAGCTCGGCTCCGTTCAGCGGGGTTTCTATGATTAGGTGGCATGACTGGCCCAGCTACATCCGACCCTCGCCTGGCGCCTCCCCCACTGGGTTCGGTTCCAAGGGCTTCCTCGAGTCGGAATTCGGGCTGAGTCCGGGCGCGGCCCCTATCATTGTTGTTCCTGTTGATAGCATCTTCGAAGAGGGAGGATCTTTGCTGTCTCCGTGATCCTCCAGATTGAGATTCACCCCATGATTCGGTGTTGCGGTTGGACTCTTCAGCATCCCTTAAGCGTGACATAAGTTGATCCATCAAAGCTTCTTGTTGGGATGTGAAGCGGTTAGTTACTTCAGCCACAACTCTGTCCAGATCTGCCCTAGTGATTGGTTGTTCCGTTGCGGGACCAGTTGTATTTTCCTGATTTTCATCTGGCACTGCAGTTGAAGTGGGCAGATCTGCGATTGCAGGATCCGGAAGGCTGCTAGTTGCGATGTTCTTTCCTTTGTTAGCATCCTTTCTCTGTCTGGAAGGCATGACTTCTAAGTAACGAGCGATGTTGTTAGGAAGAAGGTTGAGTGGGAGAAGATGAAGCTTAAGTTCTGTTCTCAGTGAAAGCACCAAAAATGTTTGCACAAAAAATGGACAAACACCTCCAAGTCGTATTATTTAGTTGATTATATGTGATTTTCAATGATTTTAGATGAGTATGTAAATATGAAAGGAGTAGGAACTGAAATGTAAAAGACACGCAGATTTATAGTGGTTCGGCCAGAATGTGCCTACGTCCACTTTATATGTTATTATCTTCTTTCTTTCAGATTACAAGTACAATGATTTGCATACAAGTATATGAAAGTAGTTTGAAAGTTCCTTCCTTGCTTGAGCTCTCAAACTTGTCTGCCATTGTTGTACCCCTGCCCCTCTATTTATAGAATGAGGTAGGGGGCAGGGGTCTTGGAAGTATATAACTGCTGGTGGGCCCGGGCCGAAGCGATCTGGACTGGCAACTGTGTTGGTTCGACGAGGCTTCATTCGGCATGGAGCTTGGAGTGGTGTTGGTCTGGTAGAGCGTGGACCGGCATGGAGTTGGGTATGTGTTGGTCCGGTCATAGGTTGGATCGGTATGGAGATGGGTGGCGTAGTGGTTCGGTGTTGATGTGGTGGTTCGGTAGTGGAGTTGGATCGGTGGATATGAGGAGTGTTGATGGTTCGGCGCCAGTGTGGTCCGGTAGTGACCTTGTGCCGAATGAACATAGGAGGACGTGGTTCGGTATGCCGATCGTGGGGAGAGCCGAATGAAGCTGTTTGTATGAGGCGCCAAATGGGGCTTGTGCAGGGAAGGAGATGCCGAATGGACTTGTGCTCCTGGAGGTGCCGAATGTACTTGAGTGCCGTAGTACGTGGAGATGATGAATATGCTTGTTGGTTCCGAATATGCGTGGGACTTGACGCTTCAGGGTCTCGTGGCCTTCTGGGCGAGAATTCGCCCAACAATAATTATCACGTATGAATCTTCCTATATACTAGTTAAACCATTGCTATTTGTAACCAAACTTCATTTTCTTAAGACGAATAAATTTTCAAAAATTTTAATTTAACAAACCAAAATCATATATTTATGTCTTATAGTGTTTCTTTAAAAATAAATCAAAAGAAAATTTGTTTTTGGGATTTTTTTATTTTTTTTTGATTTTTTTAAAAGAAAAGGCAAAAATAAACAATGAAAATTAAAAAAATAAAGATTAGTTTCCCCCCATGCACTTGATTTTGACTGTGTCCCCACAGTCAACTCAAGTGGAAGGTGAAATATAAAACAAAAATAAAAAGATGACCTATATTTACATGAAGGTGAATGGTATATACACGAGATCAGAAAGTATATCGTCAAAAAGTAAATGAAACGGTCTTCCAAAGACCATTTGTCTCGTCAAGTATGCGATACATAGTTCAAGCGTAGAAAACAAAACCGCAAAAGATTTGAAAGTTGAAAGTTGATTTGGAAAAACGAATGTTGTTTTATTGAAAATTGTATGAGTTGTTTTGTTTTCGATGATTTTTGGGTCGATAAAACAATTGATTGAAGTTCAAGTTTATTTTCACCAATTTGAAATTCAAGCTTATCATTTAAATTTTTTTCAGAGTTATTGATTCCAAAATAAAAATGGTGATTTTCATCTTCCCTGTGGGAGTTTAACAATTCGTCATCCCAAAGTCCAAAAAATTCGTGTTCATTAAATTCGTCTTCCTTTATTGGACTATCAACAACTTTATTACATGTTTAAAGTTCAAAATCCAAAGTTGTCGTATTCAAATTTTCAAAATCGAGAAAAGGAAGATCGAATTTTAAATTTGGTTCCACAGCCTCAAAAGAATTGAAATCCAAGTCAATTACCGTGTTTTCAACAACTTCACTATGATCAACATTTTTAGTTTCAAAAGTTGTTTGAAAATCTTCAATTATGACAAAAGATGGATTATCACTTGACTTGTCACATGTTGGTATTTGGTTTTTTTTTCACATTGTTTCATATATGTTTCAAACAACGAATCCGTGTGGTCATCGTAAATTTCATTCATTTGTTCAACAAAATCCAATTTGTAGTTATTAACTTGAGAATTTTCGAGTTGGATTTGTTTAGAACAAGAATTTCCTAACGCATCATAGACAAGATTATTAACATTGCCAAATTTGTTTAAAAAATTGTTTCCATTTTCATTTTGAGTTTGAAATTTATTTTGGAGTTCGAAATTGGATTGGCATGGGTTATAATCGAAAATGTTTGAATTTTGAGTTGAATTCAAATTTTGACTACTTTGAAAATTTTGACTTGAATTATCACACAAATAAGAATTACACAAATCTTTGTCATTTCATTTTATTATCTAGATATTTCAAGTAATGATGAAATGTTATTTTCAAGATTTGAGGGTTGCTCGTTATTTTGAAAATTTTATGGTTTGAAATTTGAATCGTTTAAACAATAGTTGGTGTTAAAATATCCATACGAATTTGGAGTGAAATCATATGGATTATATTGATTTTCACAACTATTGTAAAATTCAAGTGAGTAGGGAAAAAAAATCAGTCATTTTCAAGAATTTTTTTTGTTTTTTAATAAGGGAAAATATTTACAGATAAAATTTAATTTTTCAAAGGGAAATTGATTTTTGTTTTTTTTTTTTGTTTGATTTTTCAATTTTTTTCTTTATTTTTGAAAAGGTTTAATAAATTTTTTTGGATTTTTGAAATTTCAAAGAAAAATGATTTAAAATTTCAAAGGAAAAGGAACATTTACGATTTCTTTAGATTTGGATTTTTTTTTTAAATATGCATGAACTAGTGCAACTAAACGAATGTAGGGGTTAATTACAAATGATTTATCCAAAGTTAACCCGAAATTGTATAATCACACATTGTCTTAGATAAACAAGATAGTTCCCAGCCAAGTAATAGACATGACTTATCAGTGCACCACGAATCACCGTAATAATGCAGCCGAAGGTTTAACTAGCTTCAGGGAAACAATTCAGTATAATATTTACGAATCACCGTAATATTTATAACTGATTATTTCTCTGCCGTAGCATAGACACCAAGAAATTAAATTGTTCAAAGAAGACAACTTGTTAATTTACAATTAAGTGTTATCAATGTCTTACCGTTATTACTAATCACAATCTAGGATGAAATGTAAAACATAAATTAAACATGAATTATCAATGCAACTACGAATGAAATTTGTTTTTGAATTTCTTTTATAAAATGCAAATGCAAGCAACCGACAATGCAATTCAAATAAAACTAGAGATGAGATTAAAAGCAGCAAATTTTTCTTATATAAGTAAGCTAGTAATTTATTTTTTGCAAGCGTAGCGGCAGTTTTTAGCATGCTATTCTCCTTTATTTATATGTAGACGAAGAGGTAATTACTGATTGTGATTGTTCAAGCATATCCTTTTGGTGTCAACAATATAGGCTATCAAATTCGCATCAAAACAAAATTTAAACCACATCATATTAAACACAAAAAGAGAGCATAAACCTCATAATGTTGCATCTACATACTAGAGGGTTTCATTACCCCTAAATTGTAGGGATTAGCCTCTCAGATTTGTTATCAAATCAACAAATGTAGATTGCATCATGATATAAAAAGAAAAGGAAAAAGAGAGCAAATGACAAGAAGAACCAATTTACTTGCATAAAATAAAATCTACGCTACTTGCATGAATAATAAAATCTACACTACTAACATGAAAGGAATTAAACAAAAAAAAGTGCGTGTATTTATAGTTGCACAAAAAGAAATTACATGAAATAAAAATGGCTAAGTAGCCATGAAAAGAAAAGAGAAGCTTTCTTTTATTTTGAGCCGAAACTAATGAAGAGGAAGAAGGCCTAAGAGAGACTAAGCAAGAGGAGGTTACATGAACATAATGGGTTATTTATACAAGCATGAAACCCCTAATCCATAATTTGGGGAACGCCCAAAATGTCCTTGAGGTAGTATGGAGGCCAAGTAATCATTAGCTTCTATTAATCATCATTTAATTATATACGAAGCCATTAATTTCATAAGCATGTGCATTAGCCTCCAATTTGTACATTAAGGTAGGTGGGTAAGTGGGGTCCTCCATGTTCTTCACTTCGAATTATTTCCATCTTCATTCCTTTGTATTGATTTTGTGCATGCATGTGTCTTCATGAAAACATTCCTATTTGAGATCAAATTCCTGCACAAATATATATAAATTTCCAATTAATTTTTTACTCAAAGAATTATATGCACACAAATGACCGTTTTGACCTTGGATGAAGATGAATATGCGGCAATTTCAAATAATTTGAATTTTGGTTTGAACAAGTTAAAATACCCAATATAATCATTTATTCAATTTAATTAGATTAAATATGGTGGTAAAAATATGCACATCTACGTGCACATCAGGTGCATGGATTTGAAACGGAACAGTACCGTGGTGCACCACTCTCCAGCGATGGTAAATTGAAGACCAGCCAAGGTGATCCCGTTTTAACGTAAAATTGCACGTGACAAGAAAACGAAGGGTAAAAAACTTCTAAGACCCAATTGAGGCTCGAGTAGTCTTTTTTGGGTACGAAACTATCCATTGATGGCTTAAAGTAGTCAAAGCCATAGAACTGATAAAGAGCTTCGTTTTGACTAGTTATGGCTTCCGAAACTCTAAACGAGCCAACAGTTTTGGCCGTCCGAAGAATCGATATCGAAATGGTGCAACATCTACGGTGTAAGGTGCAACATCCATCCAAAATGCCGAAACAGTGTCGTGCGACATTTAGAAATGGGCGCATGGAATTGAAAAGGAACAGTACCATGGTGCACCACTGTAACGACCCGTATTTTACGTGTCGATAAATCGTAAAATAGTTGCCACTAGGTCATTAGTAAGTCGTTCAGAGTTTAGGTCGACCAAAGCTTAAGTCGTGTAGTATTTTGGGTCGGTAGAGCGAGTTAACAGAGTGGACCGACCTAAGGAATTGACCGAGTTAGGTCGTAAGGAAGTTAAGTCGTGTAGCGACCTAAGGGACGTGGACGACTTAGGGAAGTTGGTGGCATTGTTGTACGACTTAAGAGATTAGACCGACTTAAGGTTTGGAGCGACCGACTTAAGAGTTGCCGACTTAAGGGATAACGGCTTAAGATAGTAACCGACCTAAGAGTTAACGACTTAAGAGTTTCGAGCGACTTAAGGATAATAGGTTAGGTTGTGGACGAGATAAGGCTTAGGTCGTAAGTCGCTAAGTCGTTGGGTAGTTAGATCGTTAGGCCGTTGAGTCGCGTGATGATTGGAGTGTTAGGTCGCGTAGGTACTTAAGTCATTAGGTCGGCTATGTTAAGTCGTGCGTGTTTTAGGTCGGCATATATGTTGAGTCGTGCGCGTGTTTTAGGTCGGTATACATGTTGAGTCGCTTGGATTAGTTAAGTCGCGTCTGTTTCAAGTCACGCCAAGGATGAGTCGTTGGGGTCTTAGGTCGGTAGGTCGTGGATGCTCATGTGCTGTTAGGTCGTAAGTCGGCTAGGGTTAGGTCGGCAACGACTCATGGGGGCGGCCGACTTAAGGGATTTTCTGCCTATAAATAGAAGGGCTTTGGTTCACTTTTTGGCACCGGATTTTGAAGCGACGAAGTGTTGCCATTTTGAGAGCTCGACTACAACACTTCTTCACTTCTTTTCTCCACTTTAATCTTGTGTTTCCTTCCATCCAAATCGAAGATCAAGATCGAAGATCCAAGAGCTAAAGTTGAAGATCTACATTCTTCAAAGAGAGATTTCATCGTTTGAAGCGGAATCTTGTCGGATCAAGCTAGTTTCTTTGCTGTCCAGATCTGAAGTTAGTAGCTTTTGAGGTGTTTAGGTGATTCGGTGAGTGGTAGTTATCTCTCACACGGACCCAAAGGAGTATATTGGATCGGTGACTTGTTTGTGTGTTAAAGATAGTGATTTCATGCATTTTCCTTAAGTCTACATGTAGATCCATTGTTAAGAAAGTTTTGATATCTATTTTATTACATGTTAAACTATGCAAGTTCATCCATCAAGTTGTATTGATAATCTCCATTAGTTATGTTTGTTAAATTTGGACTCTTTATTTACAAGATTGCCGTTATTGTCATAATTGTTTATTTAGATCATGTTGAATGTTTGATTACCTTGGATTAATGATTGCCTTGACTGATTGTTATGAATTAGTTGATTTATGGTTGTATCCAGACAAGTATGGTCAAAGATGATTCAGAAGCTAAGAAAGAGGCTCTTGAATGGGAAAGCTGCCATGGCATATGAAGTGGGTGATGAAGTTCATATGGATGGATTGGATGACGATGTTAAGATAGAGCTTTGCTATAGATGAGATGAGGCGAAGTAGTATGTGACATAGCCTTGGTATAATCCAGACGAGATCATTCCAAGCATGTTGATAACTCGAGGGATGGTTCGAGTTGGTTGATAATGGATTGCTCGAGAGGTAGCTTGGGCTAGTATGAGAATAGTCGTCGAGGAGGATGACTAGGAGGCTTGGATTTCATCGTTGTTGAAGGTTCTAGTAAACTCAAAGCAAGAGTACATGGGGCGCCCAAACGACTACAGGTAGGTAGTCGGGACACCCAAAAGACTACAGGCAGGTGGTCGAGTACTCTGGGCAGAGTAGGTAAGTCCTTGGCACGGGTCACGATGACGTGCAGAGTTTGTCTAGAACCGGGGTTACCATTAGCCCTTGATGTACGGCTGAAAGAATGTGTCGATCATTCAATTAACGGTGGTTTCGAAGCAATGATAACAGTGATAGCCAGAGTCAAGAATGTTTGGATGTTATGGATATATAGTCATACGGACTCAAGAGCGATGTTTTCCGGGTGCTTATCTGATCTTGGTTTAGGCCTTGGGGGTTTGTATTTGGAAAACACCGACCTTGACCCGAGTGACAATTGATTTACTTTGAATGTCTGATTTGTTGTGTTTGCTTCTGTTTTGGTGTCTGGGGGCTATCACTGTAGAAAGAGGTGGAGTGGGAGGGTTGGATTCCTATTCCTTTTATCCTTTATGCTCTTTCGGTATGTTGTTAGTTAATTTACCGCTCACTAAGACTGTTGTCTGACTCAAGGTTTTATGTTCAACTCTTATTACCTTGGGTTGTTCATCCATTTTGGGATGGGCAGACTAGGTAGCAGGTGACAGGTGCTGTTCTTAGTGATTGACGCTGTTGATGACGAAGACGAGCTGGAGGCTTTTGCATATTGTTTTCTTACTATATGTACTGGATGTTCCGCTGTTTGTTGATACTCTGAGTGATATGTAGTGAGGCTTGATTGTATTGACTGTTCAGATTGATGTAATAAACTACTATGAAGCTTATATGATATGATTCTATTCTGTGGAGCTTCACTATATATATTTGTCTATTGTATTTTATCCATGCGCTGTGAGTAATACGGTAGACTCCGCTGTTTAAATCTTACCCTGACTATCGTCCATGGCCGCCTGGCACACCTTTCAGCGCACCATTCCCTTGTTTAGTGCGGGAGTCATGGGCGGTCGTCACAACCAATCTTCAGTGATGGTCAATCGAAGACCAGCCACGGTGATCCCGTTTTGCCGTAAAAATCCATGCGATGAAAAAACGAAGGGTGAAAAACTTACGATGCCCAATTGAGGTTCGGATAGTCTTTTTTAGAGATAAAACTAACCATTGACGGCTTAAAGCTATCAAAGCCATTGAACTGACAGAGAGCTTCATTTTGACTAGTTATGGCTCCTGTAACTCTGAACGAGCCAATAGTTATGGCCATCGAAGAATCGATATCCACAAAGTGCAACGTCTACGGTGCGTGGTGCAACATCCATCAAAAATGCCGAAACAGTGCCGTACGACTTTTAGAAATGGTTGCATAGATTTGAAACGGAATAGTACCATGGTGCAACACTCTCCGACGATGGTAAATTGAAGACCAGCCACGCTAATCCCGTTTTACCGTAAAAATCCACATGACGAAAAAACGAAGGGTAAAAAGCTTTAGAGACCGGATTGAGGTTCGGATAGTCTTTTTTGGGAATGCAAATATCCATTGAAGGCTTAAAGCTGTCAAAGCCAAAGAAATCACAAAGAGCTTCGTTCTGACTTGTTATGGCTTCCGAAACTCAAAGCAAGCCAACTTTAATGGCTGTCCGAAGAATCGATATCCACAGGGTGCGACATCTACGGTGCAAGGTGCAACATCCATCCAAAATTCCAAAACAGTGTCGTACGACTTTTAGAAATGCGTGCATGGATTTGAAAGGGAACATTACAATGATGCACCACTTTCCAGCGACGGTAAATTTGAAGACCAGCCACGGTGATCCCGTTTTAATGTAAAAATGCACGTGACGAAAAAATGAAGGGTAGAAAACATCCGAGACCCAATTGAGGTTCGGATAGTCTTTTTTGGGTATGAAACTATCCATTGATGGCACAAAGCTGTCAAAGCCGTAGAAATCACAAAGAGCTTCGTCTTGACTAGTTGTGGCTCACGTATCTCTAAACGAGCTAACTGTTATGGCCACCTGAAGAATCGATATCCACAGGTGCAACATCTACGGTACCATGGTGCACCACTCTCCCGCGATGGTAAATCGAAGACCAGCCACGATGATCCCGTTTTACAGTAAAAATCCACGTGACGAAAAACAAAGGGTAAAAACTTTCGAGACCCGACTGAGGTTCAGATAGTCTTTTTTTGGGTATGAAACTATCCATTGATGGCTTAAAGCTATCAAAATAGTAGAAATCATAGAGAGCTTCGTTTTGACTGGTTATGGCTCCCGTAAGTTTAAGCGAGCCAATTGTTATGGCCGTTCGAAGAATCGATATCCAAAGGATGCAACATCTATGGTGCAAGGTGCAACATCTGTCCAAAATGCCAAAATAGTACCGTACTATTTTTAGAAATGGATGCACAAATATGAAACGGAACAGTACCATGGTGCACCTCTCTCCAGTGATGGTAAATCGAAGACCAGCCACGGTGATCCCGTTTTAATGTAAAATTGCACGTGACAAAAAAACGAAGGGTAAAAAACTTTCGAGACCCGATTTATGTTCGGATAGTTTTTTTAGGTACAAAACTATCCATTGATGGCTTAAATCAGTCAAATGCATAGAACTGATAGAGAGCTTCGTTTTGACTGGTTATGGCCCCCGTAACTCCAAACGAGCCAATAGTTATGTCCGTCCGAAGAATCAATATTGACAGGGTACAAATCTGCGGTGCATGCTGCAACATCCATCCAAAATGCTGAAACAGTGTCGTGCGACTTTTAGAAATGGGTGCATGGATTTGAAATGGAACATTACCATTGTGCACCACTCTCCAACGATAGTAAATCGAAGATCAGCCATGGTGATCCCGTTTCACCGTAAAAATCCACATGATGAAAAAACTAAGGGTAAAAAACTTCCAAGACCCGATTAAGGTTCGAATTGTCTTTTTGGGTATGAAACTAAACATTAACGGCTTAAAGCAGTCAAAGCCGTAGAACTCACAAAGAGCTTCGTTTTGACTGGATATGGCTGCCGTAAATCTAAATGAGCCAACAATGGTTGCCGTCCGAAGAATCGATATCCACAGGGTGCAACATCGACGGTGCAAGGTTCAACATTTGTCCAAAATGCCGAAACAGTGCCGTATGACTTTTAGTAATGGGTGCATGGATTTGAAACAAAACAGTACTATGGCGCATCACTTTTAAGCGACGGTAAATCGAAGACCAGCCACGGTGATCCCATTTTGCCGCAGAAATCCACATGATGAAAAAACGAAGGGTAAAAAACTTTCGAGACCCGATTAAGGTTTGGATAGTCTTTTTTGGGTATGAAACTAGCCATTGATGGATTAAAGCAATCAATTTTTTATAACTCATAGAGAGCTTCATTTTGACTGGTTATGGCTCCTGTAGCTCTAAACAAGCAAACAGTTATGGCTTCAGAATAATTATATCCACAGGGTGCAATATCTACGGTGCTTGGTGCAACATCCATCCAAAATTCCGAAACAGTGCCTTACGACCTTTTGAAATTGGTGCATGATTTTGAAATGGAACGGTACCATTGTGCACCACTCTCCAGTGGTGGTAAATCAAAGACCAGCCACAGTGACCCCATTTTAACGTAAAAATGGACATGACGAAAAACAAAGGGCACAAATCTTCTGAGACCCGATTGAGGTTCGGATAGTCTTTTTGGGTATGAAACTAACCATTGACGGATTAAAGTGGTCATAGCCATATAACTCACAAAGAGCTTTGTTTTGACTTGTTATGGCTCCCGTAACTCTAAACGAGCTAACAGTTATGGTCGTCCGATGAATTGACATCCATTGAGTGCAACATCTAGGGTGCAAGGTGCAACATCCGTCCAAAATGTCGAAATATTGCCGTACCACTTTAGAGACGAGTGCATGGATTTGAAATGGAATAGTACCATAGTGCACCATTATCCAGTGGCCGTAAATCAAAGACTAGCCACGACGATCCTATTTTGACGTAAAATTTCACGTGACGAAAAAACCAAGGGTAAAAAACTTCCAAGTTCCGATTGAGTTTCAGATAGTATTATTTGGGTATGAAACTATCAATTGACGGCAAAAAGCTGTCAAAGCCTTAGAAATCACAGAGAGCTTCATTTTGACTGGTTATGGCCCCCGTAACTATAAATGAGCTAACTGTTATGGCAGTCCAAAGAATCGATATTCACAGGGTGCAAAATGTATGGTGTAACGTGCAACATCCTTCCAAAATGCCGAAAAATTGTCGTACGACTTTTAGAAATTGGCGCATGGAGTTGAAACAGAACAGTACCATGGTGCACCACTCTCTAGCGATGGTAAATTGAAGACCAGCCACAGTGATCCCGTTTACCGTAAAAATCCACGTGACGAAAAAAATGAAGGGTGAAAAACTTCCGAGACACGATTAAGGTGCAGATAGTCTTTTTTGGGTATGAAACTAACCATTGATGGCTTAAAGCTATAAAGGCATAGAACTGACCGAGAGATTCGATTTTACTGGTTCTGGCTCCCGGAACTCTAAACCAGCCAACAATTATGGCCGTTCGAAGAATCGATATCCATAAGGTGCAACATCTACGGTGCATGGTGCAACATCCATCCAAAATGCAGAAACAGTGCCGTACGACTTTTAAAAATGGGTGTATGGATTGGAAACGGATACCATAGTGCACCACTCTCCAGCGATGGTAAATCGAAGACCAGCCACGGTGATCTCGTTTTGATGTAAAAATGCACGTGATGAAAAAACAAAGGGTAAAAAAACTTTCAAGACCCGATTGAGGTTCGGATAGTCTTTTTAGGGTATGGAACTATCCGTTGATGGTTAAAGCTGTCAATGCCGTAGAACTGACAATGGACTTCGTTTTGACTGGTTATGGCTCCTATAATTCTAAACGAGCCAATTGTTATTGCCGTACGAAGAATCGATATCCACCGGGTGCAACATCTACGGTGCAACACCCATCCACATGCCGAAACAGTGCCGTACGACTTTTAGAGATGTGTGCATGGATTTGGAACAGAGACCGTGGTGCACTACTATCCAGCGATAGTAAATCGAAGACCAACCATGGTGATCCCGTTTAACCGTAAAAATCTACGTGAAGAAAAAACAAAGGGAAAAAGCTTTCGTGACACGATTGAGGTTTGGATAGTCTTTTTTGGGTATGAAACTATCCATTGACAGCTTAAAACAGTCAAAGCCGTAGAACTGACAGAGAGCTTCATTTCGACAGGTTATGTCTCTTGGAACTCTAAACTAGCCAACAGTTATGGCCGTCCGAAGAATCGATATCTACATGGTGCAACATCTACGGTGCATGGAACAACATCCATCTAAAATGCCGAAACAGTGTCGTACGACTTTTAGAAATGGGTGCATGGATTTGAATCAGAACAGTACCATGGTGCACCACTCTCCAGCGATGGTAATTCGAAGACCAGCCACGATGATCCCATTTTGACAAAAAAATGCACATGACGAAAAACGAAGGGTAAAAAACTTTCGAGACCCGATTGAGATTCGGATAGTCTTTTTAGAGTATGAAACTATCCACTGACGGCTTAAAGCCATCAAAGCCATAGAACTGACAGAGAGCTTTGTTTTACTGGTTACGGCTCCCATAACTCTAAACGAGCCAACAGTTATGGTCGTTCGAAGAATCGATATCCATAGGGTGCAACATCTACGGTGTATGGTGCAACATCCGTCCAAAATGCCGAAACTATGTCGTACGACTTTTAGAGAAGGGTGCATGGATTTGGAACTGAACAGTACTATGGTGCACCACTCTCCAGTGATGGTAAATCGAAGATCAGCCACGATGATCCCATTTTAACGCAAAAATGCACGTAACGAAAAAACAAAGGGTATAAAACTTTCGAGGCCTGATTGAGGTTCGGATAGTCTTTTTTGGATATGAATCAAAGCCGTAGAACTGATAGAGAGCTTTTTCTGACTGGTTATGGCTCACGTAACTCTAAATGAGCCAACGGTTTGGCCGTCCGAAGAATCGATATCGTGCATCTACGATGCAAGTTGCAACATCAGTCCAAAATGAAGAAAAAGTGTCGTACGACTTTTAGAAATGAGTGCATGGATTAGAAATGGAGCACTACCATGGTGCACCACTCTCTAGCAACCGTAAATCGAAGACCAGACACGTTGATCCGATTTTAAAGTAAAATTTGTCATGATGAAAAAACAAAGGGCAAAAAAATTCCGAGAACCGATTGAGGTTCAGATAGTCTTTTCTGGGTATGAAACAATCCATTGGCAACTTAAACCAGTTAGAGCCGTAGAACTCACAGAGGGCTTCATTTTGACTGGTTATGACTACCGTAACTCTAAACTAGCCAAAATGCATGGCCGTCCGAAGAATCAATATCCACATGGTGCAACATCTACGGTGCATAGTGCAACATCCGTCGAAAATGCCAAAACATTGCCGTAAACTTTTAGAAATGAGTGTATGGCTTTGAAACGGAACAGTACCATGGTGCACCATACTCCAGTTGTGACAAATCGAATACCAGCCATAGTGATCCCATTCTAACGTAAAATTGCACTAGACAAAAAAACGAAGGGCAAAAAACATCTGAGACCCGATTGAGGTTCGTATAGTCTTTTTTGGGTATAAAACTATCCATTGATGGCTTAAAGCAGTCAAATCCGTAGAACTCACAGAGAGATTCATTTTCACTAGTTATGGCTACCGTAACTCTAAACGAGCCAATAGTTGTGGCCGTCCGAGGAACGATATCCACAGGGTGCAACCTTTACGGTGCACGGTGCAACATCAGTCCAAAATGCCGAAACAATGCATTACGACTTTTAAAGATGGGTGCATGGATTTGAAATGGGACATGCATGGTGCACCACTATCCAACGATGGTAAATCGAAGACCAGCCATGGTGATCCCATTTTAACATAAAATTGCACATGACGAAAAAACAAAGGGTAAAAAACTTCCAAGATCCTATTGAGGTTCGAATAGTCTTTTTTTGGTATGAAACTATCCATTGATGGAATAAAGCTGTCAAAGCCGTAGAAATCACAGAGAGCTTCATCTTGACTAGTTGTGGCTCACGTATCTCTAAACGAGCTAACTGTTATGGCCATCCGAAGAATCGATATCCACAGGTGCAACATCTACGGTGCAAGGTATAACGTCGTCCAAAATGCCCAAAAAGTGCCGTACAACTTTTAGAATTGGGTGCATGGAATTGAAACGAAACAGTACCATGGTGCACCACTCTCTAGCGATGGTAAACTGAAGACTAGCCGCGGTGATCCTGTTTTACCATAAAAATCCACGTGATGAAAAGACGAAAGGTAAAAACTTCCAAGACACGAATGAGATTCAGATAGTCTTTTTTGGGTATGAAACTAACCATTGACGGCTTAACGCTATCAAAGCTGTTGAACCAACAGAGAGATTCATTTTAACTGTTTATGGCTCCCGTAACTCTAAACCAGCTAACAGTTATGGCCGTCTGAATAATCGATATCCACAGGGTGCGACATCAACGGTGCATGGCATCCAAAATGCCGAAACAGTGCCGTACGACTTTTAGAATTCGGTGCATGAATTCGAAATAGAAATGCACCATGCTGCACCACTCTCCAATGATGGTAAATCGAAGACCAGCCACCATGTTCCTATTTTGACATAAAAATGCACATGACGAAAAAGCGAAGGGTAAAAAACTTTCGAGACCCGATTGAGGTTCGGATAGTCTTTTTAGGATATGAAACTATCCATTAACGGTTTAAAGCATTCAAAGCCGTAGAACTGACAAATAGCTTCATTTTAAATGGTTATAGCTCTTGTAACTCTAAATGAGCCAACAGTTATGGCCGTCCGAAGAATCGATATCCATAGGGTGCAATATCTATGGTGCATGGTGCAACATTCGTCCAAAATGCTGAAACAGTGCCATAAGTCATTTAGAGATGAGTGTATGGACTTGACCATGGTGCACCACTCTCCAGCGATGGTAAATCAAAGACCAGCCACGATGATCCCGTTGTAATGTAAAAATGCACGCGACAAAAAAACAAAGGGTGAAAAACTTTTGAGACCCGATTGAGGTTTGGATAGTATTTTTTGGGTATGAAACTATCCATTGACGGCTTAAAGCATCCAAAATCATAGAACTCATAAAGAGCTTCGTTTTGACTAGTTATGGCTCCCGTAAATCTAAACGAGCCAACTGTTATGGCCATCCGAAGAATTGATATCCACAGGGTGCAACATCTGCGGTGCAAGGTGCAACATCCGTCCAAAATGTCGAAAAAGTGCCATATCAATTTTAGAAATGGGTGCATGGAATTGAAACGGAACATTACCATGGTGCACCACTCTCCAACGATGGTATATCGAAGACAAGCCATGGTGATCTCGTTTTACCGTAAAAATCCACATGACGAAAAAATAAAGTGTAAAAATTTTCCAAGACATGATTGAGGTTCAGATAGTCTTTTTTAGGTATGAAAATAACCATTGAAGGCTAAAAGCCATCAAAGCTGTAGACTTGACAGAGAGCATTGTTTTGACTGGTTATGGTTCCCGTAACTCTAAACGAGCCAATAGTTATGGCCGTTCAAATAATCGATATCGACAGGGTGCAAAATCTACGATGCAAGGTGCAACATCCGTCCAAAATGCCGAAACAGTGCCTTACGACTTTTAGAAATGGGTGCATGGATTTATAACGAAATAGTACCAGGGCGCATGACTTCTCAGTGATGGTGTATCGAAGACCAGCCACGGTGATCCCGTTTTACCGTATAAATCAACGTAACGAAAAAACGAAGGGAAAAAAACTTTTGAAACCCGATTGAGGTTCGGATAGTCTTTTTTGGATATGAAATTATGCATTGACGGCTTAAAGTTGTCAAAGCCAAAGAAATCATAGGGACCTTCGTTTTGACTGGTTATGGCTTTCGTAACTCTAAAGGAGCCAACTGTTATGGCCATCCGAAGAATCAACATCCATAGGGTGCAACATCTACGGTGCAAGGTGCAACATCTGTCCAAAATGCCAAAACAGTGCCATACAACATTTAAAAATGGGTGCATGGAATTAAAATGGAACAGTACCAAAGTGCACTACTCTCTAACGACGATAAATCGAAGACCAGCCACGGTGATCCTGTTTACCATAAAAATCTACGTGACCAAAAAAAGAAGGGTAAAATACTTCTAAGACATGATTGAGGTTTAGATAGTCTTTTTTGCTATGAAACTAACCATTGACGGTTTAAAGATGTCAAAGCTATAGAACTGAAAAAGAGATTCAGTTTGACTGGTTATGGATCCTGTAACTCTAAACGTGCCAACAATTATGGCCGTCCGAAGATTCAATATCCATAAGGGGCAACATCTATGGTGCATGGTGCAACATCCTTCCAAAATGCCGAAATAGTGCCCTACGACTTTTATAAATGGGTGCATGGATTTGAAATGGAACAGTACCATGATGCACCACTCTACAGCGATGGTAAATCGATGACCAACCACGGTGATCCCGTTTTAACATAAAAATGCACGTGACAAAAAACGAAGGGTAAAAAACTTTTGAGACCCGATTGAGGTTCAGATATTTTTTTTGGTACGAATGTATCCATTGATGTCTTAAAGATGTCAAAGCCGTAGAAATCACAGAGAGATTCGTTTTGACTGATTATGGCTCCCTTTACTCTAAACAAGCCAACTGTTATGGCCGTCCGAAGAATCGATATCCACGGGGTGCAATATCTACAGTGCAAGGTGCAACATCCGTCCAAAATGCTGAAACAGTGTCGTAAGACTTATAGAAATGGGTGCATGGATTTGAAATGGAACAGTGTCATGGTGCACGACTCTCCAGCGATGGTAAATCGAAGTCCAATCACGGGAATCCCGTTTTACCATAAAAATCCACGAGACGAAAAAACAAAGGGTAAAAACTTCCGAGATGCGATTGAGGTTCTGATAGTCGTTTTCGGGTTTGAAACTAACCATTGAAGGCTTAAATCAGTCAAAGCCATAGAACTAACAAAGTGCTTCGTTTTGACTGGTTATGGCTCATGTAATTAAATATGAGCCAACTGTTATGGCCATCCAAAAAATTGATATCCACATGTTGCAACATCTACGATGCATGGTGCGACATCCGTCCAAAATGCCAAAACAGTGCCCTACGAATTTTATAAATGGGTGCATGGATTTGAATTTGAATAGTACCATGGTACACCACTCTGCAGCGATGGTAAATCGAAGACCAGTCACGGTGATACAGTTTTAATGTAAAAATCCACGCGTTGAAAAAACGAAGGGTAAAAAATTCAAAGACCCGATTGAGGTTCGGATAGTCTTTTTAGGGCATGAAACTAACCATTGAAGCCTCAAACCAGTCAAACCCGTAGAATTGACAGAATGCTTCATTTTGACGGGTTATGACTCCTGTAACTCTAAAAGAGCCAATTGTTATGGTCGTCCGAAGAATCGATATCCACAGGTAGCAACATCTACGATGTATGGTGCAACATCCGTCCAAAATGCTGAAACAGTACCATATGACTTTTAGAAATTGGTGCATGGATTTGAAATGGAAAAGTATCATGGTGCACCCCTCTCCAACGATGGTAAATTAAAGACCAGTCCAGGTGATCCCATTTTAACGTAAAATTGCAGGTGACGAAAATACGTAGGGTAAAAAACTTTCAAGACCCAATTGAGGTTCAGATAGACTTTTTTGGTATGAAACTATTCATTGACAGCTTAAAGCAGTCAAAGCCGTAGAACTGACAAAGAGCTTCATTTTGACTAGTTATAACACCCGTAACTCTAAACGAGCCAAAAGTTATGATCGTTCGAAGAATCGATATCCAAAGGGTGCAACATCTACAGTGCAAGGTGCAACATCCTTCCAAAATGTCGAAACACTGCCATACCACCTTTAGAAATAGGTTCATGGAATTGAAACGAAACGTTACTATGGTGCACCATACTCCAGCGATGGTATATCAAAGACCAGTCATGGTGATTCCGTTTTACCGTAAAAATCAACGTGACGAAAAAACGAAGTGTAAAAAATTTCCAAGACATGATTGAGGTTCAGATAGTCTTTTTTAGGTATGAAACTAACCATTGATGGCTTAAAGCCATCAAAGCCGTAGAACTGACAAAGAGCTTCGTTTTGACTGTTTATGATTCCCGTAACTCTAAATGAGCCAACAGTTATGGCCGTCCGAATAATCGATATCCATAGGGTGCAACATCTACGGTGCAAGGTGCAACATCCATCCAAAATGCCGAAACAATGCCTTATGACTTTTAGAAATGGGTGCATGGATTTGTAACAAAATAGTACCAAGGTGCATGACCCTCCACGATGGTAAATCGAAGACCAGCCACGGTGATCCCGTTTAACCGTATAAACCAACGTGACGAAAAAACGAAGGGTAAAAAGCTTCCGGGACCCGATTGAGGTTCGGATAGTCTTTTTTGGGTGTGAAACTAACCATTGATAGCTTAAAGTTGTTAAAGCCATAGAACTGAAAGATAGCTTCGTTTTGACTGGTTTTGTCTCCTGTAACTCTAAACCAGCCAACAGCTATGGCCGTCCGAAGAATCGATATCCACCGGGTGCAACATCTACGGTGCATGGTGCAACATCCGTCCAAAATGCCGAAACATGTCCTACGACTTTTAAAAATGTATTTGAAATGAAACAGTACCATGATGGACCACTCTCCAATGACGGTAAATCGAAGACTAGCTACGGTCATCCCGTTTTACCATAAAAATCCACATAACGAAAAACGAAGGGTAAAAAAGCTTCCTAGACCCGATTGAGGTTCGGATAGTCTTTTTCAGGTATGGAAAAATCCATTGACGCCATAAAGATACCAAAGACGTAGAAATCATTGAGAGCTTCATTTTGACTAGTTATGGCTCCCGTAACTCTAAACGAGCCAATTATTATGGCCGTCCGAAGAATCAACATCCACAGGGTGCAACATCTACGGTGCAAGGTGCAACATCCGTTCAAAATGCCGAAACTGTGCCGTACTACTTTTAGAAATGGGTGCACTAATTTGAAACGGAACAATACCGTGGTGCACCACTCTCCAGCGATGGCAAATCGAAGACCAGCCACGGTGATCCTGTTTTATCATAAAATTGAACTTGACAAAAAAACGAAGGGTAAAAAACTTCCAAGACCCAATTGAAGTTCAAATAGTATTTTTTGGGTATGAAACTATCCATTGACGGCTTAAAGTAGTCATAACAATAGAGCTGATAAAGTGCTCCGTTTTGACTAGTTATGGCTCCCGTAACTCTAAATGAGCCAATAGTTATGGCCGTCCGAAGAATCGATATCCACAGGGTGCAACATCTACGGTGCATGCTGCAACATCCGTCTAGCATGCCGAAATAGTGTGGTACGACTTTTAGAAATGGGTGCCTGGATTTGGAAGTAAACAATGCCATAGTGCACCACTCTCCAGCGATGGTAAATAGAAGATCAGCCACGGTGATCCCATTTTACCGTAAAAATCCACACGACGAAAAAACTAAGGGTAAAAAACTTCAGAGACCCGATTGAGGTTTGGATAATCTTTTTTGGGTATGAAACTAACCATTGAGGCTTAAAGCAGTCAAACCCGTAGAACTCACACAGAGCTTTGTTTTGACTTGATATGGCTCCCGTAACTCTAACCGAGCCAACTTTTATTGCCGTTGGAAGAATCGATATCCACAGGATGCAACGTCCATCCAAAATGTCGAAATATTGCCGTACGACTTTTAAAAATAGGTGCACGGATTTGAAACGGAATAGTACCACGGTGCACCATTTTTGAGCAATGGTAAATCGAAGACCAGCCACGGTGATCCCATTGTGCCGTAAAAATCAACATGACGAAAAAACAAAGGGTAAAAAACTTTCGAGACCCGATTGAGTTCGGTTAGACTTTTTGGGTACGAAATTAACCATTGACGGCTTAAAGCAATCAAATCCGTCCAAAATGCAGAAACAGTGCCTTACGACTTTTAGAAATGGGTGCATGGTTTTAAAACAGAACAAAACTATGGTGCACCACTCTCCAACGGTGGTAAATCAAAGTCAAGCCACGGTGATCCCATTTTAATGTAAAAATTCACATCATGAAAAAACGAAGGGCACAAATCTTTCGAGAACTGATTGAGGTTCGTATAGTCTTTTTTGGGTACGAAACTAATCATTGACGGCGTAAAGCGGTCAAATCCATAGAACTCACAAAGAGCTTCGTTTTGACTGGTTATGGCTTCTGTAACTCTAAACGAGCCAACGATTATGGCTGTCCGATGAATCGATATCCATTAAGTGCAACATTTACGATGCAAGGTGCAAGATCCGTCCAAAATGCCGAAACATTGCCGTACGACTTTTAGAGATGAGTGCATGGATTTGAAATGGAACAATACAATGGTGCACCCCTATACAACGACGGTAAATCGAAGACAGCCACGATGATCCTGTTTTAACGTAAAATCGCACGTGACGAAAAAACAAAGGGTAAAAAAACATTCGAGATCCGATTGAGGTTTGAATAACATTTTTTGGTATGAAAGTATCCTTTGATGGCATAAAGCTTTCGAAGTCATAGAAATCACCGAGAGCTTCGTTTTGACTTGTTTCGGCTCCCGTAACTCTAAAAGAGCTAACTATTATGGTCGTCCGAAGAATCGATATCCACAGGGTGCAACATTTACGTTGCAAGGTGCAACATCCGTCCAAATGCCGAAATAGTGCCGTACGACTTACAGAAATGGATGCATAGATTTGCAAAAGGAACAGTACCATGGTGCACCACTCCCCAGTGATGGTAAATCGAAGGCCAGCCACGGTGATCCCGTTTTACCGTAAAAATCCACGTTATGAAAAATGAAGAGTAGAAAACTTACGAGATGTGATTGAGGTTTGGATCGTCTTTTTTGGATATGAAACTAACCATTGATGGCATAAAGCTATCAAAGCCATAGAACTGCTCATTTTGACTGGTTTAGGCTCTCGTAACTCTAAATTCAATAACAATTATGGACGTCTGAAGAATCGATATACACAGGGTGCTACATCAGCGGTGCATGGTGCAATATCCATCAAAAATGCCGAAACAGTGTCGTACGAATTTTAGAAGTGGATGCATGGATTTGAAATGGAATAGTACTATGGTGCACCACTCTCCAATGATGGTAAATTGAAGACCAGCCACGGAGATCCCGTTTTACCGTAAAAATTCATGTGATAAAAAAATGAAGGGTAAAAAAATTCAGGGACTCGATTGAGGTTCGGATAGTCTTTTTTGGGTATGAAACTATCCATTGACGAATTAAAGCTGTCGAAGCTGTAGAAATCACAAAGAGCTTCGTTTTGACTGGTTATGACTTCTGAAACCCTAAACGAGCCAACTTTTATGGCCGTCCGAAGAATCGATATCCATTGGGTGCAACTTCTACGGTGCAAGGTGCAACATCCATCCAAAATGCCGAAACAGTGCCGTACGACTTTTAGAAATGGGTGCATTGATTTGAAACGGAACAGTACCTTGGTGCACCACTCTTCAGCGATGGTAAATCAAAGACCAGCCACGATGATCCCATTTTACCGCAAGAATCCACATGACGAAAAAACTATGGGTAAGCGGATAGTCCTTTTTGGGTATGAAACTTGTTTGCACCAAAATTGGTCACAACACTCTTCGGGAGTCGTTGAAGAGATAACAATCAAGAGTATGAACTGAATATGAATATTATCTAACAAAAACTCCAATCAACAGTAAAGAAAATGCGTAGACAAGCGATTTATAGTGGTTCGGCGTGTCGCCTACGTCCACTGTGAAGTTTTTTGATATTTTATTGATTCTCTTTCAATGTTTACAAGTTGTTACAGCGATCAACAGCAAGTTACGAATGGAAATTCGAAATCAATAGTGAAATTATGATGGAGATGTCAATCCGGCAGAGTCTGGGCGCTTTAGAGTCAGAAGATCTTCCAGTCCCTTTTCTGTTGGCTCTGGAGCTCTATTTATAGGCGTAGGCTGCTGATATCTCGCTGAAAACTCGGGAGACCACTCCTGGCACGTGAGGGGGCCCACACGTACGGTCTCGGGAAGTTTGGGCCCACTTTGGCATCGGTTCGAACTCCATTCGAACCGATCAAGAATTCATCCAATCGAGGTGAAATTTGGCGTCGACATTCTTCAACATGTATGCAAGCATCTGCGAAAGTTTCATGGCATTTGGATCAGTAGATTAGGAGATATGATGGGTTCGAAATAGGGTTCATGGCATGGCTGTTTGGTTCGAACCCCTGTATTCGAAACGATGGTTTCGAATCCATCATGGCACGCGACTTCGTGGTGACGTGGAGCGCAAACTTCGAATCGATCCGGACTTCACTCCGTGTTGACCGCTTCGACTCCGTATATCTCGGTGATTTCGAACCGATGGAAGACACGTTGGTTGACCCAGTGGGTTCGAATAAGGCAACACAGGATGGGTTCGAACATGGCATCAGGGATGGGTTCGAACATGACTCTGTGATGGGTTCGAAGATGGCTCTGTGATGGATTCGAAGCACGGCTTCTGTGATGGGTTCGAAGCACGGCTTCTGTGATGGGTTGGAACTTGCGTTCCTTGGATGCATATGAGCTCTGCAACCCCTCCATGGATACGAGGAACATGGATTCGAAAACAATAGAGTCGAAGGTGATGGAGTCGAACCCGTGGGGGTTCGAAGGGTTCGAAGTTGAGGGGTTCGAAGTGATGGTTTCGAAAGGTGCATGGTGATGGGTTCGAAGACACCCATCATGGTGGGTTCGAAACTAGTGTGTCCCCTCCAAGTTGAACCGATCATAACTTGAGCATACGAACTCGGATTGACTTGAAACTTGAGATGCTGACTCTTGTGGTCTTTCTTGCCGTGTCCTATCAATTGTAGCTCATTCTGGACTCGGATAAAATTCAGTGACATCCATGGCTAAAGGAAGTACGATCAACCTCTGAGGCGAACTGTCCTTCGTTTTCGATCGATCTTTTGGTATCGCAGCTTTGCCAAAAAGCGGGATAACATTTTGCCCCCCAAAGTACGTCTTGTGGGAACATGACGTGCTTCGAATAGCTGCCATTTCTCTCTGAACAACCATTGCTCTCTTTTTTGTTGAAACTCGTATGCTGTACTGCTGTAACCTTGCGTTGATATGATTGATTGCTGTATAATAGTGCTTAGCCGTTGGCTGTCGCATTTGTAACAGGATGAGTGTTTGATCCCTGTGAATATTCAAAATCGAATGTTAGTCCGACATGTATGCACATATGTTAATTTGAACCTTGTAAACGTCATGCGTCCACGAGTCGTTGTCAGTTTGGTTTGCTATAGAATTTCGTATCGATTCTCTCCTGAACCGATTTTGAAATTTGAATTTGAGACAACGCTTGATGGTTGTTTTGAAAGGTTCCTTCGTATCGATCCTCTCCTGAACCGATGTAGAAGGTTAAAGGAATCGAATTTGTATTGCGCGAGTGTAATGTTTCGAACCGATGCATTCGAGCATTGATGGGTTCGAAATCCACGTCTGTATGGACGCGGTACGCTCGTTGCTACGATGGATTCGAAATTGGCATTCGAACCGATCTGAAAGGATGGAGTGTATTTGTGTTGTGATAGGTTCGGAACTGACATTCGAACCGATGGGAAAGGATGGTTTTGAACTAGTAGTTCGTTTCGGTGGATTATGGATGGATACGAAGTCCTTGATGTGAGTAAGGGCTTCGAATCGATGCGCCCACCGTTTGTTTCGCATCGATGCAACTTGTTGTCTTGTTGCGTACTTCGTATCGATGAAGGATGATGTTAACTCCGAATCCACAAGGCATTAGTTGAATGGTTTCGAATGGATGGTTTCGAAACGATCCACGTTCTCACTGGCTGCAACCGGTCAAATCTACCGGAAGAGGAATCGTCTCGGACAAAATCCAAGCTCCATATAAATAGCAGTGGGCCTGCCACTTTTTCACTTTTCACTTTTACTCTCGCTTGCTTTCCACTGTGCAGTGCATCGTTTCGAGGCTTCAAAAGAGAAAGCACTGTGTTGCGTTTTCGAATCACTCAAGATTTAAGACTTCAATCTCTCGAATCCATTGCTTAAACTAGGTAATTAGCCTCGGATTCAAGCGACGAAGTTATTTCGAACCCATTTCTTTTCATCGATTGCGCAACCTCGAGATTGGCAAAACCAGATCTGGTTTGGGAGGGTTTTGAACCGATGTGTGGGTTCGAGTTCGAATCGATGACGGTGGTGTCTTTTCATTAGATTTCAAATCGATCCTTGAAAAGTCTTTGTTGGGATGCGCAGTTCGCCATGATTGAGGGATTCGAGCGGTCCATTCGAATCGATGGATTCGAACCCATAGGCTATCATTTTGAAGTCCACAACTTCGTATCGATACGAAGCGGATCGGTTCGAAAGTGGATGATGTGGAGTTGAGGTTTTCGTATCGGTTCGAACTTGTCAAGCAATGATCGGTTCGAACTTGTCATCTGGTTATCGGTTCGAAGCGCGTCTAACTGCATGGTTTCGAAACGATGTCAGGATGGGTTCGGACGCATGGGTTCGAACGAAGAGGTGCTCGGTTGGGTTCGAATGAAGTCTTTGTGATGGTTTCGAACCCTATATGATGGATTCCAAATTTTGAAATTTTTCAAGCATAACTCCGACGAGCTTCATTCTTGCATATTTGGACTTGAATATTAAACTGCATACTTGACTGCCTTTTGAAGCTCGTCGATGGAACTATAACAACTTCTATTCGAACCAACTTCCATCATATAAACGATTTAGTGATGACGGTCAGCGATGATGGTCATTATAGCTGGACTCCGTAGCTTTGTCGTTTGCATATTTACTTTAACTCTGCAACATTTATTCAAGTAATGCATGGCACGGTACCACACACATTCATACACTTTTCACTGGGGAACGCATGGGTTCTTTGTCGTCTAACGATGGTTTCTCATGAGTTAGCTAGTTATGGAACCTTCAAGTTCACAGCAGCAGGAGATTCAAGGTACAGTCTCTCCGAGGCTAGAGGTTCCGGATATAGATCCTGAGATCATCGGTCCGGCTCCGGACGAACTTCCCGATGCGTCGTTCATTGCCAATCCATCGGATTCCGTTCCGTCGAATATCTCTGAAGACATGCTGGGGAGAATATGTTTGAGGCATGGCATGTCACTGGACGATGTGTTACTGCCGGGGACGAACGATAGACCACATAATCCGCCGGAAGGGTATACAGCATTTAACCGCCACGCGTGTGCGACCGGGACACTTCCCCCGTTCAACGAGTATATAAGGGAAGTGTTGTCGTTTTTGAGGATCGCCCCATCTCAGTTGCACCCGAACGGATATGCGTCGATCAATAGCTTGTTCATTGCATTTATGGAATATCTCCATCGACCGCCACTCCCAATCGAAATCAGATACTTGTTCCACTTCAAAACTCGGGGTGATTATCCCTCTTTCACATTTCTGGAAGCAGTGAGAAATTGCCAAGTGGTTACTGGGTCTTGGACCAGGTTGAGTTACTATAGGACAGAATGGTTTTATGTCAGATGTCCTCCAGGATTTGCCCGACGATGGTTATTCAGACGTGAGTATAACTGAGTTCTTAAATAGTTACTACGACAATTGCAGCCGAAGTGGGACTTATATATATTTTTTCTTTTTACAGCAACGATCCAGCGACCTGAGGGTGAACATTTTAAGGAGATGGTGCGAGTACTTCAAGAAGTCCCGAGTGAAGATAGGGACATCGAGTTGCTTTTGACCGACAGGAATCTCAGGACTTATGGGCTGATTGAACGAGAGCAGAGCATAAGGTTTGAGGCGGCGCTAAGGATCGTTCCTAAAAAACGAGTTAAACATAGGAAGCCCGAAGTTGTCATAGCCGAGGAGGCTGATTCTGAAAGAACTCATACTGACGATGAGCCGCTGACCGAGCCTACGGACGTAGTTCCGGATGTCGCGGAGCAGATAAAAGGCAAGGCTGCCATGGTTAAGTCAAGCGGGAAAAGGAGATGGAAATCGGTTGTCACAGCCCGTTCCGCAACCGGAGTTAGAATCTCGGAGAAGTCCCCTCCGAGAACTGAAAATCTTTTCGAAGGGCTTGCCGATCTTCCAATCCCGGACGATGTATCTTTTCAACATGATGCCGGGTTGGAGGAGTTCCATCGTACTCTAGAATTGAGCGAGCCTCTTATTACTAGCGAGGTCGACACTTCTGGTTGGTCGGGGGAAATGCATATTCATACACATTTCACGACACTGCATAACCTTTGACTGTAAACTACCTGTTTCGAAGGGTGATTAATTCAATTTTATTTTGCTTTGCAGATACTATGTCTAAGCGAGGTTCAATGCTTGGGAGCCTTCGACATGCCCGCAAGTCTTCATATTATGATTCGCGTAGACGAGAGGGGGATAGAGATTATGATCAGGGACGCTCCGGGTATTATGACCAGGGACGATCTGGATATTCTAGTCATGAGAGATATGATTCGGACAGGGGCCATCGGCGTCGATCGCGATCGCGTACCCCTCCTCCTTCCAGAGATCCCGTACAACCTCCCGTTCGTGTCCCCCGTGATTCTTCTCGACATGTGTCGGTTTCTCAAGCTTCTACATCTGAGGCGATGTCGCCGATGGCTGCGGAGGAACCTCCTACTGAAATTATGGGGGAAGGAGCAATTAGGCTTGCGCAACTGAAGAGAGAGTTCCCGAATATCTGCTTCGACAACTACGTCTTTCCCCCGAATCTGAAAAGAATCCCGCCGGAGGCCGAGCGGTTGGCGCTCGACTATGTGCATGATTTTTACGCACAATACAAGGTGTGGTATAAGGCGGCCGAAAAAGCATCGACCTTGGCTTTCGAACGAGCGGCCACCATTGTAAAGCTTCAAACTGAGCTAGCACAAAAAGATCATATTGTGCAAGTGTTGAATACAGAAGCCGAGTCGTCTCGAAAATCTGAAATGGAGGCTACCAAAAAACCTGACGAGGCCCAGGCAACCATGGACAGAATGAAACGTGAGCACTATGCCACGGTTGAGGATATGGGCCATCGAAACACCTTAGTCACTTCTGAGAGGGACGCAGCCCTAAAGGAATTGAACGAGCTTAAGTCAAAACTTGCCGAAATCGCCAAGGAAAGGGATGATGCGAATAGCGCAGCCCAGGAGGCTTGCGAACAAGCCGTGATTCTCCGGACTGAACGGGATGCAGCAATGGCCAAAGTTTAGGTGGTCGAGGCAGAGGTGGAGGAGAAAGTTCAACGGGCGGAGGCAAGGCTAGAGGCCGACATCGAAGACTTGCTTATAACCTACAACGCCAATGTGTTAAAACATAGAAACTTGGCCTGGCTTCAGGATTATCCGGTTCACCTCCGCAGCGCTTGGGAACGATTGGTCGAGGAAGAAGAGGAAGTGCATCCGGGTGAATCGGTTGACCGGTTCGAGCTCGAGAACCGGCTGTTGACCGAGGATGAGAAGAAGGTCCTCCATGATGCTATCATTGCTCATGAGAAGGAGATGTTGGGTGGTCATTCCCTGGAAGTTAGAGAGGGATCAGGCGTTGAGCATCGTGCGGATGTCACCGAAGTCACCACATCGCCTTCGTCAGTGCCTGTATCTGCGGTCAGTTTGCAACCTGTTCCTGCGTACGACCCGGAGCAACCGCGCTTATCTCCTATACATGAGCATACTTCCGAGGCCGTTCAGTCGTCTGCGAGCCAAACTGGGGAAGGTATTCCGAAGTTATCTCAAACGTTTTCTAAATAGAGAGTTTGTTTTGAAGAAGTTACTAGTAACTTATTATTTTTTGCTTAGTGACTGGTGTTACGCCGATCATCGTGGCTCAAGAATCAAGCCAAAGGGACAAGGCCATCGCCACCGAGACTACTGCTGTAACTGCGGTATCGACCGAGGCGGCACAGGGAAGTGGGTTATCTCTTGAGGAACAAATGGTGAGCGAGCTGCTCGGTGAGCCGGGCGGTTTCTCCACGGACTTACCGTTTATCATCGTTAGTGATCTCCCGCCGACCTCAAGTTCTTCGATGCAGACTGCGGATGCCCCCAGCCAGGCCCAAGCGACTCGAGATGAGGAAATTTTGGCTGAAATCAATGCCGAAATAGAGGCTGCGGGGCACAGTGGTAGCGTCGGTGGTAGCACGGCGGCGCATAGTTCAACACCTGCTAGGGTAGTACCATCGGGTGGCACTATCTCAACTTCCGTCACAGATCCAGTCCCCCCTACTCCTCCGGTGGGAAGCCTCCCTGCAGATTCGAGCTCTGAGGAGGACATCGATATCATGCCCCCAGCCGAAGAGTCACCGCCGAAGAGGAGGCACTCAAAAAGAATTTCTGTTGCTAGTGATTATGATGAGGAACCACTAATAAGGAAGACGAAAAAGAAGAAGAAATAGACCGGCTTTACAAGTAGATGTTTTGGTAGATAGGTACTTGTTTTTTTTTTAGTAAGCCATGTATAGATGCAGGTTCGGCTCCTGCTAGTAGGGATTGTTTTTGGGAGAACTTATTTGTACGTAAGTCCTTATTTTTAGTTAGTTGAAATAAACTTTTGTTTCTTTGTTTCAACTCTTGTTTTATTTGTGCTTAAGTACTTGCAGTGTCTTGTTTTCGGTCCGGAGTACTTGTGGTGTTTTTACCGTTTAAGTAGAGCTCGTTTCATTTGTCAAGCCTGAAAATCTTGGTCACAAGTTGTGATTGATGAATGAGTTGAACTTCGGACGTTGTATCACTTCGGTTAGTGATTGACACTTAGCTTTCGTGCCCCCCAGTTTCGGGGAACAGCACTTGTATTTTCGGTGGTTGACCGCACTTGTTGTGAATCTTAAGCACACGTGCACATTCTGGGGACTTAGGATAATTTGAGATCGATAATCAGTTTTGCACTCCAGGAGTTTGAGAGTTATCGATGTTTGTATTGTGGTTCGCGCTCCGGGAACCTGGAATTGATGTTTACACTCCGCTTCACGCTCTGGGAACTGGGAGTTGATGTTGACATCTCAGTTCGCACTTCGGGAACATCGAATTGTTGTTTGTACTCCGACTCATGCTTTGGGAATCGGGAGTTAGCATGGGTGTTTCGGTTCGCGCTCCGGGAACCTGTAATTTGTGTTTATACTCCAATGCATGCTTTGAGAGCTTGGAGTTCGCATTGATGGGTTGGTTCGCACTCCGGGAACCTGGAATAGATGTTTATACTCCGATTCACGCTCTGGGAAGTTGGAGTTAGCCGATAGATGGTCAGTCACACTTATTTGAGCTTTTTAGGAATTCGTTCGCACTCCGGGAACGATGGATTTGATGTTTATACTCCAATTCACGCTCTGGGAAGTTGGAGTCCGTTCACACTCTGGGAACGATTTATTGGATGTTTATACTCCAATTCACACTCTGGGAAGTTGGAGTCCGCTCGCACTCTGGGAACGAATTTTGGAATGTTTATACTCCAATTCGCGCTGTGGGAAGTTGGAGTCCGTTCGCGCAGTGGGAACGATTGTTGAATGTTTATACTCCAATTCGCGTTCTAGGAAGTTGGAGTCCGTTCGCGAAGTGGGAACGAATTGTTGAATGTTTATACTCCAATTCGCGTTCTAGGAAGTTGGAGTCCGTTCGCGCAGTGGGAACGAATTGTTGAATGTTTATACTCCAATTCGCGTTCTAGGAAGTTGGAGTCCGTTCGCGCAGTGGGAACAAATTGTTGAATGTTTATACTCCAATTCGCGTTCTAGGAAGTTGGAGTTAGTTGTAGGACTGTCGTGTGTCGGTCCAGTTCAGCCTTTAGTGTGATGGCTTGCCCCCGAGCTGGGGTTTCACTTAGTGAGTGGCCGGTTGTATTGCAGTCACTCGCTACTTGAATAAATTCCATTGTTTGACGGATTTTAGCTCTTCGTGTGTCGTGATTGTTGAATGTTGCATTCGGTGAATCACAGCTCTAGCTTGAAGAGATAATGTTTTATTGCTGAAATAAGAAAATACGGCAAAGTCAGTGCCTTATTACAAAATCAAATTTCAGAATGTAAAGGAAATTGCAAAGTATTCATAGATTGAATGAGCCTGTCATGTGTGACAGTGACGAAGATCCTCGTCGTTCCAGGCTCCTGAGAAAGCTGGTCCGCCACTGATGGCGTTTATCACCAATCTCCCATGGGGACCATTAGAGTCCTCATGTCTCGGTCGATCTGGTTCATTGTTTTGATTTGGTGGGCCCGCTTCTCTGGGTTGCGGTGTCCGCACAAACTGTTTGAGCTTCCTCTCTCTGATCAGTTTTTCAACGAGATCCTGTAAGTGACGACACTCGTTCGTATTGTGCCCGTAGCTTTCATGAAACCTGCAAAACTTTCCTGTTTGGATTTGTCGCTCTGACGACGGTTTTGGTGCAGGTTTTTTATATTAGATTGTATTACAGGTTTGTAAATATAAGTCCTCCAGTGAAGTATTCAAAGAAGTATAGTTGTCGAACATCGGATGTTTGCGTGGCGGGCCACGATTTTGATCTTGTTTTTTAATTTGATTCACGCTCTCTCTTCGCCGAGCTTGCTTATTTTTGACGTTCAACTGAACTTTTCCGGAGCTCTCACCGGATTGTTTGATGGCAACATTGCTTTGGATCCCTTCTGTACTTGGTTTTGCATCGGTTTGCTTCCTAGACTGTTTCGCGTCTTTCCGTCTCAGGAATTGAGCCGCCTTGGCGTGGAAACGGTCCAACGATGCAGGTGGTTTTCCGGCTAACCAATTGCCGAACTCAGAATCGGGGTCGATCCCCTTAGTCAGTGCCATAAGGATGGAATTATCGTTCGGATTGCTGATCTCCGCGCATGCAGTATGGAATCTCTCTAAGTAGTGTCTGAGTGTCTCTCCGGGAGCCTGAGTGACACTAGACAGAGTGTTGACATCTTTGGGTCTTGCGACATGCATGCGGAATTGCTCAACGAATTTTGTGGCTAACTGGTCGAATGATGAGATGGATCGAGGTGGCAATCGAGTGAACCACATGGTAGCGATGCCCCCCAAGGATATGGGGAAACTTCGACACTTTACTGCATCGTCAGCACGGGCAGCAGTCATCGACCATTCATATTTTAGAATATGTTGGTTGGGGTCGGAGTTTCCTTCGTACATGGGTAGAGTTGGCATTTGGAATCGCCGTGGGGGTTCAGCAGTAAGGATATCGTCCGTAAAAGGAGTGTGACTTCGAGAGACTCCCCAGTCGTCATTCGTGAATCCCTGACTCTCACGGATCATTTGACGTATCATAGTGGAAAGATCCGGCATTTGCGCGTTCTGTGCGGCTTGTGCCAGAGTACGATTACG
Source organism: Allium cepa (assembly GCA_030765085.1). Taxonomy (NCBI): domain Eukaryota; kingdom Viridiplantae; phylum Streptophyta; class Magnoliopsida; order Asparagales; family Amaryllidaceae; genus Allium; species Allium cepa. The sequence goes on from CM060943.1 coordinate 45,416,057, forward strand.
TTCCATGCTTTGGGGTTGGACCGGATATTGTCGACGGTCCAAGCTTTGCCTTCTTGGCTCATAGTCCTCTGGGACGTATGGTTCAGGAGCACGTCCGTCATGACGACGGTTCAGGTCCGACCGATCTTGAACGTCGACCCCTGGTTCAGCCGCAACGTCAGTAGTGCTGTATTCCGTAATGTGGTGAGGGATGGAACCTCCTCGGGAGGAGGGTCCGGTTTGGAAACTAGCCGATGGACCAGCTCTCAGTTGTCCAACGGTCAGCGTTGGTCGATCTCCAGCAGTTGGCATGCGATTTCCATCTAGCTGGGGTCGTGGAGGTCGATTGAGATAATCAGAAGATGAAGAACTCTCGCTGGAGGAGCGAGACACGTGGTCTCTCTTGGATCTCTTTCGTTTCTGACGATCCAATTTGTTGATTAATTCAGCGTTAGCGCGTAGCTGCTCTTCCAGTTGTTGCCGACTCTGGGTCAGCTCTTGGATTAGCGACTGCAACTCTTGTCGGGTACCCGGAGCTGAGGGTTTCGAGTGTGCAGTAGCATCTTGATTAGGTGGAGGTAGAGTTAAAGGATTCTGTCGATCCTGTTCCTCTTGATTGATAGCGTTAGAAGTGGTTCTTGTGCTAACCATCTCGAACGTTGGATTCCTTTCCTTAGACTTTTGCAAATCTGAATAGAATGGAAGGGATTTGAATTCAAAGATCTGGATCTTTCTCCTAGATTTATTCAATCTGGTATCGATGACAGATCCAACGAGCAGGAGAAAAGCTGGGTTTTCTCAGTGAAAGCACCAAAGTGTTTGCACCAAAATTGGTCACAACACTCTTCGGGAGTCGTTGAAGAGATAACAATCAAGAGTATGAACTAAATATGAATATTATCTAACAAAAACTCCAATCAACAGTGAAGAAAATGCGTAGACAAGCGATTTATAGTGGTTCGGCGTGTCGCCTATGTCCACTGTGAAGTTTTTTGATATTTTATTGATTCTCTTTCAATGTTTAAAAGTTGTTACAGCGATCAACAGCAAGTTACAACTGGAAATTCGAAATCAATAGTGAAATTATGATGGAGATGTCAATCCGGCAGAGTCTGGGTGCTTTAGAGTCAGATGATCTTCCAGTCCCTTTTCTGTTGGCTCTGGAGCTCTATTTATAGGCGTAGGCTGCTGATATCTCGCTGAAAACTCGGGAGACCACTTCTGGCACGTGAGGGGGCCCACACATACGGTCTCGGGAAGTTTGGGCCTACTTTGGCATCGGTTCGAACTCCATTCGAACCGATCAAGAATTCATCCAATCGAGGTGAAATTTGGCGTCGACATTCTTCAACATGTATGCAAGCATCTGTGAAAGTTTCATGGCATTTGGATCAGTAGATTAGGAGATATGATGGGTTCGAAATAGGGTTCATGGCATGGCTGTTTGGTTCGAACCCCTGTATTCGAAACGATGGTTTCGAATCCATCATGGCACGCGACTTCGTGGTGACGTGGAGCGCAAACTTCGAATCGATCCGGACTTGACTCCGTGTTGACCGCTTCGACTCCGTACATCTACGGTGCAAGGTGCAACATTCGTCCAAATGCCGAAACAGTGCCGTACGACTTTTAGAAATGGGTACATGGATTTGTAAAGGAACAGTACCATGGTGCATCTCTCTCTAGTGATGGTAAATCGAAGACCAGCCACGGTGATCCCCTTTTACCGTAAAAATCCACGTGACGAAAAAACGAAGGGTAAAAAACTTGTGAGATCCGATTGGGGTTCGGATCGTCTTTTTTGGATATGGAACAAACCATTGACGGCTTAAAGCTATCAAAGCCATAGACCTGCTCATTTTGACAAGTTTTGGCTCTCGTAACTCTAAATGAGATAATAGTTATGGCCGTTTGAAGAATCGATATCCACAAAGTGCAATATCTGCGGTGCGTGGTGCAATATCTGTCAAAAATGCCGAAACAGTAAAGTACGACTTTTAGAAATGGATGCATGGATTTGAAACCGAATAGTACCATAATGCACCCCTCTCCAGCGATGGTAAATTGAAGGCCAGCCACGGAGATCCCGTTTTACCGTAAAAATCCACGTGACGAAAAAAAGAAGGGTAAAAAAATTCAGAGACTGGATAGATGTTCGGATAGTCTTTTTTAGGTATGAAACTATCCATTGACGGCTTGAAGCTGTAGAAGCTGTAAAAATCACAGAGTGCTTCGTTTTGACTAGTTAAGACTTTCGAAACTCTAAACGAGCCAACTTTTATAGCCGTCCTAAGAATTGATATCCATTGGGTGCAACTTCTACGATGCAAGGTGCAACATCCGTCCAAAATACCAAAACATTGTCGTACAACTTTTAGAATTGAGTGCATCGATTTGAAATGGAACAGTACCATGGTGCACAACTCTTCAGCGATGGTAAATCGAAGACCCGCCACGATGATCCCATTTTACCGCAAAAATCCACATGATGAAAAAACAAAGGGTAAAAAACTTCAGAGACCCGATCGAGGTTCGGATAGTCCTTTTTGGGTATGAAACTATCCATTGACAGCTTTATTCTTTCAAAGTCATAGAACTCACAGAGAACTTTGTTTTGACTAGTTATAGCTTCCATAACTCTAAACGAGCCAACAGTTATGGCCGTCCGAAGAATCGATATCCAAAGGGTGCAACATCTACGGTTCAAGGTGCAACATCCGTCCAAAATGCCAAAACAGTGTCGTACGACTTTTAGAAATGGATGCATGGATTTGAAACGGAACAGTACCATGGCACACCACTCTCCATCAATGGTAAATCAAAGACCAACCACGTCGATCCCGTTTTAACGTAAAATTCCATGTGACGAAAAAAAGAGTAAAAAACTTCCGAGACCCGATTGAGGTTCGAAAAGTCTTTTTTGGTATGAAACTATCCATTCAACGGCTTAAAGCAGTCAAGGCCTTAGAACTCACAGAGAGCTTTGTTTTGCTTGGCTATGGCTCTCATACCTCTAAACTAGCCAATAGTTATGGCCGTCCGAAGAATCAGTATCCACATGGTGCAACATCTAAGGTGCAAAGTGCAACATCCGTCCATAATGCCGAAACAATATCGTACGACCTTGAGAAATTGGAGCGTTGATTTGAAATGGAACAGTACCATCTTGCACCACTTTCCAGCAATGGTAAGTCAAATACCAGCCACGATGATTCCGTTTTAAAGTAAAATTGCAAGAGACGAAAAAACGAAGGGTAAAAAACATCCGAGACCCTATTGAGGTTCGGATAGTCTTTTTTGGGTATGAAACTATCCACTGATGCCTTAAAGCAGTCTAAGCCGTAGAACTTACAGAGAGCTTCGTTTTGACTATTTGTGGCTCCCGTAACTCTAAACGAGCCAATGGTTATGGCCGTCCAAATAATTGATATCCATAGCGTGCAACATCTACGATGCATGGTGCAACATCCATCCAAAATGCCGAAACAGTGCCGTACGACTTTTAAAGATGGGTGCATGGATTTGAAATGGAACAGTACCAAGGTACACCACTATACAGCGATGGTAAATCGAAGACCAGCCACAATGATCCCATTTTAACGCAAAATCGCATGTAACGAAAAAACAAAGGGTAAAAAACTTTCAAGATCCAATTGAGGTTCGAATAGTCTTTTTTTGTTTGAAACTAACCATTGACAGCATAAAGCTGTTAAAGATGTAGAAATCACAGAGAGCTTCGTTTTGACAGCTTATGGCTCTCGTAACTCTAAACGAGCTAACTGTTATGGGAGTCTAAAGAATCGATATCCACAGGGTGCAACTTTTATGGTGCAAGATGCAACATCCATCCAAATGCTGAAACAGTGTCGTACAACTTTTAGAAATGGGTGCATGGATTTGAAATGGAACAGTACCATGTTGCAGCACTCTCCGACAATGGAAAATCGAAGACCAGCCACTATGATCTCGTTTTACCTTAAAATCGACGTGACGAAAAAATGAAGGGTAAAAAACTTCCGAGACACGATTATGGTTCATATGGTCTTTTTTGGGTACGAAACTAAGCATTAACGGATTAAAGCTATCACAGCCCTAGAACTGATAGAGAGATTCATTTTAACTGGTTATGGCTCCCAAAACTCTATACTAGCAAACAGTTACGGCCGTCCGAAGAATCAATATCCACAAGGTGCAACAACTACGGTGCATGGTGCAACATCCTTTCAAAATGTCAAAACAGTGCCGTAGGAATTTAGAAACGGGTGCATGGATTTGAAATGGAACAGTTGCATGGTGCACCACTCTCTAGAGATGGTAAATCAAAGACCAGCCACGGAGATCCCGTTTTAATGTAAAAATGCACGCGACGAAAATACGAAGGGTAAAAATCTTCCGAGACCCGATTGAGGTTCGGGTAGTCCTTTTTGGGTATGAAACTAACCATTGATGGATTAAAGCTAACAAAGCCATAAAACAGACAAAGAGCATCGTTTTGACTGGTTATGGCTCCCGTAACTCTAAACGAACTAACAGTTATGGCCGTCCGAAGAATCGATATCCACAGGGCGCAACATCTACGGTGCATGGTGCAACATCCATCGAAAATGCCGAAACAGTGTCGACGTTTAGAGATGGGTGCAAGGGTTGGGAACAGAACAATACCACGATGCACCGCTCTCCAGCGATGGTAAATCGAAGAACAGCCACGATAATCGCATTTTAATGTAAAAATGCACGTGACGAAAAAACAAAAGGTAAAAAACTTCCGAGACCCAATTGAGGTTCGAGTAGTCTTTTTTGGGTATAAAACTATCCATTGACGGCTTTAAGTTACCAAAGTCGTAGACTCACTGGGAGCTTCATTTTCACCAGTTATGGCTCCCGTAACTCTAAACGAGCCAACGGTTATGGCCGTCCGAAGAATCGATATCCACAGGGTGCAACATCTACGGTGCAAGGTGAAACATCCGTCCATAATGCCGAAACAGTGTCGTACGACTTTTAGAAATGGGCGCATGAATTTGAAATGGAACAGTACCATGATGCACCACTCTCCAGCGATGGTAAATCGAAGACCAACCACGTTGATCCCGCTTTAACGTAAAATTGCATGTGACGAAAAACATAAGATAAAAAACTTCTGTGAGTCGATTGAGGTTCGAATAGTCTTCTTTGTGTATGAAACTATCCACTCACGGCTTAAAGTAGTCAAAGTCATAGGACTCACAGTGGGCTTCTTTTTGACTGGTCATGGTTCTCGTAACTCTAAACTAGCCAAGAGTTATGGCTGTTCGAAGAGTCAATATCCACATGGTGCAACATCTACGGTGCAAAGTGCAACATCCGTCCAAAATGCTGAAACAGTGCCGTACGACTTTTAGAAATGGGTGCATGTATTTGAAACAGAACAGTACCATAGTGCACCACTTTCCAGCGATGGTAAATCGAATACTAGACGGTGATCCTGTTTGGATGTAAAATTGCACGAGATGAAAAAACGAAGGGTAAAAAACATCGGAGACCCGATTGAGGTTCAGATCGTCTTTTTTGGGTATGAAACTATATATTGATGGCTTAAAGCAGTCAAAGCCGTAGAAATCACAGAGAGCTCAGTTTTAACTTGTTATGACACCCGTAACTCTAAACGAGCCAACAGTTATGGCCGTCCGAAGAATTGATATCCACAGGGTGCAAAATCTACTGTGCATGTTGCAACATCCGTCCAAAATGAGGAAACTGTGCCGTACGACTTTTTGAGATGGGTGCATTGATTTGAAATGGAACAGTACCATGGTGCGCCACTATCCAGCGATGGTAAATCGAGGACTAACCACGGTTATCCTGTTTTAATGTAAAATTACAAGTGACGAAAAAACAAAGGGCAAAAGGCTTTCAAGATCCGATTGAGGTTCGAATAGGTTGCTTTTGGTATGAATCTATCCATTGACGGAATAAAGCTGTCAAGCTGTAGAAATTGAAGAGAGCTTCGTTTTGACTGGTTATAGCTCCCATAACCCTAAACGAGCTAACTGTTATGGCCGTCCTAAGAATCGATATCCACAGGGTGCAGCATCTACGGTGCAAGGTGCGACATCCGTCCAAAATTCCAAAAAAATGTTGTACAACTTTTAGAAATGGGTGCATGGAATTGAAATGAAACAGTACCATGGTCCACCACTCTCTAGCGATGGTAAATCGAAGGCCAGCCGCGATCATCCCGTTTTACCTTAAAAATCTACATAACGAAAAAACGAGGGGTAAAAAACATCCGAGACACGATTGAGATTCAGTTAGTCTTTTTTGGCTATGAAACTAAACATTGACGGTTTAAAGCTGTCAAAGCCATAGAACTGACAGAGAGATTCATTTTGAATGGTTATGGCTCCCGGAACTCTAAACCAACGAACAGTTATGGTCATCCGAAGGATCGATATCCACAGGTTGCAATATCTACTGTGCATGGTGCAACATTCGTCCAAAATGCTAAAACAATGACGTACGACTTTTCAAAATGGGTGCATGGATATTAAACGGAACAGTACCATGGTGCACCACTCTCTAGTGATGGCAAATCAAAGACCAGCCACGGTGATCCCGTTTTGACGTAAAAATGTACCTAACGAAAAAACGAAGGGTAAAAAAACTTTCGAGACCCGATTGAAGTTCAGATACTCTTTTTAGGTTATGAAACTACTCATTGATGGCTTAAAGCTATCAAAGCCGTAGAACTGACAAAAACCTTTGTTTTGACTGGTTATGGCTCCCATAACTCTAAACGAGCCAACAGTAATGGCCGTTCGAAGAATCAATACCCATAGGGTGCAATTTCTACGGTGCATGGTGCAACATCAGTCCAAAATGCCAAAACAGTGCCGTACGACATTTAGATATGGGTGCATAGATTTGAAACGGAACAGTATCATTGTGCACCACTCTCCAGTAATGGTAAATCAAAGACCAGCCATGATGATCCCGTTTTAACATAAAATTGCACGTGATGATAAGACAAAGGGTAATTCCAAGACCCGATTGAGGATCGTATAGTCTTTTTTAGGTTTGAAACTATCCATTGACTGATTAAAGCTGCCAAAGCCCTAGATCTCACAAAGAGCTTCTTTTTGACTAGTTATGGCTCCCGTAACTCTAAACGAGCCAACAGTTATGACCGTGCGAAGAATCGATATCCACAGGGTGCAAAATCAACGGTGCAAGGTGCAACATCCGTCTAAAATGTCAAAACAGTGCCGTATGACTTTTGGAAATGGGTGCATGGATGAAAAAACAAAGGGTAAAAAAACTTCTAGTACCTGATTAAGGTTCGGATAGTCCTTTTTAGGTATGAATCTATCCATTGACGGTTAAAGCAGTCAAAGCCGTAGAACTCACAGAGGTCTTTGTATTGACTGGTTATGGCTCCCGTAACTATGAATTGGCCAAGTGTTATGGTCGTCCGAAGAGTCAATATCTACAGGTGCAACATTTGCGGTGCAAGGTGCAATATCCATCCAAAATGCCGAAAAATTGCCGAAGGACTTTTAGAAATGGGTGCATGTAATTGAAATGGAATAGTAAAATAACGCACCCCTCTCGAGCGATTGTAAATTGAAGACCAGCTACAAGGATCCCGTTTTACCGTAAAAATTCACGTGACGAAAAAATGAAGCGTAAAAAACTTTCGAGACCCGATTGAGGTTTGGAAGTCTTTTTTGGGTATGAAATTATCCATGACAGCGTAAAGCTGTCAAAGCCGTAGAACTGACAGAGGGCTTCTTTTTGACTAGATATGGCTCCCGTAACTCTAAACGAGCCAGCAGTTATGGCCGTCCGAAGAATCGATACACACAGGGTGCAACATCTATGGTACATGGTGCAACATCCATCCAAAATACCAAAACAATACCGTACGACTTTTAGAAATTAGTGCATGGATTTGAAACGGAACAGTACCATGGTGCACACTCTCCAGCAATGGTAAATCGAAGACCTGCCACGGTGATCCTGTTTTAACGTATAATTGCATGTGACCAATAAACAAAACGTAAAAAACTTCCAAGATCCAATTGAGGTTCGAATAGTCTTTTTTGGTATGAAACTACCCATTGACGGCATAAAGCCGTCAAAGCTGTAGAAATCACAAAGAGCTTTTTATTGACTTGTAATGGCTCCTGTAACTCTAAACGAGCTAATTGTTATGGCCGTCCAAAGAATCGATATCCACAGGGTGCAACATCCACGATGCAAGGTGCAATATCCGTCCAAAATGCCGAAGCAGTGTCGTACGACTTTGAGAAATAGGTGCATGGAACTGAAACGGAACAGTTCCATGGTGCACCACTCTCCAGCGATGGTAAATCGAAGACCAACCACGGTGATCCCGTTTTATCGTAAAAATCCACGTTACGGAAAAACGACGGGTAAAAACTTCCGAGACACGATTGAGGATCAAATAGTCTTATTTGGGTATGAAACAAACCATTGATGGCTTAAAGCTGTCAAAGCCATAGAACTAACAAAGAGATTCACTTTGACCGGTTATGGCTCCCGGAAATCGGAACCAGCCAACAATTATGTGCGGGCTAAGAATCGATATCCATAGGGTGCAACATCTAGGTGCAAGGCGCAACATCCGTCGAAAATGTCGAAAGAGTGTCGTACGACTTTTAGTAATGGGTGCGTGGATTTGAAACGGAACAGTCCCATGGTGCACCACTCTTCAGCGATAGTAAATCAAAGACCAACCACGTTGATCCCGTTTTAATGTAAAGTTGCACGTGATGAAAAAACAACGAGTAAAAAACTTCTGAGACCTGATTGAGGTTCGGATAGTCTTTTTTGGGTATGAAACTATCCATTGACGGCTTAAAGCAGTTAAAGCCGTCAAAACCATAGAACTCATAGAGGGCTTTGTTTTGACTGGTTATGGCTCCTAGAACTCTAAACTAGACAAGAGTTATGGCCGTCCGTAGAATCAATATCCATAGGGTGCAACAGCTATGGTGCAAGGTGCAACATCCGCCCAACATGCCGAAATATTGCCAAATGACTTTTAGAAATGGGTGCATGGATTTGAAACCGAACAGTACCATGGTGCACTAGTCTCCAGCAATAGTAAATCAAAGATCAGCCACGTTGATCCCGTTTTAACATAAAATTGCACGTGACGAAAAAACGAAGGGTAAAAAACTTCCGAGACCCGATTGAGGTTCGGATATTCTTTTTTGGTTATGAAACTATCCATTAATGGCTTAAAGCAGTCAAAGCCATAGAACTCACAGAGGGCTTCGTTTTGACTGGTTAAGGCTCCGTCACTTTAAACTAGCCAAAAGTTACGGCCGTCTGAAGACTCAATATCCATAGGATGCAACATCCACCCCAAATACCGAAAAATTGCAGAACGACTTTAAGAAATTGGTGCATGTAATTGAAATGGAACAGTACCATAACGCACTGTTATCCCGCCTTTTGGCAAGGCCGTGACACCAAGAACTTGACTAGAAACAAAGGATAGTTCGTCCTGGAGATCGTTAATACATAGGTCTACTATGGATGTCGGTAAATTTTATCTGAGTCCGGATCGAGCTACAATTTATATGACATGACAAGCAAAGCTAAGAAAGCCAACGTTCTAAATTTCAAGTCAATCGGAGTTCGTATACTCGAGATATTGATCGATCACGGTTGAGAAAATCAAACTTGCATCGATCATAACTCGATATCTACAAGTCCAAATGCCACCAAATTTTCACAAGAGCTTACCTACGACCTAAGGAATGTTCATGCTAAATTTCGACTTGATTGGAGCAAGTCTTGATCGATACTAAATTCGTTCGTATCGATCACGAATCGAGTCGAAATCGACTGGGATCGATCGTGTGGGGCCGCCCACGTGCCAGAAGAAGTCTTCCTAGATCTGAGTGAGATATTTGCCAGCTATGCTTATAAATAGAGCACCAGGGCCTACAGAAGAGGGATCTTTGGCTCTCCAATGCCCATACTCCGCTGAATTCAACTATGCACTCCATTGCTGCCGTTGTACACGAATTTCAACATTATAATCCGCTGTAATCTGCTGTAATTAGTTGTAATCGGCAAGTGAATATCAATAAAATCATCAAATTCCCAGTGGACGTAGGCCATACGCCGAACCACTCTAAAACTCTGTGTTTCTGTGCATTTTCTTATATGTTTATTGGTGTGTTTGTTAGATCTGCTACATTTTACATTTATTCTCTTGATTTTATCTCTTCAAACACATCCGAAGAGTGTTGTGCCCAATTTTGGTACAAACACTTTGGTGCTTTCACTGAGAAAACCCAGCTTTTCTCCTACTCTATGGATCTAATACCGATGTTGGATTGCAAAAATCTAAGGAGAAGATCCAGATCTATCTATCAGTGGTTCCTTCTATTCTATTCGTATTGCTTTAGATCTAAGGGGAGCTACATTCAATATGAATTTCGTATCCATGTTTTCGTATCCATGAAAATATGGTGATTTTCGTATCCATATTTTCGTATCCATAAAATATGGTGATTTTTGTATCCATGTTTTCGGTGATTTTCGTATCCATGTTTTCGTATCCAAAAAATATGGTGATTTTCGTATCCATAAAATATGGTGATTTTCATATGCATGTTTAAATATCCATGAAAATATTGTGATTTTCGTATCCATGTTTTCATATTTAGAAAATATGGTGATTTTCATATCCATGTTTTCGTATCCATGAAAATATGTTGATTTTCATATCCATGTTTTCGTATCCTGAAAATATGGTGATTTTTGTATCCATCTCTTCGTATGCAGAAAATATGGTGATTTCGTATCCATATTTTCGTATGTAGAAAATATGGTGATTTTCATATCCATCTTTACATATCCGAAAAAAATGGTGATTTTCATATCCATATTTTCATATCCAGAAGATATGGTGGTTTTCTATCGATCACGTATCGATCGACTTTCGTATTGATCACTTTATGTATCGATCACTTTTCGTATCGATCATTTTTCGTATCGATTGACTTTCATATCGATCACCATTCGTATCGATCACTTTTCGTATCGATCATTTTTTGTATCGATCGACTTTCGTATCGATCACTTTTCGTATCGATCACCTTTCGTATCAATCACTTTTCATATCGATCAGTTTTCGTATCGATCGAATTTCGTATCGATCACTTTTCATATCGATCGACTTTCGTATCGATAGCTTTCGCATCGATCCTCAGATGCACTTTGCATCGATCTAGCCAGCTGCATTTCGCATCGATCCTAAGATGCACTTCGCATCGATCCAGCCAGCTGCATTTCGCATCGATCCTCAGATGTACTTCGTATCGATCCAGCCAGCTGCATTTCGCATCGATCCTCAGATGCACTTCACATTGATCCAGCCAGCTGCATTTCGCAACGATCCTCAAATAGCACTTCATATCGATCTGGCCATGGGCGTTACGTATCGACGCTCAGATAACACTTTAATCGTTCAAACATTACCGAGAATGATGATGAAATTTCAAAAAAAAAAGGAACATTCTGATCGTTCCATGACTGGATGGGATGTAGGGGAACAACGATTGTTGAATTGCAATCAAGGAATGGGTAAAGAAATACTACTCAACTGGTGCTCCCAGTGGCTGGAGAGCCTAGCTAATATGCCAAGAACTAGTGTTGATTAATGTATCATATTTCTAAGGTGGCCTGCAACTTTCTCCAATTGAACAGCTTTTAAAACTCCCGAATTGGCAACTATGGTACGATGGCTAATATGATGGCTGCCCTACACTGTCTACTCTGCTAACTCAAAAAATAGCTGGTCACCATTGAACCTTCTTCAAATGCACGTATCTTAATCATTCCACATCCATATGACTAAAAACATGGCATACAACCTTAAGAGGACTTCCTTACTATCTTATATGGGTTTCCTTCTTGGTGAAAATTAGAAATAATCACCAATCTATGAGCCCATCTTAATCTACTCACCATCCAATCGGCATTACCAACCACTCGAACATTGGATAATTGGGCATAGATCATTCACTAGTATTACAAGATCCTGTAGCCTTAAAATGAACTCGATAATGTTGGTTGGAGTATCTTTCCCAGTCGAGACCTATTAATTGAAACCATCCTACATGCAGAATTTCTAGCGAAAATTCAGCATGCTGAGTATGTCAGTGTACTATGGAAATTCAACCTTCGACACTATCTCATGAAGTGAGAGTGGTGATGGATTCCACGAAGAGTGATGAATGCCATCAAATGCAGATGTCTCCCCCTATGCCTCAAAGAATACTGCCAGTCAGTTTGATAAGAGAACTGGCGGATAGCCACCAACAACTACACCAACATATCTTATCTAATGTTGAGTTGATGAACTAGATGAAGGACCAATGTCTCAAGATAAGGAGGAAACCTACTATGTACTCTAAATCAAGAAGCTCCTCTTCTTTAGATGGCTACTATGGATGCCAACGCCATAAGGCTGCTCCGGAAAGGACAGCTCTGACAATATGTTCGATCACCATAAAGCGAAGGGTCGGGAACCCCCGATCCCTATCAATCAAAAACTTTGATCAAACTGAACCACTTGCATTAGACTTCCAACTGAGAAGGGCTGGACTGAAGTGTAATAGCAAGCATATGACGCTGCTTCGCTTATCAATGGGATTTAATCCGATCTCTTTTGAATTATTTCTATTTCCTTTATGATGCAAAATATGACCGACTTGAATTAAACTACTTGCAAATTATGTAGTAACCGAGTACTTAAGGATGGGTGTAAAACAACCTCCGTGGACAATGATCAAATCATTGAGGTATCATCATGACGAGCATGATCCAACCACTCGTAACCAGCTATATGCACCTGACTTGGGGGCAGGGTATCAAAGCAGAAGAGACTGACACGGTCAGGACTCCAGTACAAAGTGGATGCAACAGACCATCCATTCATATGCCTATGCAATTTAATTAGGAGATTTGAGAAGGACTTGGAGTTATATGTCCCAACAGTGCACTCTCCATCTCGTACTTGAAACTTTCCAAAATACTTATGCTTCTTCTGATGCCCAGTAAATCGAAATCATACCAGAGGTGGACGTGACGTGACCATCCATGCATCCAATCCTACATTAGAAACTTGGGGTTATTTAAGAACACATGTTTAAAGTGGATATGATTTGACCATTCACTCCCTAGTTTGCGTTTGTGATTCCGCAAAACAATCATTCCTTAAACCGACTTCATCAGGGGCCAACCCTCAATTTATAGTCATCAACAACCGATTGCTTACTCGCTAACCATCATGAGCCATCATTCCAACTCTCTTCCTCAACTTAACCAGAAGAGCATAAAGCATAAAGTGCGACCGTCTTCTCTCCAACTCTTGCTCCTGACTTAAGGGAAAATACATAACTGAAAGTGGATGTAGATCGACCATCCTCTCCTCTGATCGAGCTCAAAGCTTGCCAGAACACTAATCTTACTCCTTAGGCTTGGCAGAAGCATAATCCAAATGAACATGTATGTGATTCAACCGTTCATCGGTTAAATCTTATCCTTCATTGAGGGTGGATAAGTGGAAAGTGATCGAGATCTGACCAATCACTTATTTAGTGAAACCAGAGCTCGAGGGCCGATACACTTAAATCAAATGGGATAAATACACGACAATCCTCTAACTAACTCCAGGTTCCTAGAGTGCAAACTGGAGTATAAACTTATAAATGTGGTTTCGAGGAGGGTGGATCTGTCCACCTAACGACCTTGCTCGTATCCGAACCAAGTTCGAGTCGGATGGATCCGTCCATCTAACGACCTCACTTATTCACTTAGGGTGGATGTGAATCGACCATCCACAATCCTGATAAATCCACCGTTCTTGGAGTGCGAACGAAATCCTAAAGCCTAAATAGATGTGAATGACCATCTATTGGCGAATTCCAGATTCACAAAGTGTGAACTGGAGTATAAACATTAATTAACTCTGGTCCCAAGAGCGCAGAATGGAGTACAAACACTGAAATGGGTGTGACTAATCACCCATCAACTAACTCCAGATTCCCAGAGTGCGAACTGGAGTACAAACATTAAATAACTCTAAGTCCCCAGAGCGCGGACTGGAGCATAAACACTAAAATGGGTGTGACTGACCACCTATTGACTAACTTCAGATTCCCAGAGTGCAAGCTGGAGCATAAACAACAACTAACTCTAGAATCCCAGAGTGCGAACTGGAGTATAAACATCAACTAACTCCAGAATCCCAGAGTGCGAACTAGAGTATAAACATCAACTAAGTCCAGAATCCCAAAGTGCGAACTGGAGTATAAACATCAACTAACTCTAGATTTCCAAAGTGCGAACTGTAGTATAAACATCAACTAACTCCAGATTTCCAGAGTGCGAACTGGAGTATAAACATCAACTAACTCTAAGTTCCCAAAGCGTGGACTAGAGTATAAACACGAAAATGGATGTGACCGACCACCCATCAACTAACTCCAAATTCCCAAAGTGCGAACTGGATTATAAACATTAGCTAACTCTGGTTTCGAGAGCGCAAACTAGAGTATAAAGACCTAATGAGTGTGGTAAATCACCCATCAGCCTACTCCGGTCCTCAAAGCATGGATGGAATATAAATACCAAAAGGATGCGATTCGACTCCCCTTCTATCAACTCTGATTCCACAACAAGTTCTATAGTAAAAAAAGAGGATGTGGTTTGACTGTCTACTTTCCAACTCTTCCCCTGACATGGGGCACACTTATCATAAAAAATCGGATGCGATCCGACCATCTAGCATTAAGTGGGCACGACATGACCATTCATGCATCAACACTTATCCCCGACATGGGACCTATAACATAATCTTATAGGGATGCACTCCAACCCAACAAGGCAAAATTTCGTCCTTGATTCTACAGGGAGATGCATATTTGCAAAACAGACCTAGTTGAATGTCTCATTCTAAATGGATGTGATTACCCATCCTACCGCAAATGAACGTGACACGACAGTTCATCCGCTAACTCTAGCCAATGATCCAGCGGGTTGTGCAAGCAACGTGGACGGATGTGACCCAACCATCCGCCAATCAACTCCTTCCTGCAATTCAGTAGGAGAAACATCAAATTAAAGTTGTCGCAATGTGATCGAATTCACTTCGACTTTCGCCATTGACTAGTGCCAGAGGAATTAATCGAGGAAAATGCAGTTCGACCATTTTCTGCTAATCACATTCTTAGTCCCCGGAGTGTGGACAGGGGTATAAACATCAAATAGGTGTGACTAATGGCCCTTCAACCGACTCTTTTCCGCGAAGTGCGACTGCGAGCATAGACAAATAAAGAATGTGATTCGACCATTCATTCACCAACTCCGACCTAAAGAAGGAGTATAAACTTGCTACAGATGGAATTAAACCATCCACAAACTAACTCTGCTAACCCATCACTGGGGACAGAAGAAAAAATCATTGAAAGAAGAGAAAGGTGACCTGCCACATCACTCACTTAGCTTCTTTTACAGCTTAAGGCGACTACTGCAAGGAGGCCTCAATGCTGACCAATCAGAATGTTGCCCGAAGTTACAAGAAACCGATTACATCGTACCTCCGCATCGATGGGCAATATCGATCTGCACCTTTCATATCATACCAATGGATCGATAGGCAATGAGGTCCGTGCATTCTACATTGTATCGCTAAATCGATGGCCATTATCAATCCTCTTCGACTACAAATCGATGTGACACGAGCGCCCATCGAATATTATGAATGAGTGTGACTTTAACATTCGTCCTCCGTCGCCTTACTTCGATTCGCCAGGAAGAGAATGAGACTGGATGAGCATGACCTGACTACATTTGAGCCGACTCTATCCCTAGATTCAGGGGAGAACGTAAATCAAAATGGACTTGGTTGATCACCCAACTCCAAAAGAATGCAATGCGACCATTTATTCTTTGACTCTTACCATGATCCGACTAAACGAGCAATTCACAACAAGTGCAACCTAACTGTCCGTGCACCGATTCTTTCCTCAATTCAACAAGGGAAGTATCAATCCTCCATTGCATCTGAATGAACGATTCACTCTTCAGTTTTTTCCAAGAGCATGATGGCATAAGCATCAAAGTGAATGTCGACGAGGCAACAAAGTATTCGACCACGAGGAATGAACTTGGACAGAATGCAAGATAAGGCACAACTCAGCCTTTCACCGTTTAACTCGATCCCAAAGTTCAACGGGATAGAATGTGAAATTGAAGCGAACATTATCTACCTTGCCACTTATCGAGATATTCCCCAGACTTGGGGGGCACGCATGAGAAATAAGATGAATATAATTTGATCGTTCATCAAACAACTTTGGCTCTTACAACTTGGACTATACTATAAACACAGCAGTAGCTAGGCTCGATCATTCGCGCAATACATCCATCAACCCAAGAATGGGGTCATGAGTGTGATCATCCAAGAGCTGGATATGACTACTCAATCCTATAGATCGTGCCTAGTACTTATAATAACTTGAAGTTACGATCGAAAGGATGCTTAGAGATAGAATCATCAGAACGACGTCCGGACTTATGGGCAACTGATCATCATTCTAACCCTTCTGATGAGCAATGGATCGCGATACATTGAATGGAAAGCGCATTGCTCGGAAACACAAGTAGATTCAAACACATAGTTGGAGCCAGCTATGCTGCAACATGCGATACAAGGCTAAACTCTACTAAGCCTTTGATTCAACGTCCCCATAGGGCTAATAATTAACAATTACAAATAAGCATACGAAGTGCCTACAGTCCATCAGGAGCACTAAGGATCGAACCACAACTCAGCACGATGATGGTAAATGATTTAACTATTTTACTTCAGGTGAATCTTGATGTGTTCGCTTCGGCATGATCTCATATATATATATATATATATATATATATATATATATATATATATATATATATATATATATATATATATATATATAGACTCTCACCAACCATTAAGAACCCTGAATTAAATGTCAACTCGAGGCATGTCTCGGTGAATAAAAATGAAGCGACGTGGATCTAGACAGATCTACTGCACTTAAGGAGGAGGCGAATTTGCTCAAAACCAGTAGGTTTATCCGCAATGTCCTCTAGCCAAAATGAGTATCCATTCCTTTACTTATGAGAGAAACAAATGGAGAGTGGCGGACGTATGCCGACTACTCAGATTTGCATGAGGCATGGAAAAGCGAAGCTTTCCACTTCTAATGATCCACAAACTAATAAACTCGACCATCGAACATGAATTACTCTCATCTATGGACGCAAACTCCAGATACAATCAGATATTGAAACATGTCCCAGACCAGGAATACAACTGTTTCATTACTGACTCAGGCCTACAGTGCTATGATGCATTCCTTGGATTTAAACTTGAGAATGCTTATGCTACTTACCAAAGGACGATTAACAGATCATTCAAAAATCAGATCGGCCGATCGATGAATGTATATGTGGTTAATATGCTTGTGAGATCACGATCATCAAATGACAACATCGATGATTTGGTAAAGATATTCAGTGCTCTCCAACAACTATAGAATGAAACTCGATCCTTTGAAATGCTCTTTCAGCGTTGTATAAGAAGAATTCTGTGATTTCTTCATCGATTATCGCGGGATGGAAGCTAATGTCAGGAAATGCTGAAGATTTGGGTCATCCATGTACCCTAGAAACCAAGCAGGTATAGAGCTAAGTAAGAAGATTATCCCAAGCTGATTCAACTCCAGGGCCGTCTACAAGTGTATTCTCTTCTTCAACCTGATCAAGAGAGGGAAGAAAACTTTTGAATGGACAAAAAACTACGTTGATGCAGTTCTAGCTCTGATAGATCGCTTAAAGAATTTTATCCGAGCTGTTGGATAGCGAAGATTCACACATAAATTTGGCCATGTTAACACATGCCATAAGCATCGCATTGCTACATAAAGAGAAACGAATCCAAAGACCAGTATATGATGAAAGCTAGCTATTGACAAGCTTACCCCCTTAATGTTTGTATTGACCAGCCACTACGGTAGGTCCTATGGCAACCCTAGATGTCCAGAAGGTTGCTCAAATGAAATATCGAGCTAAGCCAATTGATATCACTTATCCCCTTTAGAGAGCTATCCGTGGTCAAACATTAGCAAGCTTCATATCAGAATTCATTGCATCAGACGATTATCCGAAGAACAGTAGAGAACCGTCCAAACAATGGAGAACATACAAAGATGGAACTTCCAATAATCGGCTTTCTAATGTCGAAGTTATGCTAATGAGTCCGGAGGAATGGTCGATCAGCTACACCCTGAAACTCAACTTTCTTGCAACAAATAACGAAGCATACTGTTAACGCTAAAATTTGAACGCTAACACCTCGGTATGTAAAGTATAGTTGTGAAAGCACCACCCGATTATTCGGGAACAGAGTATGAGCAGAAAACCGTAGAAAAAACAGTAAACAACAGTAGTTTTATAGTGGTTCGGCTTAATAATTTGCCTACATCCACTTTGAATATCTTTATTGATGATTTCGTTACAAGTCGACACAATTCTTCCCAAGTACAATATACTTTGAATTACTAAGCACTTTGAATGAGTAGCTTGAACTTCAATGTAGGTGAAAGTCTTCGAATCCATGTCGGATGTATGAGATTCCTTCTTGAAGTTGTTGGTAGTGTTCTACGTGTCTTGAAAGCTTTGAGTCTCGAGTCGGTTTGGAATGCAGCAGAGTTTCGGTGCTTGGAAAGAATGAGCCCAAAAGTCCTTTCCTTGTTGGAGCTAGGGTAATCGTATTTATAGGCATTTCTCGGAGTTAGGTCGTAACTCGTACACGACTCATGATAAGTCGTAACTCGTAGATGACTCATGGTAGGTCGCGGCCGACCTACTGGGTTTAGCTCATCGCTTGGTCCAGAGTTATGCACCCATTTGAATGAATGATACAAGTTTTAAGTCGTTCCAGAGTTAACCAAATGCAACTTCCTTTATCCTAGCATGAGTCGTACACGACTCATCATAAGTCGTAAGTCATCAACGAGTCATTTCATTACAGCATGGTATTGAACTTGTCTCCAAGTCTTAGGTCATGAACGACTTATCTGCAGTTATAAGTCAGCAGCGACTTAAGACTTGTTGACTCTTCCTTTTAGTGCTTTGAGTCGTCACTCCTTTAGGTCGTGGACTTTCTTAAGTCGTAAGTCTTCTTGAGTCGTAGACCCGTTAAGTCATTTAGGAACCTCAAGTTGATGAGTCGCGGATAGCTCTGAGTCGTTCACTTACTTCTCTCCTTGGCCATGCCATCTCTTGAACCGTTGAGTCGTAGCTTTCCCTAAGTCGTAAGTCGCCCAATTCTTTAACTCGTGCAACTCCTCGATCTTGAGTCGGCTAACACCTTTAAGGCATTAAGGTTATAACCCGGTGAGTCGCCTTCCCTCCTGAGTCGTTAAGTCAGCAATCAGTTGAGTCGTCATTCATTTTAGGTTGGCAACGAGCTAAGGCTGTTGAGTCGTGACATTCCCTAAGTCGTTTAGGTCTTAACCTGTTAGATTGTCAGCTCCTTAACTCGTAAGCTCTTTAACTCGTAGACTCCTTAACTCGTGGGCTCCTTGACTCGTAAGCTCCTTAACTCGTAAGCTCCTTAACTCGTGGGCTCCTTAACTCGTGGGCGAAACGGGCTTATCATTTGCCCCTCGAAACACACGCTTAAGTTGTAAGTCGTGTGTTTCGACTCATCATAACCCGAGCGCGCCAATTCGAGTTCCAACGCCTCCAGATATAAAAGCTTAAGTCGTTCCTCCTATCTCACTCCTCTCATTACTTATCCCCTGAGCCATTCCTGCCATTATCACGTCTTCAAGCTTCCAAAGGCGATCTCGATCCAATTTTACTTCCAACCATCTCTAGCTTCACACCACGTAAGCAACTTTCTCTTTTTCCCAATCGTCGATTATTATCATCGATCTCCGCCCACGATTTACACCCTTGAGCCTTGCAAATACTACTGCATGGATCATCGGTGGACTTAAGGCTATTTGATTTGATTCAGGATAACTTGCGATTTATAACAATTCCGTAGTGTGATAAGATTAAGGTTGAGGACTGTGAAGTTACTGGATTAATGGGTCAGGAGAAAAAAGCTTGTGGGTTAGGAGAAAAGACTAACGGGTTAGGAGAAGAAGTTAGGAGTGAATCGTTGTTTTGAATATGATCTTATGCGACCTAGTATTCTCTGCGACATAGCAACCTTTACGACTCAAGCCTTGAGTCGTAGCCGAGTTAAAGCTTGAAATCTTGAGTCGTGGCCGTGTTAGTACTTAGGAAATTTCCCACTGCTTTTCCACTGGAGTCCTTCCTCTATTTCACGACCTTTGACCCAAAGCACTGCCAACTTAGAACATCATTGACTTAAAATTGAAGCAACCTAAACTGACTCGCCCCTCAATCCTTTAGTCGTGGGCAAGTTAGCCAGAAAACCAATGACCTGACTTAACCCATAAGATATTAAGAGGAAAATCTTTGAGTCGTTGGCGAGTCATGACTTGTATGAATTTTGTTCGTACTTTGAACCGTTGCATGGACTTTGAACTGTTGAACTTTATTGCATTCATTCATAGGTCACTTTAACTTGCAAGTTAACAATCTGTCCAATACAACATTTACAGAAAATTGGGATGAATATACTGTCATCGACTGCCCACATCAAATGACAGATTAGTTAATAACAGATAATTAACTTAAATAAATTGTGTGAACGAAGTGCTTTCAACTCATCAATTTCAAGTAAAATATTAAAGCAACACTGAAATAGTCAATTGAAACTAACCATCCTGCACTAATATTATGCTTGAACTTTAGATTAACAAGTTCTGAAATTTTCGTAGTCGATCAATCGTCGACTAGTTTAATCCCAGTTATATTTACTTGTTATTTTTACTAGTTCTGCACGACACTTCACACTTCTAGGAAACGTGCACCTTCACATTTGAATATCCAGTTGCTTGTGTAGAATGACTTCTCAGGAAGAAGATACAACAGTTCAGACTGGAGAGGCAACTGTTATTCCAGCTCCACTAGTCAATCCTCCCGAAAGAGCCCCTACCACGCTATCATACAAAGTTTTTCGTCAGTTGTGTGCTCAGTTTGGCATTTCTGAATCAGATGCCATTCTTCCCGAGAGAAATAACACTGCTGACATAGCACCCTCTGGCTTTGTGACAGTTAACCGACAAATGTGCCTGAGTGGGGGCATTCCTCCTTTTAACAACTTTTTTCAACAACTTCTTCGTCAATTGGCCATTGCCCCATCCCAATTACACCCCAATGGCTATGCCATTCTAGTGGGGTTGTGTGTGCTGTTTATGAGAACGCTTGATCGACTTCCGAGCTTTGATGAAATCTGTTACTTATGTTCCTTTACCCGGACCAAAGATCATTCTTCTATTACTGTTGTGAGAAGCGCCCGAAACCGCAAATTAATCATTGGCCTTCCCGACACTGCTCACGGGTTTCTAACCCAGTTCTTCTTTGTTCGTTGCCCCCCGGGGTTCTATGCTGTGTGGAGGGAAGGAAGTAAGAGTAAGATCATCCATCCTTACTTTGTTTGTTATCCACTTTTGCGAGGCTGAATTGCTAAGTGTTAACTCCGCTTCCTTTTATTTTCAGCGCTCCCTCCTCCTTCTAGGGATCCCGGTCACAAGCCAACTTTCGAGAGGCTTAAGGCCGTGCCAGTTGAGGAGAGAGATATTCAATTTCTGTTGAAAGACGAATTTTTGCATCAGTACGGACTTTTGCATACTTCTCGTTCTACACATCCTCATGAAATCCCAGACTCCCCGGCTAGAGCATCGGATGCCCCAGCTTCTACCGACACATCTATACCAAAAGGACCTGCTCCTGAGGCTTCACTAGTGAAGTGTTCAACTCTGAAAGATGCTGCAGGGCCATCTGACAAGCCTGCACTTTCTCCAGTGATTGAAGAAGAAGAGCCCCTTCATCAAACCAGGGAGAATGTTGAGGAAGGAGTCGATGGAGGGAGCCTGGTTAGGCACGATGGTGATGACATCTTTGGCAGTTTAAGTGACATAATGACTACCTCTCAAGAACTCTTTAAAGATGATTCTGCCAGTGCCAAAGTTATGTCTCCGGCGATTGAAGCGACATCCGTCCTTAAACAGACTCCTTTATCCCTAGAGTTGCCATTGCTATAAAAACTGTCGTTACCCCTCAACCGACGAGCGGTTCGTAATCCAGTTTGACGCGTTTAGTTTACACATCACACATGACTAGAATTTTTTGATATCTTATACGCCTAGCTCTTCATACTTTCAAAAAATTCTAAAGTTGCGCTTTTTCCAATTCCAGGTTCTTCAATGAAGCGAGGTGGCTCGTATTATGATGACTTCCAGCGAAATGGGAAACGCAGCCAGTATGGCTATAAGCATTATCCTCCTGTTCACAGAGAGACTGATGAAGAAAGGACCGCTCGGAAGGCTAGGGAGAGACGTGCCTATGAAGAACGTTATGGAAGACCGGATGACCGATACGATTCTTTCCACAAAGAGGGTGACTCCTATAAACGCAAATCTCACGATGATAGAGGGAGGAATCACATAACTGATGACCCGAGTAAACGGGCTAAAGTCAGTGAGGAACCAATGCCTGCAACTTCGGAAAAGATTACTGCTCCTACTTCTTCTCAGTCTCCTGCCCCTTCCCGTACTGATATCTAGGCAATTATCAACAGGCCTTCTTACCAAGTTGGACCAGGTCCAGCCACTCTTCAAAGCCGATTTCCAAATTGGTGCTTAAAAGGAGTTCGCTTCGACCTTGACCTGGTTCCCATAGATAAAAATGCCATGTTACGGAACCTTGATGCCGTCAGGACTGACATTGAGAGGATGTCAAATTGGCAAAAACTTGTTGATGAGCTCCAAAGGGTGAATCGGGCCAATCTCGAAGCTATGCTGACCATGGAGAATGACAAAACCAAATGGCAAAAGACCCTTAAGCAGCATGATGCAGAAATGAGGAGCATTGCCGATTATAATGAAAAACTTGAAGCGGAAGTTGGGAAACTCAAAGAGGAGCTTGCCACTTCCTCCACTTCTTATTCTCAAAGGGAGAGTGTGCTCCAACAGCAGGTGCGGGACGCTCATGCTGCGCAAAGGGATGCTGAGGTCAAGGCTGATGGGCTGGAGCAAATTGTAGAGGGCTACCGTACTGATATTACTCAGTTACGAGGGCAGACTAACCTTCAGGTTGCGGAAATTGAAAAATTGAAAGCTCAACTATCTAAAGTTGAAAGAGAGCGAGATGAGGCTGTTGCTGGTAGAATTGCAGCTGAAGAAGCCCATGAAGCTACCAAAGCTGACATTGGCTAGACATTATTTGAATTCTATTTGCAAAGTGTATTAGGGCGTGGCAGTCTTGCATTTCTGGGTCCCAAATATGAGGTTACCATAGCTGAAGTATGGGAAGCCGTGCTTGATATGTTTAAAGGCGCCGGGTACACTGAAGAGGAGCTAGAGGTGCACTATTTAGATTTCGAAGCCCGCGCAGCCCTTGCTAGAGGGAAGGAGCAACTTGCTAGGTCGCGAGTTGAAATAATGGGGGAAGAGCATCAAGAGAAAGAAACAACTTTGACTGCCCCTGCCCCTCCTTCAACTTCAGTCGATGTTGACATTGTTGGTTCTAGCTCTCATACACCGATTCCTACCAAAGTTGTCACCGAAGCCATAATTACACAAGCTGTAAATGAGCCACAAAAGAGTGCCGAAGCTCATGACTACGAAATTGATGCGATACCACCAACTTCTCCAGGTAACCGTAATAATGCTCAGGGGGACAACTTGCTAGTTTCTTACGGATTTGACGAGCTTCTTGATTATTTCTTGAATCTCGACGAGCCACTGTCTCCTCTTTTTGCGGGATATACTGACATTTTTAACTTTTCCTTTGTAGAGAAAGCGCCGGGCATCATTCATACTTTTCCACCTCCAGTTACTGTTCCTCTGCCTTCCCCAATCACTCCTACTTCCCATCTGGGATCACAGGAAGAAATAATAGGTGCCCTTCAGGGCTTGGATGACCCAGCTGCTTTGCAAGAGCAAAAAGATGAAGGACTTGAGGGAGGTGAGATATCTCCGGAACGGACTCCTTCTGATGACATAATTTTGTCTAAACTTGTTACTCCAGGAAGTGAATCTTCTTCAAAGAGGAAGAAGAAGCGCAGAACATCAAAGAGGAGGAGGAAGAGCATCATTGCTACTGAAGAGGAACCGGAAGTTGAACCAGTTGTACCTCCCCCTCCTTCTTCCCTCATGCCTATAGATCGACCCGAAAAGCTAACCATCCGGCCGGGTGAAGGGTCCAAAGGTGGCAAGAAGAAATGAAGATTTCAGTTTTTAGCTTTCTGTTTGTATGTACTGGTCGAGGATTGTGCGGGTACCGGCCCCCGCTTTCTTTATTTCGAAACTTGTATCTGTAATACAATTGAATAAAATGATATTTTATTTGTACAAACTCCTGTTTGAATTTGAGAATGCATTTATTATTCATTTTTGTTCAAGTTTATTTATATGATATTGCAGCGGGCTTATGGCATGTTGTTTGAGCATTACTTTTGCCAATGTAGCTATACCATGTTGCCCCCATACCATAAGCTTGTTGCAATACTTTCAATTTCGAGGGGATTTGTAATACTTATTCTGTTCTCGAAAGAATACTATTCTACTCGAAATAGAGTTCTCTTCGTTTCGCATGAGATCTCACGCCCTACTCTTCGGAAATATCACTTTTTCTTTGCATATATATATATATATATATATATATATATATATATATATTTTACAAAGTGAATTCTCCTATGTAGTAGAGCGGGCCTCCGAAGAACACTCTAGTCTTTGTAGGAAGGGTCCTTTTTTTTAGAAAGTTGTACCTCTAAGGAGGGATTTTTCACGTTTCAACACTTGGAAGTTTTATTTCAATCTTGGTGAAACGTGTACCTCCAAAGAGTTGTGCCTTCGAAGAAAGCTTTTTCACGTTTCAACACTTGGAAGTTTTATTTCAATCTTGGTGAAACGTGGGCTTCCGAAGAGGTCTTTCTACTTGATTGTGCCTCCGGGAGGAGGTCTTGTCATTTCTGCCTCTGGGAGAGGTCTTTTATTTTGTTTTTGCATTTCAACTCTGGTGAAGTGAAACTCCGAAGAGCGGCTCTTACACTTCAACTCCTGGTGAAATGTGCCTCTGAAGAGGACTTTACTTTGTTTTGCAATTCAACTTTGGTGAAGTGAAATTCCGAAGGGCGGCTGTTACACTTCAACTCCTGGTGAAATGTGCCTCCAGAGAGGGCTTTATTTTGTTTGGCATTTCAACTCTGGTGAAGTGGACCTCCGAAGAGGGGCTCTTACACTTCAACTCCTGGTGAAATGTGCCTCCGGAGAGGGCTTTATTTTGTTTGGCATTTCAACTCTGGTGAAGTGGACCCCCGAAGAGGGGCTCTTGCACTTCAACTCCTGGTGAAATGTGCCTCCGAAGAGGGCTTTATTGCCTGGAAGTTACTCTCTCATGGTTGGAGGGTCATGACTCCTCCAATCTTTTTTGTTGAGTAGAGAACTTTCTTTTTTGCGGCATATGCCTCGTTAGAGGTCTTCATCCTCCGAAGAGTTGTGCCTCCGTAGAGAAGCATTTTGCCTCCGAAAAGGGCTTTGGTCTTTGAGGAGAAGCATTCGGTCTCCGTAGAGAAGCATTTTGCCTCCAAAGAGGGCTTTGGTCTCTGAGGAGAAGCATTCGGTCTCCGTAGAGAAGCATTTTGCCTTCGAAGAGGGCTTTGGTCTCTGAGGAGAAGCAATCGGTCTCTGTAGAGAAGCATTTTGCCTCCGAAGAGGGCTTCGGTCTCTGAGGAGAAGCATTCGGTCTCCGTAGAGAAGCATTTTGCCTTCGAAGAGGGCTTTGGTCTCTGAGGAGAAGCATTCGGTCTCCGTAGAGAAGCATTTTACCTCCGAAGAGGGCTTTGGTCTCTGAGAAGAAGCATTCGGTCTCCGTAGAGAAGCATTTTGCCTCCGAAGAGGGCTTCGGTCTCTGAGGAGAAGCATTCGGTCTCCGTAGAGAAGCATTTTGCCTTCGAAGAGGGCTTTGGTCTCTGAGGAGAAGCATTCGGTCTCCGTAGAGAAGCATTTTGCCTCTGAAGAGGGCTTTGGTCTCTGAGGAGAAGCATTCGGTCTCCGTAGAGAAGCATTTTGCCTCTGAAGAGGGCTTTGGTCTTTGAGGAGAAGCATTCGATCTCCGTAGAGAAGCATTTTGCCTCCGAAGAGGGCTTCGGTCTCTGAGGAGAAGCATTCGGTCTCCGTAGAGAAGCATTTTGCCTTCGAAGAGGGCTTTCAATTTCGATTGTACCTCTGGGGAGAGGCTTTTTGTGTGATTGTGCCTCCGGGAGGAGGTCTTTTCATTTCTGCCCCTGGGAAGAGGCTTTTATTTTTCCCTGATCGTGGGGAAGCGGGCCTCCGAAGAGGGCTTTTCACATTTCATCTCACGGGAGTGTATCGACCGATTATGGTGAAATGTGTGCCTCTGAGTAGGGTTACTGCCAGGAAGTTTGGAGTTTCTTTCTCTCGGTTGGACGGATTCTCGAGAGTGTATCGACCGATCATTTCGCAACTTTGTAACGAGAAAGACCTCTCTCTTTCTGGTGAAGCCCGCTCGAGGTCTTTATCCTCCGAAGAGGGCTTGTGCCTCTGAAGAGGTCTTTTGCTGATTGACACTCGCTCGCCCATGTCTCTTTGCCGTTGATTCATGTTGACGATCCCCGTTGTCTTTTTCAAGTGTCATCACTTTTAGCTGCCAATGATCTCCCTTACCCAAAGAAGTATATTTTATAGTTAAGCGAGTTGGTGGTGGCAGACACAGGCTATTTAACTGGTTGTTTGTTTGTTCAAACATTTGCAGTTAGTTAGATATGATCTGCTTCTATCCACATTGCTCACTTTTGTTTGAAGCACTTCTTTTGTAGGATTTGAATATGGGAATTTTGAATGGCTCAGTATTTGATTGCTGGATGATGTCACGGATCGCTCGGTCTCATGACGGGTAAGCTTTGTTTTTATGGCCTGCATTATTAAATCGACATTTTAGTAACACAATTAACGTATTTTATATGTCCAAATAAAACAAAGCAGTTTATAATAGTAGGGAACACAAGAATTATAGCGGTTTAGCCAAAAACTGGGCCTATATCCACTTTACAGCTTTTTTGTTATTCGCCTGCTTTGCAATTGCTTTTAATAGAAGAATCATATATTTGTAATTCTTTTACAATATTTCAGCAAAGTTTTCAAGTAAAATATGGACACAAATGGTTGCCGTTCCAAGTTCTTGGAATTGGTTCTCCTTTGACAGCTGTGAGTTTGATTGACTAATTTAGCAACTCCTTGGTGCCATCTTTAAGCATGCATCATCTTCTTTTGCTGGCGGGTAGTTTTATCCAAAGAAATATACTCCAACCAAATCATTAATTGTTTGCTTAGAATGCTTCTTATTTAGGATTCGACCTCGGAATTTTGTCGTTTAAAACTTGCTTTTGAGTGCTACCAAGGGTTGTTTGGTATCGCTTGCAAATTTAGATCGACATTTTTAGTGATACTTTCAGAGTACTTTACATATCGAAATAAAATAAGCGACTTGTAATAATAGAGAAAACAAGACTTATAGTTTCTATTATTTATTTGCCCTGTTTTTACAATAGCTTTTGATACAAGAATGATACATTCAGCATTCTTTTACAAATTTGTGGCAAGGCGCTTAAGTAAATTATGCAAGCAATTGCCGCCCCAGGCTTTTAGGAATTTAATTTTTGGCATGAGAGGACTAGATGGCAGCATCTTTCAGAATCGAAATTTCCTTTCACTTTGAGGATTTCCTTGAGGCGTGAGCATGTCTTCCCGCCTCATCCAATTTTTTCCTACCGGGTGAGGGCTTGCCGTGATGACACTGATAATAGGCCCTTCATCTCCCTGCGCTACGGTTCTTTTATTTGAGCTGCATTGTTGAGCGGGAACTAGCTGCACTTTAGAGGATGAGGAGAGGTCATTTCTATCTTTCTTCACATATTGTTGCAGTTCATTCTGCTTGAGCAATTCTTCAATCTCTTTCCTTAACTGGCGACATTGGTTAGTGTCATGGCCAGGCTGATTGTGAAATTGACAGAATTTTCCATTGTCTGGCGCACCTCTCCTCATCAGAGATGGTTTGGGGTACACAACAACATCTTTTGTTGCCAAGAAGATATTCTCCGGAGTGTCGGTCAAGGGAGTGAAATCGGAGGATCTAAAGCGCCGAGCTTTTTTCGAGACTTTCTGCTTTCTCCTACCTTCATTCTCCTTTCTCTGTTCGATCATCTCTGGTATGTATTCCTCATCATTGTCAGGACTCAAGGGGTAGCCGTCGACTATTCTTTCGAAAGTTCGCCTCGACAAACGTTCGTGGATGGTTGGTCGTGGCCATGAACTTTCCGTTTGGGGGAATGTTCCAATGGTAATGCCAGTTGCCTGTTGAGGAGTATTCTATCCTTCCGAAACATGAGCCTCTTTGGCGATGGTTTTTATATCACTTTCTAGTCGTTGAACCTCCTCTTGCAATGCATTCATCTTGTCGAGTATCCTCTTGCTCTGAACTTCCATGTGTTGATATAATCCATACACCACGACGTTTAATTCAGCCCTTGTGACCCCAATACTAGAAGCTGTTTCACTTAGCGTAGGAAAAGCAATGGCGTTGCTACAAGTACCTTCAGACCTCAAAAATTTTCTTTTCCTTTCAGAAGCCATGATTTCTGTTAGACTTTTGGTTCGGAGAGAAATCTTTTCCACAAGCCTTTGTCGAGCGATAGTGGAAGTTTCCTGAGTTGGGTTCTCAGTGAAAGCACCAAAAATGTTAACGCTAAAATTTGAACGCTAACACCCCGGTATGTAAAGTATAGTTGTGAAAGCACCACCCGATGATTCGGGAACAGAGTATGAGCAGAAAACCGCAGAAAAAACAGTAAACAACAGCAGTTTTATAGTGGTTCGGCTTAATAATTTGCCTACATCCACTTTGAATATCTTTATTGATGATTTCGTTACAAGTCGACACAATTCTTCCCAAGTACAATATACTTTGAATTACTAAGCACTTTGAATGAGTAGCTTAAACTTCAATGTAGGTGAAAGTCTTCGAATCCATGTCGGATGTATGAGATTCCTTCTTAAAGTTGTTGGTAGTGTTCTACGTGTCTTGAAAGCTTTGAGTCTCGAGTCGGTTTGGAATGCAGCAAAGTATCGGTGCTTGGAAAGAATGAGCCCAAAAGTCCTTTCCTTATTGGAGCTAGGGTCGTATTTATAGGCATTTCTCGGAGTTAGGTCGTAACTCGTACACGACTCATGATAAGTCGTAACTCGTAGATGACTCATGGTAGGTCGCGGCTGACCTACTGGGTTTAGCTCATCGCTTGGTCCAGAGTTATGCACCCATTTGAATGAATGATACAAGTTCTAAGTCGTTCCAGAGTTAACCAAATGCAACTTCCTTTATCCTAGCATGAGTCGTACACGACTCATCATAAGTCGTAGGTCGTCGACGAGTCATTTCATTACAGCATGGTATTGAACTTGTCTCCAAGTCTTAGGTCGTGAACGTCTTATCTGCAGTTATAATTCAGCAGCGACTTAAGTGTTGTTGACTCTTCCTTTTAGTGCTTTGAGTCGTCACTCCTTTAGGTCGTGGACTTTCTTAAGTCGTAAGTCTTCTTGAGTCGTAGACTCGCTGAGTCGTTTAGGAACCTCATGTTGATGAGTCGTGGATAGCTCTGAGTCGTTCACTTACTTCTCTCCTTGGCCATGCCATCTCTTGAACCGTTGATTCATAGCTTTCTCTAAGTCGTAAGTCGCCCAATTCTTTAACTCGTGCAACTCCCCAATCTTGAGTCGGCTAACACCTTTAAGGCATTAAGGTTATTACCCGGTGAGTCGCCTTCCCTCCTGAGTCGTTGAGTCAGCAATCAGTTGAGTCATCATTCATTTTAGGTTGGCAACGAGCTAAGGCTGTTGAGTCGTGACATTCCCTAAGTCGTTTAGGTCTTAACCTGTTTGATTGTCAGCTCCTTAACTCGTAAGCTCTTTAACTCGTAGACTCCTTAACTCGTGGGCTCCTTGACTCGTAAGCTCCTTAACTCGTAAGCTCCTTAACTCGTGGGCTCCTTAACTCGTGGGCGAAACGGGGTTAACACATACATTCTAACATCTCAAATCAATCCAGGAGAGGATCGATACAAATGAAGGAGTTAAACAACCATCGAATGTCGTTACAACTCAAATTTCACTTCGATCCAAGAGCAGATCGATACGAAACTCAATCCAAACAAAAACTAAAGAGCTTGATAACGACCCGCAAATGTGCAAACATGAATAGGAGTCAGGTTAACATATGTACATGCATGCCAAATTTACAGTCAATTTTCGAAGTTACCAGGAATTGAATGCTTACCTGGTGACGATCAGGACGATGAACAACAAAACATTGCATGATCATTGACAATCAACCCTTTGACATCTACATCACTGAAGATCAAACAAAGGCTACATATTTTGACGAAAAGATAACAACTACTCAATGAATCGAATGGAACTTTTAAGAATGAAGATGACAGTTTTTCAAATCACGTCATGTTCACACAAGACGTACTTTGGAGGGAAAATGTTATCTCGCCTTTTGGAAAGGCCATGACATCAAGAACTTGACTAGAAACCAAGGATAGTTCATCTTGAAGATCGTTAATACATAGGTCTATTATAGATGTCGGTAAATTATGTCTGATTCCGGATCAAGCTACAATTTATATGACATGACAAGCAAAGAGAAGAAAGCCAACATTCAAAATTTCAAGTCAATCAGATTTTGTATGCTCAAGATATTGATTGATCACGGTTGAGAAATCCAAACTTGCATCCATTATAACTCGAGATCTACAAGTCCAAATGCCATCAAATTTTCACAGGAGCTTACGTACGACCTAAGGAATGTTCATGCCAAATTTCGACTTGATTGGAGCAAGTCTTGATCGATTTGAAATTCGTTCTTATCGATCACGGATCGAGTCGAAGTCGCCTGAGATCGATTGCGTGGGCCCACCCACATGTCAAAAGAAGTCTCCCAACATCTGAGCTAGATATTTGCCTCCTACGCCTATAAATAGAGCCCCAAGGCCTACAGAAGAGGGATCTTTGGCCCTCCAACGCCCATACTCTATCGAATTCAACTATGTTCTCCATTGCTGCTGTTGTACACGAATTTCAACATTATAATCCACTATAATCTGATGTAATCAGTTGTAGTCGGCAAGTGAATATCAATAAGATCATCAACTTCTTAGTGGACGTAGGCCATATGCTGAACCACTCTAAAACTCTGTCTTTCTGTGCATTTTCTTATGTATTTACTGGTGTGTTTGTTAGATCTACTTTATTTTACATTTACTCTCCTTATTTATATCTTCAAACACATCCAAAGAGTGTTGTGCCCAATTTTGGCACAAACATGCACCACTCTCGAGTGATTTTAAATAGAAGACCAGCTATGGTGATCCCGTTTTACCGTAAAAATTCACGTGATGAAAAAATGAAACGTAAAAAAATTCGAGACCTGATTGAGTTTCGGATAATCTTTTTTGGGTATGAAACTATCCATTGACGGCTTAATGCTATCAAACCGTAGAACTGACAGAGAGCTTTGCTATGACTGGTTATGGCTCCTGTAACTCTAAAAGAGCCAAATGTTATGGCCGTCCGAAGAATCGATATCCACCGGGTGCAATATCTATGGTGCAAGGTGCAACATCCGTCCAAAATGCCAAAACAGTGTCGTACGAATTTTAGAAATGGATGCATGGATTTGAAATGGAACAGTTCATGGTGCATCACTCTCCAACGATGGTAAATCGAAGACCTGTCACGATGATCCCATTTTAACGTGAAAACGCACATGACAAAAATACGAAGGGTAAAAAAACTTTCGAGACATGATTGAGGTTTAGATAGTCTTTTTTGGGCATGAAACAATCCATCAATGGATTAAAGTAGTCAATGCCGTAGAACACACAGAGAGCTTCATTTTGACTGGTTATGGCTCCCGTAAATCTAAACGAGCCAACAGCTATGGCCGTCCGAAGAATTGATATCCATAGGGTGCAACCTCTACGGTGCATAGTGCAACATCCGTCCAAAATGCCAAAACAGTGCCGCACGAATTTTAGAGATAAGTGCATGGATTTGAAATGGAAAAGTACCATGGTGCACCACTATCCGGCGATGGTAAATCGAAGACCAGCCACGATGATCCCGTTTTAACGTAAAATTGCACGTGATGAAAAAACGAAGGGTAAAAAACTTCCAAGATCTGATTAAGGTTCGAATAGTCTTTTTTTGGTATGAAACAATCCATTGACGGCATAAAGCAGTCAAAGGCATATAAATCACAGAGAGCTTCGTTTTTGACTGGTTATGGCTCCCATAACTCTAAACGAGCTAACTGTTATTGCCGTTCGAAGAATCGATATTCGCAGGGTGAAACCTCTACGGTGCAAGGCACAATATCCGTCCAAAATGCCAAAACAGTGCCGTGCGACTTTTATAAATAGGCGCATGGAATCGAAATGGAACAGTACCATGGTCCATCACTCTCTAACGATGGTAAATCGAAGACCAACCACGGTGATCTCGTTCAACCGTAAAAATCCACGTGATGAAAAAAAGAAAGGTAAAAACTTCGGAGACACGATTGAGGTTAAGATAGTCTTTTTTGGGTATGAAACTAACCAATAATGGCTTAAAGCGGTCAAAGCTGTAGATTTAACAAAGGCATTCGTTTTGACTGGTTATGGCTCCCGGAACTCTAAACCAGCCAACAGTTATGGCCGTCCGAAGAATCGATAT
This sequence comes from Allium cepa, assembly GCA_030765085.1. Taxonomy (NCBI): domain Eukaryota; kingdom Viridiplantae; phylum Streptophyta; class Magnoliopsida; order Asparagales; family Amaryllidaceae; genus Allium; species Allium cepa. The sequence goes on from CM060943.1 coordinate 45,449,050, forward strand.
CCACAGGGTGCAACATCTTCGTTTCATGGTGCAACATCCGTTCACAATGCCGAAACAGTGCTGTACGACTTTTAGAAATGGATGCATGGATTTGAAACGGAATAGTACCATGGTGCAACACTCTCCAGCGATGGAAAATCGAAGGCCAGCCATGGTGATCTAGCTTTGACGTAAAAATGCAAATGATGAAAAAACGAAGGGTAAAAAAGTTTCGAGACCCGATTGTGGTTCAGATAGTCTTTTTTGAGTATGAAACTATTCAGTGATGCCTTAAAGCTATCATGGCCGTAGAACTGACAAAGGGCTTCTTTTTGACTATTTATGGATCCCGTAACTCTAAACGAGCCAACAGTTATAGCCGTCCGAAGAATCGATATCCATATGGTGCAACATCTACGGTGCATGGTGCAACATCCGTCCAAAATGCCGAAACAGTGCTGTACGACTTTTTGAGATGGGTGCATGGATTTGAAATGGAATTGTACCAGGATGCTCCACTCTCTAGTGATGGTAAATCGAAGACGAGCCACGATGATCCCGTTTTAACGTAAAAATGCACGTGACGAAAAAACAAAGGGTAAAAAACTTCCGAGACCCGATTAAGGTTTGGATAGTCTTTTTTAGGTATGAAACAATCCATTGACGGCTAAAAGCTGCCAAAACCATAAAACTCACAGAGAGCTTCATTTTGACTAGTTATGGCTGTCATAACTCTAAACAAGCCAACAGTTATGGCCGTTCGAAGAATCGATATCCATAGGGTGCAACATCTACGGTGCAAGGTACAACATCGGTCCAAAATGCCGAAATAGTGCCGTATGACTTTTACAAATTGGAGCATGGATTTGAAACGGAACAGTACAATGATGCACCACTCTCCAGCGATGGTAAATCGAAAACCAACCATGTTGATCCCGTTTTAATGTATAATTGCACGTGACAAAATAACAAAGGGTAAAAAACTTCCGAGACCCGATTAAGGTTCAGGTAGTCATTTTCGGGTATGACACTATCCATTGATGGCTTAAAGCCATTAGAGCCGTAGAACTCATAGAGGGCTTCGGTTTGACTGGTTATGGCTCCCGTAACTCTAAACTAGCCAAGAGTTATGGCCATTCGATGAATCAATATCCACATGGTGCAACATCTACGTTGCAAAGTGCAACATCCGTCCAAAATGCCGAAACAGTGCCGTATGACTTTTAGAAATGGTTGCATGGATTTGAAATGCAACAGTACCTATGTGCACCACTCTCCAGCGATGGTAAATCGAATACCAGCCACGGTGATCCCGTTTTAATGTAAAATTGCACAAGATGAAAAAACGAAGGGTAAAAAACATCCGAGACTAGATTGAGGTTCGGATAGTCTTTTTTGGGTATGAAACTATCAATTGATGGCTTAAAGCAGTCAAAGCCATAGAAGTCACAGAGAGCTTCATTTTCACTGGTTATGGATCCCATAACTCTAGACGAGCCAACAGTTATGGCCATCCGAAGAATCGATATCCACATGATGCAACCCATACGATGCATGGTACAACATTCGTCTAAAATGCCGAAACAGTGCCGTACGACTTTTAGAGATGGGTGCATGGATTTGAAACGGAACGGTACCATGGTGCACCACTACCCAACGATGGTAAATCGAAGATCTACCACGGTAATCCTATTTCAACGTAAAATTGCACATGACGAAAAAACAAAGCGTAAAAAAAGTTCAAAGATCTGATTGAGGTTCAAATAGTCTTTTTTTTGGTATGAACCTATCCATTAACAGCTTAAAGCTATCAAAGCCACAGAAATCACAGAGAGCTTCGTTTTGACTGGTTTTGCCTCCCATAACTCTAAACGAGCTAACCGTTATGGCCGTCCGAAGAATCGATATCCACCGGATGCAACATCTACAATGTAAGGTGCAACATCCGTCCAAAATGCCGAAACAGTGTCGTACGACTTTAATAAAATGGTGTATGGAATTGGAACGAAACAATACCATGGTGCACTAATCTCCAGCGAGAGTAAATCGAAGACTAGCTACGGTAATCCCGTTTTAACGTAAAAATGCACATGACGAAAAAACGAAAGGTAAAAAACTTTCGAAACACGATTGAGGTTCGGATAGTATTTTTTGTGTATGAAACTAACCATTGACAGCTTAAAGCTGTCAAAGCCGTAGAACAGACAGTGAGCATCGTTTTGACTAGTTATGGCTCCCATAACTCTAAATGAGCCAATAATTATGACCGTCCGAAGATTCGATATCCACAAGGTGCAACATCTACGGTGCATGGTGCAACATCTGTCCAAAATGCCGAAACAGTGTCGTATGACTTTTAGTGATGGGTGCAAAGTTTTGGAATGGAACGGTACCATAGTGCACTACTCTCCGACAATGGTAAATCAAAGACCAGCCACGATGATCCCATTTTAACATAAAAATGCACATGACGAAAAAACAAAGGGTAAAAAACATCCGAGACTCGATTGAGGTTCGGTTGTCTTTTTTTTGTATGAAACTATCCATTGACGGTTTTAAGATACAAAAGCCGTTGAACTCACAGAGAGCTTCGTTTTGACTAATTATGGCTCCCATAACTCTAAATGAGCCAACAATTATGGCCATCCGAAGAATCGATATCCACAGGGTGCAACATCTACGATGCAAGGTGCAACATCCATTCAAAATGCTGAAATAGTGTCGTATTGTAACGACCCAGAATTTTGAACAATTTAAATTGAAAATATTTAATTAATTTTAAATATTTGGGTAATGGTTTGAATTGAATTTTCAATATAACTTTGAAATTGGCGATTAAATTTTAAAATTTAATCTATTGAAAGTGAATAAAAATTTGAATCTTCAATTTTAAGCCAATTAAAAATATTTCAAAGGCTTATAAAATTTATATTGATAATATTGAAGATAATAGAAGCTTCAGATTTGAAATTAATAGTAAATTGTTCAGTTTTGAATTTATATCGTTTAAATCGATATTTAAAAATAGTCATTTTTCATACAGTCTCGGAATTCGACGAAACCAGTTCCATTGGGTCCGTAATATCGAATTATTACCGGATTTCAAATTTCGTATTTTTCGGAGTTTATATGTGAGCACACGACGTGTAAACGCGTTGAGATTTTAAAAATCGAATTCGATTTAAATTTGAATTTAAATATACCAATGGTCAACATCAGCCACCCTACTTTCTTCTTAGCAGACCTATTTCCTAAACCATCACGTACTCTTGTTCCCCATCTCTCTGTAAAAATCACGTAAGTTCAAAGGAAAAGAACAAAACAACGAACGAATTTTATTTCGTTCAAACTTAAAAACAATGGCCGCATTCCTCTCTTCTGTTTCAAACGAATAAAAGAGAAAAAAATTTATGGCTCCTTCGTTAAACCCTCTCTCCCCAGATCAATCGAACGAAGTTCTTTTCGTTTCTTCTTCATCCCTCTAAATCTCATTTGCAATATAAAAAAAAAAATGGCGCCGTTGTTCGAATAGGGGGGCGGCAGGAGAGGCGCGTGGAGTTGAGGGCTCGGCGGCAAATTGGGGCTGCGGCCACGCGATGCAAGGGGATGGACGCGAGTTCGATTGGTGAGGCGGCGGCGACTCCAATCGAGGTGGGCTCGTGTATGGACGATGGCGGCGAACGAGGCTGCATTCGTGGAATCTAGTGATGTCGCGAAGCTCGCGGCGGCTTGGGGGGTGGAGCGGCGTCGGTGACGTGGTCGCGTGGATTTCTGGACTATTGGAGCTCGCGAGCAGGGTGTTGGCGCGTGCTGGTGATGTCAATGTGGGGAAATGGGGCTTAGCCGTGGAATTCAATTATCGGCGGAGTCACATGCGAAGGATCTGGGTTTATCTTCGTTGTGAGGTATTGTTTTAAATTTAAAAAAAAAAATTATTTGCAGTAAAATATTGAATCTATAATTAAGTTATTTTAATGACACAGATATGTTGATTATATACGTACAGATCTGGAAAAATTTATATATAAAGTTATTATTAGTATTAAAATTTTATTTTTACTGTAAGCTGTAGAATAAATTCTGTTTTGAATAGAAAATAATATATATATTCACATGTCAATATATTGGACAGACAGAAAAATACAGGAAGAAAATATATGACAGGATAGTTTGGAAACATTTCTATTTTTAAAAGTTAACAGGAAGAAAAAGAAAATAAAAATAAAACAAGTGTACAAATAAATTGTAATCTACTAAATTTATTTTGAAATAATAAATTATGGTGGAAAATTAATTTAATTTATTCATTTGATTTTAGTTACCAAAGGAATTAGTATTGAAATTTATTAAAGGAGAACAATGATGAAGAAAATTTATTCAATTTAAAACTTAAATGCCGATTTGAAAAAGAAATTTGGAATTTTAAAGTGTTTAAAAGTTAAAAACAGGAAAATAATAAGAAATGTCATAAATTCGATTTTAAATTTTTAGATAAAATAAAACTTGTTAAATGGAAATAAATATTCATGCAAATCGATTGATAATTGTTGAAGTAAAATTTTAAAGACAGGAATATTATTTTTAGAATGTGAAAAGTTTATATAAAAGGAGAATTAGTTAAAATATAACTTTTGGCAAGAAAAAGAAATTTAATAATTAGTTGAATAAATTTAATTTAAGGGTAAGTTAATTAAAATAAATTTAGTTTAAATTTAATTTTTAGTTAAATCAATTTATTAAATAAGAAATTGGTTTAAATGAAACTATTAGTTAATTAAATAATCAAAAACGAAAATTTGTTATTTAATTGGTTCGAATATTAATTAATTCGTATAATGTTTATACAAGGTCTATAAATCGAGAAAACGTGTCAAGATGGAAATGGACTGCAAAATAAAAAGCTAAGGTGAGAACTTCTCACTCAAAAGGGTTATTTAAAATTTTAAATAGTTATATTTAAAATTTGTTGATTGATTGATTGCTTGATTGTGATATTAGATATTTTAGGATATATCTATATATAGCAATATATATATATTGGCATATGTATATATTGCAGTTGATTGATTTCCCGCCTCGTATAGCGGATGAGACCCTATTGCGCTGTTAGTAAGCGGATATATATTTTATAAAATCCCATATACCGCGATATTCCACCTCGAAGTGGAATGGGTATTGTGCTAACTCTTTGGATGCAGGGAAACAGGTTGGAGGGATCCAACAGGATTCCTCACAAATATTTATTTGATTATAGATATTGTGTGAATTGTGATTATCATATCGATATATGATATTTGTTGCCATGATTGACTATTGGATGCTGTTGCATCATCGGATTCATTTTTAAAGTTAAAAATAACGATTTTTATTTTTAAAAGGATTTTAAAGTGATTCTTCCAAAATATATGTTTTATTTAATTTTGAATTGATTTACTTTAAAATAAATAAACGTATAAGTTTTTATGTTATAAAAAAAATTAATACTTTTATAAAAATATAACCCAAAAGGAAAATTTTAAAATAAATAGATTTATAAAATAGTTAGATTTGGGTTTTGAATAATTAGCATAAATAGTTATATGAGAGATTTTATAAAATTGATATTTATAAATTAAATTTATTGGAATTATGAAACGAATCTATTAAGTGTTAAGATGATGTAAAAAATGAATTTCATTAAAATTCATAGATTTATAAGTTGTGAAAATTATCAAATGAATAGATGTTGAAAATAAAAGTTTTATAGGAAATTAACTTATAAACTGGCTTTTGGGCATTTAAATGGATACTGATAGAAATGGTTAATAAAAGAAATTTTTATAAGTGGAAATTGAAAGAAAATATATTATTAAAGAAAATATATAAAGGAATCTTATAAGTAATAAGATTTAAAAAATTGTGACGTTTTAAAAGAACGATTTGGTAAATAAATGAATTATAAGTATTTAACTTATAATATGGACTGTTGGTATAAAATTGAGTTATATAATTTGAATTGGATTGATAAAGAAAATTTATAAATCAAGTTTATAAATGGGAATGGAATTTATAAACATTTGTTTATAAATTCGTAATCAATTGAATTTGATCAATTGAATATAAAAGTTTATTAAAGGAGATATATTCACGATTTTGAACAGTGAATATATTATTAATAAAAATGGATATCTTTTGAGAAAAGAATGTTTTAAATAGAATTTAAAACGGTTTAAAGATATTTTAAAATGCATTGAGTATCGAAAACATAGATTTCAACATTTATTGTTGAAATAGACGTTTTCGAGAAATAGAAGGAAATGAATACGTAGATTTCAACATTCATTGTTGAAATAGGCGTTTTCGAGAAAATAAGGAAATGATGGACTATAACACTGTTGTTATAGTAAATGATTTCCGAAAGGAAATATTTTGTATAGTATTGGGATTTATATATCTATTTTAAATTTTGAATCCCTATACTAGTGATTTTGGGTTGTCGTAACGATGTTTTACGCAACATTCGTTTTGATCCAAACAAATGTGAATAAAAGAATGTTTTCCTTAAAGAATGAAAAATATATACTTAACTATGGTTTAAGTATATCGAATATTTTCAAATTGTGAAAATAAATGATATTTGTGAATCACTTACTTTTAAATAAGTATGCGATTGCTTTTCTAATATGAAATGGAATGTTTTTAAGAATTTATCATTTTGAAGATAAATTGGAATTGAATAATTGAATCTATTGAAAACTGTAGATCAGTAAATATTTGAAATATAAATTCACTATGGAATTTATAAATGGAAAGGGAAAATTGTTTTCAAAATAAACGTTGTTTATTTTTGAAGTGTGGAAAATTATATATCTTGTAAAGATATTTTTGGGAAATTAAATAATTTGAGAAATTATTTGGAATCTGATGATGTGGCGCATCTTTATTGATAGTTAAATAACTGACTATCAATATTTACCTTTAAATTGGTATTTGTTGTGATTGTTTGAATTGGATGCTACACTTATTTTTAAATAAGCGCTCACTATTCGGGTTAACCGGGAAAGGACCATGGGGTCGTATAACCCACTACGAATATGTGATACGTCGTTATGAATTGCATTTGAAGACCGGTGTTGAAGACCGGATATTTGTGAAAACGGATGGATTACCGTCGAGTTACTCTGCATCGGTTGATCTCCGATATAGAGGTTTTTATCACCCTTAGTGACGGGTTGTCCGGACGTGATTAGTGAATATCCGGATTGCAAGGGCTTCTTTGGAAGTGCCTTCGGTTCTGTTCGATCCCGGAACAGACTTGTATGGATTGTATGTCTGACATTACAAGTTGAGATATAAAGCTGATTTCTTTCAAATATATTTCTGTTGGTGGCGGAGAATTTATTCTTTTAGCTTAACACCCTTCTCTGAGACGTACGAGCTCAGAGGTTATATAGTTGAAGGTCATTAGTGATATACTGCCAATTTGGTAGTGTGATATACTAAGTGTTGTTGTGAAATGATCGTTGAATGATCATTTGTGATAGGATCATTTGTTTGATCGTCTATCTTGATGATCATTGCTTTGATCATTTGTTGATCCAAAGCACTGCTTTTGTAAAGCGTGGCTTTGTTGACGAGAATTCATCGAGCCTCACACCCCGGAAATGGTCAAAACAGGAAAGATGCGGCAAGGTTATTAGGGGGTAGCACCCCTTTAGTGTATGTCATTCCTTCTGGATAGAGGTGGTATCATGGTATGGAGCCCAGATACTTAACCTATGTGGTAACTGCAAATTTATTACTTTGTGGTTGTTGGAAATCGGGGATCCTCGGATATAGATCGGTTACGATCGGGGGATGACATATTCGTGTCAGTTGTTACCCAGTTAGGGGTAACCCGGCCTTGTGTTGGCAGAGATCCGGTTAGGTTCTCGGGACGTCATTCCAGGGGCGTTTCCATGTGGCAATGGGAAGTTCCTTGGCCTGACCATTTGTTGGAAATCCAAAGAAACAATACGAGCCTTGTATGGTTTTAGTTGTATAACCGGCTTCATCAGGAGGTAGCTATAGCGGGCATAATATAATGGTACCTATGCTGGCTAAGATTTATATTCTACTTTCGGAATTATTTTCTACACTATGCACTAATAATAATATCAAAAATGATTTGATTTTTGCGTAGTAAGCATCTTTGACTATCATAAGGAGAAACCTCCTCCAAGTCTGCGTTTGCATTGTGTGTGTGGCGGGAGACCTTATGGTAGTTTCATTTTCAAAAAGCATTGCGAATTTATTTAAAAATTATCCTATTCTTTGTTTTAAAAGATAAATAACTGTTTTAGTTCTCACACCAGTCACATGACTGTCCTGGAGTTTATTGTTCCCTTCCTAAACTCTGGGTGCCCACCAATTTTCACACGGGCAGTCTAGAGTTAGGTTATCAGGTCATTCTGGATTCAGGTGTTGCTATAGATATCTGGAGGCGAGCTGGATGGCGTAGCATATTATCTATTGTATATAGTATTCTTTTCCGCTGTTTGTTGTTGTACACTCTGATAATGAATGTAATGTGATGTAATGTATAAAATATTCAGTTCTTTTGTTTTAATGAATATTCATTTATCTGTTATATGTTGTTCCGCTGCGATTGTGAGATTCTGATATTGTTCTTTCTATTGTTCTGCTGTTGTTCTTTTCTTTCTTGTTCTCTCTTTTTCTCTCTTCTTCTACCTCTTTCTTCTTTTTCAACCATAACATTTCGGTTTTTCGACAACGAAAAATCGCGATCGTTACATTAGGTATCAGAGCGTATGGTTAAGCGACAACCATGGCTCTGTTGGGTGTTACTCATTAGAGATAGAGTCAGTAGTACTCTAGAATGAGTTTGAGTGTAATAATAGATATGAGTGCGTATTTGTTAGTGAATATAAAATTGTTTTATATTGTGATGATTGGTTTGTTGAGTGGCATATGAACATTCATCAGCGTGGTCTGCAAAAGTATGCCGAAGGGGTTTCTAAACACTTGAATAGAACAATTCGACACAGTATTGTTTTAAAAAATCGGGTAGATGAAATAATTTTACCCAAAGTTATTTTTGTATATAAAAGAAATAATTTTCTGTAGATTATTATAGTATATGGATGCTTGGATGTTAGGAATTGATAATAGTAAAAAAAAATTATTACTATTGATTATTGAATAAGAAATTGAATTCAAATAAAATAAAAAAATTAGTAAATTAGTAAGTAACACTAATTAAAGGAAGACAAATTTAACATGGATTTTAAATTAACCCTAATTAAGTTAAATGAATTAAATTCACATAGGATTGAATTGTAATTAAATTTGGGTTATGAATGAATAAATGAGGTAACATTGGTAAGCAAATAAAATTGGATCGAAATTGGGAAAAAAAGTGGTATGAGATTTAAATTAAGTTGAATAAATCCAAACTTGGGTAAAATAAAATGGATTGAATTCAAATAAATTAACTTGATAATTTATTAATTTGTGAAATAATTTCAAATGGAATGAATATGAATATGGAATTATCATAATTCATAGAATCAATTGGAAAATTAAAATAAATTGAATTGGTATCAATTTAAATTAATTATAAACTAGAATGAATACGAATTCGTTTTGTTAAAAATGAATTGAATATCAAGAAACTGCATTTGTAAGCCATTGAATTAAATGTAAAATTTGATAAAAGCGACTAAAATTTGTATTGAAACTTGATAAATTGCAAATTGAAGTGAATGAAACCAATTCAAACTAATATGAATCAATTGTAAATGAGAACTGCAATTGAAAGATAAAAATCCAATAATTCAGAAGTTAAATTGGATTCAAAAGAAATTGAAATGTAAAACTTAATGAGAATAAATATGTAACTTCAATAATGAAGTAAAAACGGTATAAGTAGTATATATTGAATATTTTGTAATGGAATGTGCAAAATGATTTGAGTGTTGGAATTGGATACTACTACTAGCAGGTTATACAGGTGTTATAAAGGAATTGGGATTTTGATTTCAAAGATAAAATTGAATTGCTCGACAAAAAGGTACGTATTTCAATTTTAGTATGGGATTTGATGACTTTCTCCTCTAGCCGCTTGGCTTTTTCTTTTTCTTTTTGATTCTGAGGGGCCGTGGTGCCATTTTGTAGTCGTACCGATCGAGCCGCGTAACGGAAACGCTGGCGAAATTTTTCGAAAATTTAGGGTGTTAGAAAATTTTTGAGAAAAATTTGAAAGTTTGAAATTTGAATTTGAATTTAAATTTAAATTTTGAAATAAACAATGTTGTTTGAAACTTGTAAGTGAAGTTGGAAAGCTAATTGGAATGAAAATGGATCTTTAATAAAAAGATTTAGGTTAGAAAGTTGATAAAACTATCTGAATTGTGAAAAATAATAAACGGTTTAGGATCATTCTCCTTAACTTGCAATTTCGGGACGAAATTCTTTTAAGGGGGGAAGATTGTAACGACCCAGAATTTTGAACAATTTAAATTGAAAATATTTAATTAATTTTAAATATTTAGGTAATGGTTTGAATTGAATTTTCAATATAACTTTGAAATTGACGATTAAATTTTAAAATTTAATCTATTGAAAGTGAATAAAAATTTGAATCTTTAATTTTAAGCCAATTAAAAATATTTCAAAGGCTTATAAAATTTATATTGATAATATTGAAGATAATAGAAGCTTCAGATTTGAAATTAATAGTAAATTGTTCAGTTTTGAATTTATATCGTTTAAATCGATATTTAAAAATAGTCATTTTTCATACAGTCTCGGAATTCGACGAAACCAGTTCCATTGGGTCCGTAATATCGAATTATTACCGGATTTCAAATTTCGTATTTTTCAGAGTTTATATGTGAGCACACGACGTGTAAACGCGTTGAGATTTTAAAAATCGAATTCGATTTAAATTTGAATTTTAATATACCAATGGTCAACATCAGCCACCCTACTTTCTTCTTAGCAGACCTATTTCCTGAACCATCACGTACTCTTGTTCCCCATCTCTCTGTAAAAATCATGCAAGTTCAAAGGAAAAGAACAAAACAACGAACGAATTTTATTTCGTTCAAACTTAAAAACAATGGCCGCATTCCTCTCTTCTGTTTCAAACGAATAAAAGAGAAAAAATTTATGGCTCCTTCGTTAAACCATCTCTCCCCAGATCAATCGAACGAAGTTCTCTTCGTTTCTTCTTCCTCCCTCTAAATCTCATTCGCAATATAAAAAAAAAAAAAAATGGCGCCGTTGTTCGAATAGGGGGGGCGGCAGGAGAGGCGCGTGGAGTTGAGTGCTCGCGGGCAAATTGGGGCGGCGGCCACGCGATGCAAGGGGATGGACGCGAGTTCGATTGGTGAGGCGGCGGCGAATCCAATCGAGGTGGGCTCGTGTATGGACGATGGCGGCGAACGAGGCTGCATTCGTGGAATCTGGTGATGTGGCGAAGCTCGCGGCGGCTTGGGAGGTGGAGCGGCGTCGGTGACGTGGTCGCGTGGATTTCTGGACTATTGGAGCTCGCGAGCAGGGTGTTGGCGCGTGCTGGTGATGTCAATGTGGGGAAATGGGGCTTAGCCGTGGAATTCAATTATTGGCGGAGTCACATGCGAAGGATCTGGGTTTATCTTCGTTGTGAGGTATTGTTTTAAATTTAAAAAAAAAAATTATTTGCAGTAAAATATTGAATCTATAATTAAGTTATTTTAATGACACAGATATGTTGATTGTATACGTACAGATCTGGAAAAATTTATATATAAAGTTATTATTATTATTAAAATTTTATTTTTACTGTAAGCTGTAGAATAAATTCTGTTTTGAATAGAAAATAATATATATATTCACATGTCAATATATTGGACAGACAGAAAAATACAGGAAGAAAATATATGACAGGATAGTTTGGAAACATTTCTATTTTTAAAAGTTAACAGGAAGAAAAAGAAAATAAAAATAAAACAAGTGTACAAATAAATTGTAATCTACTAAATTTATTTTGAAATAATAAATTATGGTGGAAAATTAATTTAATTTATTCATTTGATTTTAGTTACCAAAGGAATTAGTATTGAAATTTATTAAAGGAGAATAATGATGAAGAAGAAAACTTATTCAATTTAAAAACTTAAATGCAGATTTGAAAAAGAAATTTGGAATTTTAAAGTGTTTAAAGGTTAAAAACAGGAAAATAATAAGAAATGTCATAAATTCGATTTTAAATTTTTAGATAAAATAAAACTTGTTAAATGGAAATAAATATTCATACAAATCGATTGATAATTGTGGAAGTAAAATTTTAAAGACAGGAATATTATTTTTAGAATGTGAAAAGTTTATATAAAAGGAGAATTAGTTAAAATATAACTTTTGGTAAGAAAAAGAAATTTAGTAATTAGTTGAATAAATTTAATTTAAGGGTAAGTTAATTAAAATAAATTTAGTTTAAATTTAATTTTTAGTTAAATCAATTTATTAAATAAGAAATTGGTTTAAATGAAACTATTAGTTAATTAAATAATCAAAAACGAAAATTTGTTATTTAATTGGTTCGAATATTAATTAATTCGTATAATGTTTATACAAGGTCTATAAATCGAGAAAACGTGTCAAGATGGAAATGGACTGCAAAATAAAAAGCTAAGGTGAGAACTTCTTACTCAAAAGGGTTATTTAAAATTTTAAATAGTTATATTTAAAATTTGTTGATTGATTGATTGCTTGATTGTGATATTAGATATTTTAGGATATATCTATATATAGCAATATATATATTGGCATATGTATATATTGCAGTTGATTGATTTCCCGCCTCGTATAGTGGATGAGACCCTATTGCGCCGTTAGTAAGCGGATATATATTTTATAAAATCCCATATACCGCGATATTCCACCTCGAAGTGGAATGGGTATTGTGCTAACTCTTTGGATGCAGGGAAACAGGTTGGAGGGATCCAGCAGGATTCCTCACAAATATTTATTTGATTATAGATATTGTGTGAATTGTGATTATCATATCGATATATGATATTTGTTGCCATGATTGACTGTTGGATGCTGTTGCATCATCGGATTCATTTTTAATGTTAAAAATAACGATTTTTATTTTTAAAAGGATTTTAAAGTGATTCTTCCAAAATATATGTTTTATTTAATTTTGAATTGATTTACTTTAAAATAAATAAACGTATAAGTTTTTATGTTATAAAAAAAATTAATACTTTTATAAAAATATAACCCCAAAAGGAAAATTTTAAAATAAATAGATTTATAAAATAGTTAGATTTGGGTTTTGAATAATTAGCATAAATAGTTATATGAGAGATTTTATAAAATTGATATTTATAAATTAAATTTATTGGAATTATGAAACGAGTCCATTAAGTGTTAAAATGATGTAAAAACTGAATTTCATTAAAATTCATAGATTTATAAGTTGTGAAAATTATCAAATGAATAGATGTTGAAAATAAAAGTTTTATAGGAAATTAACTTATAAACTGGCTTTTGGGCATTTAAATGGATACTGATAGAAACGGTTAATAAAAGAAATTTTTATAAGTGGAAATTGAAAGAAAATATATTATTAAAGAAAATATATAAAGGAATCTTATAAGTAATAAGATTTAAAAAATTGTGAAGTTTTAAAAGAACGATTTGGTAAATAAATGAATTATAAGTATTTAACTTATAATATGGACTGTTGGTATAAAATTGAGTTATATAATTTGAATTGGATTGATAAAGAAAATTTATAAATCAAGTTTATAAATGGGAATGGAATTTATAAACATTTGTTTATAAATTCGTAATCAATTGAATTTGATCAATTGAATATAAAAGTTTATTAAAGGAGATATATTCACGATTTTGAACAGTGAATATATTATTAATAAAAATGGATATCTTTTGAGAAAAGAATGTTTTAAATAGAATTTAAAATGGTTTAAAGATATTTTAAAATGCATTGAGTATCAAAAACATAGATTTCAACATTTATTGTTGAAATAGACGTTTTCGAGAAATAGAAGGAAATGAATACGTAGATTTCAACATTCATTGTTGAAATAGGCGTTTTCGAGAAAATAAGGAAATGATGGACTATAACACTGTTGTTATAGTAAATGATTTCCGAAAGGAAATATTTGATATAGTATTGGGATTTATATATCTATTTTAAATTTTGAATCCCTATACTAGTGATTTTGGGTTGTCGTAACGATGTTTTACGCAACATTCGTTTTGACCCAAATAAATGTGAATAAAAGAATGTTTTCCTTAAAGAATGAAAAATATATACTTAATTATGGTTTAAGTATATCGAATATTTTCAAATTGTGAAAATAAATGATATTTGTGAATCACTTACTTTTAAATAAGTATGGGATTGCTTTTCTAATATGAAATGGAATGTTTTTAAGAATTTATCTTTTTGAAGATAAATTGGAATTGAATAATTGAATCTATTGAAAACTGTAGATCAGTAAATATTTGAAATATAAATTCACTATGGAATTTACAAATGGAAAGGGAAAATTGTTTTCAAAATAAATGTTGTTTATTTTTGAAGTGTGGAAAATTATATGTCTTGTAAAGATATTTTTGGGAAATTAAATAATTTGAGAAATTATTTGGAATCTGATGATGTGGCGCATCTTTATTGATAGTTAAATAACCGACTATCAATATTTACCTTTAAATTGGTATTTGTTGTGATTTTTTGAATTGGATGCCACACTTATTTTTAAATAAGCGCTCACTATTCGGGTTAACCGGGAAAGGACCATGGGGTCGTATAACCCACTCCGAATATGTGATACGTCGTTATGAATTGCATTTGAAGACCGGTGTTGAAGACCGGATATTTGTGAAAACGGATGGATTACCGTCGAGTTACTCTGCATCGGCTGATCTCCGATATAGAGGTTTTTATCACCCTTAGTGACGGGTTGTCCGGACGTGATTAGTGAATATCCGGATTGCAAGGGCTTCTTTGGAAGTGCCTTCGGTTCTGTTCGATCCCGGAACAGACTTGTATGGATTGTATGTCTGACATTACAAGTTGAGATATAAAGCCGATTTCTTTCAAATATATTTCTGTTGGTGGCGGAGAATTTATTCTTTTAGCTTAACACCCTTCTCTGAGACGTACGAGCTCAGAGGTTATATAGTTGAAGGTCATTAGTGATATACTCCCAATTTGGTAGTGTGATATACTAAGTGTTGCTGTGAAATGATCGTTGAATGATCATTTGTGATAGGATCATTTGTTTGATCGTCTATCTCGATGATCATTGCTTTGATCATTTGTTGACCCAAAGCACTGCTTTTGTAAAGCGTGGCTTTGTGGATGAGACTTCATCGAGCCTCACACCCCGGAAATGGTCAAAACAGGAAAGATGCGGCAAGGTTATTAGGGGGTAGCACCCCTTTAGTGTATGTCATTCCTTCTGGATAGAGGTGGTATCATGGTATGGAGCCCAGATACTTAACCTATGTGGTAACTGCAAATTTATTACTTTGTGGTTGTTGGAAATCGGGGATCCTCGGATATAGATCGGTTACGATCGGGGGATGACATATTCGTGTCAGTTGTTACCCAGTTAGGGGTAACCCGGCCTTGTGTTGGCAGAGATCCGGTTAGGTTCTCGGGACGTCATTCCAGAGGCGTTTCCATGTGGCAATGGGAAGTTCCTTGGCCTGACCATTTGTTGGAAATCCAAAGAAACAATACGAGCCTTGTATGGTTTTAGTTGTATAACCTGCTTCCTCAGGAGGTAGCTATAGCGGGCATAATATGATGGTACCTATGCTGGCTAAGATTTATATTCTACTTTCGAAATTATTTTCTACACTATGCGCTAATAATAATATCAAAAATGATTTGATTTTTGCGTAGTAAGCATCTTTGACTATCATAAGGAGAAACCTCCTCCAAGTCTGCGTTTGCATTGTGTGTGTGGCGGGAGACCTTATGGTAGTTTCATTTTCAAAAAGCATTGCGAATTTATATAAAAATTATCCTATTCTTTGTTTTAAAAGATAAATAACTGTTTTAGTTCTCACACCAGTCACATGACTGACCTGGAGTTTATTGTTCCCTTCCTAAACTCTGGGTGCCCACCAATTTTCACACGGGCAGTCTAGAGTTAGGTTATCAGGTCATTCTGGATTCAGGTGTTGCTATAGATATCTGGAAGCGAGCTGGATGGCGTAGCATATTATCTATTGTATATAGTGTTCTTTTCCGATGTTTGTTGTTGTACACTCTGATAATGAATGTAATGTGATGTAATGTATAAAATATTCAGTTCTTTTGTTTTAATGAATATTCATTTATCTATTATATGTTGTTCCGCTGCGATTGTGAGATTCTGATATTGTTCTTTCTATTGTTCTATTGTTGTTCTTTTCTTTCTTCTTCTCTCTCTTTCTCTCTTCTTCTACCTCTTTCTTCTTTTTCAACCATAACATTTCGGTTTTTCGACAGCGAAAAATCGCGATCGTTACACGTATGACTTTTCGAAATGGGTGAATGGATTTAAAACGGAACAGTACCATGGTGCACCACTCTCCAACGATGGTAAATCTAATACCAGCCACGTTGATCCCGTTTTGACGTAAAGTTGCACGTGACGAAAAAACAAAGGGTAAAAAACTTTCGAGACCCGGTTGAGGTTCGGATAGTCTTTTTCGGGTATAAAACTAAACACTAACGGCTTAAAGCTATCAAAGTCGTAGAACTCATAGTGGGCTTCTTTTTGACTGGTTATGGCTCCCGTAACTCTAAACTAGCCAAGAGTTATGGCCGTCCAAAGAATGAATATCCACATGGTGCAACATCTACGGTGCAAAGTGCAACATCCGTCCAAAATGCTGAAACAGTACCGTACGACTTTTAGAAATGGGTGCATTGATGTGAAACAGAACAGTACCATGATGCACCACTCTCCAGCAACGGTAAATTGAATACCAGCCACGGTGATCCCATTTTAACGTAAAATTGCACGAGATGAAAAAACAAAGAGTAAAAAACATCTGAGACACGATTGAGGTTCGAATAGTCTTTTTTGGGCATGAAAATATCCATTGATGGCTTAAAGCAGTCAAATCCGTATAACTCAGAAAGAGCTTGGTTTTGACTGGTTATGGCACCCGTAACTCAAAACGAGCCAAAAGTTATGGCCTTCCAAAGAATTGATATCCATAGGGTGCAACATCTACGGTGCATGGTGCCACATCCGTCCAAAATGCCGAAATAATGCCGTACGACTTCCAGAGATGGGCGCATGGATTTGAAATGGAACAGTACCTTGGTGCGCCACTATCCAGTGATGGTAAATCGAAGACCAACCACGGCGATCCCGTTTTAACGCAAAATTACACGTGACGAAAAACAAGGGGTAAAAGGCTTCCAAGATCCGATTGAGGTTCAAATAGTCTGTTTTTGGTATGAAACTGTCCATTGGCGGCATAAAGCTGTCAAAGCTGCAGAAATCAAAGAGAGCTTCATTTTGGTTGGTTATGTCTCCCGTAACCATAAACGAGCTAACTGTTATGGCTGTCCGAAGAATCGATATCCACAGGGTGCAACATCTACGGTGCAAGGTGCAACATCCGTCCAAAATGCAGAAACAATGTCGTATGACTTTTAGAAATTGGTGCATAGAATTCAAATGAAACAGTACGATGGTGCACCACTCTTCAGCGATGGTAAATTGAAGGCCAGCCTCGGTGATCCCGTTTTACCATAAAAATCCACGAGACGAAAAAACGCAGGGAAAAAACTTCTGAGACACGATTGAGGTTCAGCTAGTCTTTTTTGGGCACGAAACTGACCATTGACGGCTTAAAGCTGTCAAAGCCACAGAACTGACACAGAGATTCGTTTTGACTGGTTATGGCACCCGAAACTCTAAATCAACGAATAGTTATGGTCGTCCGAAGAATCGACATCCACAGGGTGCTACATCTATGGTGCATGGGGCAACATCCGTCCAAAATGCCGAAACATTGCCGTACGACATTCAGAAATGGATGCATGAATATGAAATGGCACAGTACTATTATGCACCACTCTCTAGCAATGGTAAATCGAAGACCAGCCATGGTGATCTCGTTTTGATGTAAAAATGCACCTGATGAAAAAACGAAGGGTAAAAAAACTTTCGAGACCAAATTGAGGCTTGGATAGTCTTTTTAGGATATGAAACTGTCCATTGATGGTTTAAAGCTGTCAAAGCCATAAAACTGACAGAGTGCTTTGTGTTGACTAGTTATGGCTCTCGTAACTCTAAATGAGCCAACAGTTATGATCGTCCGAAGAATCGATATCCACAGGGTGCAACATCGCATGGTGCAACATCCGTACAAAATGCTGAAAGAATGCTGTACGACTTTTAGAGATGGGTGCATGGATTTGGAACAGAACAGTACCATGGTGCACCACTCTCCAGCGATGGAAAATCAAAGACCATCCACGATGATCCCGTTTGAACGTAAAAGTGCACGTGACGATAAAACAAAGGGTAAAAAACTTCTGAGACCCGATTGAGGTTTGGATAGTCTTTTTTGGGTGCGAAACATTCCATTGATGGCTTAAATCTACCAAAGCCGTAGAACTCATTGAGAGCTACATTTTGACTAATTATGCCACCCGTAACTCTAAATGAGCCAACAGTTATGGTCGTGCTAAGAATCGATATCCATATGGTGCAGCATCTACGATGGAAGGTGCAGCATCCGTCTAAAATGTCGAAACAGTGCTGTAAATTTTAGAAACGGGTGCATGGATTTGACACGGAAAAGTACCATGGTTCACCACTCTCCAACGGTAGTAAATCGAAGACCAACCACGTTGATCACATTTTAACGTAAAATTGCACGCGACGAAAAAACAAAGGGTAAAAAACATCCGAGACCCGATTGAGGCTCGAATAGTCATTTTTGGGTATGAAACTATCCATTAACGGCTTAAAGCAGTCAAAGCTGTATAACTCGCAGAGGGCTTCGTTTTGACTGGTTAGGGTTCTCGTAACTCTAAACTAACCAAGAGTTATGGCCGTCCGAAGAATCAATATCCACATGGTGCAACTTCTACGGTGCAAGGTGCAATATTTGTCCAAAATGTCAAAAATTTGCCGAACGACTTTTAGAAATGGGTGCATGTAATTGAAATGGAACAGTACCATAATGCACCACTCTTGAGCGATTGTAAATCGAAGACAAGCTACGGTGATCCCGTTTTATCGTAAAAATTCACGTGACGAAAAAACAAAGCGTAAAAAACTTCCGAGACCCGATTAAGCTCGAATAGTGTTTTTTCGGTATGAAACCGTCCATTGATGGCTTAAAGCTATCAAAGGCATAGAACACACAGAGGGCTTTGTTTTGACTGCTTATGGCTCCCATCTCTAAACGAGCCAACAGTTATGGCCATCCGAAGAATCGATATCCACACGGTGCAACATCTACGGTGCATAGTGCAACATCCGTCCAAAATGCCCAAACAGTGTTGTACGACTTCTAGAAATGGGTGCATAGATTTGAAACGGAAGAGTACCAGGGGAATCACTCTCCAGCGATGGTAAATCGAAGACCTGCCATGACGATCTTGTTTGAACGTAAAAATGTACATGACGAAAAAACGAAGGGTAAAAAACTTTCGAGTTCCGATTGAGGTTTGGATAGTCTTTTTTGGGTATGAAATATCCATTAATGGCTGAAAATAGTCAAAGCTGTAGAACTCATAGAGAGCTTCGTTTTGACTTGTTATGGCTCCCAAAAATCTAAACAAGCCAACAGTTATGGCCGTTCGAAGAATTGATATCCACAGGGTGCAAGCTCTACGGTGCATGGTGCAATATCGGTCTAAAATGCCAAAACAGTACCGTACGACTTTTAGAGATGAGTGAATGGATTTGATATGGAACAGTACCATAGTGCACCACTATCCAGTGATGGTAAATCAAAGACCAACCACATTGATCCCATTTTAAAGTAAAATTGCACGTGACGAAAAAACAAATCATAAAAAACGTTCAAGATCCGATTGAGGTTCGAATAGTATTATTTTGGTATGAAACTATCCATTGATGGCATAAAGCCATCAAAGCTGTAGAAATGATAGAGAGTTTCGTTTTGACATGTAATGGCTCTCGTAACTCTAAACGAGCTAACTGTTATTGCCGTCCAAAGAATCGATATCCACAGGGTGCACCATCTATGGTGCAAGGTGCAACATCCATCCAAAATGCCAAAACAGTGTCGTATGACTTTTAGAAATAGGTGCATGGAATTGAAATGAAATAGTACCATGGTGCACCATTCTCCAGCGACGGTAAATCGAATGCCAGCCTTAGTGATCCCATTTTATCATAAAATCCACGTGACGAAAAAAAGAAGGGTAAAAACTTCCAAGACACTATTGAGGTTCAGTTAGTCTTTTTTGGGTATGAGACTAACCATTGACGGCTTGAAGCTGTGAAAGCCATAGAACTGATAAAGAGATTCATTTTGACTGGTTATGGCTTCTGAAACTCTAAACCAGCTAATAGTTATGGTCGTCCGAAGAATCGATATCCACAGGGTGCAACATCTACGGTGAATGGTGCAACATCCTTCCAAAATGCTGAAACAACGTCATACGACTTTTAGAAATGGGTGCATGGATATGCAATGGAACATTATCATGGAGCACCACTCTCCAGCGTTGGAAAAACGAAGACAAGCCACGGTGATCCGGTTTTGACATAAAAATGCACCTGATGAAAAAAACGAAGGGTAAAAAACTTTCGAGACCCGATTGAGGTTCGGATAGTCTTTTTAGGGTATGAAACCATCCATTGACGGCTTAAAACTATCAAAGCCATAAAACTGATAGAGAGCTTCATGTTGACTAGTTATGGCACCCGTAACTCTAAACGAGCCAATAGTTAAGGTCGTTCGAAGAATCGATATCCATAGGGTGCAACATCTATGGTGCATGGTGCAACATCCGTCCAAAATGCCGAAACAGTGCCGTAAGACTTTTAGAGATGGGTGCATAGATTTAGAACGGAACAGTACCATGGTGCACCACTCTCCAGCGATGGTAAATCAAAGACCAGCCACGATGATCCCGTTTTAACGTAAAAATGCACGTGACGATAAAACAAAGGGTAAAAAACATTCGATATCCGATTGAGGTTCGGATAGTCTTTTTTGGGTATGAAACTATCCATTGACGGATTAAAGCTAACAAAGCCGTAGAAGTCACAGAGAGCTTCGTTTTGAATTATTGGCTCCCGTAACTCAAAATGAGCCAACAGTTATGGCCGTGCTAAGAATCGATATCCATAGGGGAAACATCTACGGTGCATGGTGCAACATCCATCCAAAATGTCGAAACAGTGTCGTATGACTTTTAGAAATTAGTGAATGGATTTTAGATGGAATAGTACCATGATGCACCACTCTTCAGAGATAGTAAATCAGAGACCAGCTACGTTGATATCGTTTTAACGTAAAATCACACGTGACAAAAAAACAAAGGGTAAAAAACTTCCGAGACACGATTGAGGTTCGGATAGTCTTTTTTGGGTATGAAACTATCCATTGATGGCTTAAAGATAAAGGGCTTTGTTTTGACTGGTTATGGCTCTTCTAACTCTAAACTAGCCAAGAGTTATGTCCGTTCGAAGAATCAATATCCACAGGGTGCAACATCTACTGTGTAAGGTGCAACATCCGTCCAGAATGCCAAAAAATTAACAAATGACTTTTAGAAATGGGTGCATGTAATTGAAACGGAACAGTACCATAATACACCACTCTCGAGCGATTGTAAATCGAAGACCAGCCACGGTGATCTTGTTTTAACATAAAAATGCACATGATGAAAAAACGAAGGGTAAAAGAACTTTCGAGACCCGATTGAGGTTTGCATAGTCTTTTTTAGGTATGAAACTATCCATTGATGGATTAAAGCAGTCAAAGACATAGAACTCACAAAGAGATTCATTTTGACAGGTTATGACTTCCGTAAATCTAAATGAGCCAACAGTTATGGCCGTCCGAAGAATTGATATCCACAGGTGCAACCTCTACGGTGCATGGTGCAACATCCATCCAAAATGCCAAAACAATGTCGTACGACTTTTAAAAATGAGTGTATGGATTTGAAATGGAACAATACCATGGTGCATCACTATCCGAAGATGGTAAATCAAAGACCAGCCACGGTGACCCCGTTTCGTAAAATCACATGATGAAAAAACAAAGGATAAAAAACTTCCAAGATTTGATTGAGGTTCGAATAGCCTTTTTTTGATATGAAATTATCCTTTGACTGCATTAAGCCGTCAAAGCTGTAGAAATCAAAGAGAGCTTTATTTTGACTATATATGGCTCCAGTAACTCTAAACGAGCTAACTATTATGGTCGTCCGAAGAATCGATATCCACATGGTGCAACATCTACGGTGCAAGGTGCAACATGCGTCCAAAATGCTGAAACAGTGTAGTATGACTTTTACAAATGCGTGCATGGAATTGAAAGGGAATAGTACCACGGTGCACCACTCTCCAACGATGGCAAATCGAAGACCAGCCACGGTGATCCAGTTTTTCTATAAAAATTCACGTGACGAAAAACGAAGGGTAAAAACTTCCGGGACAGGATTGAAGTTGAGATACTCTTTTTTGGGTATGAAACTAACCATTTACGGTTTAAAGCTGTCAAAGCGATATAACTGACAAAGAGATTCGTTTTGACAAGTTATGGTTCTCAACTCTAAACCAGCCAATAGTTATGGTAGTTCGAAGAATCGATATCCAGAGGGTGCACGTGATGAAAAAACAAAGGGTAAAAAACTTCCAAGATCCAATTGAGGTTCGTATAATCTTTTTTTGGTATGAATCTATTCATTGACGACATAAAGCTGTCAAAACTGCAGAAATCAAAGAGAGCTTCGTTTTGAATGGTTATGGCTCCTGTAACTCTAAACGAGCTAACTGTTTTGGCCGTCCGAAGAATCGATTTCCATAGGGTGCAACATCTACGGTGCAAGTTGTGCGACATCCGTCCAAAATGTCGAAATAGTGCTGTACAACTTTTAGAAATGGGTGCATGGAATTGAAACGAAATAGTACCATGGTGCACCACTCTCCAGCAATGGTAAATCAAAGGCCAGCCACGGTGATCCCTTTTTACTGTAAAAATCCACATGACGAAAAAACAAAGGGTAAAAAACCTTCGATACACAATTAAGGTTTTGTTAGTCTTTTTTGGGTATGAAATACCATTGACCGCTTAAAGCTGTCAAAGCCATAAAACTGACAGAGAGATTAATTTTGACTGGCTATGGCTCTCGGAATTCTAAACCAACCGATAGTTATGGTCGTCCGAAGAATCAATATCATCAGGGTGCAACATCTACGGTGTAGGGTGCAACATCCGTCCAAAATGCCAAAACAGTGTCATATGACTTTTAGAAATGGGTGTATGGAATTGAAATGGAATAGTACCATGGTGCAACTTGCTCCAGTGATGGAAAATAACCGACCAGCCATGGTGATCCCGTTTTGACATAAAAATGCACTTGACGACAAAACGAAGGGTAAAAAAAGCTTTCGAGACCCGATTGAGGTTCGGATAGTTCTTTTAGGGCATGTAATATCCATTGATGGATTAAAGCTGTCAAAGCTGTAGAAATGACAGAGAACTTCGTTTTGACTGGTTATGGATCCCGTAACTCTAAATGAGCCAACAGTTATGGCCGTCCGAAGAATCAATGTCCATAGGGTGCAACATCTACGGTGCATAGTGCAACATCCGTCCAAAATGCCGAAACAGTGCCGTACGACTTTTAGACATGAGTGAATGGATTTGTAATGGAACAGTACCATGGTGCACCACTCTCCAGCGATTGTAAATCAATGACTAACCACGATGATTCCATTTTAATGTAAAAATGCATGTGACCATAAAACCAAGGGTAAAAAACTTCCGAGATCCGATTGAGGATCGGATAGCCTCTTTTGGGTATGAAACTATCCATTGATGGCTTAAAGCTACCAAAACCGTGTAACTCACAAAGTGCTTCATTTTGACTAGTTATGGCTCATGTAACACTAAAAGAGCTAACAGTTATGGCCGTTCAAAGAATCGATATCCACAGGGTGCAACATCTACGGTGCAAGGTGCAACATCCGTCCAAAATGCCGAAACAGTGCGGTACGGCTTTTAGAAATGGGTGCATGGATTTGAAACAGAACTTTACAACGGTGCACCACTATCCGGCTTTGGTAAATCGAAGACCAGCCGCGTTGATCCCGTTTTAATTTTAAATTGCACGTGACGAAAAAACAAAGGGTAAAAAACTTCCGAGACTCGATTGAGGTTCGGATAGTCTTTTTTCGGTATGAAACTATCCATTGACGGCTTAAAGCAGTCAAAGCCGTAAAACTCATAGAAGGCTTCGTTTTGACTAGTTATGGCTTCCGTAACTCTAAACTGGCCAAGAGTTATGGCCGTCCGAAGAATCAATATCCACATGGTGCAACATCTATGGTGAAAAGTGCAACATCCGTCCAAAATGCCGAAACTGTGCCGTAGGACTTTTAGAAATGGATGTAAGGATTTGAAACAAAACAGTATCATGGTTCACCACTCTTCAGCGATGGTAAACCGAATACCAGTCCTGGTGATCCCGTTTAAACGTAAAATTGCACGAGATGAAAAACAGGAAGGATAAAAAACATTCGAGACACGATTGAGGTTTGGATAGTCTTTTTTGGGTATGAAACTATTTATTGATGGCTTAAGGCTGTTAAAGCAATAGAACTAACAGAGAGCTTTATTTTGACTGGTTCTGGATACCGTAAATCTAAACGAACCAACAGTTATGGTCGTCCGTAGAATCGATATTCACAGGGTGCGACATCTACGGTGCATGGTGCAACATCCATGCAAAATGGCATATGACTTTTAGAAATGGGTGCATGGATTTGAAATGGAACATTACCATGATGTACAACTCTCCAGCGATGGTAAATCGAAGACCAGCTACAGTGATCCCGTTTTAATGTAAAAATGCACATGACGAAAAAACGAAGGGTAAAAAAACTTTCTAGACCCGATTGAGTTTTGAATAGTCTTCCTGAGTATGAAGTTATCCATTGGTGGCATAATTCTATCAAAGCCGTAGAACTGATAGAGAGCTTCATTTTAACTGGTTATGGCTCCCGTAACTCTAAATGAGCCAACTGTTATGGTCGTCCGAAGAACCGATATCCACAAGGTGAAACATCTACGGTGCATGGTGCTACATCCGTCAAAAATGCCGAAACAATGTATTAAGATTTTTAGAGATGGGTGCATGGATTTGAAACAGAATAGTACCATGGTGCACCACTATCCAGCGATGGTAAATCTAACACCGGCCACAGTTATCCCGTTCTAACGTAAAATTACACGTGATGAAAAAACGAAAGCTAAAAACTTTAAAGATCCGATTGAGGTTCGAATATTATTTTTTTGGTATGAAACTATCCATTGATAGCTTAAAGCTGTAAAAGCGGTTGAAATCACGGAGAGCTTCATTTTGACTGGTTATGGCTCCCGTAACTCTAAAAGAGCCAACTGTAATGGCCGTTCGAAGAACTGATATCCACATGGTGCAACATCTACGGTGCAAGGTGCAACATCCATCCAAAATGCCGAAACAATATCGTATGACTTTTATAAATGGGTGCATGGAATTGAAACGGAACAGTACCATGTTGCACCATTCTCCAACAAGGGTAAATCGAAGACCAGCCTTGGTGATCCCGTTTTGCCATAAAAATCCACATGACGAAAAAATGAAGGGTAAAAAACTTCCAAGACCCGATTGAGGTTCAGATAATCTATTTTGGGTATGAAACTAACCACTGAAAGCTTAAAGCCATCAAAGCCATAGAACTGATAGAGAGCTTCATTTTGACTGGTTATGGCTCCCGTAAATCTAAACGAGTCAATAGTTATGGCCGTCCAAAGAATCGATATCCACAGGGTGCAACATCTACGGCGCATGGTGTGACATCTGTCCAAAATAACGAAACAGTGTCGTACAACTTTTAGAGATGGGTGCATGGATTTGAAACGGAATAGTACCATGGTGCACCACTGTCCGCCGGTGGTAAATTGAAGACCGGCCACGGTGGTGATCCCGTTTTATCGTAAAAATCCACGTGATGAAAAAACGAGGGGTAAAAAAGTTCCAAGACCCGATTGAGGTTTGGATAGTTTTTTTAGGTATGAAACTAACCATTGATGGCTTAAAGCAGTAGAACTGATAGAGAGCTTCGTTTTGACTGGTTATGGCTCCCGTAACTCTAAACGAGCAAACAGTTATGGCCGTCCGAAGAATCGATATCCATAGGGTGCAACATCTACGGTGCATGGTGCAACATCTGTCCAAAATGCCAAAACATTGCTGAACGACTTTTAGTAATGGGTGCATGGATTTGAAATGGAACACTACCATTGTGAACCACACTCCAGCGATGGTAGATCGAACACCAGCAACGGTAATCTCATTTTAACGTAAATTTGCACGTGACGAATAAACGAAGAGTAAAAAATTTTCAAGACCTGATTGAGTTTCGGGCGGTCTTTTTTGGGTATGAAACTATCCATCGAGCTTAAAGCTTTCAAAGCCGTAGAACTCATAGAGAGCTTCGGTTTTATTGGTTATGGCTCCCGTATCTCTAAATGAGCCAACAGTTATGGCCTTCCAAAGAATTGATATCCACAGGGTGCAACATCTACGGTGCATGGTGCAACATCCGTCCAAAATGCCGAAACAGTGCCGTACGACTTTTAGAGATGAGTGCATGGATTAGAAACGAAACAGTACCATAGTGCACCACTATCCAGCGATGATGAATTGAAGACCAGCCACGGTGATCCCGTTTTAACGTAAAATTGAGCATGACGAAAAAACAGAGGGTAAAAACTTCCAACATCCGATTGAGGTTCAAATAGTCTTTTTTGGTATGAAACTATCCATTAACGGCTTAAAACTTTCAAAGCCATCGAAATCATAGAAAGCTTCCTCTTGACTAGTTATAGCTCTCATAACTCAAAACGTGCCAACTGTTATGGTTGTCCGAAGAGTCAATATCCACATGGTGCAACATCTACGGTGCAAGGTGCAACATCCATCCAAAAAGAAGAAATAGTGCCGTACGACTTTTTGAAATGGGTGAATGAGATTGAAAGGGAACAGTACCATGGTGCACCACTCTCCAATGATGGTAAATCTAAGATCAGCCACGGTGATCCCGTTTTAACGTAAAAATGCACGTGACGAAAAAACGAAGGGTAAAAAAACTTCCGAGACCCGATTGAGTATCAGATAGTCTTTTTTGGGTAGGAAACTATCAATTGATGGCATAAAGCAGTCAAGCCCGTAGAACTCACAGAGGGCTTTGTTTTGACTGGTTGTGGCTCTCGTAATTCCAAATGACCCAACAGTTATGGGCATCTGAAAAATCGATATCCACAGGGTGCAACATCAACGGTGCATGATGCAACATCCGTCCAAAATGCCAAAACAGTGTCGCACGACTTTTATAAATGGGTGCATATGTTTGAAATGGAACAGTACCATGGTGCACCACTCTCCAGTAATGTTAAATCGAATACCACCCACAGTGATCCCGGTTTAATGTAATAATGCACATGACGAAAAAATGAAGGATAAAAAAATTTACGAGACCCGATTGAGGTTCGAATAGTCTTTTTTGGATATGAAACTATCCATTAATGGTTTAAAGCTGTCAAAGCCGTAGAACTGACAATCGTTTAGACTGGTTATGGCTCCCGTAATTCTAAACGAACCAACAGTTATGGCAGTCCAAAGAATCGATATCCACAGGTTGCAACACCTACGGTACATGGTGCAACATCTGTCCAAAATGCCGAAACAATGCCGTACGACTTTTAGAATTGGGTGCATGGATTCGAAATGGAACAGTACCATGTACACAATTCTCCAACGATGGTAAGTCGAAGACCAAACAAGGTGATCCCGTTTTAATGTAATAATGCACATGACGAGAAAAACGATGGGTAAAATACTTTCGAGACCTGATTGAGGTTCGGATAGTCTTTTTGGGCATGAAATAATCCATTGAAGTCTTAAAGTTGTCAAAGCCATAGAACTAACAGAGAGCTTCGTTTTGACTGGTTATGGCCCCGGTAACTCTAAACGAGCCAACAGTTATGGCCGTTAGAAAAGTCGATATCTACAGGGTGCATCATCTGCGGTGCAAGGTGCAATATCCGTCCAAAATGCCGAAAGAGTGCCGTATGACTTTTAGAGAAGGGTGCATGTATATGAAACAGAATAGTACGATGGTGCACCACTCTCCAACGATGGTAAATCGAATGTCAGCCATGATTATCCTATTTTAATGTAAAATTTCACGTGACGAAAAAATGAAGGCTAAAACACTTTCGAGATCCGATTGAGATTCGAATAGTCTTATTTTTGTGTGGAACTATCCATTGACGGCTTAAAGCTGTTAAAGCCATAGAAATCATGTAGAGCTTTGACTTGACTAGTTATGGCTCTCGTAACTGTAAATGAGCCAACTGTTATGCTCGCCCGAAGAATTAATATCCATAGGGTGCAATATCTACGGTGCAAAGTGCAACATCCGTTCAAAAAGCCGAAAGAACGACGTACAACTTTTAGAAATGGGTGCATGGGATTGAAATGGAATAGTACCATGGTGCACCACTCTCTAGCGATGGTAAATCAAAGATCAGCCACGGTGATAATGTTTTAACCTAAAAATGCACGTGACGAAAAAACGAAGGGTAAAAAACATTCGAGAGCCGGTTGAGGTTCGGATAGTATTTTTTGAGTAGGAAACTATCCATTGATAACTTAAAGCAGTCAAACCCGTAGAACTCACAGAGAGCTTTGTTTTGACTGGTTATGGCTCCTGTAATTCCAAACGAGCCAACAGTTATGGCCGTTCGAAGAATCAATATCCACAGGGTGCAACATCAATGGTGCAAGATGCAACATCCATCCAAAATGTCGAAACAGTGTCGTACGACTTTTATAAATGGGTGCATGTATTTGAAACGAAACAGTTCCATGTTGCACCACTCTCCAGCAATGGTAAATTGAATACCGACCACAGTGATCCCGTTTTAATGTAGTAACGCACATGACGAAAAAACGAAAGGTAAAAAAACTTACGACACCTGATTGAGTTTAGATACACTACTACAAAACAAGCCATTTGCATCGGTTCTTTACCCCCCTTTTACATCAGTTCAACAACCGATGCATATGCAACCGATGCAACAGGCTTAACACTTTTGCATCAGTTCTGAAACCGATGCAACAAAAGCCGATGCAACAAAGGAACTTGTTGCATCGGTTGTTGAAAACCGATGCAAACTAATCCCTCTATTGCATCGGTTTTTTATAACAACCGGTGCAAACTAATCCCTCAGAAACCATTATTACAGTACTCAAATAGACTATATATATATATATATATATATATATATATATAAAAGAAAAAACATACACAAAAAATAAAATAAAAAAGATTATTTCATTATCATTTACAAATTCTGCTTTGGTTTACAAATTTTACAAATTAAATCATGCTCAATCGCTTCAAACAACACCTCCTTCTCAAACATTGCTTTAATGTATCAACGAATAGAACAAATTTCAAACAAAATTCTCTCCCAAGTCTCTGTATTGTTTAATCATGTCCAATACCTTATAAAAGTGGTATTGACCATTTTTGATCATGATAATACAAGTTAAACAAAAGTTAGCAAGCAACATAGAAGCAATGCAGCAGAATTCCAGCGAGGTTGCAGTATAATACGACAGCACTTGTATTCCAAATAGTACATTTGCAGTGAACTGCTTGAAATGTAAATTGATTATTAAGTCACTAACCTGTTGAATTCAGAATCTTCAGATGATCAAAATGTATGCATCAGTGTCTAACT
The DNA here is from genome assembly GCA_030765085.1 of Allium cepa. Lineage (NCBI taxonomy): Eukaryota > Viridiplantae > Streptophyta > Magnoliopsida > Asparagales > Amaryllidaceae > Allium > Allium cepa. The sequence continues at coordinate 45,479,056 of CM060943.1, forward strand.
GGGTTTCAAGCTTCAGCTCCCTCTCAGTATTTATGCTCTTGTTATTTGCATTGCAATTCTGTCCTTCCATGCTATCCAAACTTCTCTGCATTTTTGCTCACTTCATTAGCTACCTCAGTCTACAACACTCTCCATCGCCGTTTCAGCCTCTGTTCAATGCTCTTGCCAGATTCTTTAAACCCCGGCGACTTCAACTATACCTCCTAATCATCATGTCTCTGCTGCATGTTCGTCATTTTTGTTGTAGAAACATATCTGCTCTTTCTCTCTCAAGTGCAAATTCCTCAACATGCATGGGAATCCCTTCTGTGCATCGCACACTGCTACCTGCAGGCACCCAATCAACAGGATCAGCTATAATGTTCCTATGTGACTATTAGGTTGATCTAAAAAAACTATTTATATAGACTTTTTAATTACCTTAAGGTCAAACCATACTTTCCTTATGCACCTGCTGCGTTGGTTACTGGCCATGGTAGCGCTACTGTCACGTCTTCACTGTAGAACTGTTCGTAGCATTGAGTCAATGAAGTTGAACCTGATTTGTTTCCGTTTGCTTTAGAATCTGATGCTTCGTATCTCCATATGTACATATGAGAATCTTCACTTGCAGATACGAGATTGTTTGCACAAAAAATGGACAAACACCTCCAAGTCGTATTATTTAGTTGATTATATGTGATTTTCAATGGTTTAGATGAGTTATGTAAATATGAAAAAAGTAGGGGCTGAAATGTAAAAGACACACAGATTTATAGTTGTTCGGCCAGAATGTGCCTACGTCCACTTTATATGTTATTATCTTCCCTTTTTCAGATTACAAGTACAATGCTTCGTATACAAGTATATGAAAGTAGTTTGAAAGTTCCTTCCTTGCTTGAGCTCTCAAACTTTTCTGCCATTGTTGTACCCCTGCCCCTCTATTTATAGAAGAGGTAGGGGGCAGGGGTCTTGGAAGTATATAACTGCTGGTGGGCCTGGGCTGAAGCAATCTGGACTGGCAATCATCTGGTTCGGCGGAGCTCCATTCGGTGGTAGGTATGGACCGGTGGTATGTGTGGACCGGTGGCAATGAGGTGGTTCGATGCTCGTTGGTCCGGCCATGCATGATTCGGTGTAGGTGGTCCGGTCGTGGAGATGTGGTGGACCGGTAGTATGGTTGTGACTTTGAAGCTGGTTCGGCAGGAACTTGGACCGGCATTGGGTAGGTGAGATGTTGGAGTTGTAGAGGTGGTGATTGGTCCGGTATCGACCTCGTTCGGTAGCGTATTGGAGAGGCTGGTCCGGTGGAGGAGATGGTTGCGCTTCGCCGAATGGACATAGCCGAATGAGGTGATGCCGAATGATGTGATGGTTGGGTCTTGCCGAATGGACATAGCCGAATGTGGTGATGCCGAATGATGGGGCCGAATGGAGGCTTGGGCCGAACGAGCTTCTTCATGGAGAATATTGGATGGACTTCTAGGTTAGCATTGAGCTTCTTGGCTGTCGAACGAAGTGGAGGTTGCGAGCCCGAGTGAAACTGTGGCTTCTGGGTCTTGAGATCTTCTGGGTGAAAATTCGCCCAACATTTGCCCCCCAAAGTGGGGCACGTGCTTGCATGTGTCGCGCTTTGTTTTCCCTGTGGTAGGAAGACTAGCTTTGTAACGCCAGGGGTTGGGCGTCCGTATTCTGTTGATGTCCTGCAAAGGAATTTACAGTTTAGCGTGATTCCAAATAACGATCGTTCATGATCGAAATGTTCGAGATGAAGTGAACCGTGTCGTTCGGGACGAAAGAGTGAGCCCCGAGGGGGCTTAGCATCATCAATGCCAGGTTTATGTCAGAGTGGGTCTCAGGATCGTTTGTCAAGATGGTTTATCGCCAGCTCAGAGCATGCCTAGGGATCATTCGCGACCCCGTACATGTGTAAGCAGCTTAGCCATTTCATAATTATCAGAGTCAAATATCCGTTTCACCTATGAGTTTAAAAAGGCATGTCAAAGTGTAAATTCCCACGACGATAGGGTTAATAACCATTCAGAGCGTGCCTATGGACCATTCGTGGTCGCGTACACGTGTAAACGATTGATCCATGTTAGTGAAAGTTTTACGACTTATTCATCGTCATCATAATCCTGATTTTATTAGTTAGTTCTGGAGTTTGGTACTTATCTGCGTGAGGCGCTCTTGCACGCCCCTAGTCCCTGGTTGTTGTTGGTAGAGAGATATTTTCCATTTGCGGTTGAATATGCTGAAATCTATGTGGGTACTGCCTTCCTTCCAAATCACGCCTACTGAATACGATGTCATCGTTTTCTTTTCGTTTCGGGTGGCGTTCCTCCGTAATGGAGTTAACATAGCCTTCAGCATTTCTAAGTGACTTGCCGTACCTTTCCATCTCTGCCCAACTTCTGTCGGCGATGTGTGGTCCTCCTGAGATGGTAAGGACCACTATCTTCTCTTGACTAGAGCCACTGGTGTTGTGATTGTTGCGATTCCCTCCGCCTACTTCTGGGAGGGGTTGCTTTGAGTTCTCATTGGCAGGAGTTGGAGTCCTGTTCTGACTTTTCACATAGCGTTCCAGTCTTCTTCTTCTAATGTGTTTTTCGATCAAGTCCCGGAGATGGTGGCATTCATTGGTGTCACCTACCATCCTCGCACCGCTATCAAGGGACAAGCCATGGCTGATTTCATTGCCGAATTCACTACCAACGAAGGCAAGGAACAATCCGAAGTAGCAAAAAACATCAAGTGGAACCTCTTTGTAGACGGAGCATCAAACGAACAAGGCTCGGGGGCAGGTATTGTGATCATCACCCCCAGGGGAAGAAAGTTGTACTATGCATTAAAGTTGGAGTTCACGGCCACTAACAACGATGCTGAATATGAAGCAGTAATAGCGGGATTGGAACTTGCCCTAGAAATTGGAATCAATTCCTTATGTCTTCATAGTGATTCTCAGCTTATCGTAAACCAGGTACTAGGAGAATTCCAAACTCGAGGAGAACGACTCACAGCATACCTAAGGAAAACCAAACTGCTGCTCGATCAATTGGACCACTATCTAATCAAACACATTCCTCGAGAAGAAAACCAAGAGGCAGATGAACTTCCAAAGCAAGCTAGTATGAAGAATAGCACCATCTCCGGAGCACTAGCCATCTCAAGGCAGCTAGCCCCAAGTTTCGAACGAGTGAACCTGATAACTGCAATCGAAGAAGGAACCTGGATGACTCCTATCCGGAAATATTTGCAAGATGGCACACTACCCGACGGGCGTGACGAAACCAAGAGGATCTTGAGGAAAGTTCCCCACTACACAGTACAAGAAGGCATCCTCTATCGGCGTGGCTTCTCTAGCCCCTTGTTAAGATGCGTCGCCGGAAGGGAAGCCAAGGAGATCTTATCAAACATCCATCAGGGAGGATGCGGAGATCACACTGGAGGGCAGACTTTGGCAAGGAAGATACTCCGATATGGATATTACTGGCCCACACTAAACAAAGATGCCCTAGACTTCGTCAAGAAATGCGACAGATGTCAGAAGTTCGCCAAGATTCCTCGACTGCCCACAAACGAAATTACTCAAATGACCAGCCCTTGGCCCTTTGCTGTATGGGGTATTGACTTAATTGGCGAACTGCCAACGGGCCGAGGCGGAGCCAAATATGCTATAGTGGCAGTCGATTATTTCACCAAATGGGTGGAAGCGGAACCTCTAAATAAAATATCTTCAGCAAAAGTTATCAACTTCTTGATCAAAAATATTCTGTGCAGGTATGGAGTCCCACTCAAGATCGTATCAGACAACGGACTCCAATTTGACAGCGAAGAATTTGCCGACTGGTGCCAAGAGCATGGAATTCATAAAAGCTTCTCATCAGTAGCTTACCCTCAGGCCAACGGACAAGTTGAAGCTGTCAACAAAATTCTCAAAACCCTAATCAAGAAGAAGCTTGAAAAGTCCAAAGGCGCTTGGGTGGACGAACTTCCTACGGCACTATGGGCATACCACACATCTTTCAGAACATCAACGGGACATACTCCTTTCTCTTTGGCATATGGATCGGAGGCAATGCTTCCAGTTGAGACTATTGTACCTTCCCACCGTAGGATCCACTACAACCCAGAAGAAAACGAAGAACTCCTCCTCATGTCTTTGGATCTGATTGAGGAAAGGAGAAACGATGCAGCACTCAAAGCAGCAGCTCACAAACAAAAAGTGGCAGCACTATACAATTCCAAAGTCAAGCATCGCAGCTTACAAGAAGGAGATATTGTCCTCAGGCGAATCTTTCCACGCCCCGGGGCACTGGACCCCATCTGGGACGGACCATATGTAATTCATAAAGACCTCCACAACGGAGCTTACATTTTGTCAACAGTGGACGGAGAGGTGTTCCAAAGGGCATGGAACATCCGACACCTCCGTCGATACTTTTCTTAACTTGTACCGCCCATATGAAGTGAATTAACAAAGAGAATCAGTGGACGTAGGCATTTTCGTGCCGAACCACTTTAAAAAATCTTGTCTCTTTTTAACTTGTTCCTTTATGTCTTGGCTGCTTGTTAAGTTTTATCCCTTTCTGTTGAACAAAATCCTATGGCATCTCCACTCAAGATGCACCACGGCCTCATCTGGACTAGGCCTAACAGGTACGCTACGATTCTATGCACTCGCCAATGAGACACTTTTGCTCCAGCATCCCTCTGCTGCGGGTTAACTCATTGCGCGCCTGCTCTCAAAGCCAACTGTAATGAGCCGATTATAAGTCATCATAAAGGCCGATTATAGCCGATGGCAGCTCATTACGGCGTTCGGCTCGCCGGCAACTGTGAACCTACTTTAAGCCCCAACATAAGGTGTGGCCAGCCAGGGGTAGTTCACGGCCAACGGCACCCACGCTAGCCGGCCACGGTAAATCGAATAATACCCACGATTACGGACCATAATGGTTCGGGTAGTTACCGTGCGCGATCTCGGCTCCGATGTGTCTTAAGTGCGGCTGTGGTAAAAAAGAAAACTCCCCGCGGAGGCGTAAGATGGGTGAGAAATGTCTCCAAGACCCACAGCTAGGGAAAGTGACTACAAAACCCGTTTGCCACGAACTTAAGCACATCGACGGCCTTCCGTGACTGGAAGTTTTACTTTTACTATATTTCCATTTCATTTAAATATTTTTCTCCTATCCTGTATAACAAACTCTAAAGCACAGGAAACCAAATAGGAAGCATTCACTCATGAGAATCTAAGCCTGCGTACTGGGTGGCAGGGTACTCAGCTATATCCGTGAACAGTTACACAAGACACTCAAAGCTACCGCCTACGAATAAAACATGAAGGGCGGTACTCCCTTTTCTTGTACATAAATACGTAACTATAGCTTGTTCATACAATAACATTGCAACGCATGAAATTATATTTCCAGCAAAAACTTAGCATCAAACACAACTAGAATCACAGGCATATACATAGTTATATTTCTCACGCGGCACATCAAGATGGCAACAACATTCAAACATGACAAAATCAGCTTATATTATAAAATCACACGAAGTTATCCTTTGCAAATAATTTTATTACAGTCGCATATCAATGACTAACATAAACAGTGATAAAAAGAAACAAAAAGATGGCAGCTGCATCCACACTCCATCACCAACTCCCCCAGTCTACTTAGCCGCAGGATCAGAGCCCCCAGCATGTGGATCAGAAGTCCCACCTGTCCAGATCAGAAGAGGAATTCATTAAACGAACGATCAAGTTATGGAAACACGGAAAGAAAAGAAAGGGAAAAGAATAACTCACCAGCATCCGCAGCTTGGTCCTCATCATCCAACTGCACGCCCGCTTCCTCTGCAGCAAGCAGCCGCATCCCCTCCTTCACCGCCGCTTGCTCCTCCTTTGAGAACTGAGCAGTAACCGCATCCAAATTGAAAGCCTCTCCGCCTTCCTTACCCGCGTTCACCCTAGCCTCCTCTAAAGCCTGGAGATACACCTTGGCCATGACCCGAGGGTAATCGTCCATCCAAGACAAGCCGCCCTCCTTCCAAGTGTGGAAGTACATGTCCTGCAGCATCTCATCCATCATCCCCTCATTCTCCTCAAACTCCCTCACCCGGGCCTCGGAAGCTTGCAACTTGGCGACGGCAACGTCCCTCTCCGATTGGTATCTCAAGCAGTCAGCCTGGAGCGACCTCCTCATTTCCTCCTCCTTTAATTTGAGGGACCTCCTCATCTCCTCCATCTCCTCCTTCAACTCGGCCTGAGCCATCTCTGCAGCCTCGAGCCTCCCAGACAACTCCTCTACCCTCTCGAGATCCGCATTTCGAACCTCATCCACCGTCGTAATAGCCATGTTAATCCGTTCCCTGCAGGCGACCTCCATCTTCCGTAATTCCGCCCTACTGGCCTTCTCCATGGTCTCTTTCAGCCGCTTGGAGGCTTCCTCGTGCTGGGAAATCTGGATGGCTTGGTCGGCGAGCTGCTTGGCCTGATCGGCAACCTTTAACCTCAACCGAATGTTAGCACTCCCGATCTCTTCCCCGGCCTTGACCAATTTAGCATGATGCTCCATTAACTTCTTGGTCTCTGCGGCCACCCGATCGATATTAGCCTTGGCCTCGTCCCCCATGGTGACTACCCGTGTAGTAAGTAAATCAAGATCTAAAGACTTGGCCTCGTCCAGCACTCTTACCATGGGGTTGCGGGGAAGGAGGTGCTCGCCCGTGGCCTCATCAAATGAAATGTCCTGAAAGCTTGGATCCAAATCAGGTTGACCGGCAAAAGGGTCACGAGGCACGGGGCGAGGCACATCAGGACGCCTTATACGGATAATAGTAGGACTCTTGAAAGGAGGAGGAGGGGGACCGGACTCCGTGCTCTCCTCCGTAGTATCACGAGGAGGCTGAGTAGGAAGCTGCGAAGCAGGGGAAGACTCAAATAAGGAACGGCTCCGCTTCTTTTTCCGAATGCCCTCTTCAATGACCCCAAGAAGAGGGCGATAACTGACTACATCCCCAGTGCGACCAGTAGAGGATTTCGCAGAAGCTCTCCTCGACTTAAATTGTTCAAGGCGGTGTCGAACGTCCGACGTTTTAACCACCTGGCCTGCCCCTGGAATAAAGAACGAGTGTTACGAACATACCATAATCCACAATTCAAAAAATGCATTAAGTTAAAAAGAAAGAAAAGTGAGAAGACACATCTATTATACAAACCCGGCGGAGGAGTGGGATACTGCAATAAGTCCTGGATCTCATTCCAGGACGGAAGTGAACCGTAAAAAATTTCTAAGTCCCTATCGAAATTGGAATCGGCAGAAGACAAAAGTTCACCTTGCATCGCCGGAATCACCCTAGCTGAGGAACCCTTAGAGGATGGGTCAGCGCCAGCTACAGCTTTGCCGGTTTCCTTTGCCTTCTCCGTTTCCGACTCTCCCTCCGACTCCCCGAAAGCCCGACAGAGAGCCTCATCCAATTCAAGGTCTTGCTCAGAAGTTAGTGCAGCAACACCACTACCACCTTGACCGTCGCCATCTCCTCCACCCTCCGACCCTTCTCCAACTTCGCCTCCTTCCTCCTCTTCTACACCTTCCTCCTCCGGGACAGTCGGGCAAGTGCTTGGAGAAGGGCCATCAGACTTCTTCAGTTTCTTTCCTCCAACAACGGGGCGCTCTGCAAAAGGCTCCCTCTTACCACTCTTCACCGTAGCCCCCTCCTTAGCTTTAGCGGCCTTCTCCTCAGCCGTATCCCTCTGCTTAACCACAGATTGGTGTGGTAAGATCAAATTATGCTCCAAGAGGGTTGCGTTCCTGATCAAGAAGGAGGCCGACCGGTCCCGTGCCGGAATAGCCTTTAGTTCAGCAGCCATTCGCACTAAGGAATCGTCCTCCACGACTGCAATACCACCTGTCGCTAGCCAGAAATAGAAGCATGTCAGAAAAAACACTACAGTCAGAACATGGAAAATATAAATGAAATCCATCTTACAGCCGGAAGTGAAAAGGCGGAAAGAAACAGCATCGTCCTTGATGAAGAACCACTCTTTCTTGAACATGGTAAACTTGGAATATAAGTCCAGGACTGGTTTGAAGGGCACGGCCGCTTCTAGACTAATATACGGAGACCCCTTCTTATAGCCTCTCAGGTTGTACAAATAGCGAATTTCCCGGTTAGAAGGAGGACGCCCGTACCTCCTCTGGAAGATAACAAAGAGGCTCACCAGGATGGCATAAGAGTTAGGCTGAAGCTGAAAGGGAGCCACCTTTAAATATGTGGTGAAGCTTACTATCCAAGCGTTGATAGGAGGGATAGCACCGCACATGCAATGGTATCTGCTATAAGCAAAGTAGCCCTCGGGAGGATTATATGGCATCACTCCATCTCCCGGCAGCAGCATAAGAGCCCTATCTATCCCGAAGGAACGGGATATGACGTCAAGTTGCTCCTCCTTTAGGGGGCTAGGAAAGCAATCAGGGGGGGAGATCAAAAGTTCCCGTGGACCATATCCATCCACTAGAGACCTCGGAATAGGTCGATGTTGCCCGGATCCTGGTTGGACTGGGGGCAAGGAAGAAGAAGGCTCTCCTGTGCCTTTAGACTTCTTTCTGTCCGATCGTGTTTCCGCTTTGCGAGACATTTTCTGTAGCACAAGAAAAACACAGTGTTAGAGCAAGAAGTATAGAAAAATAAACAAGCAAGTATCTAAAGAAAGCATATAAAGGCCTAAGATTTCGCTCAAGATTCAAATTCCGAGTCTCATTCGGTATATGCCTCATTCGGTAGTTCCGTTCGGCATTGGAAGTTCATCCGGTATACGAATTCGTTCGGTAATACAGTGCAAGCAAATTCATTCGGCAATGGGGCATGAAGTTCATTCGGCACTAAGGCCTTAAGCTCATTCGGCATACAGAACCATTCGGCAATAAAAGCATTCGGCAATAGAGTGTGTACCTGATTCGGTAGTGATTTGGTTCGGCAGACGATCTGGTCCGGCAAGTCAGTTGATTCGGCTCTCTGGTTCGGTAAGGGAAAACCAAGGGGGGTACGGCCTCTATATATAGGCGAACTCAGGGCCGCCGAACCAACTGGTTCGGCCCACCGGATAGGAACAAACATACCGAACCAATCAAATACCGAATGAAGCCAAAAGCCGGATGGGCACGACCGGACCAACACAAAACCGAATGAACTCTCTACCAACAACAACCAGGGACTAGAGGCGTGCAGAGCGCCTCACTCAGATAAGTACCGAACTCCAGAACTAACTAATAAAATAAGATTATGATAACGATGAATAAGTCGTAAAACTCTCACCGACATGGATTAAATCGTTTACACGTGTACGCGACCACGAATGGTCCATAGGCACGCTCTGAATAGTTATTAACCCTATCGTCGTGGGAATTTACACTTTGACACGCCTTTTTAAACTCATAGGTGAAACGGATATTTGACTCTGATAATTATGAAATGGCTAAGCTGCTTACACATGTACGGGGTCGCGAACGATCCCTAGGCATGCTCTGAGCTGGCGATAAACCATCTTGACAAACGATCCAAGGATCCACTCCGACATGAACCTGGCATCAATGATGCTAAGCCCCCTCGGGGCTCACTCTCTCGTCCCGAACGGCTCAGTTCAATTAAACTCGAATATTCCGATCATGGACGATCGTTATTTGGAATCACACTAAAACTGTAAATTCCTTTGCAGGACATCAACAGAATACGAACGTCCGATCCCTGGCGTTACAAAACTAGTCTTCCTACCACAGGGAAAACAAAGCGCGACACATGCAAGCACGTGCCCCACTTTGGGGGGCAAATGTTGGGCGAATTCTCACCCAGAAGATCTAGAGACCAAGGAGTCACAGTTTCACCCGGGCTCATAACCCCCACTTCGTTCGACAAACGCGAGGCTCGATACAAGCATAGAAGTCCATCCGGCATTCGCAGTATACAAGCTCATTCGGCATTCTCATTCGGCCACAGGACCAAACCCATCTCCATCAAGGCCGAACCAAACCCATTCCCATCATGGCCGAACCAATCATACTACCGAACCAAACATCCCCCACTACTACCGGACGAGACCATTGCCGGTCCAAAGTCCACACCTCGTTACCACCGAACCAACTACTCACAACCCAATACCGGACCAACCCTACTACCGAACCACATCCATAACCCCTTCACAGCCGGTCCAAACAACCACCGGTCCACACTCACAACCGGCCCACACATACCACCGGTCCAAGCTCCATGCCGAACGAAGCTCCGCCGAACCAAATGATTGCCAGTCCAGATCGCTTCAGCCCGGGCCCACCAGCAGCTATATACATCCAAGACCCCTGCCCCCTACCTCACTCTATAAATAGAGGGGCAGGGGTACAACAATGGCAAAAAAGTTTGAGAGCTCAAGCAAGGAAGGAACTTTCAAACTACTTTCATATACTTGTATACGAAGCATTGTACTTGTAATCTGAAAAAGGGAAGATAATAACATATAAAGTGGACGTAGGCACATTCTGGTCGAACCACTATAAATCTGTGTGTCTTTTACATTTCAGCCCCTACTTTTTTCATATTTACATAACTCATCTAAACCATTGAAAATCACATATAATCAACTAAATAATACGACTTGGAGGTGCTTGTCCATTTTTTGTGCAAACATTTTTGGTGCTTTCACTGAGAATTGAACTCAGGCTTCATCTTCTCCCACTCAACCTTCTTCCTAACAACATCGCTCGTTGCTTAGAAATCATGCCTTCCAAACAGAGAAAGGATGCTAACAAAGGAAAGAACATCGCAACTAGCAGCCTTCCAGATCCAGCAATCACAGATCAGCCCACTTCAACAGCAGTACCAGATGAAAATCAGGAAAATACAACTGGTCCCGCAACGGAACAACCAATCACTAGGGCAGATCTGGACAGAGTTGTGGCTGAAGTAACTAACCGCTTCACATCCCAACAAGAAGCTTTGGTGGACCAACTCATGTCACGCTTAAGGGATGCTGAAGAGTCCAACCGCAACACTGAATCATGGGGTGAATCCCAATCTGGAGGATCTCGGAGGCAACAAAGGTCTTCTCTCTTCGAAGAAGCTATCAACAGGAACAACAATGATAGGGGCCGCGCCCGGACTCAGCCCGAATTCCGACTCGAGGAAGCACTTGGAACCGAACCCAGCGGGGGAGGCACCAGGCGAGGGTCGGATGTAACTGAGCCAGTCATGCCACCTAATCATAGAAACCCCGCTGAACGGAGCCGAGCTAGAACCCAGCCCGAAGTTGACCCCATGGATGTGCTCGAAACAGAACCCCATAGGGGAAGATCATGGCAGGGGGCAACTGTAGCTGGTCCTAGCGTGCATCCGAGCAGCCAGAGACAACCACTGGATAATGCTAGAAGTGATAGACTGTACCATCCCTACAGGTCATCTGGACGCGATAGATCCCGCAGGGAAGAACCAAGCTCATTTTTGTCCGCTACAAGTTCTGACGAACGAATGGCACGATTATTCAGAGAGTGTGTCCAACGAGAGCAAAGGGACCGGGGAATAGGCGCTAGAGTCACCAGCCCTTTACTCGAAATATCGAAACTGCCATCACTCCCCGGGAATGGAAAATGCCAACCATGGAACCTTACAAAGGAACTTCCGACCCCATCGTACACTTACAGAGATACACCCAGCATATGCTCATGAGTGGAGCAACAGAAGGAGTATTATGCAAATGCTTTCCACTATTCCTAGCAGATCTAGCTACCTCCTGGTTCTGCCATCTACCCCAAGGATCCATCAGCTCATGGGAGATGTTGAAAGAAAGGTTTATCAGCCAGTTCCGCATCCATGTGGAACAACCCAAGGATGCTTATTCTCTATCCAATGTCAAACAGAAATCCGGAGAAACCCTACAACAATATCTAACCCGATTCAACGCCGCAGCAGCTGTAGTTCAAGACGCCGATGAAAAGCTCACCCTACTGGCCCTCTGTAGTGGTATACATCCAGACACCAAGTTTGCCAGAAGATTAACTAAGGAAAAGCCAGCTACTTTGCCTGATTTCTTCCATGAAGCTGGAAAGTATATGAGACTTGAAGACGCTGCTACGGAAAGGCAGTCAGGGCAACAAGGTAAGACAGTTCAGGACAAGGTTCCCATTGCGGCTAAGGACGCTCGATGAAATGAATCTAGAGACAACGCTGGGGGCAGGAAGGTCGAAAAGCGCCAATATCGTCCAGGACCGAGATTTGACTCCTACACTCCTTTGAATGAAACAATCGAAAACATCTACCTAGCCACTCAGGGCGAACTCGGATACAAGCGCCCCCCGCACAAGAAAGAATTAGATAACGCACTCAAGTCCGGAAAGTTCTGTCGCTTCCACGAATCCCACGGGCATGACACCAGTGAATGCCACCATCTCCGGGACTTGATCGAAGAACACATTAGAAGAAGAAGACTGGAACGCTATGTGAAAAGTGAGAACAGGACTCCAACTCCTGCCAATGAGAACTCAAAGCAACCCCTCCCAGAAGTAGGCGGAGGGAATCGCAACAATCACAACACAAGTGGCTCTAGCCAAGAGAAGATAGTGGTCCTTACCATCTCAGGAGGACCACACATCGCCGACAGAAGTTGGGCAGAGATGGAAAGGTACGGCAAGTCACTTAGAAATGCTGAAGGCTATGTTAACTCCATTACGGAGGAACGCCACCCGAAACGAAAAGAAAACGATGACATCGTATTCAGTAGGCGTGATTTGATATTTTCCATTTGCGGTTGAATATGCTGAAATCTGGCTGCTGGTATTGCGGAAACCTGCAACACAAAAATAAATAAATAGTTACTAGAAAGTTGCATAGAGGTATAACATAGAATTGGTATATATAATGCTGTAATAGCTTTGAATTTATGCACAACATCCACACCATTGACAACTCTTATTCGTGAGTCTGTGGATGTAATTATCACATCCGTTGAACTCCCCGCTGAAAACTGAACGAGTATCAAAATTTAAGGTTCAAAATGCATAGACATGGAAGATGAATTTTTTTTTTCTCTTCCCTGAAATCAATTTGAATGTTATCATATAACTGAAGTCATCTAGCTTCATTACCTGAAAACCAGTGATTTTCTTAAGACTGGACTTCTTTTTCTTGTTCTGTAAGCCTAACTTTTTTCTCTTCAGCAGCTTATTTTCTGAAATAGGAAACAAATATTATTAAAAATGACAATATATAGTGCATCGTGGTATAAGCTTTTCTACATTTGTGTGCCGACAACACTGATTGATCGTACCTGATGTGTCGTACAGATAACAGTTTCCTCTATGTGAACCAACGAATGAGCTCTACACAATTTACTGTGAATCATCACATAAATTGAACAGACATGATAAGAGAAAGTATATTCAAACACCTTGAAAGTGTGAAGATACCTTCCCATCAAGAGTAAAACAAACAGCAGTGATCATTTCATGCAGATCATCCTAGTCAACTACTTGTCTGTTTGGAAAGTTCCACAGTCGAACTTTCTCATCCAAGGACCCGCTTATGAAATAGTTTTCATCAATGGGATTGAACTGGATGCATGTCACTGCACAAAAGCTATTATGTTAACATCTAATAGCAATCCAAGCATACATTGATAACATTTTTTTCTGCCTTGAATTTATAAAGCTAAAATATTTCCCATAGACTCCCTTAGGGCCAGCAAAATAAATTGCTCATTCAATTGCAGTAAAGATGGTTCTACACTTCCACAGATGAAAAAAGGGAACTAGATAAATCTTCAAGTTATGTTGCATGAGATCAAGAAATACCTCCAGCAATACCTGCAGCAGTATTTGCTACTAGATTTCCATACAAGTTAGGTGTGAATTGAGGAGAGTAGCAGAGTTCATACAAATAAATTAAAAGAGAACCTAAGTTAATAAAAAAAATACAATAGTAAAACATAAATCGCTATGTAGAAAAAAGTTTATACCATAACATCAAACTGCTCAGGCTTTGAAACAAGTTGCATGCATCAGTTGTCCACAATGATCTCATTATACTTGATACCAAGGTATTTTGTTGCAATTCTTCAACCTCCAATATCATTTCCACTAACAATCCACGCCAAACTTCACCAGCAACATTACTCATTCACTACTCTTCATTGATAAAGTTCATCGACATCAAAACTGTCCAAACATATCAAATGTTACTGAAACAGGAAAACAGTTCATATACCTAGATGGCTCAATATTTAGAGTGCTTGCAGCAAGCAGATAGATAGCCTGCGAGGATAAGAAAATTTAAATTATAGTCTTCCTTATGATCGCAGAATGGCTTAAAATGAACTTGTTAAACAATGGCTGATTAGTTTAAGAAGAAGAAAATCAAAGATAATATAACAATCATGGTAGAACCAACCAATGGTTGTTATCTTTGTGCACACTTTGATGGGTAGAGCAAAATGAGTACAATAACTTCGTGATCCAACTGCAAAGTCCAGTCACAATGTAAGAAAGATAAATGAGTTGTGATAATTAATATAAATATTATCTTGCGATCCATTTAGAAGTTACAAAATTTTGTGGCTATTTGTAATTCTTTCATCATGTTTTTAGAAGTCACGCTCGATATAAACAAAAAGTAGTTTCTTTGTTTTATGGTTTATTCCTAACAGGAAATTGTTTACATCATATTTGAAAATATGATTCTGATATTATGTACACAATTTGAGACTGATCAGATACCACATATCATTCTTTAAAATTTGGTCTTTTAAAATATTTTGAAATCGAATTTCAATCTCTAAAGTTTGAGATTAAAATTTCATTAAAAATCTTTTTTGAGACTAAGAATCCGAAGAGTGAAAACTTCAATAGCTAAACGGTCGTCTTTATATTAACACTTTCATATAGTGTTATGATCAATCAGCGCTCGCCAAACCAGTGCTATCATAGCTAGTCCAATGCTTCTCTACTCTGTTGCTACCTTTTATTGTTACTATTTCAATATTATTGTATGTGAGGTTGCTAACTCTTTTATAAACTTGACATAACAGGTGAACATATTATTTTTATTTTGTTTATGAGGATTCATTTCATTCCAGTGCAATTCAAGAATAATATTATAGTTTTCCTGCACATCAAGTGAGCTGCGAATCCATAATATTATCACTGAAAGCCTTCTACACGTGACATACAAAGAAAGCAAAAGGAATATATAGATGGGATTCAAAGGAAGATACAGCTAGTAATTTTTATAGATGGGATATGAATTCCTAAACTATGAATTCTTGGATTCCAAACAATTGAAGAAAGTACAAATTTTCAATATAGATTTATCAAGAAAACTTATTATGAAAACATGAAGCTTATTATAAAAGTAGACCTACTTTTCACCACTGAAGCTTTCCGTATATGTGCATTTTAAAAACACGCAAGTATAAAGTTTATTTCAAATAATATACGAACATACGCACTACAAAAGTTGAATTTACAAATTCTGACCTATTGAAATCATGACATATTTTTATAATAAGTTTTTAATGAAGTCTATTTTGACAATAAGTTTTTTTAGGAGTCTATGTTGAAAATTTGTCTTTGAAGTAATCTTCAAAATAATAGGAAATTCACTAACTCATCTCCACACCTACACTAAAACACTGATGGTAATCATATGTGTATTTGAATATTTGAATTTAAATGCAAAACAACTAAAATAAAGTTTTACCATGTTAACCTGTGTATAAAAATTGCAGTCAGAAGAAAAAAATTTAATCATTGTAAAATCTTTAAAGATTTAAAACATATTAGGGCAACAAAAATAGAAGTGGAAATACCTAAACTGCATGGGAAATTCAAAAATCTAAGTAACACCAGAGGTGGATTGAAACTGAAAGCAAGAGCTTAAAAAGGTCGGTAGGAATGAAAAAAATAAGTACACAGTTAGAGATTTACAAAATTATGAGAAAATGCTGTAAATTAAAGAAGAATTGGAAAGTCGGAGTTACCTCTAACGCCAACAATACGGGGGACGAAAACCAAGAAGGGTGAGATGGAAGGAGCTGTCCCAATATACAGAATTAACTGGATATTGAAACGGCAAGGACCCAGGAACGTTGGAGAGGGGATCAAAATTCTCTTAAAGTTGTGTAACGCATGGACAAAACTGGAGAAATTTTTTACTCTAGTAAATTAGGATTTAAGCTGAAACTTAGTGAGAGTTGAGATAAACGAAGGTCCAATATTATATGTATACATACATGTGTGTGTATGAATGATCAATAATCCCTTTAACTTAGGCATCATTTCGTAGCTTTCTGATATCAGCCACAAGTTCTATTTAAATATTTGTTCTTCCTTTCAAATCAACGAGGGAATGAGATTTCAAATGAGAATAAATGAAAAGAAAAAACAGAAAGGGTTCAGTATTCCCCTTAAACTCAAGGGATTTGACACTGCATAAACATGTAGTGGACTTTTTCTTTGAAGAAGAAGACAAATAATTATCCGGCTCTCTTAAAGTTGTGTACCTCTATTTTTCATTTTTCAGCTAATAGTAATGTTTCCATTTGCTGTGGGGTTCACTCAGAAGTTTGACATCATTCACATAATATTTCACGCAGTGTTACGAAAACCGGATAAATCAATGATATTGAGATTCCATATCCGAACTCTCAGTATCTTTCCACGTACCAAATATTGAAGCATAGGCTTAAGATTGGATATTAGTGCACATAAGCACTGACCTACTATCAGCAGGGCTCTTATAAACCATCTCTTATGCAAGAATAGATATAACGGATGGTTAGATTAGAAAGCATGTAAAATTATACATGAGCAAATATAGTGTTGGACGGCAGTAGCTCAGACTAGTTAAATGGCAGATTTAAATAACAACATTAGAATACATTAAAATCCATATTGATATAGAGGTAGATTACTAGCATTGAAAGATCACAAAAGATGGAAATTTTAGTTACAGTTGTGAGTGGTAACACAAACATGTAGTCACATTCATTGTAAGTATATTCATGCTATATAGAACTATCACAACACAATACTGATAAATACTAACAGTAGTAAGCTAGCTAATACAAAAAGGAGCAATCAATTATCATTCATGTAAACTTTGTTATGAAAATGGGAAAGCAGTACTACGTACATGAGCGAGTTTATTCAAGTTTATATTAGCAATGGCCAATAAAACAGAATGTCTTGCTACTTGAAATTTACAAATATAATGCCATAAAAAGTAACACTAGATTGCGGGTCTGGAATGTATAATTAAAAAACTAAACAGCAATGTATACTTCGTATTGCATTTATCAACTTTTTGCTAGGCTTTAAGTCAAAGCATCTATGTATTCTAACATAATCCCATTCATTCATGTTAACTTTAGTGATAAAATGATTAAACACAGCTGTTTGTTGCACCTACCCACTTGGTGTATAACATATCCCTTTTCCACCAAGCATCCAGTTCGAACTTTTCCTATGTCAAGTCAATCCATGGACATAGTATTCATCGCAGCAAGTCTTAATTCAACATTATTAGTAATTGCTACGAAATCTCAAAGTAGATGAAATAAACTTCAAGAACCATATCTCAAAAGCTTACCGTTCTCCTCCTCGCATCATTCTTCGTCCTCTCCCTATCGGATTCATATGAATTCTGCATACCCGACCCGGGTCCAGCGCCCAGTCGCATCAAATTCACCCATCTACCCACATACCCATGCAAAGACCCATCAAATGTCACCGCCGACGACTTCACTTTTTCGAACATCACAAATCCAGGTCTATTCTCGCCATCTACTGGATTTTCCGGGATTGCAGTTAACCCGACTTTATTTCCCGCTTTGCACACGCTAGGCATGTCATTCGCACGTGCGGATTTCGATATCGGCGGGTTCAACCCGCCGCACGACCATCCGAGGGCGACGGAAACGACGCCGGTGGTAAGCGGATCGATCTATTCCGGGTTCGTGGATTCGGGCTGGAGGGTTTACGCGAAGGTGGTTAAGAAAGGGGAGGTTGTGGTGTTTCCGAGAGGGATGGTGCATTTTCAGATGAACGTTGGGGATGAGACGGCTACCATTTTTAGGAGTTTTAATAGCGAGAATCCGAGGTTGATTAGGTTGCCCGGGATGCTGTTTGGGTCGGGCGTGAAGGAGGAGTTGCTGGAGAAGGCTTTCGATTCGAGTGCGAAGGAGGTTGAAAGGTTGAAGAGGAGGTTTGGGGCCAAATGATTGATGTCCCAATATTTAGATTTTCTTTTGTTTGCAACGGAAGTCAGTTGGATCTTAAATCGATTAAAACTATTTGCATCAGTGTTATTTTAATAACCGATGCAAATTTGATTTTTTATTATTTATTGCTTTCCACGTACCAATTGCATTGGTTATTAGGATAGAACTGATGCAAATAGTTCTATTTGCATCAGTTTTTACTTCAACCGATGCAAATGGGGCGAAGCAATATGCACTCTTTGTACTAGTGATAGTCTTTTTGGTATGAAACTATCCATTGATGGCTTAAAGTTGTCAAAGCCTTAGAACTGACAGAGAGCTTTGTTTTGACTGGTTATGGCTTCCGTAACTCTAAACGAACCAAAAGTTATAGCTTTATGAAGAATCTATATCCGTAGGGTGCAACATCTATGGTACATAATGCAACATCCGTCCAAAATGATGAAACAGTGCCGTACAACTTTTAGAAATGGATGCATGGATTTGAAATGGAATAGTATCATAGTATACAACTCTCCAGCGATGGTAAATCGAAGACCAGCCACGGTGATATCGTTTTACCGTGAAAATCCACGTGATGAAAAACAAAGGGAAAAAACTTTCAAGCCTCGATTGAGGTTCGGATAGTCTTTTTTGGGTATGAAACTAACCATTGATGGCTTAAAGCCATCAAAGCCGTAGAACTGACAAAGAGCTTCATTTTGACTGGTTATGGCTCCTGTAACTCTAAACGAGCCAAAAGTTATGGCCGTCCGAAAAATCGATTTCCACAGGGTGCAACATCTACAGTGCATGGTGCAACATCCATCAAAAATGCCAAAACAGTGCCGTACGACTTTAAGAAACGGGTGCATAGATTTGGAACGGAACAGTACCACTCTTGATAGATGTTAAATTGAATGCCAGCCACGGTAATCTCTTTTTAACATAAATTTGCACGTGACGAAAAAAAGAAGAGTAAAAAAAGTTTCGAGACCCGATTGAGTTCCGGCTAGTCTTTTTTGGGTATGAAGTTGTCCATTAACGGCTGAAAGCAGTCAAATCTGTATAAATCACAAAGAACATCGTTTTTATTGGTTATGGCTCCCATAACCCTAAACAAGCCAACAGTTATGGACGTCCGAAGAATCGACATCCATAGGGTGCAACGTCTACGGTGCGTGGTGCAATATCCGTCCAAAATGCCAAAACAGTGTCGTACAACTTTTAGAGATGGGTGCATGGATTTGAAATAGAACAATTGTGACGACCGCCCATGACTCCCGCACCAAATAAGAGAATAGTGCACTGAAAGGCGTGTCAAGCAGCCATGGACGATAGTCAGGGTAAATTAAAACAGCGGAATCTATCGTATAACTCACAGCGCATGGACAAAATACAATAGAGAAATATAAATATAGTGAAGCTCCATAGAACAGAATATCATCATATATAAGCATCATAGAAGTTTGATACAAAATCAAGACAATCAATACATCAAAGCCTCAGTACAAAGCACTCAGAGTATATACAAACAGCAGAACAACCAGTACATATAGTAAGAAAACAATATGCATAAGCCTCCTGCTCGTCTTCGTCATCATCAGCGTCAATCATAAAGAACAGCACCTGCCACCTGCTACCTAGTCTGCCCATCCCAGCATGGATGAACAGCCCAAGGTAATAAGAATTAAACATAAAACCTTGAGTCAGACAAAGTCTTAGTGAGCAGTAAATCAACTATCAAACATACTAAAAGAGCATAAGGGATAAAAGGAATATGAACCAAACCATCCCACTCCACCTCTTTCTACAGTGATAGCCCCCAGACACACACTAAGGAGAAGCAAGCATAACATAGCAGGCAATTAAAGTAAAGCAATAATCACTCGAGTCAAGGTCGATGTTTTCCAAATGCAAACACCCAAGGCCTAAACCAAGATCAGATAAGCACCCAGAAAACACCGCTCTTGAGACCAAATGATGACACAACCAAACATCCATGACTCTGGCTATCACTGTTATCATTGCCTTGATTTCACCGTTAATTGAATGGCTGGCTCGTTATTTCATCCATCGGCCAAGGGCTAATGGTAACCCCGGTTCTAGACATAACTCCGCACGCCGTCGCAGCCCGTGCCTAGGAATTTTCGCAACTACTCAGAGTACTAGCACGTCGTCGCAGCACATGCCTGGAATGCCGTCGCAGCCCGTTCCAACGTACTCTTGCTTTGAGCATGCTAGAACCTTCAACAACGATGAGATCTCAGCCTCCTAGTCATCCTCCTCGACGACTATTTCCATACTATCTCAAGCGCCTCTCAAGCTAACCATTATCCACACAAACTCGGATCGCATCACCGAGTTATCAACATAGCTTCGCACGTCGTCGTGACCCGTGCTTGGAACGTCATCATGACCCGTCCCATCTCTACATCATGCTTTGCCTTATCGCATCATAGCAAAGTCCCATCTCAATATCATGGTTTGCCTCATCGCATCATGGCAAAGTCCCATCTCAACATCATCCAATCTATCCATATGAGCTTCAACATTCGCTTCATATGCCACAGGCAGCTTTCCTTATTCAAGAGCCTTTCCACTTAGCTTTTGAATCACCTTCAACCAACTTGACCAAATCAAGTTATCAATCAACTAATCAATCCAATCAAACATTAGTCCAAGCAATCAAATATTCAAACAAGATCTAAATAAGCAACTATAACAATAATGGCAATTTCGCAAATAAAGGGTCCAAATCTAACATGCAATCTAACATACATGAATCATGAGCAATATCTCTACAACTTGATGAATGAACTTGCATAGATGAACAAATGATAAAATAGGTGTCAAATCATCATGGACAATAGATCTACATGCAGACTTAAGGAAAATGCACGAAATCACTATCTTTAACAATTAAACAAGCCATCGATCCAATATACTCCTTTGGGTCCGTGTGAGAGATAACCACCACTCACCAAATCACCTAAACACCTCAAAATCAACTAACTCCAGATCTGGACAGCGAAGAACAAAGCTTGATCCGGCAAAATCTCACTTCAATCGATGAAATCTCACTTTGTTGGATGAAGATCTTCAACTTTGGCTCTTGAATCTTCGATCTTGATCTTCGATCTTGGATGGATGTTAGAACTAGATTAGAGTGGAGAAAAGAAGATGAAGAAATGGTAGTCGAGCTCTCAAAATGGCAGCACTTCGTCGCTTCAAAATCTGGTGCCAAAAAGTGAGCCAAACCCCTCTATTTATAGGCTGGAAATCACCTTAACTCGGCCGCTCTTAAGTCGTCGCCGACCTATCCCCTGAGTCGTCCACGACCTATGACTCACGACTCAAGCCCCTGCCGACTCAACACAACAGCCGACCCAACCACCTAACGACCTAAGTCCTTAACACACATGCACGACTTAAGCTCAAGGCCGCACAGTTCCTAAGTCTTAAGTCGTATGACGACTTAACTAGCATGCCGACCTAACTCTAAACCAATCTAACATGCGCACGACTTAACCAATGTGCGACTCAACACAGTCACAAGGTCACATGACTTAACCCTATATGCGACTAACGACTTAGCCTTATGGCCGACCTAACCCCTAGCCGACTCAACATAAGTCGGTCACGACTTAACCACTTTACGACTTAACGACCTAAACACCACACGAGCTAACCCTTAACTCGTTCTATCACTAACACGCTAACTCGTTAACCCTACTAAGTCGGTCACAACATATAGGTCATCCACTATACTTAAGTCGTCATCCCTCTTAGGTCGGTCACTTTCCTTAAACCGTCCATACGACCCAAGCTACCCACGCCTTAAACATCATACGAATTAACCTTTACACGACACAAGCTTCTATACGACTTAACTCCTAAGTGGCTCAACATACTTAAGCCGTTGACCTATGAGTCGTTCATCCTTAAGTCGACTAATTATCTTAACTCGGCCGATACTTAGGTCGGTCAGAAACCCATGACTCGGTCAATTCTATGGGTCGTCCATGCTCCTTAAGTCGGTCCTCTATGAGTCGGCCAACACGAGCTATCCTTCACACGACCTAAGCACTAAGTCGGCCACGACTCATGCCTCACCCATGAGTTAGCTATTGCACGGCCTAACCCCCTTAAGCCGTAAACCCTACCACCTAGGTTCAAAACGACTCAACCAATACAAACGACTTAATACAACTATTTTACGATTTATCGACACGTAAAATACGGGTCGTTACATTCTCTCCCCCTTAGGAATTTCGCCCCCGAAATTCCAAACAATCAAGAGCAATCAAAATTATTCCGCATGCCTACCATCCATAGCAATCAACAAACCATGCATCCAATTACTAGCCTAGCATGCAGAATTCTAAGACTTAGAACAAGCTACAAATTCGTGAGATGTTACGACACCTTAGGGCCATACCTCGAAGAGTCCAGGATGAGCTACCTTCATCCTCTCTTCCTCCTCCAACGTACAGTCGTTAACATCATCACTCCATTGTACCTTGAGCAACATAATCGTCTTCCTCCTAAGCTGTTTCGCGTCAGTTTCCACAACACGAAGCGGCTTACGAGGTCTCGTAACAACTGGGTCAACCTCCAAGTCTTCACAGCTATCAGCAGAAAACACTGTATTCGAGTCATGCACATACTTTCGTAGATAAGATACATGAAAAACATTGTGCACACCCGCCATCTTTTCCGGTAACTCCAATCTATAAGCGAGCTTTCCAATTCACTCGATAATCGGGAATGGTCCAACAAATCTCGGAGTTAACTTTCCTTTCTTCCCGAATCTAATAACATTCTTCAATGGAGAAATCTTCACAAAAACCATATCACCTACGTCGAATTCCAAATCCTTACGACAATTATCGGCATAACTTTTCTGACGGTCTTGGGCTGCCTTCATTCGTTGCCGAACGATCTCTATACAATCTGAAGTCTGTCGAATCATCTCTGGCCCAAGCATCAGCTTTTCTCCAGTTTCCAACCAACATGTCGGAGAATTACACGGTCTTCCATACAATGCTTCATATGGTGCCATACCAATACTCGACTGATAACTGTTATTATACGCAAATTCTACCAAATAAAGATGATCCTCCCATGATCCTCCGAAATCCAAAACACATGCTCTGAGAAGATCTTCCAAAACTCGGTTGACTCTCTCGGTCTGACAATCTGTTTGGGGGTGATAAGCTGTACTCAAACACAACTCGGTTCCCAAAACTTCCTGGAAGCTCTTCCGAAATCCACTAGTGAACAATGGGTCTCGATCGCTCACTATACTCTTCGGAACACCATGGAATAGAATTATCCACTTAACATACAACTCAGCCAATTTCGACGCAGTCCTAGTTGACCGAACAGGAATGAATCTTGCACTCTTAGTCAAACGATCTACAATGACCCAAATCCCTTCATTCCCTGCCCTGGTTCTAGCTAGATCATCGATAAAATCCATCGATACTTGCTCCCACTTCCATGTAGGAACCTCTAATGGCTGAAGCAGTCCACTTGGCTTCTTCTGTTCAGCTTTCACCAACTGGCAGTTCATACATTTGGAAATAAAATTTCCAACATCCTTCTTCATACCTTCCCAGTAATAGGTTCTCTTTATATCCCGATACATCTTATTTCCACCTGGATGAATTGTCAACCTCGAGTGATGACTTTCTCTTAGAACTTCATCTCCCAATCCATCTATATCGGGAACAACTAGTCGTCCTTGCTTTCGAAGCCAACCCTCTCGATCGACCTCGAATCCATTATCCTTCTCTGGGTTCAATCCAGATTCCAAATTACGGATAATCTTGACAAGCTTATCGTCTCGCTTTTGGCCCTCACCAATCCTTTCCACAAGAGTAAGTCTTACCAATAAGTTTGCCAACATCTCAGGTTCCAATTCGCATCTAGGCCTGAAGTCAAATCCAGCCAAATACTCGAGACTCTTCCATTCTGAAAACATGGCTCCCAATCCTGCATGTCTTCGACTTAACGCATCTGCCACTACGTTACCTTTTCCCGGAGTATAGGCTATACCAAAATCATATGATGCCAGAAACTCTAGCCATCGTTGCTGTCGAAGATTCAAATCCTTTTGGGAGAAAAGATACTTCAATGACTTATGGTCCGTAAACAACTCAAATGGAACTCCCAATAGGTAATGTCTCCACATCTTCAAAGCCAACACAATCGCCGCCAACTCCAAATCATGAGTCGGATAATTCCTTTCATGCGGCTTCAGTTGTCGACTTACATACGCAACAACTTTATCCTTCTGCGTTAGCACTGCTCCAAGTCCAGTACCACATGCATCGGTTTAAACCACCATCTCATCATTCCCACTTGGAATAGTCAAAACAGGAGCACTTGTCAGTCGCTCTTTCAGGATTACGAAAGCTTGCTCACACTTATCATCCCAACTGAACACTTGGTTCTTCTTCGTCAATCCTGTCAACGGTGCAGCTATCTTGGAAAAGTCTTTGATAAACCGACGATAATATCCTACTAATCCAAGAAAACTTCTCACATCAGATGCATTCTTAGGTCTAACCCAATCCTGGATTGCTGCCACCTTAGCGGGATCAACCGCTATTCCATTTCCAGAAATAACATGGCCTAAGAATCTCACTTCACTCTTCCAGAAGTGACACTTCGAAAACTTAGCCTTCAGCTGATGTTTCCGCAAGATTTCCAAAACAATCCTCAAGTGTGTCTTGTGCTCTTCTTTATTCCTGGAATAAACCAAAATATCATCCACGAACACAAGTACAAACTTGTTCAACTGATCTCTGAATACTCTATTCATAAGATCCACAAAATGTGCTGGTGCATTGGTCAATCCAAACGGCATTACCAGCCACTCATAAAAACCAGATGGTGTCCTAAAAGCAGTCTTCGGAACACTATCCTTTGCCACTCTCAACTGGTGAAATCCCGTTGCCAAATCCATCTGAGAAAACACCTTAGCCTCGTGAAGCTGATCAAACAAGTCATCTATTCTCGGCAATGGATACTTGTTCTTCTTAGTCACTTTATTCAGCTCACGATAATCCACACACAACCTCAACGATCCATCCGCTTTGGTTGCGAACACAACTGGTGCACCCCATTCGAACACACTACGCCGAATGAATCCTTTCTGTAAAAGGTCATCAACCTGCACCTTCAACTCTAACTGCTCCCTAGGCACCATCCGCCTAAGAGGCATCACAACAGGTCTGGCTCCCTCAACTAGATCGATACGAAACTCGATCTCCCTATGCGGCGGTAACCCTTTGACTTCGTCAAAGACATCCTCAAATCCATTCACAATAGGCACTGATGACAGTCCATCCCATGGAACAACCAGCGAATACATGAAGCTCATGATGACGCCTTCTTCATGCTTACATCGTATCATAACCTTTCGCCCTTCCACATTCCCGACTGTCACCTCCAGCCTCTCACAATCAATCCTTGCCGCATACTTCCTAAGCCACTCCATACCCAAAATAATTCCGAACCCCGCAAAGTTCAGAACAAAGCAATCACAAACAAAAGAGCAATCATGACTCGACACAACTAGACCATGGCATACCATACACAAACATGACGAACCCCCTACTGGATTAGTCACAACCAATGGTCTATCAACAATTTCCGGTTCCAAACCCAACCGGCCTACAAGATCATCACAAAAAAAAGAATGCGACGCTCCAGTATCAAACAACACTCTAACTGGAACACCACAAATAGAAAGAGTACCTTGAACCACCACACTCTTCCCCTTCTCTTCAGCAGTAAGAGCTTTCGAAGACGACGGCATAGCTCTCAAAGCATAAGCTTGCACAATCTGCCTGTCCTTCCTCGGTTCTGGACAATCTTTCCTGAAATGCCTTGGCTTGTCACAATTGTGGCATTTCGCCGGCGCCTTTGGATTCCTACAATCCTTGGAGAGATGGCGCTTCTGCTGGCAATTGTAGCAAGTCATTTCGCCCCTCGGCTTCTTCTGGCAATCCTTACCACTTTGCTGCTGCTGCTGCTTCCTCTTCTTATTTCCACCCTTCTGTGGTTTAAACCCTTCCCTGGTTACAGCAACAACAGAACTTTCCCTAGGAAACAAACTCTCATGCCTGAGGGCTTTCTCCAAAAGCTTCTCAAACGGATCGTCCAAATGATCCACCAACTGCCTCCCAAGATAAGCGTCCAAACCGGTCACAAACTTCTCATTCTTCTGATAGGGAGAATTAATATACGACCGAGCGTACTTGGACAAAGCTTCAAACTCAGAAATATACTCAAGAACTGGTCTTCCACCTTGCTTGAGTTCCACAAACCTCTTAAACAGAATAGATTTCTGAGCCGTAGAAATGAACTTAGCTTCAAATCTAACTTGGAATTGCTCCCAAGTAATCTCTTCTTCTGGAGTATCAATGGTGATAGAATTCCACCAACCATAAGCCCTCCCTTAAAGTTGTCTCGATGCAAGCTTCCTTTTAGTTGCATCCTCAATTCCCAAGTCACCAAAGATCCTTCGACAAGCATCAATCCATCTCTGCACTTCAATAGTCGATTCCGTTCCCAAGAAAACCTTTCCTCCAAGAGAAGTATAATCTTTGCAAAGCTTAGCAATATCCACCGGTCTTGGAGCTTGGACTTGAACTCCCACATCCACTGATGATCCTGAAGCTGGTATCCTCCTCATGATCGAAGTCATCATGGCCTCAAACATGGGAGCATAATCAACAGCTTCCCTAGCAGCACGGCTTTCCCTAGCAGCTTGTCTCTCACTTCGACTCATCCTTAATATCTACAAAAAGGAATGATTTAGAACACCTTGAAAAACAACTGCATAAGGAGCTCAAATCCTTCTAAACTACTATATATTATATATAGTAATCATTCATCAAAATACAATTACGTCTCTCATACGTAGTTACATCAGCGAGCGTTGGCTAAAATCGATTAACCAAAGCTCTGATACCAAATGTGACGACCGCCCATGACTCCCGCACCAAACAAGAGAATAGTGCGCTGAAAGGCATGCCATGCAGCCATGGACGATAGTCAGGGTAAATTAAAATAGCGGAATCTATCTTATAACTCACAGCGCATGGACAAAATACAATAGAGAAATATAAATATAGTGAAGCTCCATAGAACAAAATATCATCATATATAAGCATCATAGAAGTTTGATACAACATCAAGACAATCAATACATCAAAGCCTCACTACAAAGCACTCAGAGTATATACAAACAGCGGAACACCCAGTACATATAGTAAGAAAACAATATGCATAAGCCTCCTGCTCGTCTTCGTCATCATCAGCGTCAATCAGAAAGAACAGCACCTGCCACCTGCTACCTAGTCTGCCCATCCCAACATGGATGAACATCCCAAGGTAATAAGAATTAAACATAAAATCTTGAGTCAGACAAAGTCTTAGTGAGCAGTAAATCAACTATCAAACATACCAAAAAAGCATAAGGGATAAAAGGAATAGGAACCAAACCATCCCACTCCACCTCTTTCTACAGTGATAGCCCCCAGACACACACTAAGGAGAAGCAAGCATAACATAGCAGGCAATTAAAGTAAAGCAATAATCACTCGAGTCAAGGTCGATATTTTCCAAATACAAACCCCCAAGGCCTAAACCAAGATCAGATAAGCACCCAGAAAACACCGCTCTTGACACCAAATGATGATACAACCAAACATCCATGACTCTGGCTATCACTGTTATCATTGCCTTGATTTCACCGTTAATTGAATGGCTGGCTCGTTATTTCATCCATCGGCCAAGGGCTAATGGTAACCCCGGTTCTAGACATAACTCCGCACGCCGTCACAGCCCGTGCCTAGGAATTTTCACAACTACCAAGAGTACTAGCATGTCGTCGCAGCCCGTGCCTGGAACGCCGTCGCAGCCCGTTCCAACGTACTCTTGCTTTGAGCATGCTAGAACCTTCAACAACGATGAGATCTCAGCCTCCTAGTCATTCTCCTCGACGACTATTTCCATACTAGCTCAAGCGCCTCTCAAGCTAACCATTATCCACACAAACTCGGATCGCATCACCGAGTTATCAACATAGCTTCGCACGTCGTCGTGACCCGTGCTTGGAACGTCATCATGACCCGTCCCATCTCTACATCATGCTTTGCCTTATCGCATCATAGCAAAGTCCCATCTCAATATCATGGTTTGCCTCATCGCATCATGGCAAAGTCCCATCTCAACATCATCCAATCTATCCATATGAGCTTCAACATTCGCTTCATATGCCACATGCAGCTTTCCTTATTCAAGAGCCTTTCCACTTAGCTTTTGAATCACCTTCAACCAACTTGACCAAATCAAGTTATCAATCAACTAATCAATCCAATCAAACATTAGCCCAAGCAATCAAATATTCAAACAAGATCTAAATAAGCAACTATAACAATAATGGCAATTTCGTAAATAAAGGGTCCAAATCTAACATGCAATCTAACATACATGAATCATGAGCAATATCTCTACAACTTGATGAATGAACTTGCATAGATGAACATATGATAAAATAGGTGTCAAATCATCATGGACAATAGATCTACATGCAGACTTAAGGAAAATGCACGAAATCACTATCTTTAACACTTAATCTAGCCATCGATCCAATATACTCCTTTGAGTCCGTGTGAGAGATAACCACCACTCACCAAATCACCTAAACACCTCAAAATCAACTAACTCCAGATCTGGACAGCGAAGAACAAAGCTTGATCCGGCAAAATCTCACTTCAATCGATGAAATCTCACTTTGTTGGATGAAGATCTTCAACTTTGGCTCTTGAATCTTCGATCTTGATCTTCGATCTTGGATGGATGTTAGAACTAGATTAGAGTGGAGAAAAGAAGATGAAGAAATGGTAGTCGAGCTCTCAAAATGGCAGCACTTCGTCGCTTCAAAATCCGGTGCCAAAAAGTGAGCCAAACCCCTCTATTTATAGGCTGGAAATCACCTTAACTCGGCCGCTCTTAAGTCGTCGCCGACCTATCCCCTGAGTCGTCCACGACCTATGACTCACGACTCAAGCCCCTGCCGACTCAACACAACAGCCGACCCAACCACCTAACGACCTAAGTCCTTAACACACATGCACGACTTAACCTCAAGGCCGCACAGTTCCTAAGTCTTAAGTCGTATGACGACTTAACTAGCATGCCGACCTAACTCTAAACCGATCTAACATGCACACGACTTAACCAATGTGCGACTCAACACAGTCACAAGGTCACACGACTTAACCCTATATGCGACCTAACGACTTAGCCTTATGGCCGACCTAACCCCTAGCCGACTCAACATAAGTCGGTCACGACTTAACCACTTTACGACTTAACGACCTAAACACCACACGAGCTTACCCTTAACTCGTTCTATCACTAACACGCTAACTCGTTAACCCTACTAAGTCGGTCACAACATATAGGTCGTCCACTATACTTAAGTCGTCATCCCTCTTAGGTCGGTCACTTTCCTTAAACCGTCCATACGACCCAAGCTACCCACACCTTAAACATCATACGAATTAACCTTTACACGACATAAGCTTCTATACGACTTAACTCCTAAGTCGCTCAACATACTTAAGCCGTTGACCTATGAGTCGTTCATCCTTAGGTCGGCTAATTATCTTAACTCGGTCGATACTTAGGTCGGTCAGAAACCCATGACTCGGTCAATTCTATGGGTCGTCCATGCTCCTTAAGTCGGTCCTCTATGAGTCGGCCAACATGAGCTATCCTTCACACGACCTAAGCACTAAGTCGGCCACGACTCATGCCTCACCCACGAGTTAGCTATTGCACGGCCTAACCCCCTTAAGCCGTAAACCCTACCACCTAGGTTCAAAACGACTCAAGCAATACAAACGACTTAATACAACTATTTTATGATTTATCGACACGTAAAATACGGGTCGTTACAACAGTACCATGGTATACTACTATCTAGCAATGGTAAATCGAAGACTAGCCACGGTGATCCCGTTTTAACGTAAAATTTCATGTGACGAAAAAACAAAGGGTATAAAACTTCCGAGATCCGATTAAGGTTCGAATAGTCTTTTTTTGGTATGAAACTATCCATTGACGGCTTAAAGCTGTCAAAGCCGCAGAAATCATGGAGAGCTTCGACTTGACTGGTTATGGCTCCCATAACTCTAAATGAGCCAACTGTTATGATCGTCCGAAGAATCGATATCCACAGGGTGCAACATCTACGGTGCACGGTGCAACGTCCGTCCAAAAAGCCGAAACAGTGCCATACGACTTTTAGAAATAGGTGCATGGTGTTATCCCGCTTTTTGGCAAAGCCGCGATACCAAAGGATCGATCAGAAATGGAGAACAGTTCGTCTCAGAGATCGGTCATACTTCGTTCCACTATGGATATCACTGAATTTTGTCTGAGTCCGAATTGTGCTAAAATTGATAAGACATGACAAGAGAGACCATAGAAGCTGTCATCTAAAATTTCGAGTCAATCCGAGTTCATGCGCTCAAGTTATGATCGGTCCAACTTGAAGTGAACACAGTGGCTTCGAACCCATCATCATGCATCATTCGAACCGATCACCTTCGAACCGATGGACTTCGAACCGAGGGACTTCGAACCGAGGGACTTCGAAACCATCAGAATGCTTCAACTCGACTCCATCAACTTCGAATCCATCTGGTTCGCGCCAGTGGGCCTCATGTCCATGGAAAGTTTATAAGGCTCGTATCCATCCAAAGATCCTCGTTCGAATCCACTAAGCTTCGGTAGTTCGAAACCATCACGGAGGCCATGTTCGAATCCATCCATGAAGCCTCCTTCGAACCCATCACAGAAGCCTTGTTCGAAACCATCATGGAGGCCATGTTCGAATCCATCCGTGAAGCCTCATTCGAACCCATCCAAGAAGCTTCGTTCGAATCCACTGGGTTAACTGGCCAAGGTAACGTGTCTTTCATCGGTTTGAATGCGCCGAAATATATGGAGTCGAAGCATTCAACTCGGAGCAAAACCAGGATCGAGGCGAAGTGTGCGCTCCACGTCAACACGAAGACATGTGCCACCATGGATTCGAAACCAATGATTCGAATGCATGGTTTCGAACCAGACAGCCACGCAGTGAACCCCATTTCGAATCCATCATATCTCCCAATCTACTGATCCGAATGCCACGAAATTTTCACAGCAGCTTGCATTCATGTTGAAGAATGTCCATACCAAATTTCACCTCGATTGGATGAGTTCTTGATCGGTTCGAATGGAGTTCGAACCGATGCCAAAGTGGGCCCAAACTTCAAGAGGACGGGCGCGTGGGCCCCCTCACGTGCCAGAAGTGGTCTTCCGAATTTTCAGCGAAATATCTGCAGCCTACGCCTATAAATAGAGCCTCAGGGCCAACAGAAAAAGGACTTTTGGATTCTGAAGCGCCTAGACTCTGCCGGATCAAGATCTCCATCATCTTACATTATAATTTTGCTCTTAATTTCGGATTCCCAGCCGTG
Source organism: Allium cepa (assembly GCA_030765085.1). NCBI lineage: Eukaryota > Viridiplantae > Streptophyta > Magnoliopsida > Asparagales > Amaryllidaceae > Allium > Allium cepa. Next base: position 45,510,832 of record CM060943.1, read on the forward strand.
TTTCTCTGTTGGTTGCTGTACCAACTTGTAATTATTGAAAGAATGTCAATAAAAGTACAAAAATCTTCACAGTGGACGTAGGCAACACGCCGAACCACTATAAATTGCTTGTCTACACATTTATTTACATGTTATTTGGAGTTTTTGTTAGATAATCCTCAGTTTCAATTTGCATTCTTCATTTATTATCTCTTTAAAAACTTCCGACGAGTGTTGTGCCCAATTTTGGTACAAACACTTTGGTGCTTCCACTGAGAAAAAATGCAGTTTTTCTCCCGCTCCCCGGATCTGTCATCGATACCGGATTGTATAAATCTAAGAGAGAGATCCGAATCTCAAGCTCAGATTCCTTCTGTTCTACTCAGATTTGATAAAAGTCTAGGAAGGGATTCTACGATTCACAATGGTGAGTACCAGAACTACCTCTAACCTTGGTGACCAGGAAGGCCGGGCTAGGCCAAATCCTACGCAGCTACCATCTACTCAGGACGTCACCGGGCCTTCGGAGTCATCCGGACCGGTAACGAGGCAAGAGTTTCAAACGTTGCTCCAGGAGCCGACCCAGAGTCGGCAACAGTTGACGGAGCAACTACACGCTAACGCTGAATTAACCCGCCAGCTACACAGTCATAAGCGCAGGCGGTCAAGGAGGGATTACGCATCCCTGTCTTCCACAGAGAGCTCGGCTTCCCCCGATTATCATCGCTGACCTCGACGACCCCGAATGGAGGGGGATTACGCACAGGCTACCGGAAACCTTCCGGCAATGACGGTCGGGCAACTACGAGTCGACCCATCTGCTAGCTTCCATACAGGGCCTTCCTCCCGGGGAGGCACTGTCCCTCAACACACTACTGACAACCATCCTACAACCATTGCTACGGAGCCAGGAGTTGACATCCATACTTTGTCGGATCAAAACAGCCACCAACGACGACAAACTCCTGAGCCGTATGTGCCAGAGGATGTAGAACCAAGGAGGCGAGACCCGGACCGTCGATAGCGCCCGGTCCAGTCCCGCATTGTGGAGCCCGACCACACCTTGGCCCAACATGCCCAGAACGCAGCTGTAACGGATCTTCCGGAAATGATCAGGCAGATGATCCGTGAAAGTCAGGGGTTTACTAACGACGACTGGGGAATCTCTCGGAGTCACACCCCATTCATAGACGAGATTCTGTATGTCGAACCCCCTCGGCGATTTAGGATGCCCGCGCTACCGATGTACGAAGGAAACTCGGACCCCAACCAACACATACTGAAGTACGAATGGTCTATGAGTGCCGCAAGAGCGGTCGGTGCAGTAAAGTGTAGGAGCTTTCCTATCTCTTTGGGGGGTATTGCTACGATGTGGTTCACACGATTGCCACCCCATTCTATCTCTTCATTCAATCAGCTGGCCAGGAAGTTCGTGGAATAGTTTCGCATGTATGTTGCAAGGCCTAAAGACGTCAACACTTTGTCTAGCGTTACTCAAGCTCCAGGAGAAACGCTTAGACACTATTTGGAGAGATTTCATAAAGCTTGTGTAGAAATCACCAATCCCAATGATAACTCGATTCTAATGGCATTGATGAAAGGGATTGACCCTGACTCAGATTTTGGAAATTGGCTGGCAGGGAAACCTCCTGAGTCGTTGGACCGCTTTTACTCCAAAGCCGCCCAATTCTTGAGGCGTGAGGACGCGAAGCAGTCTAGGAAACAGGACGACGCAGGACCCAGTGGAGAAGGGATTCAGAGTAATGTGGCTGTGAAACAATCGGGAGAGAGTTCTGGAAAAGTGCAATTAAATATCCAGAATAAACAATCACAACCAAAGAATAATGGAAACCAAAGTAGGAAGCGGGATCAGAACCGTGGCCCAAGGCGTAGGGCCCCTATGTTCGAAAATTATACCCCGCTGAACACATCATTGGAGAATGTATATCTACAAACTTGTAACGCCACGCAATACAAGAAGCCTACTCCGAAACCGTCGTCGGAGAGACAAATTCAAACGGGCAAGTTTTGTAGATTTCACGACAGCTACGGCCACAATACCAATGAATGCAAACACTTGCAAGATTTGGTCGAGAAGTTGATCAGAGAAAGGAAGTTAGACCAATTCGTACGGACGCCGCAGTCTGGTGGTGCGGGTCCGTCAAACCAAAACAATCAGCAAAATCGGCCAAGGCAAGAAGAACCCGCCCGAACGGGCGGGAGGTTAGTGATAAACACCGTCGGTGGTGGTCCCCATCCAGCGGATAAGAGCTGGAAAGAGATGGAGTCATATGCTAGCTCAGTTAGGCATATGGACTTCGAATGTTACAGCAGTTATGATGAAGGGGATCCGACCAAACAACAAAAGACGATGACAGATGACATCGTGTTCCGGAACCGTGATGCAGACAAGGTCGAAGCCCTGACAATTGACCCACTTGTTATATCCGCCCAGGTTGGTCCTGCTTGGATGAAGAGGATACTGGTGGATAGTGGGAGTTCAGTCAATATTTTGTTCAAGAGGGCTTACGATCAGATGAAGATGGAAGCCAAAGATCTGAAACCCTGTCAATCTAGGATTCATGGCTTCGATGGAAGTGCTAACATACCTGCGGGGGTTGTGGAGTTACCCGTGGAGTTGGGGATCGGTGAGTGCAGGAGAGTACATATGTTACAATTTGTTGTTTTGGACATTCACTCACCGTACAATGCTTTTCTAGGCAGACCGGCCCTTGCTGAATTCCACGCGGCGATCGCCCCGTGGTGTTTGACTTTAAAATTTCCTACCGATTGTGGTATCGGTGTGATTCATGGAGATCAGGCTGCTGGAAGAACCTGTTATGTTGCAGAGCTGCGAGAGGCACAGCGAAGAGAGAAAGGGAAGGGCGTAGAGGAATCACTCTGCGTCCGTTCTGCCGATGATTGACAATTGGTGCCTGGGCCTCGGCCTGGGCACCACAACCAATTCCAGAAAGACCTTGACCCAAGGGACAACGACAACAATGAAGAATCTACAGAGAGTCAGGCTTCTCCGGCTGAACTAACTATCAATGTCCCGATCGATAATGATGACGATGATTCGAGAATGTTAAAAATTGGGTCTCAATTGAGCCAGGGGGCACAACAGGAATTGGTTGAATTTCTCCGGGCGAATCTTGACGTGTTCGCCTGGACGCACTCTGACATGTGTGGGATCTCGCTGGATATCGCGAGCCACACTTTAAACATTGACCCGCGGTATATCCCGGTCAAACAGAAAAGGCGTGGTATGGATCCAGAGAGATCTGCCGCCCTTAAGGAGGAGGTCGATAAGTTGAAGACGAATGGGTTCATTGGAGATGCTTTATATCCGGAGTGGGTATCCAACCCTGTACTTGTCCAGAAACGGAATGGGAAATGGAGAACGTGTATTGATTATTTTGACTTGAACAAGGCTTGCCCGAAGGACAGTTTTCCACTTCCACGAATCGATCAGCTTGTCGATTCAACTGCCGGACACGAATTGTTATCTTTCATGGATGCTTACTCAGGCTACAATCATATACCCATGCATGTACCCGACCAAGAGCATACAAGTTTCGTGACTGATCTGGGACTATACTGCTACAAAGTCATGCCTTTTGGGTTAAAGAATGCCGGCGCTACCTATCAGCGTTTAGTTAACCGGATGTTTGCCAACCAGATCGGGAAAACCATGGAAGTTTATGTAGATGACATGTTAGTGAATTCGCGGTATTATGTTGATCATGTAAAAGACTTAGGATCGATGTTTGATATCCTCCAGAGATATGGGATGAAGCTTAATCAGCTAAAATGTCATTTTAGAGTTGCATCCGGAAAATTCCTTGGGTTCATCGTCAACGCCCGAGGGATAGAGGCTAACCCTGAAAAGATTTGGGCCATCAGGAATCTTCAAACTCCAAGGACCATAAAGCAAGTTAAGAGTCTCAATGAGAAAGTTGCAGCATTGAGTAGGTTCATCTCGAAGTCAACCGACAAATGCATTCCCTTTTTCGATCTGATCCGAAAAGGGAAACGAAACTTCGAGTGGACCGCAGAATGTGAAGGTGCATTTCAGTCACTGGTTCAACATCTTTCTACACTGCCGATTCTTTCAAAGCCTGTTGATCACGAACAGTTATATCTCTACTTGGCGGTATCAGAAAGTGCAATCAGTGCGACATTAGTCCGGGAGGAAGACCGAGTGCAGAGACCGGTATATTATGTGAGTAAACGATTAACCGGAGCCGAGAGGAATTATCCAAAGCTTGAAAAGTTAGCCTATTGCCTAGTCATCGCCTCGAGGAAGCTCCGTCCGTATTTCCAGGCTCATCCTGTTACTTCTATACACCGACCAGCCGTTACGACAGGTCCTTACATGGCCTGAGACGTCTGGTAGGTTACTAAAATGGAACATCGAACTGAGCCAATTCAATATCACATACACTCCGAGGAGGGCTATCCAAGGTCAAGTTCTAGCAGATTTCGTTGCTGAATTCACTGTACCTAAGGAGTTACCTGAGAATAGCGAATCTCCTAAACACATATGGAAGTTATATACTGACGGTGCCTCCAATGAACGGTGTTCGGGAGCAGGGGTGGTGCTTGAAACCCCCGAAGGCCGATCCATATGCTACGCCCTAAAGTTCGAGTTCCATGCAACTAATAACGAGGCTGAATACGAAGCTTTGCTTACTGGGTTGAAACTGGCCCACGACCTGAGAATTGTCGCTGTAGAGATTTATTGTGACTCTCAATTAATCGTATATCAAGTACGAGGTGAATACCAAGCTAAGGATCGAAGACTAGCTGCTTACTTAGCTCGGGTCAAGGAAATTCTTGATCATTTCGATTATTATGCTATTTTCTATATCCCCCGGGAGCGCAATCAGAAGGCCGATTCGTTGGCAAAGTTGGCAAGCACGGGCGAAGCTCAGCAATTGGGGCTCGTTCCCGTTGAAACCCTATCTTCTCCGAGCATTGATCAAAGTGAGGTCAGTCATGCATTCGAGGATACCATAAGTAGGGAGTCGTGGATGACCCCCTATCGAAATTACATTGAACATGGCACATTGCCTGAGCGCAGGAGTGAGAAGAGGCAGGTCTTTCGAAAAGCCTCACGGTATGTCATTCAAAACGGAGTTATGTATAGGAGGGGGTATTCTATCCCTCTACTCCGATGTATCGCACACGATGAAATCGAATGAGTGTAACACGATGTACACGAGGGAGAATGTGGCGATCACACTGGGGGGCAGGCACTCGCCAAGAAAGTACTCCGATACGGATATTACTGGCCCATTGTCAATCGAGATGCATCAGACTACGCAAGAAAATGTGACAAGTGCCAGAAACACGCTTGGATTCCTAGAGCCCCACCTGCCGAGATAACCCAAATGGTTAGCCCCTGGCCGTTCGTGGTTTGGGGGATCGATATAATTGGAGCATTGCCTTTGGCCAAAGGTGGTGCGAAGTATGCCATCGTCGCAGTTGATTACTTCACCAAATGGGCCGAAGCGGAGCCTCTTGCAACAATTACGACGAAGAAAGTGATCAACTTCGTAGTGCGCAACATTATTTGCCGATTTGGTCTCCCGCATACTATCATCACCGATAACAGAGCCCAATTCGACAGTACTGAGTTCAAAAATTTCTACCAACGGTTTCACATACATAAGAAGTTCTCTGCAGTGGCACACCCTCAAGCAAATGGTCAGGTCGAAGCTGTTAATAAAGTTATAAAGTCCATTCTGAAGAAGCGACTAGAAAAGGCCGGAGGCAAGTGGGTCGACGAACTTCCTATGGCATTATGGGCTTATCGAACAACTCACAAAACTGCAACCGGTCACACTCCGTTTTCTCTATCTTATGGCTCTGAGGCCGTTATTCCGGTCGAGTTGGAAGTACGCTCTCATCGTGCGACATACTACGATCCGAAGACAAATGCCATATTGCTTGCTGAATCTCTGGATCTACTTGATGAGAGGCGTGAAGAGGCTGACCTGAGGGCAGCTGCATATCGAAGTCGAGTCACCCGAATACTCAATGCCAAGGTCCGTCCACGAACCTTTGAACTCGGCGATCTCGTACTCAAAAGAATTTATCCGGTTCCTTCGCATATGAAGCCAAATTGGGAAGGGCCTTATGTGATTTCACAAAAGCTCGGAGATGGCACGTTCAAATTATCGACCGTTGACGGTCTTACCTTACCGAGAGCTTGGAATAGCGAAAGTCTTCGCCGCTACTACATATGTAAGGCTTTACTTATTTATTTTCGTCAATTTTTTACTTTGCATTTTATTTTAGCATTTCGAGATTTAAATTTGTAATAAGGCAACTGACTTTGCCATATTTTCTCGTTTCAGCAGTAAAATGCCATCTCTTCGAGCCAGAGCTGTGATTTATTGAGCATAACATACAATATCATGACGCACGGAGAGCTAAGTTCCATCATACGGTGGAATTTATTCAAATAGGGAGTGGCTGCGATATGACCGGTCACTCACTAAGTGAAACCCGAGCTCGGGGGCAAGACATTGCATCAGCATTTTCAGGGATTGATACACGACAACCCCTCCTTTAACTCCAAATTCCCGGAGTGTGAATTGGAGTATAAAACTTCAACTCTCGGTTCCCGTAGTGCGAACCGGAGTATAAATCCGTCGCTCCCAGAGTGTGAGGCAATTCCAAATTCCTGGAGTGTGAATTGGAGTATAAAACTTCAACTCTCGGTTCCCGGAGTGCGAACCGGAGTATAAATCCGTCGCTCCCAGAGTGTGAGCCAATTCCAAATTCCCGGAGTGTGAATTGGAGTATAAAACTTCAACTCTCGGTTCCCGGAGTGCGAACCGGAGTATAAATCCATCGCTCCCGGAGTGTGAGCCAACTCCAAATTCCCGGAGTGTGAATTGGAGTATAAAACGTCAACTCTCGGTTCCCGGAGTGCGAACCGGAGTATAAATCCATCACTCCCGGAGTGTGGGCTAACTCCAAACTCTTGGAATGCGAATTGGAGTATAAACATCATCTCTTGATTCCCAGAGTGCGAATCGAATTGTGAATCGAATGCTCCCAGAGTGCGAGCTAATTCCAGATTCCCAGAGTGCGAACTGGAGTATTAACTTCGAAATAACTCTAAGTCCCCGGAGCGCGGACAGAAGCATAGACAATCACTAACTCCAGAATCCCGAAGCGCGAATTGGAACACGGACGTTCAAATTATTCTAAGTCCCCGAAGTGTGGACATGCGTTCGGAATTCATAGGGAAGCGCGGTCGTAAACCGATCATTGCAGCACATGAGCATAAAAGACAGTTGAAATAAGAAAAACATTGTTTTATTTCAACTAACTAAAAACCAGGACTTACATACAGATAAGTTCTTCTAAAAAGAGTTCCTACTAGCGGGGGCCGAACCCGCATCTATACACGGCTCTTCTGGGCCAACTCCGCCTGTAACTTCTCGTTGGCGGCCCCACGCTCAAAGGCCAGCTCCGATGCCTTCTCTGCCGCTTAAAACCATACTTTATACTGAGCGTAGAAGTAATGCACATAGTCATGCACAACCTGCTCCGCCGACGGAGGGATTCTTTTCAAGTGTGGGGGAAAAATGTAGTTGTCGAAGCAAATAGTCGGGAAGTCTTTTTTCAACTGAGCAAGCCTGAATGCCCCTTCACCCGAAATTTCCACGGGAGGTTCTTCCGCAACTACGGCAGCTGATGCCTCGCTTCTGGAGCGGTGAGATTCGTGCCTAGAAGATTGAGAAGTGGACTTATGACGTGAAGACTCAGAGGGACGAGAAACATAGGCCGGAGGTGGTACGGGGTCTCTGGGAGGAGGAGGAGAACGCGATCGGGATCGATGCTTGTAGCCCCTATCGGTGTCATATCTTTCCTGACTCAAGTATCCGGAGTATCCCTGATCGTAGTCACCGTCTCCTTCCCGTCTGCGCGATTCGTGATATGATGGTTTCCGAGTATGTCGCAGACTCCCTAGCATCGAACCGCGCCTGGACATAGTATCTGCAAGGCAAAGAAGAAAACGAAGTTAGTGGTTTCCCAAAATCGATGACCTACGACTAAAACTTGTGTAGTGTTGTGAAATGTGTGTGAATATGCATTCTATCCCCGACCAACCCGAAGTGTCGACCACGCTAGTAACATAGGGCTCGCTCAAGTCTAAAGTACGATGGAATTCCTCTAACCCGACATCATGTTGAAAGGACATATCGTCCGGGATTGGAACATCGGCAAGCCCTTCAAAGAGACTTTCTTTTCTTGGGGGAGACCCCTCCGAAATTCTAATTCCGGAGACGACCCAGGATGTGACGACTGACTTCCATCTTCCCTTTTTTGGCGATTTAAAAATGGCAGCCTTGCCTTGTCTTTGCTTCGTAACATCCTGACCGACATCTGTGGGTCCAGCTGGTGACTCGTCATCAGTGTGGGTCCTTTCAGAATCGCCTTCCTCGGCAGTGATGACTTTGGGCTTCTTATGCTTGACTCGTTTTTTTCAAAACAATCCTTTGCACCCCGTCAAATATTATGCTCTGCCGTCGTTCGATTAACCCACAGGCCCGGAGATTCCTATCCGTCAATAACACGTCAAAATCCCTATCGTCCCTCGGAATCTCTTGGAGCACTCGTTCTATCTCCTTAAAGTTTTCACCGTCGGGACGCTGGATCATCGTTGTAAAGAAGTAAAATATATAAGTTACGCTTCGACTGCAATCGCCCTAGTGATTATTTGGGAACTCAGCTGTACTCACATCTAAATAACCATCGCCTGGCAAAGCCTGGAGGACATCAGACGTTGAACCATTCCGTCCTGTAATAGCTGAGCCTGGTCCAAGACCCAGTGACCACTTGACAGTTTCGTACTGCCTCCAAGAATGTAAAAGAGGGGTAATCGTTTCGAGTTTTGAAGTTGAACAAGTATCTGATTTCGGTCGGGGCCGGTGGTCTATGAAGGTATTCCATAAAAACGATGAACAGGCTGTTCACCAAAGCATACCCTTTCGGGTGAAGTTGGGATGGTGCGATTCCCAAAAAAGACAGCACTTCTCTGATATACTCATTGAACGGAGGAAGCGTCCCGGCGGCGCACGCATGGCGATTGAATGCGGTATACCCCTCCGGCGGATTGTGTGGCCTGTCATTTGGCCCCGGTAGTAAAACGTCATCCAGTGAAAAACCATGCCTCAGGCATATCCTACCCAGCATATCTTCGGAAATGTGAGATGGGACAGAATCTGATGGATTAGCAATAAATGACGCGTTGGGAAGTTCATCCGGTGCTGGGCCGATTATCTCAGGATTAATGTCCGGAACCTCTAACCTCGGGGGAACTATACCCTGGATATCTTGCGGGTTTTCTTGCTGCTGTGAACTCGAAGGCTCCATAACTGACTAACTCATGAGAAACCATCATTAGACGACAAGAGACCCGTGAATCCCCAAGTGTATAGTGTATGAATGTGTGTTGTGCAGTGTTATGCATTACTTGGATAAATATCGCAGAATTAAAGAAAATATGCAAGACAAAGCTACGAAGTCCAGTTGTAATGACCGTCATCGCTGACCGTCATCGCTAAACCCTTCAAGAGAGAAAAATTGATTCCAGTGAAAGTTGTTATGGTTCCATCGACGAGCTTCGAGAGGCAGTCAGGTATGAAATTTAGTTGTCAAAGACCGAATATGCAGGAGTGAAGCTCGTCGGAATTATGCTCAGAAAATATCAAACTTTGATGTCGATCATAGAGGGTTCGAACCGATCACAAGGAAGTCATTCGAACCCATCCCATCTTCACTTCGAATTAATACAGCAAGACATGCTTCGAACCGATGATCAAGTGTCAAGTTCGAATCGATTGGTGAAGAACAACTTCGAATCGATCCTTGGTCAGCTGGCTCGAACCGATAAGGAAGCCCTCAATTTGACATCGATCACGTTCGAATCGATAACCTCCGTATCGATGTAAAATTGAGAAGTTCGAAACGATAGCAAATGGATTCGAATCCATCGATTCGAATAGACCCCTCGAAGGGATCCAATCGGTGCGAACTGCGCCACCCCCATAAGGTCAACCTAGAGATCGAGGCGAAATCCAAGGGAAAGTGACGCCGCCATCATCGTTTCGAACTCGAGCCCACGTATCGATTCGAAGTCTCCCCCAAACCAGATCAGGTTTTGCTAATCACTGGAGTGATAAATCGATGAAGAAGAGATCGATTCGAATGGCTTTGCCGTTTGGATTCAAGGCTAGCTACCTAGTTTGAATGATGGATTCGAGAGATTGAAGACTTGAATCTTGGTTGATTCGATGACGCGACATAGTGTTTTCTCCTTTGAAGCTTCGAGACGATGCAGAACACAGTCAAAGCAAGGCGAGAGTAAAAAGTGAAAAGTGAAAAAGTGGCAGGCCCACTGCTATTTATATGGGGTTTTGGTTTTGACCGGGACGATTCCCCTTCCGGTAAACGCGACCGGTCGCAACCAGTCATAGCATGGATCGTTTCGAAACATCCATTCGAAGCCATTTGCCTAATGTCGTGTGGATTCGAAGTTACCCTCACACTTCATCGATACGAAGTACACAATAGGACAATGAGTTGCATCGATGCGAAATGCACAGTGGGCACATCGATTTGAGGCCCCTGCTCATGGCTCCATCCACAACCTGCCGAAATGAACTGCTAGCTCGAACCCATCCATTCACATCGATTCGAATGTCAGTTTCGAACCCATCACAACACTAGTATACTCCATCCATACGAATGTGGATTTCGAACCCATCTATACTCCAACGCATCGGTTCGAAGCATTACAATCACGCAATGCAGAGTCGCTTCCTTCAACCTTCTACATTGATTCAGGAGAGGATCGATACGAAGGGACTTACCAAAACAACCATCAAGCATTGTTTCAACTCAGATTTCCAAATCGATTCAGGAGAGAATCGATACGACATTCAATGGCAAACAAAACTGACAACGACTTGTGAACGCACGATGTTGACAAGGATCAAGCTAACATATGTGCATATATGTCGGACTAACATTCGATTTTAAACATTTACAGGGATCGAATACTCATCCTCTTACAGATGCAACAGCCAACGGCTAAGCACTATCATGCGGCATTCCATCATATCAACGCACGGTCACAGCAATACAGGGTATAAGTCTCGATAGAAAAGAGGACGATAATTGATCAGAGAGAAATTGCAGCTATTCAAAGCACGTCATGTTCCCACAAGACGTACTTTGGAGGGCAAAATGTTATCCCACTTTTTGGCAAAGCCGCGATACCAAAGGATCGATCAGAAATGGAGAACAGTTCGTCTCAGAGATCGGTCATACTTCGTTCCGCTATGGATATCACTGAATTTTGTCCGAGTCCGAATTGTGCTACAATTGATAAGACATGACAAGAGAGACCATAGAAGCCGTCATCTAAAATTTCGAGTCAATCCGAGTTCATGCGCTCAAGTGATGATCGGTCCAACATGAAGTGAACACATTGGCTTCGAACCCATCATCATGCATCATTCGAACCGATCACCTTCGAACCGATAGACTTCGAACCGAGGGTCTTCGAAACCATCAGAATGCCTCAACTCGACTCCATCAACTTTGAATCCATCTGGTTCACGCCAGTGGGCCTTATGTCCATGGAAAGTTTGTAAGGCTCGTATCCATCCAAAGATCCTCGTTCAAATGCACTAAGCTTCGGTAGTTCGAAACCATCACGAAGGCCATGTTCGAATCCATCCATGAAGCCTCCTTCGAACCCATCACAGAAGCCTTGTTCGAAACCATCACGGAGGCCATGTTCGAATCCATCCATGAAGCCTCATTCGAACCCATCCAAGAAGCTTCGTTTGAATCCACTGGGTTAACTGGCCAAGGTGACGTGTCTTTCATCGGTTCGAATGCGCCGAAATATATGGAGTCGAAGCATTCAACTCGGAGCAAAACCAGGATCGAGGCGAAGTGTGCGCTCCACGTCAACACGAAGACACGTGCCACCATGGATTCGAAACCATCGATTCGAATGCATGGTTTCGAACCAGACAGCCACGCAGTGAACCCCATTTCGAATCCGTCATATCTCCCAATCTACTGATCCAAATGCCATGAAATTTTCACAGCAGCTTGCATTCATGTTGAAGAATGTCCACGCCAAATTTCACCTCGATTGGATGAGTTCTTGATCGGTTCGAATGTAGTTCGAACAAATGCAAAAGTGGGCCCAAACTTCGAGAGGACGAGCGCGTGGGCCCCCTCACGTGCCAGAAGTGGTCTTCCGAGTTTTCAGCGAAATATCTGCAGCCTACGCCTATAAATAGAGCCTCAGGGCCAACAGAAAAAGGACTTTTGGATTCTGAAGCGCCTAGACTCTGCCGGATCAAGATCTCCATCATCTTACATTATAATTTTTCTCTTAATTTTGAATTCCCAGCTGTGTTTCTCTGTTGATTGCTGTACCAACTTGTAATCATTGAAAGAAAGTCAATAAAAGTACAAAAATCTTCAAAGTGGACGTAGGCAACGCACCGAACCACTATAAATTGCTTGTCTACGCATTTATTTACATGTTATTTGGAGTTTTTGTTAGATAATCCTCAATTTCAATTTGCATTCTTCATTTATTATCTCTTCAAAAACTTCCGACGAGTGTTGTGCCCAATTTTGGTACAAACACATGGAATTGAAACGAAATAGTACCATGATGCACCACTCTCCAGTGATGGTAAATCAAAGAACGGCTACGGTGATCCCATTTTAACATGAAAATGCATGTGAAGAAAAAACCAAGGGTAAAAAAACTTCCGAAACCCGATTGAGGTTCGTATAGTCTTTTTTGAGTAGGAAACTACCCATTGACGGCTTAAAGCAGTCTAACCCATAGAACTCACTGAGAGCTTTGTTTTGACTGGTTATGGCTCCCGTAATTCCAAACGGGCCAACGGCTATGGTCGTCCGAAGAATCGATATCAACAGGGTGCAACATCAACGGTGCATGATGCAACATCCGTCCAAAATGCCGAAGCAGTGCCATACGTCTTTTATAAATGGGTGCATGTATTTGAAACAGAATATTACCATGATTCACCACTCTCCAGCTATGGTAAATCGAATACCAGCCACAGTGCTCTGATTTTAATGTAATAATGCATATGACGAAAAAACGAAGGGTAAACAAACTTACGAGACCCGGTTGAGGTTCGGATAGTCTTTTTTGGGTATGAAACTATCCATTAGCGGCTTAAAGCTGTCAAAACCAAAGAACCAATAGAGAGCTTCCTTTTTACTGATTATGGCTCTTGTAACTCGAAACGAGCCAACTATTATGGCCGTCCGAAGAATCGATATCCACAAGGTGCAACATCTACGGTGCAAGGTGGAACATCCGTCCAAAAATCCGAAATAGTGTCGTGCGACTTTTAGAGATGGGTGCATGGATTTGAAACGGAACAGTACCGTGGCGCAACACTATCAAGTAATGGTAAATCGAAGACCAACCACGGTGATCCCGTTTGAATGTAAAGTATCACGTGATGAAAAAACGAAAGGCAAAAAATTTCCGAGATTCGATTGAGGTTCGAATAGTCTTTTTTGGTATGAAACTATCCATTGACGGCTTGAAGCCGTCAAAGCCATAGAAATCATGGAGAGCTTAGTATTGGCTTGTTGTGGCTCCCGTAACTCTAAACGAGCAAACTGTTATGGTTGACCAAAGAATCGATATCCACATGGTGCAACATCTACGGTGCAAGGTGCAACTTACGTCCAAAATGCCGAAACAGTGCCGTACGACTTTTAGAAATGGGTGCATGGAATTGAAACGGAACAGTACCATGGTGCACCACTCTCCAGCGATGGTAAATAGAAGACCTGCCGTGGTGATCCCGTTTTACCGTAAAAATTCACGTGACGAAAAAACGAAGGGTAAAAAACTTCCGAGACCGGATTGAGGTTCGGATAGTCTTTTTTAGGTATATAACTATCCATTGATGGCTTAAAGCTATAAAGCCGTAAAACTGACAGAGTGCTTTGTTTTGAATGATTATGGCACCCGTAACTCTAAACGAGAAAATAGTTATGCCCGTCCGAAGAATCGATATCCACAGGGTGCAACATCTAGGTGCATGGTGCAAAACCCGTCCAAAATGCCGAAACAGTGCCATACGAATTTATAAATGGGTGCTGTTATCCCGCTTTTGTCAAGGCCGTGACACAAAAAGTTGACTGGAAAACAAGAACGGTTCGTCCCAAAGATTGGTTATATACTGTTTCGCTATGGATATCGACGAATGTTGTCCGAGTCTGGATCGGATTACTATTGACAAGACATGACAAGCAAAACTATGAAAGCCAACGTTCCCAATTTCAGTTCAATCAGAGTTCATATGCTCAAGATATGATCGATGCAATTCAAGCAATCAAGTGAAGGGTCTTGTTCGTATCCATCAAGCGTCAACTATTCATATCCATCAAATGAAGGGTCTTGTTCGTATCCATCAAACCTTAACTGTTCGTATCCATCAACTGACGGGTCTTGTTCGTATCCATCAAGCCTCAATTGTTCATATCCATCAACTGAAGGGTCTTGTTCATATCCATCAAGCCTCAACTTTTCGTATCCATCAACTAAATGGTCTTGTTCGTATCCGTAGAGCCTCAACTGTTCGTATCCATCAACTGAAGGGCCTTGTTCGTATCCATCAAGCCTCAGCTGTTCATATCCATCAGCTATAATGGTTCGTATCCATCAAGTGGTCGTCATGTAATATCCATTACGATCGAGTACGAAGAGTGCAACAGGCATCGGTACGAAACAATGCAACAGCGATCGATACGAACAGTGCAACAACGATCGAGTGCGAACAGTGCAACACCAATCGAGTTCGAACAGTGCAATGGCGATTGAGTATGAATAGTGCAACAACGAATGAGTACGAACGGCGCAACAGCGATCGAGTGCAAACAGTGCAACAACGATCGATACGAAGGAGACAACCTTCGAAAAACATGAACCTGCATTGATCATATCTCACAATCTACAAGTCCAAATGCTATGAAATTTTCACTGGATCTTACGTACAACCTAAAGAATATTCATTATCAATTTCAACTCAATTGGGAAAAATCTTGATCGATACGAAATTCGTTCGTATCGATCACAGATCGAGTAAAAATCGCATGGGATTGATCGCGTGGGCCAGCCTACACCTATAAATAGCATCCTAGAACCTATAGAAAAAAGGACTTTGGCTATTCTACGTCTAGACACTGCCGGATTCATCATTGTACTCGGATTTTGCTGTTGTATTCAGTTGTAAATCGTTGTAATAAGTTAGAAAACTTCAATAAAATTATCAACTTCAAAGTGGACGTACGTAGGCCGGATTACCGAGCCACTATAAACTCTATGTTCTTTACCGCTTTCATCGAAATTTTCTGAGTGTTCTTCATTTTTAATTCTATACATACTTGTTATCTGTGATTGTGAACTAGTGCTTTCATTAGCAATTGGGTGTTTGTGACCAATTTTGATGCAAACATTTGGTTCTTTCACTGAGAAGGGGCAAGCATTCAGGGATTTTACGGCTTAGATCTTGGTTCTGAAGGCTTAAGGACTTAGATCTGGAAAGCAATGGTGAAGCAATCCATAAGGAGACCAAGAGCAGAAAGGAGTCAACATGAAGGGAGTCAGGAGGCTTCCTTTGGAGTGAATCAGACCTCAGTCTTCATCACCCAGGACGAGATGTAGATGATGATGGAAGCTATGCAAGAGAGAATGCTAAAAAGACAAGAAGAGATGATGCAAAACCTACTCCAAAGAGCTTGACGAGCTGGAGTGCAGAATCAAGTTAACGCAACTGCAGGAGACGCTAGAGATAGATATCAGGAGCATGGAGAAACTTGAGTTCAGAATAGAGTAGGACCATCAGGATCAACACTAGAACTTGGGGGCACTCATCCGAAGTATGTTGATCCAACCTCAGGCAGGATACCAGGTGGAGCTGTTCAGCATAACATTGATAGAGGGATGGACGCCCGTCCAAGAGAGTAGATTCTAGGATTCCCTCGTGAACAAGGGGGGCAGATCGAAGGGAATATACAAGGGCTGCAGATTGATGACAGTGATAGATTGGCAGAGATGGTTAGATAAGCCATGAGAGGCGGACTAGTGAATAGAGATCTAGAAGATGTTAACAGGAACCCCTTCGCCTCCGCAATTAGGCAGGCTAGGAATCCACCAGAATTTAAGCTACCGACATTGGAGATGTACGATGGAAGGACAGACCCTTCCGTTCATCTGACAAGGTATGTGAGGCACATGGAAGTACTGAAGGAATCAGAGGAGGTCATGGCCTGGTGATTCCCGTTGTATTTGACAAACATAACAGCATTATGGTTTAGACAATTGGAGAGCGGTTCCATTCAGACGTGGACCGAGTTGACCGAGAAGTTTATGAGGCTGTTCAGAGTTCACATTTCGAGGCCCAAGAATGTGATGAGTTTGGAGACGCTAAAACAAAAAACTAGGGAATCTTTGAGGAATTTTCTAACACGATTTAATGCAGCAACATCATCTGTGGATCGTCCGGATCCATCCATGGTCTTAATGGCTGTCGTATCTGGCATAGCTAATGGAAGGTAGTTCAAAAATTCACTAACAAGGGATCCACCAATGGATCTAGGAGAATTTTATCACGAGGCTGAAGGATTTCTGCGATTAGAGGATGCAAATGTTGAAAGAGAGGAAGGAGAGGGACTAGAAGTTTATGCAGTCAAAGGCAGAAATCCTCCCGAAAAAGATTCGGGCAAATATAAAGGGAAACGAAAAGCCGAGGATAATGATGATGGACTAAAGCGATCACAAAAAGAACCGAGATTCACTTCTTATTCAAAGATGGGTGAAACTTTGGAGCGGAACTACTAGGACACCGGGGGCAAGTTCCTTATTGAAAGCCAATGAGGAGGCATCCGACCAACAATGAAGGAAAATCAGACAAGTACTGCTTATTCCATGAGCTAAGCGTGCATAATACCAATGATTGCAGGCATTTGAGGGATGAGATAGAAGGGCATATTCGGGATGGCATGCTACTACAATACGTAAGGCGGCGAGCCATGACGGTGGAGCAGGAATGATCACCACCTACACCTACTGGGAACGGCTCAGGATCGAGGCGTCAGCTTGTCATCAACTGATTTAAATAACGACGAATAAGTGGAAAACTCCACGTCAACACGATTAAGTCATTTACACATGTACAGGATCATGAACGATCCTCAGGCATGCGCTGATACGAATATAAATCGCATCAGTGTAGGGGTTTGCACTTTGACATCTCTGTTTTGCTTTTGTTTTCTATTTCTCATGTTTGGACTTGAATCTGTTGGACATTTTTGTTGGAAGAATCATTTTGAATGCAAATCTTCTATTTGTGATTCCATAATGGCTAAGCTACTTATATATGTACGGGACCGTGAACGGTCCTCAAGCATGCTCTGAGATGGCGATAAACCACCATAACAAACAACTCAGAAACTCAGGAACATGAAATCTAACATTAATGATACTAAGTCCCCCCCCCCCCCCCCCGAGCACACACAATTCACCTTGAACGACACCCAACCACGAAGGGTCACAATTTGTCTCAAGCGGCACCCGACCGCGAATGGTCATAATTCGCCACGAACGACACCCGACCGTGAACGGTCACAAATCGCCGCGAACAGAACCTGGATCGCGAACGGTCATCATTCGCCGTGAATGGCACTCGACATCGAACGGTCACATATCGCTCGAAACGGCATAGGATTGCGAACGATCACTATTCACAGTCAGACAAGATTATCAATTTCTTTTCTGGTCATTAACAGAATATGAACATCTAGCTTATCGAACTACAAAACACACCTTCCTATCGCAAGGCATGTTTTGGGGGGCAAGTGTTATCTCGTCTTTTGGCAAGGTCCTGACACTAAAAAGTTGACTAGAAATCAAGAACAGTTAGTCCCAAACATTGGTTATACACTGTTTCGCTATGGATATCGACGAATTTTGTCTGAGTCCAGATCGGGCTACAATTGACAAGACATGACAAGCAAAACTATGAAAGCCAACGTTCCAAATTTCAGATCAATCAGAGTTCTTATGCTTAATATATGATCGATGCAATTCAAGCAATCAACTGAAGGGTTTTGTTCGTATCCATCAAGCCTCAACTGTTCGTATCCATCAACTGAAGGGCCTTGTTCGTATCCATCAAGCCTCAACTGTTCGTATCCATCAACTGAAGGGTCTTGTTCGTATCCATCAAGCCTCAACTGTTCGTATCCATCAAGCCTCTACTGTTCGTATCCATCAACTGAAGGGCCTTGTTCGTATCCATCAAGCCTCAACTGTTCGTATCCATTAGCTATATTGGTTCGTATCAATCAAGTGGTTGTTATTTCATATCCATCACGATCGAGTACTAACAGTGCAACATCGATCGATACGAATAGTGCAACAGCAATCGATATGAACAGTGCAACAGTGATCGAGTGCGAACAGTGCAATAACGATCGAGTGGGAAAAGTGCAACAACGATCGAGTGGGAACAGTGCAACAACGATCGAGTACGAACGGTGCAACAACAATCGAGTGCGAACAGTGCAATAGCGATCGACACGAAGGAGACAACCTTCGAATAACATGAATTTGCATCGATCATATCTCACAATCTACCAGTCCAAATTCTATGAAATTTTCAATGGAGTTCACTACAACCTAAAGAATGTTCATACTCGATTTCAACTCGATTGGGAAAAATCTTGATCGTTAGTATCGATCATGAATCGAGTCAAAATCGCATGGGATCGATCGCGTGGGACCGCATATGTGCCTGAAGAGGCCTTTCGAGATCTGAGGGAGATATTTGCATCCTACACCTATAAATAACGTCCTAGAGCCTACAGAAAAGGGACTTTGTCTCTTCTATGTCCAGACTCTACAGGATTCATCATTGTACTCGGATTTGGCTGTTGTATTCAGTTGTAACTCATTGTAATCAGCAAGCAAACTTCAATAAAATTGTCAACTTCAAAGTGGACGTAGGCCGGATTACCGAACCACTATAAACTCTGTGTTCTTTACTGCTTTCATCTTAATTTTCTGAGTGTTCTTCATTTTTAATTCTCTACGTACTTGTTATCTATGATTGTGAACTGGTGCTTTCATTGGCAATTTGGTGTTTGTGACCAATTTTAGCACAAACAGGTGCATGGATTTGAAATGGAATAACATTATGGTGCACCACTCTCCGGCGATGGTATATCGAATACCAGCCACGGTGATCCCATTTTAATGTAAATTTGCACGTGATGAAAATACGAAGGGTAAAAAACTTCCAAGACCCGATTGAGCTTCGGATAGTCTTTTTTGGGTATGAAACTATCCATTGATGGCTTAAAGCAGTCAAAGCTGTAGAACTCATAGAGAGCTTCATTTTTATTAGTTATGGCTCCTATACTCTAAACGAGCCAATAGTTATGGCCATCCGAAGAATCGATGTCCACAGGGTGCAACATCTACGGTGCTTTGTGCAACAACCTTCCAAAATGTCGAAACAGTTCCGTACGACTTTTACAAATGGGTGCATGGAACTAAAATGGAAAAGTACCATGGAGCACCACTCTACAGCGATGATAAATCGAAGACCAGCCATGGTGATCCCATTTTAACGTAAAATGCACATGAAGAAAAACGAAGGGTATAAAACTTTTGAGATCCGATTGAGGTTCGGATAGTCTTTTTTGGGTATGAAACTATCTATTAATGGCTTAAAACCATCAAAGCCATAGAACTGATCGAGAGCTTTGTTTTGACTGGTTATGGCTTCCATAACTCTAAACGAGCCAAAAGCTATGGCCGTCCGAAAAATCAATATCCATAGCGTGCAACGTCTGCGGTGCAATGTGCAACTTCCGTCCAAAAAGCTGAAACAGTGTCTTACGACTTTTAGAGATGGGTGCATGGATTTGAAACAGAACAGTACCGTGGTGCACCACTATCCAGCGACGGTAAATTGAAGATCAGCCGCAATGATCCAGTTTAAACGTAAAATTGCACGTGACGAAAAAACGAAGGGTAAAAAACTTTCAAGATCCGATTGAGATTCAAATAGTTTTTTATATGAAACTATCCATTGAAGGCTTAAAGCCATCAAAGCCGTAGAAATCATGAGAGCTTCATTTTGAGTGGTTATGGCTCCCGTAACTCTAAACGAGCCAACTATTATGGCCATCTGAAGAATCAATATCCATAGGGTGCAACATCTATGATGCAAGGTGCAACTTCCGTCCAAAATGATGAAACAGCGCCGTATGAATTTTAGAAATGGTTGCATGGAATTGAAATGGAACAGTACTACGGTGCACCACTCTCCGACGATGGTAAATCGAAGACCAGCCACGGTGATCGCGTTTTACAATAAAAATCCACGTGGCGAAAAAACGAAGGGAAAAAAAACTTCCGAGACCCGATTGAGGTTCGGATAATCCTTTTGGGTATGAAACTAATCATTGATGGTTTAAAGCTGTAAAGCCGTAGAACTTACAGAGAGCTTTATTATGACTTGTCATGGTTCCGCTAACTCTGAATGAGCAAACAGTTATGCCCGTCCGTCGAATAGATATCCACAAGGCGCAACATCTATGGTGCATGTTACAACATCCGTCCAAAATGCCAAAAAAGTGCCGTATGACATTTAGAAATGGATGAATGGATTTGAAATGGAACAATACCATGGTGCACCATTCTCCAGCTACAGCAAATCGAATACCAGCCGCGGTGATCCCGTTTTAACGTAAATTTGCATGTGATGAAAATACGAAGGGTAAAAAACTTCCAAGACCCGATTGAGCTTCGGATAGTCTTTTTTTGGTTGTGAAACCATCCATTGACGGCTTAAAGCAGTCAAAGCCATAGAACTCACAGAGTTCTTCGTTTTTATTGGTTATGGCTTCTGTAGCCCTAAACGAGCCAACAGTTATGGTCGTCCGAAGAATCGATATCCACAAGGGGCAACATCTACGGTGCATGGTGCAACATCCATCCAAAATGCCAAAACGGTGCCGTATGACTTTTTGAAATAGGTGCATGGATTTGAAATGGAAGATACCGTGGTGCACCACTCTCCGGTGATGATAAATCGAAGACCAGCCACGGTGAACCCGTTTTAACGTAAAATGGACGTGACGAAAAAACGAAGGGTAAAAAAATATTCAAGTCTCGATTGAGATTCAGATAGTCTTTTTTGGATATGAAAGTATACATTGACGGCTCAAAGCTATCAAAGCCGTAGAACTGATAGAGAGCTTCGTTTTGACTGGTTATGGCTCCCATAACTCTAAACGAGCCAACAGTTATCGCCGTCCGAAGAATCGATATCCATAGGGTGCAACATCTTCGATGCAAGGTGCAACTTCCGTCAAAAATGCCGAAACAGCACCATACGACTTTTAGAAATTGTTGCATGGAATTGTAGAGGAATATTACCATGGTGCACCACTGTCCAGGGATGGTAAATCGAAGACCAGCGACGGTGATCCCATTTTACCGTAAAAATCTAAGTGACGAAAAAACGAAGGGTGAAAAACTTTCGAGACCTTATTGAGGTTCAGATAGTCTTTTTTGGGTATGAAACTTACCATTGATGGCTTAAAGCTGTGAAGCCGTATAATTGATAGATAGCACCATTTTTACTGGTTATGGCACCCGTAACTCTAAATGAGCAAACAGTTATGCCCGTCCGAAGAATCGATATCCACAGGGTGCAACATCCATCCAAAATGTCGAAACAGTGCCGTATGACTTTTAGAAATCGATACATGGATTTGAAATGGAACAATACGATGGAGCACCACTCTCCTGCGATGGTAAATCTAATACCTGCCAAGGTGATCCCGTTTTGAAGGAAATTTTCATGTGACGAAAAAACGAAGGGTAAAAAACTTCCAAGACCGGGTTGAGCTATGGATAGTCTTTATTGGGTATGAAACTATTCATTAACGGCTTAAAGCAGTCCAAGCCGTAGAACTCATAGAAAGTTTCGATTTTATTAGTTATGGATCCTGTAACTCTAAATGAGCCAACAGTTATGGCCGTTCCAAGAATCGATATCCACAGTGTCCAACATCTACGGTGATGGTGCAACATGGGTCCAAAATGGCGAAACAGTGTCGTACGACTTTTAGAAATGGGTGCATGGATTTGAAATGGAAGAATACCGTGGTGCACCACTCTTCAGCGATGTTAAATTGAAGTCCAGCCACGGTGATCTCGTTTAAATGTTTAAATCCACGTGATGAAAAAACGAAGGGTAAAAAAAACTTTCGAGACCCGATTGAGGTTCGGATAGTCTTGTTTCGATGTGAAACTATCCATTGACTATTTAAAGCTTCCAAAGCTGTAGAACTAAGAGAGAGCTTCATTCTGACTGGTTATGGCTCCCGTTACTCCAAACCATCCAACAATTATGGCCGTCCGAAGAATCGATATCCACAAGGTGCAACATCTACGGTTCATGGTGCAACATCCGTCCAAAATGCCAAAACAATGCCGTATGACTTTTAGAGATGGGTGTATGGATATGAAATAAAACCATGGTGTAGCACTATCCAATGATGGTAAATCGAAGAGCAGCCACGGTGATCCCGTTTTAACATAAAATTGCACGTGATGAAAAAACAAAGGGTAAAAAACTTTCGAGATCCGATTGAGGTTTGAATAGTCTTTTTTTGTTATGAAACTATCCATTGACGGCTTAAATCTGTCAAAGCCGTAGAAATAATAGAGAGCTTTGTTTTGAGTGGTTATGGCTTCCGTAACTCTAAACGAGCCAACTGTTATGGCCGTCCGAAGAATTGATATCCACTGGGTGCAACATCTACCGTGAAAGGTGCAATATCCGTCCAAAATGCCGAAACAGTGCCGTACAACTTTTAGAAATAGGTGCATGAAATTGAAACAGAATAGTAACATAGTGCACCACTCTCCAATGACGGTATAACGAAGAGCATCCATGGTGATCTCGTTTTACCGTAAAAATCCACGTGACGAAAAAATGAAGGGTGAAAAACTTGCAAGACCCGATTGAGATTCAGATAGTCTTTTTTGGTATGAAACTAACCATTAATGGCTTAAAGCTATCAAAGCCCTAGTACTCACAGAGAACTTCATTCTGATTGGTTATGACTCTTGTAAATCTAAATAAGCCAATTGCTATGGCCGACCGAAGAATAGATATCCATAGGGTGCAACATCTACGATGCAAGGTGCAACATCCGACCAAAATGCCGAAACAGTGCTGTATGACTTTTAGAAATATGTGCATGGAATTGAAATATCGTGCACATCTCTCCAATGATGGTAGGTCGAAGAGCAGCTGTTTGTACCAAAATTGGGCACAACACTCTTCGGAAGTTTTTGATGAGATAACAGTGAAGAATATAAATTTAAAATGAAGATTATCTAATAAAAACTCCAACTATCAGGAATGTAAATACACAGACAAGCGATTTAGAGTGGTTCGGTGTGTTGCCTACGTCCACTACGATGTTTTTGCGACTTTATTGATTGTCATTTAACAATTACAAGTGATTACAGCAAACAACAACAAAATACAACTTGGAATTCGAATTCAACAGCAAGAGTGAGATGCAAAGCTCGATCCGGCAGAGTCTGGGCACTTAAAGAATCAAAAGATCCTTCTTTTGTAGGCTCTGGGGCTCTATTTATAGACGTAGGACGCTGATATCTCGCTCAAACTTCGGGAGACTCATTCTGGCACGTGAGGGGGCACACGCGAACGATCCTGGTGAGTTTCGTCTCGATCCGTGATCGATACGAAATCAATTCGTATCGATCATGATCGTGTCCAATGGAGCTGAAACTTGGTGGAAGCAATCTTTGGCTTGCACGTAATCTATTGTGAAAATTTCATAGCATTTGGATCAGTGGATTTTGAGTTATGGTCGATACGAAATTGGATTTTTCACTGCATTGCTTCCTTCGAATCGATCAATTCGAAACTCAGTGATGCACGTGACCTAGTGGCTATGTGGCGTGCACTCCTCACATCGATCCACTCTTTGCTCCGGTTTGACCGTTTCGACTCCATCAATCTCGCCTTGTTTGTATCGATGGCCGTTATCTAGTTCGTGTTGATGGATACGAAGTAGTGATAACTCGATGGATTCGAACAACAATAACATTGATGGATACGAACCAATGGAGGCCATTGGTTATGAACAGGACTTTCCTCGATGGATACGAAGTAGGCTTAGGCCAATCGATACAAAATGCATGCTCTGCAGAAGGATTCGTACGAGATCGAGTTTAGCCAAGGCTTATTGATGGATACGAATGAGATCGAGTCGAAATTAGGCTTCTTAATGGATTCAAACCCGTCGATGCGAAGTTGATGGATACGAATTGAGACGTGATGATGGATACAGACTCTATCGATACAAAGTTAAGCTCTCCAATGGATACGAAAATGTGGCTTTTTACTTCAACTTGCATCGATCATACCTTGAGCATATGTACTCGGATTGACTTGAAATTTGGAATGCTAACTTCCATGGCTTAGTTCGTCACGTCTCGTCATTTGTAGCTTGATCCGGACCCGGACAAAATTCATTGTCATCCACAATAAATCAGAGCGTACTCGACATCCGGGACGAATGTTCCCTAGTTCTTAATCAGTTACTTGATATCTCGGCCTTTCCAAAAGGCGGGATAACATTAGTCCAGACTCTGTCGGATCGAGATTTGTATCAAACTCTTGCTGTTGAATTCGAATTCCAAGTTTTATTTTACTGTTGTTTGTTGTAATCACTTGTAATCGTCAAAAGAGAATCAATAAAGTCGTAAAAACTTCATAGTGGACGTAGGCAACATGCCGAACCACTCTAAATCGCTTGTCTGTGCATTTACGTTCCTGATAGTTGGAGTTTTTGTTAGATAATTTTCATTTTAAATTTATATTCTTCACTGTTATCTCTTGAGAAATTTTCGAAGAGTGTTGTGCCCAATTTGTTACAAATACTTTGGTGCTTTCATTGAGAGGTGAACTCAGATTTTCTCCTGCTCCTTGGATCTATCGTCGATACTAGATTGCATAAATCTAAGAGAGAGATCCAAATCACTAGCTCGAATTCCTTCCATTCTATTCAGATTTGCGTAAAGTCTAAGAAAGGAATTCGGCCCTCAAGATGGTTAGCACAAGAACCACATCCAACGTTGGCGATCAGGAAGGCCGGGATAGACAAAATCCCACGCAGTTGCCACTAACCAACCTGAACGCAACCGGACCCTCAGACTCACAAGGCCCGGTTACCAGGCAGGAGTTCCAGTTGCTGCTACAGGAACAAACATAGAGTCGGCGACAATTGACAGAACAACTGCGTGCAAATGCTGAGCTGACCAACCTGCTAAACCGCCAGAAGCATAGAAGGCATATAAGAGATCAAGTCTCTCACTCCTCCATAGAAAGTTCTGCCTCATCTGGCTACAACCAGAGATCCGTTCGTCCTCGACCAGACGAAGGTCATGCATAGGCCATCGCACATCAGCCCACCTTGACTATTGGACAGCTGAGGGTTGGTCCATCGGCTAGCTTTCATACTGGACCCTCGTCCCGAGGAGGAACTGTCCCTTAGTACAACGCAGATAACCATGCCACCGCTACTGCAGTTGACATAGGGGTTGATGCCAGAAATCAACACGGACGTACTACTGATCCTTACGACCCAGAAGACGTTGAGCCAAGGAGGCGACACTTGGACCGTCGACAGCGCCCAGTCCAACCTCGCAATGTGGAACCCGACCACACTTTGGCCCAACGAGCGCAAAACGTTGCAATGCCAGACCTTTCGACCATGATTAGGCAGATGATTCGTGAAAGCCAGGGTCTTACCAACGACGACTGGGGAATCTCCCAAAGTCATACCCCTTTCACGGACGAGATTCTTTATGCTGAACCTCCTCGGCGATTCAGGATGCCGACGCTACAGATGTATGAAGGAAATTCAGACCCCAATCAGTATATTTTGAAATATGAGTGATCGATGAGTACAACAAGGGCCGATGAAGCAGTGAAGTGCCGTTGTTTTCCCATCTCTCTGGGGGCATTGCAACAATGTGGTTTACAAGGCTACCACCATGATCTATTTCTTCGTTTGACCAGTCGGCAACAAAGTTTGTAGAGCAGTTTCGTATGCATGTTGCTAGACCTAAAGATGTTGACACTTTATCCAGCGTTACCCAAGCCCCAGAGGAAACATTTAGACGCTATTTAGAATGGTTCCATGCAGCATGTGCAGAGATCAGTAATCCCAACGACAATTCAATTCTAATGGCACTGACTAAGGGAATTGACCCTGACTCTGAGTTTGGGAATTGGTTAGCTGGGAAGCCTCCCACGTCGTTGGACCGTTTCTATTCCAAAGCCACTCAATTCTTAAGGCGTGAGGACACAAAACAGTCTAGGAAGCAGGACGATATGAGACCCAGTAGTGAGAGGATTCAAAGTAATTTGGCAGTTAAACAATCGGGTAAGAGTTCTAGGAAAGTACAGTTGAATATACAGAACAAGCAGTCTCAGCCGAGAAACAATGATAATAAGAATAAGAAACGGGATCAAAACTGTGGCCCGCGACATAGGGCTCCAATATTTGATAACTATACACCATTGAATACGTCGCTAGAAAACGTGTATCTGCAAACTTGCAATGCTATGCAGTATAAGAAGCCTGCTCCAAAGCCGTCATCGGAGAGGCAGATTCAAACGGGGAAATTTTGTAGATTCCATGAGAGTTATGGCCACAATACTAATGAGTGTAGACATTTGCAGAACCTCATTGAGAAGTTGATCAGGGAAAAAAAGTTAGATCAGTTCGTGCGAGCGCCGCAATCTGGTGGTGCGGGCCCGTTAAACCAAAATCATACTCAGAATCAAGAAAGACAAGAGGAACCCGCTCATACGGACGGAAGATTGGTAATAAATATAGTTAGTGGTGGTCCCCATCCAGCAGACCGAAGCTGGTGGGATATGGAGTCGTATGCCGGTTCTATCAGGCATACGGACTTCTAGTGTTGTAGTAATTTTGATGAAGGGGCTCCGGCCAAACAAAAGAAAACAATGACTGATGACATCGTGTTCAGAAGTCGGAATGCAGACAGGGTCGAAAACCCCACCATTGACCCACTAGTCATATCTGCCCAGGTTGGTTCTGCTTGGATGAAGAGGATCCTTGTTGATAGTGGGAGTTCAGTAAATATTTTGTTTAAGAGAGCTTACGATCTGATGAAAATGGAAGCCAAGGATTTGAAACCTTGCCAATCTCGAATTCATGGCTTCGATGGAAGTTCCAATATATACCCACTGGAGTAGTGGAGTTTCCAGTGGAGCTGGGAGTTGGAGAATGCCGGAGAGTCCGGATATTGTAGTTTGTTGTGTTAGACATTCAGCCCCCCTCTAACGCATTTTTGGGCTGACCGACCCTCACTGAATTCAGGGCAACAATTGCCCCATGGTGTTTAACTTTGAAATTCCCGACCGATCATGGGATTGGAGTCATTCAAGGAGATTAGGCTGCTGGGAGAGCCTGTTATGTTGTTGAGTTGCGCGAGGCACAGCGAAGAGAGAAAGGAAAGGGCGTAGAGGAATCTCTCTGAGTCCGCTTTGCGAATAATTAACAATTAGTGCCTGGGCCTCGGCCTGGGCACCACAACCAATTCCAAATGGATCTTGACCCTGGAGACAATGAAAATAAGGATGAGTCTATAGAAAGTCAAGCCTCTTCGGCCAAACTGACGATCGATGTTCCGATCGTTAATGACGATGATGATGATTCGAGAATGTTAAAGATTGGGTCTCGGTTAAGCCAAGTGACAGCAGGAATTGGTTGAATTTCTCCGGGTGAATCTTGATGCGTTCGCATGGACACATTCTGACATGTGAGGGATCTCGTCGGACATCGGGAGCCACACCCTGAATATTGACCCGAGGTGTAACCCGGTCAAACAGAAAAGGCGTGGTATGGATCCAGAGAGATCTGCCACCCTTAAGGAAGAGGTCGATAAGCTCAAATCAAACGGATTTATTCGAGATGCTTTATACTCGGAGTGGGTATCCAATCCCGTACTTGTCCAAAAGCCGAATGGGAAATGGAGGACATGTGTTGATTATTTTGATCTAAATAAAGCTTGCCCAAAAGACAGTTTTCCACTTCCCAGGATTGATCAGCTTGTAGATTCAACAACTGGACACGAATTATTTTCTTTCATGAACACTTATTCCGACTACAATCAAATACCCATGCATGTACCCGACCAAGAACATACCAGCTTCATAACCGATCTGGGAATCTACTGTTATAAATTCATGCCATTTGGACTAAAGAACGTCGAAGTGGCTTACCAGCGTCTAGTCAACCGGATGTTCGCCAACCAGATTGGGAAGACCATGGAAGTTTAAGTAGATGACATGCTGGTAAAATCGCAGTTCTCCACAGATCACATCAAAGATTTGGATTCAATGTTCAACATCCTTTGAAGGTACGGGATGAAGCTCAATCCGCTAAAGTGGCACTTTGGAGTTGCATCCAGAAAGTTCCTTGGGTTCATTGTCAACACTCGAGGAATAGAAGCCAATCCAGAAAAGACATGGGCAATCAGGAACTTGCAAACTCCAAGAACAGTAAAGCATGTTCAGAGTCTCAACGGGAAGGTAGCAGCATTAAGCAGGTTCATATCGAAGTCTACCGACAAATGCATCCCTTTCTTTGATCTGATCCAAAAAAGCGAAACTTCGAATGGACTGCGAAGTATGAAGGCGCGTTCCTAGCACTGGTTCAACATCAATCCATACCGGCAATTTTATCAAAGCCTATCAACCATGAACAGTTGTATATTTCCATGGCGGTATCAGAAAATGCGATCAGTGCTGCCCTATTTCGGGAGGAAGACCGAGTGCAGAAGCTGGTCTATTATGTTAGTAAGTGACTAATCAGAGCTGAGAGAAGCTACCCAAAGCTAGAAAAATTAGCCTACTGCTTAGTCATTGCCTCGAGGAAGCTCCATCCATATTTTCAGGCTCATCCTGTCACTATGTACACCGATCAGCCGTTACGACAGGTCCTTACGCGGCCTAAGACGTCTGGTAGGTTGCTTAGGTGGAATATTGAACAAAGTCAGTTCGATATCACCTATACCCCAAGAAGAGCCATTCAGGGTCAAGTCTTAGCAGATTTTATAGCTGAGTTCACCATCCCAGAGGACTTGCCTGAGACTAGTAAATCTCTCGAATACATCTGGAAGCTGGATACGGACGGTGCATCCAACGATCGGTGCTCGGGTGCTGGGGTAGTACTTGAAACTCCCGAAGGCCGATCCATATGCTATGCTGTAAAATTTGAGTTCCGTGCGACCAACAATGAAGCCAAGTGTGAAGCTTTACTTGCTGGGTTGAAGCTAGCCTGTGATCCGAGAATTATTGCTATGGAAATTTACGGCGACTCTCAGTTAGTCGTATGCCAAGTCCGGGGTGAATACCAGGCCAAGGATCAAAGACTAATAGCTTATCTAGCTCAAGTCCAGGAAATACTTGATCAATTCGATTATTATGCCATTTTCTACATACCCCGCGAGCACAACCAGAAGGCTGATTCATTAGCCAAGTTAGCGAGTACTGACGAAGCATAGCAGATGGGACTCATTCCTGTTGAAACTTTATCTTCTAATAGCATTGATCAGATGGAAACTGATTTTATATTTGAAATCGCATCTGAAAAAGAGTCGTGGATGACCCCATATCGAAACTATATTGCGCATAAAAAAATGCCCGATCGTAGGAGTGAAAAAAGACAGATTCTTCGAAAAGCCTCGCGGTTTACCATTCATGATGGAGTCATGTACAGAAGAGGATATTCCGTTCCTCTCCTCCGATGTATCGCACACGAAGAAATCAAAAGAGTGTTACATGATGTGCATGAGGGAGAATTTGGCGATCACACCTAGGGGCAAGCCCTCGCCAAAAAAGTACTTCGATATGGATATTTCTGGCCAACTGTGAACCGTGACGCATCAGACTATGCATCGAAATATGATAAATGACAGAGGCATGCTCGAACTCCGAGAGCCCTACCTACTGAGATAACCCAAATGGTCAGTGCCTGGCCGTTTGCAATATGGGGGTTGATATCATTGGTACTCTACCTCTTGCCAAAGGAGGAGCGAAATATGCCATCGTCGCAGTTGATTAGTTTACTAAATGGGCTGAAGCTGAACATCTTGCGACAATCACGACGAAAAAAGCAATCAACTTCGTTGTTCGCAATATCATCCGCCGATTTGGTCTCCCGCATACCATCATCACTGATAACAGAGCTCAATTCGATTATGTTGAATTCAATAATTTCTACCAACGATTCCACATCCACAAGAAATTCTCTGCAGTTGCACACCCTCGGGCGAATAGCCAAGTTGAAGCTGTTAATAAGGTTATCAAATCTATTCTAAAGAAACGATTGGAAAAGGCTGGGGGCAAGTGGGTTAATTAATTACCTATGGCTTTATGGGCCTATCGAATGACTCACAAATCCACAACCGGACACACTCCCTTCTCTTTATCTTACGGTTCAGAAGCCGTAATCCAAGTCGAAATGGAAGTACCTTCACATCGTGTGACTTATTACGACCTGAAGACTAGCGCCGTATTACTCGCTAAATCTTTGGACTTACTAGATGAGAAGCGTAAAGAGGCTGATTTGAGGGCAGCCGCATATCGAAATCGAGTCGCCCGATTATACAATGCCAAAGTCCGATCACGAACCTTTGAACTTGGCGATCTCATTCTGAAAATAATTTATCCGGTCCCTTCACACATGAAGCCAAATTGGGAAGGGCCATATGTGATCACTCAAAAGCTCGGGGATGGCACATTCAAGTTATCGACCGTTGACGGTCTTACTTTGCCAAGAGCTTGGAATAGTGAAAGCCTCCGTCGCTACTACATATGACAGGCTTCATTTATCCAAATTTCCTTATATTTGCAATTTGTTTTCGCATTTCTAAATTTGAATTTATAATAAGGCAACCGACTTAGCCATGTTCTCTCATTTTAGCAACAAAATGCCATCTCTTCGAGCCAGAGCAGTGATTTATTGAATATGACGTACAACATCACGATGTATGGAGAGAAAAGTTCCATCGAACGGTGGAACTTATACAAATAGCGAGTGACTGTGATATGACCGGTCACTCACTAAATGATACCCGAGCTCGGGGGAAAGCCACTACGCTAATATCAACAGGGATTGATACACGACAATCCTTAAAACCGCCCCAAACTCCCAGAGCACGAGGTGGAGTATGAGGATTCTAAGAACGGTTTTGGAGAAGGCGGTCCCATCTACCTAACGACTCCAACCATATCCTAACCAAGTTAGAGGAGGATGGACCCGTCCATCTAACGACCTCGCTTGTTAATTTGGGGTGGATGTGATCCGACCATCTACGATCCTGATAAATCTATCGTTCCTAGAATGTGAACGACCTCCTAAAAAGTCCAAACAGATGTGACAGACCATCTGTCAGCTAACTCCAAATTCCCAGAGTGCGAATTGGATTATAAACATAAACTCTAGGTTCCCGGAGTGCGAACCAGAGTACAAACACTAACTCGAAATTCCCAGAGCGCGAATTGGAGTATAAACATCAACTCTAGGTTCCCGGAGCGCAAACTAGTCCTAGAGCGCGAATTGGTGTATAAACATCAACTCTAGGTTCCCAGAGTGCGAACCGGATTATAAACAATAACTCTAAATTCCCAGAGTGCGAATTGGAGTATACATACCGAATCAAAGTTCTCGGAGTATGAGCTGCGCTACAATCATTGATAACTCTCAAAATTCCTAAAGTGTGAAACAGATTATCGATCACAGATTATCCTAAGTCCCAAAGTGTGGACATGTGCTCAAGATTTGTGATAGGTGAGATTGACCACCATAATATAAATACTGGTTCTCGGAGTGTGGATGCGATTATTATCAGTGAACGCACACAATTGAAACCGCTCAACCTTCATTTGCTTCAACATCGATTTGGCAACATTAAACCTAGAAGGCAGAGATAGAAGTGCGATCGTCAGCCTATCACCTCAACTGGATCCCCAAGCTGAGGGCAATGCTTAAGTGTGAAACATTGACTGAAACAATACTACATCGAGTATTCAGCTTAATCTTGTGTCGCGGCTTATGTCCGTGATTTTAAAACTTGTGTATGAAATAAAATCAATTCTAGAACAGATATTCCACAAGATTACCAAGCAATCATTCAAACGTTACAACACTTAAGCGCAAAAGACATGAAAAATAGTTGAAGCAAAGAAAATAAAGTTTTATTTCAACTAACTGGAAATAAGAATTTATGTACAAGTTCTTCCAAAAAATTCCTTCAAGCGGGCGCCGAATCCGCGTCTATACACGACCTAATAAAGCAAAAGTAAACTCCTATCTACCCCAAAAGTGTGCCTAAGGAATCTATCTATTCCTTCTTCTTTCTCGACTTTTTCTTCAGTGTGGAGCCATGGGCATCGCTAACAATCTTTCGTTTCGAACTTTTCTCTTTAGGCAGGGAATCTCTGGAAGAATGCATAATGTCGATCTCTTCCTCCGAACTCAAGTCTACGGGGATGCTCTCTTTAAGAGGAGTCGGAGGAACTGGATCTACAACCGGGGGTGGAGTAGACACTCTAGTATCAACCAGTGTCGCCCCGGGTGATATCATCCTAAGTGGAGTCGGACCTGACGTCGTCACTCCACCCTCAGAATCACCACCGTGAGCCGCTGCCTCCATCTCAACATTAATTTCGGCCAATATCTCTGCTTCTCGAATAGCATGAGCTTCGCTGTGGGCAGCAGCGGACTGTGACGAAGCACTAGAAGCAGGCGGGAACGCACCAACGAACGACATGTCCGCAAAAGGGTTGCTGTGTCGACCCAAGAGCTCATTCATCATCTGCTCGTCAAAAGAAATTGAGCTCCCCTGTGTCATCTCAATCGGCGCGACTGCAGTCGTGGTGATCGCCTCAGTAATGATGGCCTCCTGCACTTGATGTAAATCTTGGATTGCAGGAGGCGCTGTCAATGTAACTTCACTCACTGGACAAGGAAGAAAAGAAGTTGTTAGAACACACTTCAAAAACAAGCCCTTCACTTCAAAACACATGAAATTTGTCCAGAGTACCTTCCTCAGTTCGGCTTGCGGTTGGATGAACATCTTCAGGTGAATGCTCCCTAATAGGAGATTGGCGTGGCTGCTCAGAGTGATAGGCTGGGACAGGCTGGGGCTCGGTCACTGGAGTGGGATCAGATCGATATGAAGTTATAATCTCAGAACTTGTAGCAGAGTGCTCGACTTCGGAACCTTCCCCAATTTCTAAGTGCTGGGTGCTTAGTCTCTCTCTTGCATGAGAGATCATAGAATCATGGAGAACATTCTTTTCATCTTCGCTCAATATTTGATTCTCCAGCTCAAATTTGTCGAGGGCACCACCCAATAGCACCGCCTTCTCATCTTCGACTAGCAAATTCGAGGCGTCGTATAGATATGTGGAGTAATCGTCGAGCCTTGCCAAGTTCCCGTGTCTCAGTGCGTTGGCGTTATAAGTGACGAGAAGCTCCTCTATGTCCACCTCAAGCCTGGTCTCTGCTTGTCGAACCTTCTCATCAACTCCGACCACCACCTCGCGGACGTTTTCCATGGCCGCATCTCTTTCCCTCCGGAGCACCACTGCTTGATCGCACGCTTCCTGTGCGGCAACGTTAGCAGCTTCCTTTTCCTTTATGATTTCAGAAAATTTGGATTTAAGCTCATTAAGATCTTTAAGGGCTGCATCCCGCTTAGAGGTAACGATGGTGTTCCTGTGGCCCATATCCTCTACTGTAGCATTGTGCTCCCGCTTCATCCTATCCATCACCGCTTGGGCCTTGTCGGCTTTCTTAAGAGCCTCGATCTCAGATTTGCGAGAAGGCTCGGCCCCACTATTGAGTGCTTGAATAATTTTTTCTTTTTGACCGTGTTCTTTCTCTAGCATTTCAATCACGACTGCTCGATCAAAGGCCACTTTTGATGCTTTTTTTGTGGTCTTCGACCACTCCTGATACTGGAAAAATATATCTGCGATATAATCGTGCACCGTGGATTCGACCGATGCCGGTACCCTTTTTAAACGCGAGGGGAAGACAAATCTATCAAAAAAAATGTCGGGGAAATCCTTTTTCAGTTGAGCGAGCCTCATCGCACCTTCCCCAGTGGGCTCGACAAGGGCCTGTGTGGTGGTTGAAGGGTCTAATACCTCAGTTTGGCGATGAGACTCGGACCGTGAAGAATGGGAAGACTGCCTGTGCCGTGAAGTCTTTGAGGGCCTTGAAACATGAATCGAAGGCCGTGCGGGAGTTTTGGGAGGGGGTGTGCGTGATCGAGAACGACGTACATATCCCCTATCCCTATCAGTCCATTCCTGGCTGGAATATCCTTGAACATAATCCCGATCTCCTTCCCTCCTACGTGATTCATAGTATGTTGAAGATCGACGTTTGTTGCGCAGGCTACCAAGCATCGAGCTTTGACCAGACATGGTACTTGCAAATCAAAACAGAGACAAAAGTAAGTAATCTTTCACAGTAGGCGTATTACATTCAGAAATCGTGTTGTGCCGTGAGTATGAATGTGTGTGCAACCACCCGACCAATCAGATGTGTCAACCACGCTAGTGGGCAGAGACTCGCTTAAATCTAAGGCTTGTGGGAGTTTATCCAGTCCCGCATCATGTTGCAAGGACACATCGTCCGAAACTAGGAGATCAGCGAGCCCTTCATAAAGATTCTCTGTTCTTGGGGAAGACATCTCCGAGATTCTAATTCCGGAGGCGGGCCGAGACATGATCATAGATTTCCATCTCCCATTTTTAGATGGCTTAAAAACGGCTGTCTTGCCTTTTCTCTGCTCTTCAATATCCTAGGCTACATCCACAGGTTCGCCCAATGGTTCCTCGTCGGTGAGAGTTTTCTCGGAGTCAGCCTCCTCGATTATAACAACTCTAGGCTTTTTTCATTTAACTCGTTCCTTTAAGACAGTTCTTAATGCACCGTCGAGCCTTGTACTTTGTCTACGCTTGATCAGCCCAAGAGTTTTGAGATTCCTATCCGTCAGGACCAAGTCAATATTCATATCTTTGCCTGGGACCTCTTGAAGAACCCGAACTATCTCCTTGTAATAACCACCTTTGGGTCGCTGAATTATCGCTGTAAAGAAAAAGAGAATATGAGTTGGGTTTCATTTGCAACTGTCTTGCCGACTGCTCGAAAAGATAGCAATACTCACGTCGAAATAGCCATAGCCTGGCAAATCCTGGGGGGCATCTAACATAGAACCACTCCGTCTTAAAGTAGCTCAGCCTGATCCAAGACCCCGAAATTAGTTGGTAGTTTCTTACCGCCTCTAAGAATGTGAAAGATGGACTATCAGTTCGACTCTTGAAGTTAAACAGGTACCTAATCTCGGTCGGGTTTGGTGGTCGATAGAGGTACTCCATAAATGCAATGAACAAGCTATTGAGTAAGGCATATCCATTCGGGTGTAGCTGAGAGGCGGCGATCCCTAGAAAAGACAACACTTCTCTTATATATTGATTGAACAGAGGGAGCATCCCGGCTGCGCATGCATGGCGATTGAATGCGGTATATCCCTCCGGTGGATTGTGCGGTCTATCGCTTAGTCTTGGCAATAATACGTCATCAATCGACAGACCATGCCTTAAGCATATTCTCCCTAGCATATCTTCAGAAATATGAGACGAGACAGAGTCTGGCGGATTGTTGATTAAGGATGCATCGGGTAATTCGTCCGGGGCCGGACAGATTACTTCGGCCTCGATGTCCGGTATTTCAAGTCTGGGAGGATTTGAACTCTGAGTTTCCCGTGGCTGCAAGCTTGAAGTTTCCATAACTAGCTAACTCATGAGAAACCATCATTAGACGACAAAGAGCCCGTGTGTTCCCCTCATGTAAAGTGTGTGTTGTGCAGTGTAGTGCTGTGCATTACTCAGATAAATTTCGCAGAGTTAGAGGAAAGTTGGCAAACGATGAAGATAATCGGATTCTAGTTGGTAATGATCGTCATCGCTGACCGTCATCACCAAATCATCAGATGTTAGCAATCGATCCGAATTGAAGTTGTTATGGTTCCATCGACGAGCTTCGAAAGGTAGTCAAGCATGTAGTTTAACGGTCAAGTCTATATATGGGCGAATGAAGCTCGTCGGAATTGTGCTAAAAAGTGTTCAAAATTTCGTATCCATCATGGGATGGATTCGAATCAGTCACGGGAAGTTTATTCATAGTGGTCAAGATCTGAATTTCGTATCGTTCAACGGGGGCATACTTCGAATCGATCATCAGAATTCGAGTTCGTATCGATCAGGAAAGACAGCTTTGAATCGATCCCTGGTAGTTAGATTCGTATCGGTCAGGAAACCCACGGCTTCACATCGGTCACGTTCGATTCGATGCTTATCGTATCGATCATGAGAATAAGATTCGTAACGATCTGAAGCCGAGGATTTCGAAATGATTGCTTGCTTAATTCTCGCATCGATCGTTACCGATCGACACAATCTGCCACCATCACCATCGATATGAGCTATAACGTCTCCGTTAGGATATTCCTGGGATCGATGCCAAATCTAAGAAAAAACATCATTGCCTGCATCGACTCGAACACAAGTCCCCAGATCGACACGAAACACAGATCGATTTATTTTTTCCACTCTTTCTTCCCCAATCAACAGAGACATCGCCATGGCCATTTTCGACCAAGCTTTGACACAGATCCAACCTTAAAGGTTGCAAGAATGGATAATCGATGAATACGGTGTGGATCTGAGATTCAAACCTCGTCGTTTGGATTTAGTTGCAACCGGTTCATTACCTAAATTGAAGTTGAAATTCGAAGGATTGGAAGAGTGAATCTGATCGATTCGAAAGCACTACGTGTTTCCTTTTCTTTCTCGAAGAACGTGGATCGATGTGAAAGTAAAAAATAGGGGGTGCGACAATAAAAAGTAAAAAAAGTGAAAATGGTCGAAGTCTTGAGTATTTATATGGAACCTAGGGAGAGACTGGGTCGATTCGCCTCCCAGTCAACTTGACCGGTCGTAACCGATCGACCCACGAGTCGATTCGAATGCTCTGCTCGAATCCATCGGTCCTTGCCTTCATCGTGGCGAAGTTACCACCAGGGGTTTATCGTTTCAAGACTACAATTCGTTTCGACTGGTTCGGCTCCATCCACAACGCGCCGATGTGAACTGTGCCATTCGAATCCATCATGTCACAGCATCCAGAAGCCAACTTTCATCGATATGAATTATGAATCGCTTATTCATATCAAACCACAGAAACCATCGATATGAAATGGTGATTCGTATCCGTTAATGCCAAACATATCGATACGAGAACAACCTTTCAAACTTCTATGTAGATCCAGGAGAGGATCAATACGAAGGAACGTCCAAAAAACAACAATCGAGCGTTGTAACAACTCAAGTTTCACTTTGCTTCAGGAGAGGATTGATGCGAAATTCGGTACAAGAAAACTGACAACAATTCGTGAACATGCGACGTTAACAAGAGTCAGACCAACATATGTACATATATGTCAAACTAATATCCCATTTTCAGCATTAACAGGGATTGGATATTCATTTAATAATGATTACGGCGACAAACAGCTAAACTCTAATCATGCAACAATCAGTTGCTGCGACGCAGGGTTACAGCTTTCAATGAAAGAGCAATGACTGTTCAAAGTGAAGACTTTGACTTCTCAAAGCACATCATGTTTCCACAATACGTACTTTGGGGGAAAAATGTTATCCCGCCTTTTGGCAAGGCCGAGATATCAAGGAACTGATTAAGAACTAGGGAACATTCATCCCGGATGTCGAGTACGCTTTGATTTATTATGGATGACGATGAATTTTTTTCGGGTCCGGATCGAGCTACAACTGACGAGACGTGACGAACTAAGCCATGGAAGTTAGCATTCCAAATTTCAAGTCAATCCGAGTACGTATGCTCAAGGTATGATCGATGCAAGTTGAAGGAAAGAGCCACATTCTCGTATCCATCGGAGAGCTTAACTTCGTATCGATAGAGTCCGTATCCATCATCACATCTAAATTCGTATCCATTAACTTCGCATCGATCGGGTTCGAATCCATCAAGAAGCCTAATTCCTACCCGATCTCATTCGTATCCATCAACAAGCCTCGGCTAAACCCGATCTCGTACGAATCCATCGGCAGAGCATGCATTTCGTATCGATTGGCCCAAGCCTACTTCGTATCCATCAAGTGTCTGCTTGGCTCGTACCCATCGAGGAAAGTCCTTTTCATAACCATCGGTTTCCATTGGTTCGTATCCATCAATGTTATTGCTGTTCGAATCCATCGATTTATCACTACTTCGTATCCATCAACACGAATTAGATAACGGTCATCGATACAAACTACGCGAGATTCATGGAGTCGAAACGGTCAAACTGGAGAAAAGAGTGGATCGAAGCGAGGAGTGCGCGCCACATTGCTGCTAGGTCACGTGCATCACCGAGTCGAATTGATCGATTCGAATTAACGGATTCGAAGGAAGCAATGCAGTCGAAAATCCGATTTCGTATCGATCATAACTTAAAATCCACTGATCCAAATGCTATGAAATTTTCGCTGGAGATTACGTACAAGCCAAAGATTGCTTCCACCAAGTTACACCTCCATTGGACATGATCCTGATCGATACGAATTGATTTCGTATCGATCACGGATCGAGACAAAACTCTCCAGGATCGATCGCGTGGGCCCCCTCACGTGCCAGAACGAGTCTCCCAAAGTTTGAGCGCGATATCTGCCTCCTAAGCCTATAAATAGAGCCCCAGAGCCTACAGAAGAAGGATCTTTTGATTCTCAAGCACCCAGACTCTGCCGGATCGAGATTTGCATCACACTCTTGCTGTTGAATTCGAATTCCAAGTTGTATTTTGCTGTTGTTTGCTGTAATCACTTGTAATCATTAAAAGAGAATCAATAAAGTCGCAAAAACTTCATAATGGACGTACACAACACGCCGAACCACTCTAAATCGCTTGTCTGTGTTTTTACATTCCTGATAGTTGGAATTTTTGTTAGATAATCTTCATTTTAAATTTATATTCTTCACTGTTATCTCTTCAAAAACTTTCGAAGAGCGTTGTGCCCAATTTTGGTACAAGCAGCAGCCACGGTGATCCCTTGTTAACGTAAAAATGCACATGGCGAAAAAACGATGGGTAAATGTTTGCACCAAAATTGGGCAACACCCTTTGGGAGTTTTTGAAGAGACAATAAATGAAGAATTTGAATTGGAAATAAGGACTATCTAACAAAAACTCCTAGTTACAAAAAAGTAAACTGCACAGAAGACAAGGATTTAGAGTGGTTCGGCTATGCGCCTACGTCCACTATGAAGTTTTATCACTTTATTACTTAATACTTGAAGATTACAAGTGTTTTTAAGCAAATTACAGCAGAGAATGGACTTAAATTCGAAATTAGCAGCCAAGGAGGTGGTATGGAGTGATCCTGGCAGCGTTTAGGCTTATTCTTCTTCTCCAAATTCTCCGACCCCTTTTCTGAATGACCAGGGGCTCTATTTATAGGTGTGGAAGGCCAAAATCCCGCCTAAAGCTCAAGGAGGTTGCCTGGCACGTGAGGGGGGCCCATAAGCCCGCGTTCTCGGAGTCCGTTTTCGGTTTGGGATCGATTCGAAGTGAACTTCGAATCGATAAAAAATGCATCCAATCGAGGCGAAATTTGGTGTGGACATTCTTCAACATGTATGCAAGCTTCTGTGAAAATTTCATGGCATTTGGATCATGGGATTGAGAGATATGATCGATTTAAGATTGCGTCTTCGTGTACCCTGTTCGCTTCGACTCCACTTATTGATTCATTCGAATCCATACGGTTCGAATCCATGGGTTCGAATCCATATGGTTCGACTCCATATGGTTCGAATCCATGCTTTTGTATGCGAAGGTAGTGACGTGGCATACTGTGTGGATGGATTCGAAGCCGATGGATGCGAGGCCGATGGAGTCGAAGTTGATGGATTTGATGAATGTACCGGCTGATGGATTCGAGGCTAGGTGAAGTCGTCGATTCGAAGCGCATTCATCTCCGATGGATTCGAAGGGAGGCGCGCCCCTGATGGATTCGAAGTAGGGAGTACTTTTAGATGGATTCGAAGTGAAGGCTTGCATGGTGGACTCGAAGCAACTGCACCTCTCATGGGTTCGAGGTGACATGCGTCTTGATGGATTCGAAGGAAGGTCAGGGGATGGTTTCGAATTTCGCGGGTTCGAAATGGACGAATTCGAATCAATGTGGAGGTGATGGGTTCGAACCAAGCAACATTCCTCTCTTTCAACCTTGAATCCATCATAACTTGAGCATACGACCTTGGATTGACTTGAAACTTGAAATGCTGGTTCCTATGACTTTGATCATTATGTCTTGTCGATTTTGGCCCAATCCGGGCTCGGAAAATATTCATCGATATCCATAGCGAAGGGGAGTACGATCAATCTCTGAGGTGAACTGTCTTCTGTTTTTGACCAGTCTTTTGATATCACGGCTTTGCCAAAAAGCGGGATAACATTTTTCCCCCCAAAGTACGTCTTGTGGGAACACGACGTGCTTTGAATAGTTTCCATCTCTTTCTGAAAAATCATTGCTCTCTTTTCGCTGAGACTCATACGCCGTATTGTTGTAACTTTGCCTTGATAAGATTGATTGCTGTATAATTGCGCTTAGTCGTTGGCTGTTGTAGTCGCAACAGGATGAGTGTTTGATTCCTGTAAATGTTTAAAATCGAATGTTAGTTTGATATGTGTGCATATGTATTAGTTTGACCCCTATTAACGTCGTGCATTCACGAGTTATGTTGGTTCCTGTTTGCTGCTGAATTCCGTATCGATTTTCTCCTGAATCGATTCTGGATTCAAGTCAAAGTGTTGTTTTTATGGTTGCCTATGATTATACTCTTGTATCGATCCTTTCCTGAATCGGTATACGAGGTAGACGAGTAACCTTTTACATTCGAAACGACTTCGTCCGTTTTTATCAGTGGTTTTTGATGGATTCGAAGTTATGTTTGTATGAATCGATGGCTTTCGAATCGATGGTCCGATGGACCTTGCGCTTCGAATCGATTGGACCTTCGATTCATCCCTTGCCCATATGCTTCTTCGAATCGATGAAGCCTTGTATCGATGCCGTCTTGCTGGATTCGGAGCTTAGAAAGGAGTCGGAGCTGTGATGGATTCGAAGCAGTGATGGACTCGAAGCTTAGAAAGGATTCGAAGCTGTGATGGATCCGAAGCAGGGATGGACTCGAAGCTGTGATGGATTCGAAGCTTAGAAAGGATTCGAAGCTGTGATGGATTCGAAGTCTCTGAAGGTTTCGAAGCTGTGATGGATTCGAAGCAGTGATGGATTCGAAGCTTAGAAAGGATTCGACGCTGTGATGGATTCGATGCTTTGTGGTTTCGAAAGTTGTCATTCGAATCGATAGGGTTGTGACCTGTGGTAAGCGGTCAATATGACCTAGAGTCGAAGCGCCACTAATCCCCCTTGGAATCCATATAAATACACGAGGCCGACTCCATTTTTACTTTTTACCTTTTACCATTGCTTTAGCTGCTCCTTCGAATCGATCTCAAAGCCAAATCAAACGTTCTTTTCCACGAGTTGATCAAATTCCTCCAAGCTTCTATTTGCAATCGAACCAAGCCAGGTAACAAAGGGATTGATTCGAGTTGAGAATGACAAAAATGGAATTTTTTGGCATTGATTCAACACTTTCTTCTGGAAATCTTGAAGTGTGGCGAGATATGAACAAAGTGGGTCGATTCGATGGAACTGAGGAACGAACCCATTCGAGTCGTATCATTCAGGGTGTTGTCTTACATTGTTTCGCATCGATCCAGGGGTGAGCTCTTCGAGTTGGTTTCGAATGTGCAGCTTCGAATCGATGATTGCAGGAGAACAAGAAAAAGGCGTGCGGTGATCGATTCGAAACAGCTATATTTTGATCGATTCGAAGTTAGGTGGGGCTCCATGGATTCGAACTATTTTTGATGGGTTCGAAGGAGTTCGACTTCGATCGATTCGAAGTCAGATGGGGCTCCATGGGTTCGAACTGCTCTTGATGGGTTCGAAGGAGTTCGACTCCGATCGATTCGAAGTCAGATGGGGCTCCATGGGTTCGAACTGATCCTCCGTTCCTAGGTCTCATCGAGTCGAACTACGTGGCATTGGGGTGCGCCGATTCGAAGTTAGTCGATCCGACTCGTGTCGAATCGAGTCGATCGGTTCGAACGTTCTCGCTTCTGGAACTTTCACTCCTTCGATTTGTTCCAATATCTGAACTACGACCAACTTTAAATTGAACTCTGACGAACTTACTAAATTTTTAGCATACTTGATTCCGACGAGCTTCGGCCTTGCATGATCAAAGTTGACCTGACCTGTCTTTTTGGAGCTCGTCGATGGCACCATGACTTAAACATATATAACGAATTCATACTTGAATTGGCCAGTAGTATCTGAGTGACATGAAAGTGACGGTCAGCGATGACGGTCGTTTTCGTTTTTCGACTACAAAGTTTTGTCGTTCAGACACCATGTTCCAATCTTGTAAAATTTGCTTTAGTTATGCACTTGCACTGCACGACATATTCATATACTTCACACCGGGGAATATACGGGCTTTCTTTGTATTTAACGCTGCTTTCTCGTGAGTTAGTTAATTATGGAGTTTTCGGGTTCTGAACAACAAGAGTTACAAAGCTTGCCTCCTCCAATGCTAGAAATTCCAGAGATCCTTCCTGAAGTAATAGATCCTGCTCCGGACGAATTGCCGGAGGCCTTGCTTATCGAGGATCCCATAGACTCCGTCCGATCCAATATTTCTGGAGCATTATTGGGTCGGATATGTTCGAAACGTAACTTATCCTCGGATGACGTTTTGTTACCGGGAATTGATGATAGACCTCACAATCCACCCGAGGGCTACACTGCTTTTTATCGCCATGCCTGTGCGGCTGGAACTCTCCCTCCGTTTAACCAATATATCAGGGAGATGTTATCGTTCATTGGAATCGCTCCCGCACAACTTCATCCCAACGGGCACGCGTTGCTGAACAGTGTTT
Organism: Allium cepa; assembly: GCA_030765085.1. NCBI lineage: Eukaryota > Viridiplantae > Streptophyta > Magnoliopsida > Asparagales > Amaryllidaceae > Allium > Allium cepa. The sequence goes on from CM060943.1 coordinate 45,554,186, forward strand.
TCATTTTATTCATGGACCGCCTTTTTCGTCCGCCTAGGCCAGCTGAGATTAGACATATATTCAATTTCAAGAGCAGGGGTGATAGTCCGTCTTTCACCTTCCTGGAAGCAGTTAGAAACTGCCAGATTGTGACGGGAGCCTGGACCAGACTTAGTTACTTTAAGAATGAATGGTTTTTTGTCCGATGCCCCCCAGGATTAGCTAGGCGATGGCTGTCCAAATGTGAGTGTCGTAAAACATGTAAGCCTTCTTTAATAGTCGTTGTCGACACTCGAACTGACATCATGCGTTTTTCTTACAGCTATCATATCAAGGCCCGACGGTGGTCGATACAGAAACGTCATCCGAAGTTTACAAGAGATCCCGAGTGATTTGCGGCACATTGACTTGGTCTTAACTGATGATAACTTAAGGATGCTGGGTTTAATCGAGACGAACCAGAGTATTGTCATTGAGGGGTTGGCGAAATCGGCTCCGAAGGCAAAGAGGAAAACCGGTGTAGTGATAAGAGAAATGAGCGATGACGAGAGGACGCCTACTGACGTCGGGCTAGCGGCTGACCTCCCCCGAGCAGGAAAAAAGCGGAAAGGCAAGGCTGTTGTTTCTAAATTTAAGAGACGGAAGTCTGTAGTCATGTCTCGCTTGATCCCTGGAATTATTTCTTCTGACTCCGCTCTTTGTCAACCTGGAAACATTTTCATAGGACTGGATGACATTCCCATCCCGGAATGCGTTTCTCTTTATCACGAGTCCGGGTTGGTTGAGCTCCGGCAAGCGTTAGACATAAGCGAGCTTTTACCTATTAGTGCAGTCGATACTTCTGGTTGGTCGGGGGTTTTGCACATTTGCATACATTTTCATAACACTACATGACTGCTTCATATGCCGTATCGATTTTGCCTGGTACTTAACTGAACCGCATCTCTTTTCCAGGTACTATGGCTGGCCGTCAGTCTACATTGGACAGACTCCGGAGAGTGCATCATCCATCATCTTATTACGAATCTCGACGTGGACACTCCGATCGTGATCGCGACCGGAGGCATCATGGCCAGGAGTATCATGCAAAGGATCATCACCGTGGTTACTCTAGCCAGGAACGATTGGACAGAGATCGTAGACAACGCTCCCCTTCTCGATCTCCTCCGCCATCCCGAAGTCACGTCCAGGTATCCGAGCCTCTGCGACATCAACCATCTTCGCAAGTTTCGAGGCCCGAGCCACATCGTCCTCGAACTGAGGTCGCAACGTCTACGTCCGCGGAGGAGACCCTTATTGAGTCTTCTAGCGAAGGGGCCATCAGGCTTGCTCAATTGAGGAATGATTTTCCAGAGATTTGCTTTGATGCTTGTATTTTTCCTCCCAATCTTAAAAGAATTCCCGAAGACGCTGCGACCACGGCGCTCAGCTACACCCGTGACTTTTATGCCCAGTACAAAGAATGGTACAGAGCGGCTGTTAAGGCTTCCAAAGCTGCCTTCGACCGGGCCCAAATCATCGAGAAGCTGGAAGCTGACTTGGCTCAAAAGAGTCGCATTGTTGACATACTCCAATCTGAGGCGGAATCATCCCGCAAGGCCGAGGTCGAGTCGTTAAAAAAGGTTGATGAGACATTAGCTGAGATGGCGAAAATGCAACAGGCACATTGTACTTTAGTTGAAGATTTAGGCCATCGATACAAGAATGTCGAATCTGAGCGGGATGCGGCAGTCAAGGGACTAGAGGAGTTAAAGGCTAAGTTCGCTGACATGAATAAAGAAAAAGACGATGCAAACGTAACCGTGCAAGAAGCGTGTGAGCAGGCTGTATCTTTTCGAGCTGAGCGCGATGCGGCAATTGCAAGGGTTAAGGAGGTTGAATCGGAGGTGGAGGAGAGAGTCCAAGCAGAAAGGTTCAAGATGGAGACCGAATTCGACGATCTCTTGGACACATATAATGCCAATGTATTAGAGCATAGAAATCTCTCCTGGCTAGGGGATTACTCGATGCCTCTCTACAATGCTTGGAAGAAATTAGTGGAGAACAAAAGGATGTCCTGTCCGGATGAGGTATTGGATGAGTTTGAGCTTGAGTCACGTCTGCTCAGCGAGGATGAGAGGAGATCCCTTCATGAAGCAATAATTTCTGTTGGAAAAGAAAGACGTGGTGTCCATCAAACGGAGATTGGCGAAGGTTCGGGTATTGTGCATTATGGCGGGAATACTGAAGTCCCTGTTTCGACTTCATCCGAAGTTATTGCAACGGCTGATCCACAAGCTATTCCAGCCTATAATCCGGACCAACCGGAGTTGTCTTCGGGCAAGACTCTCGTCCCCGAGCTTGTTCAAGCTCCAAGGCAAGGTAAAGTAAGTATTTTGATTACTTCTCCTTACGTCTTTAAGCATTGATTTTCGAGGGAATTTCTTGGCCTGATGGCTCTAATTCTTGTTGTTCAGTGACCAAGAGTGTCGCACCCGTGCCCCTTGTTCTTTCGGCTTTATATCCTACGCGTGGGGTTATTGTCACCGAGGCGATCTCAACTGCTGCCATGGTTGGTGACATGGGAGAGGGAGGCTCGATGTCATTCAATGTTCAAATATTTGAAGAGCTATTTGGTCACCCTCTTGACCCCATTCCCGATCTTTCTTTTGCGACGAGTGGAGCTGCCCCAGTTTCTAGCTCGATTGTGATGACCACTAGCGTATCTAGCGCGGCCCAACTGTCTCGATAGGAAGAGATGGCCACGACAGTGACAGTTGGTCCCAGTTGTGACGCTGCTCCCTCAAGCTTATCTTCTCTAATGATGATTTCCCCTGGTGGCACGGTAACCGTCTCGAGTGTTGCTGAACAAGTACATGTTACAGCCCCCGTGCCTCCGGCTCACTCCCACAGAAGAATCTCTGTCCCTTCCAGTTCTGAGGAAGACGTCGACATTATGCCAGACCCGGAGGATGTCCCTAAGAAAGGCAAAAAGTCTCGCAGGAAGCCGGTTAGTGGGTCTAGCGGCTCGACTCCGAGGAAGAAGCACCGGAGGAAGAAAGAGTGAGCTTCTTGCTTCGTCATGAGATTACGAACAACAATTCTTTTTTCTTTTCTCTTGTTCTTTTTGGGCCATGTGTATGTGTGGATTCGGCCTCCACTTAATCGAAACATCTTTACTTGCCATGTAATCAAACCTGTTTTTGTTGGCTGATGAAATGGGAAATTATTCTTTTCTTCTTACCTAAATGCCTTGCAGTATTTTTTTTCTATCCGCTCAGTATTTATATAGCTTCGTGTCGTGATTTAATGAATGAGTCGGATTCTGAATATATTATCACTTATGCCAGTGACTAACACCCAGCTTTTTGCCCCTTAGTTGCGGGGAATAATACTCATATTCTGGCGGCTGAATGCGTTTATTGCAAATCTTGGGCACATGCCCCCCTTCTGGGGACTTATGACAATTTGAGATCGATAATCTATCTGGCATTCCAGGAATCTGAGAGTTATCGATGTTTGGAACACGGTTCATGCTCTGGGAACTTGGAATTGATGTTTATACTCCACTTCACGCTATGGGAATTGGGAGTTGATGTTGACATCTCGGCCCGTATTTCGGGAACTTCGAATTGTTGTTTGTACTTCGATTCGCACTCCGGGAATCTGGATTAGATGTTTATACTCCAATTCGCACTCTGGGAAGTTGGAGTCCGTTCGCACTCTGGGAACGAATTATGGAATGTTTATACTCCAGTTTATGCTGTGGGAAGTTGGAGTTAGCCGATAGGTGGTCAGTCACACCTATTTGGGCTTTTTAGGAATTCGTTCACACTCTGGGAACGACGGATTTGATGTTTATACTCCAATTCGCACTCTAGGAAGTTGGAGTCCATTCGCACTCCGGGAACGAATTATGGAATGTTTATACTCCAATTCACACTCTGGAAGTTGGAGTCCGTTCGCACTCCGGGAACGAATTATGGAATGTTTATACTCCAATTCACACTCTGGGAATTCGGAGTTAGCAAAAGGATTGTCGTGTATCAATCCCTGTGAACGCTGGTATTGTGTTTTCTCCCCGAGCTCGGGTCTCATTTAGTGAGTGACTGGTCGTATCACAGTTACTCCCTATTTGAATAAATCCCACCGTGCGATGGAATTTAGCTCTTCGTGCAACGTGATATTATGTGTTATTTTCAGTGAATCACATCATTTGGCTCGGAGAGATGGCATTTTATTGCTGAAACGAAAGAAACATGGCAAAATCAGTTGCCTTATTACAAGTTCAAATTTCAAAATGCAAAAACAAAATGCTAAGGAAGAAATTGATAAAAAATAGATAAATAAAGCCTGTCAGATGTAGTAGCGACGGAGGCTTCCGCTATTCCAGGCTCTTGGTAAAGTGAGACCATCAACGGTTGATAACTTGAATGTGCCATCTCTTAGCTTTTGTGAAATCATATACGGCCCTTCCCAATTTGGGTTTATGTGCGAAGGAACCGGGTAAATTCTCTTGAGTACCAGGTCGCCGGGTTCAAAAGTTCGTGGGCGGACCTTGGCGTTGTACATTCCAGCGAGTCGACCTTGATATGCAGCTGCCCTCACATCGGCTTCTTCACGCTTCTCATCAAGAAGATCTAGGGATTCAGCAAGTAATATAGCATTCGTTTTCGGGTCGTAGTATGTCACACGGTGAGAGTGAACTTCCATTTCGACTGGAATAACTGCTTCAGAGCCATAGGATAGAGAAAAAAGGGTGTGTCCGGTCGCAATTTTGTGAGTCGTTCCGTACGCCCACAGAGCCATTGGTTGTTCATCAACCCACTTGCCCCCGGCTTTCTCCAGTCTTTTCTTCAATATAGACTTGATAACCTTATTGATGGCCTCGACCTGACCATTCGCTTGTGGGTGCGCTACTGCTGAGAATCTCTTATGGATGTGAAATCGCTGACAGAAGTCCCTGAATTCAGCACTGTCGAATTGGGCTCCATTGTCGGTGATAATAGTATGCGGGAGACCAAACCGGCAGATGATGTTGCGTACCACGAAGGTTATCACCGTTTTTGTTGTAATCGTTGCAAGGGGCTCAGCCTCAGCCCATTTGGTGAAGTAATCAACCGCAACTATGGCGTACTTTGCACCCCCTTTAGCTAAAGGCAATGCACCGATTATATCCATCCCCCACATTGCAAATGGCCACGGACAGACCATTTGGGTTATTTCAGAAGGCGGAGCTCTAGGGATCCGAGCGTGTCTCTGGCATTTATCACATTTTTTGGCATAATCCATAGCATCGCGGTTAACGGTAGGCCAATAATATCCGTATCGAAGTATCTTCTTGGCCAGTGCTTGCCCCCCAATGTGATCGCCATATTCTCCTTCGTGCACCTCACGCAACACTCGCTTGATTTCGTCATGTGCGATACACCGGAGAAGAGGAACAGAGTATCCCCTCCGATACATAACTCCGTTTTGAATGACAAATCGTGAAACCTTTCGAAGGATCTGTCTTCTTTCACTTCGCCGGTCTGGCAATGTGCCATGCTCAATGTAGTCTTGGTAGGGGGTCATCCATGATTCCCTCTCGGAGGTAGCTTAAAATGTGAGTTCATTCTCCGTTCGATCGATGCTTGGAGAGGATAAAGTCTCGACGGGAACGAGCCCCATGTGTTGCGTTTCGCCTGTGCTTGCCAACTTTGCCAACGAATCGGCTTTCTGATTGTGGTCTCGGGGTATGTAGAAAATGGTATAATAATCAAATTGACCTAGTATTTCTCGGACCTGGGCTAGATAAGCGGCTAGTCTTCGATCCTTGGCCTGATATTCACCGCGAACTTGGCATACTACCAACTAAGAATCGCAGTAGATCTCCACCGCGATAATTCTCAGGTCACGGGCCAACTTCAACCCGGTGAGCAAGGCTTCGTATTCAGCTTCGTTGTTGGTTGCCCGGAAATCAAACTTTAAGGCGTAGCAGATGGATCGGCCTTTGGGAGTCTCAATCACTATCCCTGCGCCCGAGCACCGATCGTTGGATGCACCATCAGTGTATAGCTTCCATATATATTCGGGGGAGTCACTAGTTTCAGGTAAGTCTTCAGGAACAATGAATTCGGCAATGAAATCTGCTAGGACTTGACCGTGTATGGCTCTCCTCGGAACATATGTGATGTCGAATTGACTCAGTTCAATGTTCCACTTTAGTAACCTGCCATACGTCTCAGGTCGTGTGAGGACCTGTCGTAACGGTTGGTCAGTGTATACAATGATAGGGTGAGCCTAAAAATATGGACGGAGCTTCCTCGAGGCGATGACTAGGCAGTATGCCAATTTTTCTAGCCTTGGATAATTTCTCTCGGCCCCGGTTAATCGTTTACTGACATAATAGACTGGTTTCTGTGTTCGGTCCTCCTCTCGAACTAATGCAGCACTAATATTGTTTTCAGATACAGCCAGATAAAGATATAACTGTTCGTGATCAACAGGTTTTGAAAGAATCGGTGGTGTGGAAAGATGCTGAACTAGCGATTGAAACGCGCCCTCACATTCCGTAGTCCATTCGAAGTTTCGTTTCCCCTTTCGGATCAGATCGAAGAAGGGGATGCATTTATCCGTTGATTTCGAGATGAATCTGCACAGCGCTGCAACCTTCCCATTGAGACTCTGAACCTGTTTTATGGTCCTTGGGGTTTGAAGATTCCTGATTGCCCAGATCTTCTCGGGATAGGCCTCTATTCCCCGGGCGTTGACGATGAACCCAAGGAACTTTCCGGAAGCGACCCCAAAATGACATTTTAGCGGATTGAGCTTCATCCCATATCTCCGGAGGACATTGAACATTGACTCTAAGTCTTTGACATGATCAGTGGAGTATCGTGATTTTACCAACATGACATCCACATAGACATCCATGGTTTTCCCGATCTGGTCGGCAAACATTCGATTGACTAAGCGTTGGTAAGTTGCTCCGGCATTCTTCAAAACCAAAAGGCATGACCTTGTAGCAGTATAGTCCCAAGTCAGTTACGAAGCTTGTATGTTCTTGATCGGGCACATGCATGGGTATCTGATTGTACCCAGAGTAAGCATCCATGAAAGATAATAATTCATGTCCGGCCGTCGAATCCACAAGTTGATCGATTCGAGGAAGTGGAAAACTGTCTTTCGGACAAGCCTTTTTTAAGTCAGAGTAGTCGATGCACGTTCTCCATTTTCCATTCGGTTTGCGGACAAGTACAGGATTGGATACCCACTCCGGGTACAAAGCATCTCGGATAAATCCATTCGTCTTCAAGTTATCGACTTCTTCTTTGAGGGCGGCAGATCTCTCTGGATCCATATCGCGTCTCTTTTGCTTGACCGGGATGTACCGCGGGTCAATATTTAAGGTGTGGCTCGCGATGTCCGACGAGATTCCACACATATCGGAGTGCGTTCAGGCGAATATGTCTAGATTCGCTTGGAGAAATTCGACCAAATCCTGTTGCGCTTGCAGGTTTAGCTGAGACCCAATTTTCAATATTTTCGAATCATTATTGTCATCAATTGGAACATCGATCGTCAGCTCGGCTGGGGAAGCTTGACTTTCTTTGGATTCATCATTATCTTCAGTGTCTCGAGGGTCAAGATCCTTCTGGAATTGGTCGTGGTGCCCGGGCCGGGGCCCAGGCGCTAATTGTCAGTCATCGGCAAAGCGGACGCAGAGAGATTCCCCCACGCCCTTTCCTTTCTCCCTCCTCTGTGCTTCTCGTAGTTCAGCAACATAACAGGCTCTCCCGACAGCCTGGTCCCCCTGAATGACCCCAATCTCGTGGTCAGTAGGGAACTTTAGAGTCAAACACCACGGGGCAATTGCTGCCTTAAATTCGGCAAGGGCTGGTCGGCCCAAAAAGGCATTATAGGGTGAATGGATATCCAGGACAACAAATTGTAACATTCGGACTCTGCAGCGTTCTCCGTTTCCCAATTCTACTGGCAATTCCACCATCCCGGTAGGTATATTAGCACTTCCATCGAAGCCGTGGATCCTACATTGACAAGGCTTTAGATCTTTAGCCTCCATCTTCATCTGATCATAGGCCCTCTTAAACAAGATGTTTACTGAGCTTCCACTGTCTACCAGGATCCTCTTCATCCAAGCAGGACCAACCTGGGCGGATATGACTAGTGGGTCTATAGTCGGGGCTTCGACTTTATCAGCATCTCGGTTTCTAAATACGATATCATCCGCCATCGTCTTCTATTGCTTAGCCGGAGCCCCTTCATCAAGTGTACTACAGCTTTCAAAACTCACGTGCCTGATCGAATTGGCGTATGATTCCATTTCCCTCCAACTTCGATCCGCTGGATGAGGGCCACCACTGACTGTATTTATGACCAACCTTCCGCTTGTATGAGCGGGCTCCTCCTATCTTTCTTGGTTCTGTGCATGATTTTGGTTTGACGGGCCCACACCACCGGCTTGCGGTGCCCGCACAAATTGGTCCAACTTCCTTTCTCTGATCAGTTTTTCAATAAGGTCTTGCAAATGCCTGCAGTCATTGGTGTTGTGTCCATAGCTTTCGTGAAATCTACAAAACTTCCCCGTTTGAATCTGTTTCTCCGACGATGGCTTCGGAGTCGGCTTCTTATATTGCATCGCATTACAGGTTTGTAGATATACGTTTTCCAATGTCGTATTCAGTGGTGTATAGCTTTCAAACATTTGCGCCCTACGTCGCGGGCCACGATTCTGATCCTGCTTCTTACTCCTATTATCGCCGTTCCTTGGCTGGGTTTGCTTGTTCTGAATATTCAACTGTACTCTTCCTGAGCCCTCTCCTGACTGTTTAACCGCCACATTGCTTTGAACCCATTCATTGCTGGGCCTCACATCGTCCTGCTTCCTAGATTGTTTCGCATCCTCACGCCTCAAGAATTGGGCGGCTTTGGAATAGAAACGATCCAACGACGCGGGAGGTTTTCCAGCTAGCCAATTTCCAAAATCAGAGTCGGGGTCAATCCCCTTAGTAAGAGCCATCAAGATTGAATTATCATTGGGGTTAGTGATTTCTGCACAGGCGGCGTTGAATCTTTCCAGGTATCGCCTGAGTGTCTTCCCGGGAGCTTGAGTGACACTAGATAAAGTATTTACGTCTTTAGGCCTGGCAATGTGCATACGGAATTGCTCAATAAATTTGGTAGCCAATCGGTCAAACGAGGAGATGGACCGTGGTGGTAATCTTGTAAACCACATTGTCGCAATTCCCCCTAAGGAAATGGGAAAACTACGGCACTTTACTGCATCATAAGCTCTGGCAGCAGTCATTGACCATTCGTACTTCAGAATATGCTGGCTAGGGTCGATGTTTCCTTCATACATGGGCAAAGCCGGCATCCTAAATCGCCGGGGAGGCTCAGCATACAATATGTCATCAGTGAACGGGGTGTGACTTCGAGAGATCCCCCAATCGTCATTTGATAAACCTTGACTTTCGCGAACCATTTGGCGGACCATAGCTGAGAGAACAGGCGTTGCCATATTCGGAGGGTGTCGAGCCAAAGTGTGGTCGGGTTCCACAGTGCGAGGTGGGATCGGGCACTGTCGACGATCCGAATCTCGCCTCCTTGGTTCGACGTCTTCTGGGAAATTCGGTCCTGGGACACGTTCCTGTGGGTGGAAGTTTGGACTGGAGTGATTTCGGGTGTCAACTCCTGTGTCAACTGCGGTGGCTTGGTTATCTGCAGTGTGCTGTGGAACAGTGCCTCCTCGAGAGGAAGGTCCTGTATGAAAACTGGCAGAGGGGACAACTCTTATTTGCCCAACAGTTAACGTTTGCCGGAGACCAGAAGCATGCGCATGACTTCCGTCTAGCCTAGGGCGCGTAGATCTGCCATCATAGTCGGATGAGGCAGAGCTTTCCATGGAAGAACGCGGAGCGTGGTCCCTCTTGAATCTCCTTCGCCCTTGACGGTTTAGTTGGTTAGCCGATTTAGCATTGACACGTAACTGCTTAGTTAGCTGTTGTCGGCTTTGAGTTAATTCCTGGAGTAATGTTTGGAACTCCTGTCTTGTAACCGGACCCGACTGATCCGTTTTCCCAGCGGCATCCTGATTGGCTGACTGTAGCTGTGCGGGATTCTGCCTATCCCGACCTTCTTGATTACCAACGTTGGAAGTGGTTCTCGTACTAACCATCCTGAAGGTTGGATTCCTGTCCTAGATTTTGAGCAAATCTGAAAAGAATGGAAGGAATCTGAATTTGAAGTCTGGATCTTCCTCTTAGATTTATGCAATCCGGTATCGAAGATAGATCCATGGAGCAGGAGAAAGAACTGGTTTTTTCCTTCTCAGTGAAAGCACCAAAATGTTTGCACCAAAATTGGGCAACACCCTTTGGAAGTTTTTGAAGAGATAATAAATGAAGAATTTGAATTGGAAATAAGGACTATCTAACAAAAACTCCAAGTTACAAAAAAGTAAACTGCACTGAAGACAAGGATTTAGAGTGGTTCGGCTATGCGCCTACGTCCACTATGAAGTTCTATCACTTTATTACTTAATACTTGAAGATTACAAGTGTTTTTAAGCAAATTACAGCAGAGAATGGACTTAAATTCGAAATTAGCAGCCAAGGAGGTGGTATGGAGTGATTCTGGCAGCGTTTAGGCTTATTATTCTTCTTCAAATTCTCCGACCCCTTTTCTGAATGACCAGGGGCTCTATTTATAGGTGTGGAAGGCCAAAATCCCGCCTAAAGCTCAGGGAGGTTGCCTGGCACGTGAGGGGGGCCCATAAGCCCGCGTTCTCGGAGTCCGTGCCTAGTTTGGGATCGATTCGAAGTGAACTTCGAATCGATCAAAAATGCATCCAATCGAGGCGAAATTTGGTCTGGACATTCTGCAACATGTATGCAAGCTTCTGTGAAAATTTCATGGCATTTGGATCATGGGATAGAGAGATATGATCGATTTAAGATTGCGTCTTCGTGTACCCTGTTCGCTTTGACTCCACTTATTGATTCATTCGAATCCATATGATTCGAATCCATATGGTTCAAATCCATATGGTTCGAACCCATAGGTTTGAATCCATACGGTTCAAATCCATGGGTTCGAATCCATATGGTTCGAATCCATGCTTTTGTATGCGAAGGGAGTGACGTGGCGTACTGTGTGGATGGATTCGAAGCCGATGGATGCGAGGCCGATGGAGTCGAAGTTGATGGATTTGAAGCATGTACCGGCTGATGGATTCGAGGCTAGGTGAAGTCGTCGATTCGAAGCGCATTCATCTCCGATGGATTCGAAGGGAGGCGGGCCCCTGATGGATTCGAAGTAGGGAGTACTTTTAGATGGATTCGAAGTGAAGGCTTGCTTGGTGGACTCGAAGCAACTGCACCTCTCATGGGTTCGAGGTGACATGCGTCATGATGGATTCGAAGGAAGGTCAGGTATGGTTTTGAATTTCGCGGGTTCGAAATGGACGAATTCAAATCAATGTGGAGGTGATGGGTTCGAACCAAGCAACATTCCTCTCTTTCAACCTTGAATCCATCATAACTTGAGCATACGACCTTGGATTGACTTGAAACTTGAAATGCTGGTTCCTATGATTTTGATCATTATGTCTTGTCGATTTTGGCCCAATCCGGGCTCGGACAATATTCATCGATATCCATAGCGAAGGGGAGTGCGATCAATCTCTGAGGTGAACTGTCTTCTGTTTTTGACCAGTCTTTTGATATCACGGCTTTGCCAAAAAGCGGGATAACATTAAAAAAATTTCGAGACCCGATTGAGGTTAGGATATTCTTTTTTGTGTATGAAACTATCCATTGACGGTTTCAAGCGATCAAAGCCGTAGAACTGACAGAGAGCTTCGTTTTGACTAGTTATGGCTCCCATAAATCTAAACGAGCCAACAGTTATGGCTGTGCGAAGAAACGATATCCACAGGGTGCAACATCTACGTTGCATGGTGCAACATCCGTGAAAAATGCCGAAATAGCACCTGTCCCCTTTTAGAGATGGGCGCAAGGAATTTAAACGGAACAGTGCCTTGATGCACCACTATCCAGCGATGGTAACTCAAAGACCATGCACGGTAATCCCATTTTAACGTAAAATTGTACGTGACAAAAAAACAAAGGGTAAAAAACTTCCAAGATCCGATTGAGGTTCGAATTGTCATTTTTTGAAGGAAACTATCCATTTAACGAATTAAAGCCTTCAAAGTTGTAGAAATCTTGGAGAGCTTCTTTTTGACTGGTAATGGCCCTCGTAGCTCTAAACGAGCCAGCTGTTATGGCCGTCCGAAGAATCGATATCCACAGGGTAAAATATCTAAGATGCGAGGTGCAACATCCGTCCAAAATGCTGAAACAGTGCAGTATGACTTTTAGAAATGGGTGCACGGAAATAGAACGGAACAGTACCAAGGTGCACCACTCTCTAGCGGCGGTAAATTGAAGATCAGCCATGGTGATCCCGTTTTACCATAAAAATCCACGTGACGAAAAACGAAGGGTAAAATATTTCCAAGACTCGATTGAGGTACGTATAGTCTTTTTTGGGTATGAAACTAACCACTGATGGCTTAAAGCTATCAAAGCCATAGAACTGACAAAGAGCTTCATTTTGACTGGATATGGCTTCGTAACTCCAAACGAGCCAATAGTTGTAGCTGTCCGAAGAATCGATATCCACAGGGTGCGACATCTGTCCAAAATGCCAAAAAAGCGTCGTACGACTTTTATAAATGGGTGTATGTATTTAAAGCGGAACAGTACCATGGTGCACCATTCTCCAATGATGGTAAATCGAAGACCAGCCATGGTGATACCATTTTAACGTTAAAATGCACATGATGAAAAAAGAAGGGTAAAAAAACTTTCGAGACTCGATTGAGATTCTGATAGTCTTCTTGGGCATGAAACCATCCATTGAAGGCGTAAAGCTGCCGAAGTCAAAAAAATGACAGAGTGCTTCATTTTGACTAGTTATGGCTTCATAACTCGAAACGAGCCAATAGTTATGGTTGTTTCAAGGATCGACATCCACAGGGTGCAACATCTATAGTACATGGTGCAACATTTGTCCAAAATGACGAAACAGTGTCGTACGACTTTTAGAAATGGATGCATGGATTTGAAACGGAACAGTACCATGGTGCACCACTCTCTACTGATGTCAAATCGATGACCAGCCACGGTGATAACGTTTTAACATAAAAATGCACATGACAAAAAAACGAAGGGTAAGAAAACTTTCGAGACCCGATTGAGGATCGGATAGTCTTTTTTGGGTATGAAACTTTCCATTGAAGGCTAAAAACTGTCAAAGCCATAGAACTTACAGAGAGTTTCGTTTTGATTGGTAATGGCTCCCATAACTCTAAACGAGCCAACAGTTATGGTCGTCTGAAGAATCGATATCCACAGGGTGCAACATCTACGGTGCATGGTGCAACATCTGACAAATATGCCAAAACAGCGCCGTACGACTTTCAGAGATGGGTGCATGGACTTGAAACGGAACAGTACCATGACGCACCAATATCGAGCGATGGTAAATCGAAGACCAACCATAGTGATCCCGTTTTAACGTAAAATTGCACGTAACGAAAAAACGAAGGGTAAAAAACTTTCAAAATCCGATTGAGGTTCGAATAGTCTTTTTTTGTATGAAACAGTCCATTGATGGCTTAAAGCTGTCCACGCAGTAGAAATCATGAAAAGCTTCATTTTGACTGGTTTTGGCTCCTATAGTTCTAAATGAGCCAACGGTTATGGTTGTCCGAAGAATCAATATCCACAGGGTGCAACATCTACGGTGCATGGAGCAACATCCGTCCAAAATGCCTAAACGGTGCCGTACGACTTTTAGAGATAGGTGCATGGATTTGAAACAGAATAGTTCCATGGTGCACCCCTATCTAGTGACCGATAATCGAAGACCAGCCACAGTGATCCCGGTTTAAAGAAAAATTGCACATGATGAAAAAACGAGGGGAAAAAACATCCAAGATTCGATTGAGGTTCGACTATTCTTTTTTGTTATGAAGCTATCTATTGATGGCTTAAAGCTATCAATGCCGTGGAAATCGTGGAGATCTTTATTTTGACTGGTTATGACTCTCGAAACTCTAAACGAGCCAACTATTATGGGCGTCCGAAAATTCGACATCCATAGGGTGCGACATCTATGGTGCAAGGTGTAACATTCATCCAAAAAGTCGAAACAATGCTGTACGAATTTTAGAAATGAGTGCATGGAATTGAAACGAATAATACCATGGTGCACCAATCTGCAGAGATTGTAAATGAAGACCAGCAACAGTGATCCCATTTAACCATAAAAATCCACGTGAGGAAAAAACGAAAGGCAAAAACATTCCGAGATCCGATTGAGGTTTGGATAGTATTTTTTGGGTATGAAACTAACCATTGATGGATTAATGCTATAAAATCCATAGCACTGACAAAGAGCTTCGTTTTTACTGGTTATGGCTCCTATAACTCCAAACGAGCCAATAGTTATGGCTGTCCAAAGAATCGATATCCATAGTGTGGAACATCTACGGTGCATGGTGAAACATCCGTCCAAAATGCCGAGATAGTGCCTACGACTTTATAAATGGGTGCATAGATTTCAAACTGAACAGTACCATGGTGCACCACTCTCTAGCGATGGAAAATCAAAGACCAGCCACGGTGATCCCGTTTTAACGTAAAAATGCACATGACAAAAAACGAAGGGTAAAAAACTTTCGAGACCCGATTGAGTTTCGAATAGTCTTTTTTGGGTATGAAACTCTCCATTGACAGCTTAAAGCTATCAAAGCCATAGAACTGATAGAGAGCTTCGTTTAGACTGGTTATGGCTCCCGTAACTCTAAACGATCCAACACTTATGACCATCCGAAGCTTCGATATCCACATGGTGCAACATCTACCGTGCATGGCGCAACATCCGTCCAAAATGCCGAAACAGTGCCATACGACTTTTAGAAATGGGAGCATGGATTTGAAATGGAACAGTACCGTAGTGCACCACTCTCCAGCGATGTTAAATCGTAGACCACCCACGGTGATCCCTTTTTAACGTAAAATGCACATGACTAAAAAACGAAGGGTAAAAAAACTTTCGAGACCCGATTGAGGTTTGGACATTCTTTTTTGGGTAGGAAACTACCAAATGATGGTTTAAAGTCATTACAGCCATGGAACTGACAGAGAGCTTCGTTTTGACTGGTTATGGCTTTTGTAACTCTAAACAAGCCAATAGTTATAGCCGTCCGAAGAATCGATCCATAGGGTGCAACATCAACGGTGCATGGTGCAACATCCGTCAAAAATGCCGAAACAGCGCCGTACGACTTTTACAGATGGGTGCATCTAGAAATGGAACCCATGGTGCACCACTATCAGCAAAGTTAAATCAAAAACCAGCCACCGTGATCCCGTTATGATGTAAAATTGCACGTGACGAAAAAACGAAGGATAAAATCTTCCAAATTCGATTGAGGTTCGAAAAGTCTTTTTTGGTACGAAATTATCCATTGTCGGCTTAAAGCTATCAAAGCCATAGAAATCATGGAAGCTTCATTTTGACTGGTTAAGGCTCCCGTAGCTCTAAAAGAGCCAACAGTTATGGCCATTCGAAGAATCGATATCCATATGGTGCAACATCTCCGGTGCATGGTGCAACATCGATCCAAAATGTCGAAACAGTGCCTTATGACCTTTATAAATGGGTGCATGGATTTGAAACTAAAAAGCAGCATGGTGCACCACTCTCGAGCGATGGTAAATCGAAGTCCAGCCACGGTGATCCCGTTTTAACGTAATAATTCATATGCCGAAAAAACGAAGGGTACAAATACTTTCGAAACCCGATTGAGGTTCAGATAGTCTTTTTTGTGTATGAAACTGTCCATTGACGGCTTAAAGCTGTCAAAGTCATAGAACTGTTTGAGAACTTTTTTTTGACTGGTTATGGCTATCGTAACTTAAAATGAGCCAACAGTCATGGCCGTCCGAAGAATCGATATCCACATCGTGCAACGCTACGGTGCATGGTGCAACGTCCTTCCAAAATGCCGAAACTATGCCGTAAGACTTTTAGAGATGGGTGCATGGATATGAAATGGTACAATACAATGGTGGACCACTATCCAGCGATGGTAAATCGAAGACCATCCACGGTGATCCCGTTTTAACGTAAAATTGCACGTGACGAAAAAACGAAGGGTAAAAAATGTTCGAGATCCGATTGAGGTTCGAATCCTCTCTTTTTTGTATGAAACTATCCATTGACGCCCTAAAGCTGTCAAAGCCTTAGAAATCGTAGAGTGCTTTGTTTTGACTAGTTATATCTCTCGTAACTCTAAACGAGTCAACTGTTATGGCCGTCCGAAGCATCGATATCCACAGGGTGCAACATCTACGGTGCAAGATGCAACATCCATCCACAATGCCGTAACAGTGCAATACGACTTTTAGAAATAATTGCATGCCGTTGAAATGGAATAGTACCATAGTGCACTACTCTCCAGCGATGGTAAATCGAAGACCTACCATAGTGATCCAGTTTTACTGTAAAAATGCACGTGAAGAAAAAACGAATGTAAAAAACTTCCAAGACCCGATTGAAGTTCGGATAGTCTTTTTTGGGTATGAAACTAACCATTTATGAATTAAAGCTGTCAAAGCCGTAGTACTCATAGAGAGCTTCATCATGATTGATTATGGCTCCTGTAAATCTAAACAAGCAACAATTACGGTTGTCCGAAGAATCGATATCCATAGGGTACAACATCTACGGTGCATATTACAACATCTATTAAAAAAGTCGAAATAGCACCGTACAACTTTTAGAGATTGGTGCATGGACTTGAAACGGAACAGTACCATGGTGTACCACTATTCGTCGATGGTAAATTGAAGACCAGCTAGGTGATCCCCTTTTAATGTAAAATTGCACGTGATGAAAAAATCGAAGGGTAAAAAACTTCCGAGAGCCGATTGAGGTTCGAATTGTTTTTTTTGGAACGAAACCATCCATTGATGGCTTAAAGGTGTCAAAGCCATAGAAATCATGGAGAGCTTCGTTTTGACGTGTTATGGCTCTCGTAGCTCTAAACGTGCCAACTATTATGGCCATCCGAAGAATCGATATCCATAGGATGTAACATCTACGGTGCAAGGTGCAACATCTGCCGAAACAGTGCCGTGCGATTTTTAGAAATGGGAGTAAGGTATTGAAACGGACCATAGTGCACACTCTCCAGCGATGGTAAATCAAAGACCAGCCATGGTGATCCCATTTTGCCGTAAAAATCCACGTGGCGAAAAAACGAAGGGTAAAAAACTTAGAAAACTCGATTGAGGTACGGATAGTCTTTTTTGGGCATGAAACTAACCATTGATGGCTTAAATCTGTTAAAGCCATAGAACTAAAAGAGGGCTTTATTTTAACTGGTTATGGCTCTTGTAACTCCAAATGAGCCAACAGTTATGGTCGTCCGTAGAATCGAAATCCATAGGGTGCAACATCTACGGTGCATGGTGAAACATCCGTCCAAAAAGCCGAAAAAGTGTCGTATGACTTTTGTAAATAGGTGCATGGATTTGAAACGGAACAGTACCATGATGCACCACTCTCCAGCGATGGTAAATCGAGGACCATCCGCGGTGATCCTATTTTAACATAAGAATGCACACGATGAAAAAACGAAGGGTAAAAAAAACATTCGAGACCCGATTGAGGTTCGGATAGTCTTTTTTGGGTTTGAAAGTATCCATTGAAGGCTTAATGTTGTCAAAGCCGTAGAAATGACAAAGGGCTTCGTTTTGACAGGTTATGGCTCATGTAACTCTAAACAAGCCAACAGTTATGGCCGTCCGTAGAATCGATATCCACGGAGTGCAACATCTACGGTGCATGGCGCAACATCCGTCCAAAATGCCGAAATATGTCATACGACTTTTAGAAATGGGTGCAGGGATTTGAAACAGAATAGTATCATGGCGCACCACTCTCCAGCGATGGTAAATCGAAGACCAGTCACGGTGATTCCGTTTTAACGTAAAAATACACATGACGAAAAACGAAGGGTAAAAAAAAACTTTCGAGACCCGATCGAGGTTTGGATATTCCTTTTTGGGTATGAAACTATCCATTGAATGCTTAAAGCTATCAAATCCATAGAAATGACAGAATGCTTCATTTTGATAGTTTAAGGTTCCCATAACTCTAAACGAGCCAACAGTTATGGCCATCCGAATAATCGATATCCACAGGGTGCAACATCTATGGTGCATGGTACAACATCCGTGAAAAATGTTGAAATAGCGCTGTATGACTTTTAGAGATGGGTGCATGGACTTGAAATAGAACAGTACCATGGTACACCACTATCTAGCGAAGGTAAATCAAAGACTAGCAATGGTGATCCCATTTTAAGGTAAAATTGCACATGACGAAAAAACAAAGGATAAAAAACATTCGAAATTCGATTGAGGTTCGAATAGTCTTTTCTGGTATGATACTATCCATTGACGGCTTAAAGATATCAAAGCCTTAGAAATCATGGAGAGCTTCACTTTGACTGGTTATGGCTTCCGTAGCTCTAAATGAGCCAACAGTTATGGCCGTCCGAAGAATCGATATCCACAAGGTGCAACATCTACGGTGCATGTTTCAACATCCATCCAAAATGCCAAAACAGTTACGTACGACTTTTAGAATTGGATGCATGGATTTGAAACGGAACAGTACCATGGTGCACCACTCTCTAGCGATGGTAAATCGTAGATCTGCCACGGTGATCCCATTTTAATATAAAATGCACGTGACGAAAAAATGAAGGGTAAAAAACTATCGAGAGCCGATTGAGGTTCTGATAGTATTTTTTGGGTATGAAACTATCCATTGACAGCTTAAAGCTGTCAAAGCCGTAGAATTTACAGAGAGCTTTGTTTTGACTGGTTATGGCTGCCGTAACTCAAAAGGAGCCAATAGTTATGGCCATCTGAAGAATCGATATCCACAGGTTGCAACACCTACGGTGCATGGTGCAACATTCGTCCAAAATGCCGAAACAGCACCGAACGACTTTTAGAGACGAGTGCATGGATTTGAGGTGGAATAGTACCATAGTTCACCACTATCTAGTGATGGAAAATCGAAGACCAGCTACGGTGATCCCGTTTTAATGTAAAATTGCACGTGACCAAAAATGAAGGGTAAAAAACTTTTGAGATCCGATTGAGGTTCGAATAGTTTTTTTGGGTATGAATCTATTCATGGACGGCTTAAAGCTATCAAAGATGTAGAAATTATGGAGAGAATTATTAAGACTGATTATCGCTCTCGTAACTCTAAACGAGCCAACTGTTACGGCCGTCCGAAGAATCAATATCTACAGGGTGCCACATCTACGGTGTACGGTGCAACATCCGTCCAAAATGACGAAATAGTGCCGTACGACTTTTAGAAATGGGTGTATGGATTGGAAATGGAACAGTACTATGGTGCATTACTCACCAGCGGTGGTAAATCGAAAACAACCTCCGGTGATCCTGTGTTAACGTAAAAATGCACATGAAGAAAAAACGAAATGTAAAAAAACTTTCAAGACCCTATTAAGGTTCAGATAGTCTTTTTTGTATGAAACTTCCCATTGATGTCTTAAAGCTGTTAAAGTAATAGAACTGACAGAGAGCTTTCTTTTGACTGGTCATGGCTGCCGTAAATCTAAACGAGCCAATAGTTATGTCCGTTCGTAGAATCGATATTCACAGGGTGCAACATCTATGGTGCATGGTGCAACATACGTCAAAAATACCGTAACAGTGCCGTATGACTTTTAGAGATGGGTGCATGGAATTGAAATGGTACAGTACCATGGTGTACCACTATCCAGTAATGGTAAATCGAAGACCAGCCACGTTGATCCCGTTTTACCATAAAATTGCACGTGAAGAAAAAACGAAGGGTAAAAATCTTCTGAGATCCGATTGAGGTTCGAATAATCTTTTTCTGGTATGAAACAATCCAATTATGGCTTAAAGCCATAAATCCATAGAAATCACAGAGAGCTTTGTTTTGACTAGTTATAGCCCCCATAGCTCTAAACGAGCCAACCGTTATGGCCGTCCGAAGAATCGATATCCACAGGTTGCAACATCTATGGTGCAAGGTGCAACATTCGTCCAAAATGCCGAAACAGTGTCGTACGAATTTTAGAATGGGTGCGTGGAATTGAAATGGAATAATACCATGGTACACCACTCTCCAGCGATGGTAAATCGAAGGCTAGGCATGGTAATCCCATTTTAACGTAATAACTAACGTTATTGAAAAACGAAGGGTAAAAAAAATTCGGTGACTCGATTGAGGTACAAATAGTCTTTTTAGGGTATGAAACAAACCATTGATGGCGTAAAATTGGTAAAGCCATAGAACTGATAGAGAGAGCTTCAATTTGACTGGTTATGGATCCAGTAACTCCAAACAAGCCAACAGTTATGGCCGTCCGAAGAATCGATATCCATAGGGTGCAACATTTACGGTGCATGGTGCAACATCCGTCCAAAATGGTGAAAAGTGTTGTACGACTTTTATAAATAGGTGCATGCATTTGAAACAGAACAGTACCATGGTGCACCGCTCTATCTGTGATGGTAAATCGAAGACCAGCCACGGTTATCCCGTTTTAACGTAAAAATGCATGTGACAAAAAAATGAAGGGTAAAAAAACTTTCGAGACCCGATTGAGGTTCGAATAGTCTTTTTTGGGTATGAAACTATCCATTGAAGGCTTTAAGCTGTCAATGTCGTCAAAATGGTAGAGTGCTTCATTTTGACAAGTTATGTCTCTTGCAACTCTAAACGAGCCAACAGTTATGTCCGTCCGTAGAATTGATATCCACAGGGTGCAACATCTACGATGCATGGTGCAACATCCGTCCAAAATGTCGAAATAGTGTCGTACGACTTTTAGAAATGGGTGCACGGATTTGAAATCGAATAGTACCATGGTGCACTACTCTCCAGCGATGGAAAATCGAAGACCGGCTACGGTGATCCCGTTTTAACATAAAAATGCACATGACGGAAAAACAAAGGGTAAAAAAACTTTCGAGGCCCGATTGAGATTTAGATAGTCTTTTTTGAGTATGAAACTATCCAATGAAGGCTTAAATCTTTCCAAGCCATAGAACTGACAGAAGGCTTCATTTTGACTATTTACGACTTTCGTAACTCTAAACTAGCTAACAGTTATGGCCTTCAAAGATTCGATATCCAAAGGGTGCAACATCTACGGTGCATGGTGCAACATCCGTCAAAAATGTCAAAACAACACCGTACCACTTTTAGAGAAGGGTGCATGGACTTGAAACAGAATAGTACCATGGTGCACCACTATCCAGTGATGGTAAATCGAAGACCAACCACTGTGATATCGTTTTAATGTAAAATTGCACGTGACGAAAAAATGAAGGGTAAAAAACTTCTAAAATCTGATTGAGGTTCGAATAATCTTTTTTCGTATGATACTTTCTATTGAACGACTTAAAGCTGACAAATCCGTAGTAATTGTTGTCCCACCTTTTGGTCAATGCTGGAATATCAAAAATTGGCAAGGGACAATGGATATCAGGATTGGAGATCGATTGGAAATAAGGCTGCAATCGTTGTCGTCGAAATTTGGCCGAGCTCCGATCAGGACGGAATCGATTGGAGATGATGATCAGGACTAGGAGAGGTTATGTTTCAGATTTTAGATCGATCGGAGGTCATATACACAAGATATGGATGGATTAGTGTGCGCAAGGGATGATTTGTATCGATGCATTTCGCATCGATCGGCAGATGGAGTTTCGAATCGATAGTGTTCGTATCGATCAAAAGTAGTGCATAGTTGTGGACTTCGAATCAATTGGATTCGTATCGATCGGCAGAGGTTTGGCTTGGTTAAGTTCGCATTGATTAGGTTTTGGTTCGACTCGATGGCTTTGTATCGGTGACAGAAGGATTTGGCACTTTCGTATCCATAGGAGGCTATAGGAGTTCATATCCATCAGGTAAAGCTTTGTTCGTATCCACCAGGTAAGAGCTTTGTTCGTATCCATTTGGTAATGGCTCGTTCGTATCCGTCCTAAGGGTGAGGTATGTGTCCACTCCCTGCTCTTCACGACCACTTCGTATCGATGCCACCCATGCTTATTTCCTATCGATCAGCACGTATGGAATCGATTCAAAATGTACTCCTGGAATAAATTCGAAGAGGGACAAGAATTGATGGGTGCGAACGTACCGTGTTATGAATACGAACGAACATTGAACACGGATGCGAGCGAAGAACGTCCACGTCTCCAAGAAAGAAGCGTTCAACATGGCGGGAAGGATGGATCGGGTCTTGGAAATAGCGCCACGTCATCGATGCGCACGTGCTGGGAATCAACACAAAGGGATATCGATACGAATTGATCGATGCGAACCGGACAGCATCGAAAAACCACAATTCTTATCGATCATATCTTGAGTTCTACAGATCCAAATGCAATGAAATTTTTGCAGCAGCTTCCATACATGGTAAAGAATGCTCCTGCCAAGTTTCAGCTCGATTGGATCATTTTTTGATGGATACGAAATTATTTCGTATCGATCACAGATCGAGTCGAAACTTGGTAGGGTCGGTCGTGTGGGCCCACTCACGTGCCGGAAGAAGTCTCCCAAAGTTTGAGCACAATCTCAGCCTTCTACATCTATAAATAGTCCCTTGAAGCCTACAGGAAAAGGATCTTTTGGCCATTGGATGCACGGACTCTGTCGGATTCAATCCTACATTTCACCGTCACTATTGTAATCGAATTACTTCATTGTAATCACTGTAATCTTCTGTAATCAGCAAGGATAATCAATAAAGGATAAAACTTTGGAGTGGACGTAGGCCGGAGATAGCCGAACCACTATAAACCTTGTGTCTCTGTTCATTATTTCTGGATTGTAGTTTGCTGTTTATTTAGATCAGTGTCTAATACGACTGACTTGTATTCATAATTTTGTGCTTTCACGATATTTAGGGTTCGTGACCAAATTTGGCGCAAACACTTTGGTGCTTTCACCGGGAAGGACTAGCACCCGCTACATCGGATTGAAGTTCTGATTTGAAAAGCTTGAAGAATTCAGACTTAGAGAAAATGACTAGACAAAACAGTAGAAGGCAGAGGGATGAGAGAATACAACAAGAAGGAAGTCAAGAAGCTTCCTCCGGAGCTGGAGAAGGACAAGCTTCCATTTACATCACTAGAGATGAAATGGAAGCTATGGAGAATTCATTGCAAGAGAGGTTGTTGAAGAGTCAGAAGGATATGATGCAAACCTTCTTCGAACAGATGAGAGCTGCAGGGATGCAGAACTTAGGACCAACTACAGCGGCTGCAAATGTAGAACAAGGAACTAGGGTTATGGAACCTAATGGAGGACAGAATATAGGACCAGAAGGCAATCAACGAGGGCTTGGGGGTAGGCGCACAGGATCTAATACTGGAAGACCCTTGGACGGAGTTCAACAGGATAGAACTAATGCCGATGTTAGCGAACCGCATGAAGAATATAAGCCAGAGTTCCCTCGGAGACATGGGGGCAACCCTTGACTTACAATGCTGGATTAGTGGAGATCATCAGGAAAAATATGCGTCGAGGTTTAACCAATAGAGATTTGGAAGGGGTGAACAGAAATCCATTTACTCGGGAGATCAGAATGGCTCAGAATCCACCTAAGTTCCAGCTACCTAGCGTGGAAGTATATGATGGCAAGGATGACCCGACTGATCATTTTGATAAAATACACCAGACAAATGGAAGTACTGGGGGCATCGGAGGAAGTAATGGCCCGATGTTTTCCTTTATACTTGACGGACCTAGATGCAATGTGGTTAGGCAGCTGGAAGAAGGATCTATTAGGACTTGGAGGGAATTGGTGGATAGATTTCTGGGGCAGTTTCGGGTTCATATCAAGAGACCGAAGAACGTAATGACATTAACCTCGGTAAAACAAAGGTCGGATGAATCGCTTAGAGCTTTTCTAACCCGAATCAATGCGGCAGTTGCTTCGGTAGATCGGCCGGAGCCATCGATGTTTTTGATGGCGGCGGTATCGGGAGTCAGAGAGGATTCAGATTTTAAGGTATCTTTAATACGAACCCACCACTGGATCTCGGGGAATTCTTTCACGAAACCGAAAGATTCCTTCGGCAAGAAGACGCGAGTATGGATTTAAAGTTAATGGAAGCGAATGCGACTAAGGGTGGAGGACCATCCAACGGAAGCTCGGATAAGGATAAAGGAAAGAGGAAGTTGGATGATGATTCTGGAAAAGCTAGGAAGCGATGGAAGGATCCAAAGTTTTCCACATACACAGGATCGAATGAGACGCTGGAACAGATATCCTTGGAAACCCGGAATCGCCTTCCTTATCGAAGGCTGGCTAGGAGAGAACCATCCGAACGGGAAAGCGCATCAGGAAGGCACTGTCTCTTCCACAATTTGGACGGACATGATACCAACAACTGCAGGCATTTAAAGGACATAATTGAGGAACATGTGAGGAATGGGCAATTGAGGCAGTATGTTGGGGCACAAAATGCAGCGGTGGAGCAGGAGCAGCCACCGTCTACCTCACACCATGATGATGTGAGGCCCAGGAATGATAGTCGATTGACTATCAATTGACCTGGATGATATGAAGTAAGTAACAAGCCATTGGCAAACGACCAAGTCATTTACACATGTATGGGGACAGAGATAGCCCCTAGGCATTCTCTGAATGATGATAAACCGCGAAGCCATGGTTTGTGAATTTTTTTTGTTTTGGATTGGAAACTTGGTTTTCTGGTTTGGTTTTGGAGTTTGGTTTGAACTCCTAATTTTGTTTGTTTCTTGATTTGGATTTTCTTTTGGATAACTGATGTTATCCCGCCTTTTGGCAAGGCCGAGATACCAAAGAACTAACTAGAAAGAGACAGGATCATACGTCCTTAGCTTTGAATGATTGTTGGGCAACTACAAATATCGATGAGTTTTTCCCGAGTCCGGATCGGGCCACAATTGATAATACACGTCAAGCAAAGCTGTAGAAACCAACGTTCCAAGTTTCGGGGCAATCCGAGTTCGTATGCTCAAGTTATCGCCAATGGGAAATGGATCAGGTAGTATAAGGTTCGAATCCCTCAGAAATAACATAGGCTCGAATCCATCAAGAGGAGGCCTTGGTTCGAATCCATCAGACACGTATTGCCTCGAGTCTATGAGGAGTGCCTTTGCTTCGGCTCCATCAAGCAAGTCCTCACATGCCTATGTTCGAATCCATCCCCTTATGCTCTAGTTCGAATCCATTATAGGAAAAGTCCTTCGAATCCATACAAATGAGGAGGCTTCGACTCCATTCCCTGCTTGTCTTCGAACCCCCCTGTAGAGGCAGCTTCGAATCGATCCACAGTAATACATTAGGATCAATTCGAACAAATGCTAGTTCCATCAATTCGAAGGGATGAACCTTCCTTTCGAACCTTTCGAATCCACTAATTAAACACAGCTAAAACCCAGGAGTGTGACCCAGAAAACTCGAAGAAAAAGAAGGATTGACCCGAATCATACACGACACGTCATTGCCTTCACGTGCAGAAGCATGGATTCGACCCTATGGATTCGAACCATATCGATTCGAACGAATCCATAGGGCGAAGAACTCCATCTTGAATCGATCATAACTCGAGATCTACAAGTCCAAATGCTATGAAATTTTCATAGGAGCTTGCTTATGCATGGAAGAATGTTCATGCCAAGTTTCGTCACGGTTGGACAATTTCTTGATCGATTTTAACCAAGGGTCGAATCGATCCCAATGTAGGCCCGGATCTCCAGATTTCGGCCGTGTGGGCCCCCTCACATGCCAGAAGCGGTCTCCCCGAATTTTAGGCGAAATATCAGCCTCCTACGTCTATAAATAGAGCCCCTGGTCATTCAGAAAGGGGATCGGAGAATTTTCAGAGAAAGTGTATGCCCGGACGCTGCCAGAATTACTTCAAAGCACCACCGCTGCCTTTAATTTCGAATTTTGGCTTACTACCTGCTGTACTTTATCATAAAAAAGTTGTATTCTCCGAATATAAAGCAATAAAATTAACAAAACTTCATAGTGGACGTAGGCAAATCGCCGAACCACTCTAAATCATTGTCTCTCATACAATTTTCTTTCTGTTACTTGGAGTTTTTGTTAGATAATCCTCATTTTAATTTGCTTTCTTCATTTATTATCTCTTCAAAAACTTCCGACGAGTGTTGTGCCCAATTTTGACACAAACACTTTGGTGCTTTCACTGAGACGAACCCAGTTTTTCTCCTGCTCCTTGGATCTATCCTCGATACCGGATTGCATAAATCTAAGAGAAAGATCTAGATCTCATATTCAGATTCCTTCCGTTCTATTCAGATTTGTTAAAAGTCTAGGAAAGGATTCAACGCTTCAAGATGGTGAGTACAAGAACCACTTCCAAAGTTGGTGATCAAGAAGGCCGGGATAGGCCAAATCCCGCACAGCTGCAATCAGCCAACCAAGATGCTGCTGGACATACGGATCACTCAGGTCTGGTCACGAGACAAGAGTTCCAGGCACTACTCCAGGAACTAACCCAAAGCCGACAACAGCTAACTGAGCAATTGCGCGCTAACGCTGAATTGACCAATCAGCTAAACCGCCAAAGGCGAAGAAGATCCAAAAAGGATCAAGCTCCTCATTCTTCCACCGAAAGCTCTGCTTCATCTGATTACAATGACAGATCTACCCGTCCCAGGCTAGACGGAAACCACGTACAAGCTGTTGACTATAAACAGGCAGTAACCGTTGGGCAAGTAAGAGTTGGCCCATCTACCAGCTTCAATACTGGACCCTCCTCCCGAGGGGGCACTATTCCACAATACACTGCAGATGATCGTGCTGCCACAGCCGCTGCTGTCGATATAGGAGTTGATACTCGAAATCGCTCCAATCAGAATTACCATCAAAAGGGACATGCTCCAGAGCCATATGTCCCTGAAGACGTCGAACCAAGGAGGCGAGATACGGATCGTCGACAGCGCCCGATCCCACCTCGCATGTGGAACCCGACCACACCTTGGCTCACCACACTCAAAATATTCCGATGCCAGACCTCTCAGCTATGGTACGCCAAATGATTCGCGAGAGTCAAGGCCTAACAAATGACGATTGGGGAATCTCCCGAAGTCATACCCCGTTCACCGATGACATATTATATGCTGAACCACCTCGACGATTCTGGATGCCAACCCTGCCTATGTTTGAAGGGAATTCCGACCCAAATCAACATATTTTGAAGTACGAATGGTCGATGACTGCTGCGAGAGCTGATGACGCAGTAAAGTGTCGTAGTTTTCCCAATTCCTTAGGGGGAATTGCGACGATGTGGTTTACACGACTGCCACCACGATCTATTTCTTCGTTTGATCAATTAGGTACCAAATTTGTTGAGCAGTTTCGTATGCATA
Organism: Allium cepa; assembly: GCA_030765085.1. Lineage (NCBI taxonomy): Eukaryota > Viridiplantae > Streptophyta > Magnoliopsida > Asparagales > Amaryllidaceae > Allium > Allium cepa. Next base: position 45,581,705 of record CM060943.1, read on the forward strand.
TTGCCAGACCAAAAGATGTTAATACCTTATCAAGTGTCACTCAAGCTCCCGGAGAGACACTTAGACGATATTTGGAGAGATTCAATGCTGCATGCGCAGAGATCACCAACCCCAATGATAATTCTATCTTAATGGCTTTGACTAAAGGAATCGACCCCGATTCCAAGTTTAGAAATTGGTTAGCTGGAAAGCCTCCGGCATCGTTGGACCGTTTCTATTCCAAAGCCGCTCAATTCCTGAGGCGAGAGGATGCGAAACAGTCTGGGAAGCAGGACGATGCAAGGCCCAGCAATGAACGCATTCAGAGTAATGTTGTGGTTAAACAGTCTGGCGAAAGTTCAGGAAAAGTCCAGTTGAATATTCAAAATAAGCAGACTCAACAACCGAGGAACGGTGATAATCGGGGCAAGAAGCAAGACCAGAATCGTGGTCCGAGGCGTAGAATCGCAATGTTTGACAGTTATACACCTCTTTACACGTCACTGGAAAATATGTACCTACAGACCTGTAATACTATGCAATACAAAAAGCCTGCTCCGAAGCCATCGTCGGAGAGGCAGATTCAAACAGGAAAATTATGTAGATTCCATGAAAGTTATGGACATAACACCAATGAGTGTAGGCATCTACAGGACCTCATTGAAAAGTTAATCAGAGAAAGAAAATTGAATCAGTTTGTTCGGGCACCGCAGTCCGCTGGAGCGGGCCCATCCAATCAAAACAGTACGCAGAATCAGGAAAGGCAGGCTGAACCCGCTCGTACAGGCGGGAGGTTGGTTATCAATACAATAAGTGGTGGTCCCCATCCAGCAGATAGAAGTTGGAGGGAAATGGAGTCATATGCTAGCTCGATTAGGCATGTTGACTTTGAATGTTGTAGTAAATCTGAAGACGGAACACCGGCTAAACAACAAAAGACGATGGCTGACGAAATCGTATTTAGAAATCGATATGCCGATAAAGTCGAAGCCCCCACAATTGACCCCTTGGTTATATCCGCTCAAGTTGGTCCTACTTGGATAAAGAGGATCTTGGTAGACAGTGGGAGTTCTGTGAACATATTGTTTAAAAGAGCATACAATTTAATGAAGATGGAAGCTAAGGACTTAAAACCCTGTCAATCGCGAGTCCACGGCTTCAACGGAAGTGTGACGATACCAACCGGAATGGTTGAATTGCTAGTGGAGTTAGGAGTAGGAGAATGCCGAAGAGTTCGGATATTGCAATTTGTTGTCTTGGATATTCCTTCTCCGTACAATGCCTTTTTGGGCCGACCGGCCCTTGCTGAATTTAGGGCTGCTATTGCCCCGTGGTGTTTAACTCTGAAGTTCCCAACTGACCATGGGATAGGAGTTGTGCAAGGAGATCAGGCTGCTGGAAGAGCCTGTTATGTTGCCGAGCTTCGGGAGGCACAGCGAAAAGAAAAAGGAAAGGGCGTAGAGGAATCTCTCTGCGTCCGTTTCACCGACGATTGACAATTAGCGCCTGGGCCTCGGCCCAGGCACCACAACCAATTCCAAAAGGATCTTGACCCAAGGGACAATGATAATAAAGAAGAATCCACGGAGAGTCAAGCTTCTCCGGCGGAGCTAACCATTGATGTCCCGATTGACGATGATGACAATGATTCGAGAATGTTGAAAATTGGGTCTCAGCTGAACCAAGAAACACAACAGAAATTGGTTAATTTTCTCCGGGCGAATCTCGACGTATTCGCCTAGACGCACTCTGATTTGTGTGGGATCTTGCCAGACATCACGAGCCGCACCTTAAATATTGACCCGCGATATATCCCGGTCAAGCAGAATAGGCGTTGTATGGATCCAGAGAGATCTGCTGCCCTTAAAGAAGAGGTTGACAAATTGAAGACGAATGGGTTCATTAGAGACGCTTTATATTCGGAGTGGGTGTCCAATCTTGTACTCGGCCGAAAACCGAACGGGAAATGGAGAACGTGTATCGATTACTCTGACTTGAATAAAGCCTACCCAAAAGATAGCTTTCCACTTCCCCGAATCGATCAACTGGTAGATTCAACCGTCGGACATGAATTATTATCCTTCATGGATGCTTACTCGGGTTATAATCAGATACCCATGCATGTACCCGACCAAGAGCACACAAGCTTCATAACCGACCTGGGATTATACTGCTATAAGGTCATGCCTTTTGTGTTAAAGAATGCTGGCGCAACTTATAAATGCTTAATCAACCGGATGTTTGCCGACTGTTATCCCGCTTTTTGGCAAAGCCGCGATACCAAAAGATTGATCAAAAAACGAAGGACAGTTCACCTCAGAGGTTGATCATACTTCCTTTCGCCATGGATATCACTGAATTTTATCCTGGTCCAGATTGAGCTACAATTGATAGGACACGGCGAGAAAGACCACAAGAGTCAGCATTTCAAATTTCAAGGCAATCCGAGTTCATACGCTCGAGTTATGATCGATTCAATTTGAAGGGGAAAGCCTGGGTTTCGAACCCACGATGATGGTTGTCTTCGAACCCTTCGAATCCCCATGGGTTCGACACCGTCACCTTCGACTCCACTGTTTTCGAATCCATGTGCCTTGTATCCATGGAGGGTTTGCAGAGCTCGTACGCATCCAAGGAACGCAAGTTCGAACCCATCGCCAAAGCCGTGCTTCGAAGCCATCCATAAGCTTCGTTCGAACCCATCCCTGAAGTCAAGTTCGAACCCATCACAGAGCTATCTTCGAACCCATCACAGAAGTCACGTTCGAACCCATCCCTGATGCCATTTTCGAACCCATCCTGTGTTGCCTTATTCGAACCCACTGGGTCAACCCACGTGTCTTCCATCGGTTCGAAATCACCGAGATACACGGAGTCGAAGCGGTCAACACGGAGAGAAGTCCGGATCGATTCGAAACTTGCGCTCCACGTCACCACGAAGCCGCGTGCCACACTGGTTTCGAAACCATCGTTTCAAGTAACAGGGGTTCGAACCAAACAGCCTTGCCGTGAAGTCCATTTCGAACCCAACATATCTCTTAACCTACTGATCCAAATGCAATGAAACTTTCACAGATGCTTGCATACATGTTGACGAATGTCCACGCCAAATTTCACCTCGATTGGATGAATTCTTGATCGGTTCGAATGGAGTTCGAACCGATGCCAAAGTGGGCCCAAACTTCCCGAGACCGTACATGTGGGCCCCCTCACGTGCCAGAAGTGGTCTCCCGAGTTTTCACCAAGATACCAGCTGCCTACGCCTATAAATAGAGCTCCAGGGCCAACAGAAAAGGGACCTTCGGGATCTACTGACTCTCAAGCGCCCAGACTCTGCCGGATTGACATCTCCATCACAATTTCACTACTGATTTCGAATTTCCAGTTGTAACTTGCTGTTGATCGCTGTAACAACTTGTAAACATTGAAAGAGAATCAATAAAATATCAAAAAACTTCCCAGTGGACGTAGGCGACACGCCGAACCACTATAAATCGCTTGTCTACGCATTTTCCTTTACTGTTGATTGGAGTTTTTGTTAGATAATATTCATATCCAGTTCATACTATTTATTGTTATCTCTTCAACGACTCCCGAAGAGTGTTGTGACCAATTTTGGTGCAAACACTTTGGTGCTTTCACTGAGAAAACCCAGCTTTTCTCCTGCTCGTTGGATCTGTCATCGATACCGGATTGAATAAATCTAAGAGAGAGATCCAGATCTTTGAATTCAAATTCCTTCCATTCTATTCAGATTTGCAAAATTCTAGGGAAAGGAATCCAACATTCGAGATGGTTAGCACAAGAACCACTTCTAACGCCGTCAATCAGGAAGAACAGGATCGACAGAATCCTGTAACTCTGCCTCCACCTAATCAGGATGCTACTGCACACTCGGAACCCTCTGCTCCGGTTACCCGACAAGAGTTGCAGTCGCTTATCCAAGAGCTGACCCAGAGTCGGCAACAACTAGAAGAACAGCTACGCGCTAACGCTGAACTAATCAACAAATTGGATCGCCAGAAGCGAAAGAGATCCAAGAGAGACCACGTGTCTCGTTCCTCCAGCGAGAGTTCTTCATCTTCTGATTATCACAATCGACCTCCACGACCCCGGCTAGATGGGAATCGCATGCCAACTGCTGGAGATCAACCAACACTGACCGTTGGACAACTGAGAGTTGGTCCATCGGCTAGCTTCCAAGCCGGGCCCTCCTCCCGAGGAGGTGCCATCCCTCACCATACTACCGAGTACCGCACTACTGACGTTGCGGCTGAACCCGGGGTCGACGTTCAAGATCAGTCGGACCCGAACCGTCGTCATGACGGATGCACTCCTGAACCATACGTCCCAGAAGACTATGTGCCAAGAAGGCAAAGCTTGGACCGTCAACAATATCCGGTCCAACCCCAGAGCATGGAACGTAATCGTACTCCGGCACAAGCCGCACAGAACGCGCACATGCCGGATCTTTCCACTATGATACGTCAAATGATCCGTGAGAGCCAAGGATTCACGAATGACGACTGGGGAGTCTCCCGAAGTCACACTCCTTTTACGGACGATATCCTTACTGCTGAACCCCCACGGCGATTCAGAATGCCAACGCTACCCATGTACGAAGGAAACTCCGACCCCAACCAACATATTCTAAAATATGAATGGTCGATGACTGCTGCCCGTGCTGACGACGCAGTAAAGTGTCGAAGTTTCCCCATATCCCTGGGGGGCATCGCTACCATGTGGTTCACTCGATTGCCACCTCGATCCATCTCTTCATTCGACCAGTTAGCTACAAAATTCGTTGAGCAATTCCGCATGCATGTCGCAAGACCCAAAGATGTCAACACTCTGTCTAGTGTCACTCAGGCTCCCGGAGAGACACTCAGACACTACTTAGAGAGATTCCATACTGCATGCGCAGAGATCAGCAATCCGAACGATAATTCCATCCTTATGGCGCTGACTAAGGGGATCGACCCCGATTCTGAGTTCGGCAATTGGTTAGCCGGAAAACCACCTGCATCGTTGGACCGTTTCCACGCCAAGGCAGCTCAATTCTTGAGACGGGAAGATGCGAAACAGTCTAGGAAGCAAACCGATGCAAAACCAAGTACAGAAGGGATCCAAAGCAATGTTTCCATTAAACAATCCGGTGAGAGCTCCGAAAAAGTTCAGTTGAACGTCAAAAATAAGCAAGCTCGGCGAAGAGAGAGCGTGAATCAAATTAAAAAACAAGATCAAAATCGTGGCCCGCAACGCAAGAATCCGATGTTCGACAATTATACTCCTTTGAATACTTCACTGGAGGACTTGTACTTACAAACCTGTAATACAATCCAGTATCAAAAACCTGCACCAAAACCGTCGTCAGAGAGACAAATCCAAACAGGAAAGTTTTGCAGGTTTCATGAAAGCTACGGGCACAATACGAACGAGTGTCGTCACTTACAAGATCTCGTCGAAAAACTGATCAGAGAAAGGAAGCTCGAACAGTTTGTGCGGACACCGCAGCCCAGAGAAGCGGGCCCATCAAATCAAAACAATGAACCCGATCGACCAAGACATGAGGACTCCAATGTTCCTCGCGGGAGATTGGTGATAAACGCCATCAGTGGCGGACCTACTTTCTCAGGAGCCTGGAACGACGAAGATCTTCGTCACCGTCACACATGACAGGCTCACTGAATCCATAAATACTTTGCAATTTCATTTACATTCTGAAATTTGATTTTGTAATAAGGCACTGACTTTGCCATATTTTCTTATTTCAGCAATAAGACATTATCTCTTCAAGCTAGAGCTGTGATTCATCGAATGTAACGTTCAACAATCACGACACACGAAGAGCTAAATTCCATCAATCAATGGAGTTTATTCAAATAGCGAGTGACTGCGATACAACCGGCCACTCACTAAGTGAAACCCCAGCTCGGGGGCAAGCCAACACATCAAAGGCTGAACTGGACCGACACACGACAGTCCTACAAATAACTCCAACTTCCCACAGCGTGAATTGGAGTATAAACATTCCATAATTCGTTCCCAGAGTGCGAACGGACTCCAACTTCCCACAGCGTGAATTGGAGTATAAACATTCCATAATTCGTTCCCACTGCGTGAACGGACTCCAACTTCCCACAGCGTGAATTGGAGTATAAACATTCAATAATTCGTTCCCACTGCGCGAACGGACTCCAACTTCCTAGAATGCGAATTGGAGTATAAACATTCAATAATTCGTTCCCACTGCGCGAACGGACTCCAACTTCCCAGAGCGCGAATTGGAGTATAAACATTCTATAATTCGTTCCCAGAGCGCGAACGGACTCCAACTTCCCACAGCGCGAATTGGAGTATAAACATTCAACAATTCGTTCCCAGAGCGCGAACGGACTCCAACTTCCCACAGCGTGAATTGGAGTATAAACATTCCATAATTCGTTCCCACTGCGCGAACGGACTCCAACTTCCCACAGCGTGAATTGGAGTATAAACATTCCATAACTCGTTCCCACTGCGCGAACGGACTCCAACTTCCCACAGCGTGAATTGGAGTATAAACATTCCATAACTCGTTCCCACTGCGCGAACGAACTCCAACTTCCCACAGCGTGAATTGGAGTATAAACATTCAACAATTCGTTCCCAGAGCGCGAACGGACTCCAACTTCCCACAGCGTGAATTGGAGTATAAACATTCCATAATTCGTTCCCACTGCGCGAACGGACTCCAACTTCCCACAGCGTGAATTGGAGTATAAACATTCCATAACTCGGTCCCACTGCGCGAACGGACTCCAACTTCCCACAGCGTGAATTGGAGTATAAACATTCCATAACTCGTTCCCACTGCGCGAACGAACTCCAACTTCCCACAGCATAAATTGGAGTATAAACATTCCATAAATCGTTCCCAGAGTGCGAACGGACTCCAACTTCCCAGAGTGTGAATTGGAGTATAAACATCCAATAAATCGTTCTCAGAGTGCGAACGGACTCCGACTTCCCAGGGTGCGAATTGGAGTATAAACATCAAATCCATCGTTCCCGGAGTGCGAACGAATTCCTAAAAGGCTCAAATAGGTGTGACTAACCATCTATCGGCTAACTCCAACTTTCCAGAGTGTGGATCGGAGTATAAACATCTATTCCAGGTTCCCGGAGTGCGAACCAACCCATCAATGCGAACTCCAAGTTCTCAAAGCATGCATTGAAGTATAAACACAAATTGCAGGTTCCCGGAGCGCGAACCGAAGCATCCGTGCTAACTCCAAATTCCCAAAGCGTGAGTCGGAGTACAAACAACGATTCGAAGTTCTCGAAGTGCAAACTGAGATATCAACATCAACTCCCAGTTCCCAGAGCGTGAAGTGGAGTGTAGACATCAATTCCAGGTTCCCGGAGCGCGAACCACAATACAAACATCGATAACTCTCAAACTCCTGGAGTGCAAAGCAGATTATCAATCTCAAATTATCCTACGTCCCCAGAATGCGGACGTGTGCTTAAGATTTGCAACAAGTGCGATCAACTGCCAAAAATACAAGTGTTGTTCCCCGAAACTGGGGGGCACGAAAGCTAAGTGTCAATCACTAACCGAAGTGATACAACGTCCGAAGTTCAACTCATTCATCAATCACAGTTTGTGACCAAGATTTTCAGACTTGGCGAATAAAAACGAACTCCACTAAAACGGTAGAAACACCACAAGTACACCGGACCGAAAGCAAGACACTGCAAGTACTTAAGCACAAATAAAACAAGAGTTGAAACAAAGAAACTGCAGTTTATTTCAACTAACTAAAAATAAGGACTTACGTACAAATGAGTTCTTCCAAAAAACAAGCCCTACTAGCAGGGGCCGAACCTGCATCTATACACGGCTTACTAAAAAAACAAAAAAAAACAAGTACTTATCTACCAAAACATCTACTTGTAGAGCCCGTCTACTTCTTCTTCTTTTTCGTCTTTCTTATTAGTGGTTCCTCATCAGAATCACTAGCGACAGAAATTCTTTTTGAGTGCCTCCTCTTCGGCGGTGACTCTTCGGCTGGGGGCATGATATCGATGTCCTCGGAGCTCGAATCTGCAGGAAGGCTACCCGTCGGAGGAGTAGGGGGAACTGGATCCGTGACGGAAGAAGGGATAGTGCCACCCGACGACACTACCCTAGCAGATGCTGAACTTTGCGCCGTCGTGCTGCCACGGCGCTACCACTGTGCCCCGCAGCTTCTATTTCAGCATTGATTTCAGCCAAAATCTCCTCATCTCGAGTCACTTGGGCTTGGCTGGGGGCATCCGCAGCTTGCATCGAAGAGCTCGAGGTCGGCCGGGGATCACTGACGATGATAAACGGTAAGTCCGTAGAGAAACCGCCCTGTTCACCGAGCAGCTCGCTCACCATTTGTTCCTCGAGAGATAACCCACTCCCCTGTGCCGCCTCGGTCGATATCGCAGCTACAGCAGTGGTCTCGGTGGCGATGGCCTTATCCTTTTGACTTGATTCTTGAGCCGTGACTGTCGGCGCATCCTCCGTCACTAGGCAAAAATAATAAGTTATTAGTAACTTCTTCGAAAACAAACTCTTTATTTAGAAAACACTTGAGATAACTTCGAAATACCTTCCCCAGTTTGGCTCGCAGACGGCTGAACGGCCTCGGAAGTATGCTCATAAATAGGAGATAAGCGCGGCTGCTCCGGGTCATAAGCAGGACGCAGGCACTGACGAAGACGATGTGGTGACTTCAGTAACATCCGAATGGTGCTCAGCACCCGATCCCTCTCCGACTTCCAGGGAATGACCACCCATCATCTCCTTCTCATAAGCAATGATAGCATCATGAAGGACCTTCTTCTCATCCTCGGTCAACAGCCGGTTCTCAAGCTCGAATCGGTCAACCGATTCGCCCGAATGCGCTTCCTCCTCTTCCTCGACCAATCGTTCCCAGGCGCTGCGAAGGTGAACCGGATAATCTTGAAGCCAGGCCAAGTTTCTGTGTTTCAGCACGTTGGCATTATAAGTTATAAGCAGATCTTCGATATCGGCCTCTAGCCTGGCCTCCGCGCGTTGAACTTTATCCTCCACCTCTGCCTCTATTGCTCGAACTTTCTCCACTGCCGCATCTCTTTCGGTGCGAAGCACTACGGCCTGTTCGCATGCCTCTTGCGCCGCCTTATTCGCATCATCCCTTTCCTTGGCGATTTCGGCAAGTTTAGCCTTGAGCTCATTGAGTTCCTTCAACGCCGCATCCCTCTCGGCAGTAACGACAGTGTTCCGGTGGCCCATGTCTTCCACCGTAACATAATGTTCCCTTTTCATTCTTTCCATGGCCGCTTGAGCTTCATCGGCCTTTGTAAGAGCCTCCGTCTCTGATTTTCGGGATGATTCGGCTTCTGTATTAAGCACTTGTATGATGCGATCTTTTTTTTGCTAACTCAGCTTGCAGCTTTTCAATGGTGGCCGCTCTTTCGAAAGCCAAGGCTGAGGCTTTTTCGGCCGCTCTAGACCACACTTTGTATTGTGTGTAAGAATCATGCACATAGTCAAGCGCCCACCGCTCGGCCTCCGGTGGGATTCTTTTCAAGTTCGGGGGAAAGACATAATTGTCGAAGCAGATATTCGGGAACTCCCTCTTCAGTTGCGCAAGCCTGATCGCTCCTTCCCCCGAGATTTCAGTAGGAGTTTCCTCCGCAACCATCGGCGCCATCGCCTCAGATGTAGAAGCTTGAGAAACCGACGCATGTCGAGAAGAATCTCGAGGCACACGAACGGGAGGCTGTACGGGATCTCTGGAAGGAGGAGGGGTACGCGATCGAGATCGACGTCTATGGCCCCTGTCCGAATCGTATCTCTCATGACTAGAATATCCAGAACGTCCCTGGTCATAATACCCAGGGCGTCCCTGATCGTAATCTCTATCTCCCTCTCGCCTGCGCGAATCATAATAAGAAGACTTACGGGCATGTCGAAGACTCCCAAGCATTGAACCCCGCTTTGACATAGTATCTGCAAAGCAAAATAAAATCGAATTAATCACCCTTCGAAACAGAAAACTTACAGTCAAAGGTTATGCAGTGTCGTGAAATGTGTATGAACATGCATTCCCCCCGACCAACCAGAAGTGTCGACCTCGCTAGTAAAAAGAGGCTCGCTCAATTCTAGAGTACGATGGAATTCCTCCAACCCGGCATCATGTTGAAAAGACACATCGTCCGGGATTGGAAGATCGGCGAGCCCTTCAAAAAGATTTTCAGTTCTCGGAGGAGACATCTCCGAGATTCTAACTCCGGTTGCGGGTCGGGCCGTGACAACCGATTTCCATCTCCTTTTCTCACTTGACTTAATCATGGCAGCCTTGCCTTTTCTCTGCTCCGCAACATCCGAAGCTACATCCGTAGGCTCGGTCAGCGGCTCATCGTCAGTACGAGTTCTTTCAGAATCAGCCTCCTCGGCTACGACAACTTCGGGCTTCTTATGTTTGACTCGTTTTTTAGAAACGATCCTTGGTGCCACCTCAAACCTTATGCTCTGCCCTCGTTCAATCAGCCCATAAGTCCGGAGATTCCTATCGGTCAAAAGCGACTCGATATCCCTGTCTTCACTCGGGACTTCTCGAAGTACTCGCACCATCTCCTTAAACTCTTCGCCTTCGGGTCGCTGAATCGGTGCTGTAAAAAAAAAAGAGTATAAGTTCCACTTCGGCTGCAATTGCCGTAGTGACTATTTAAGAACTCAGCTATACTCACGTCTGAATAACCATCGTCGAGCAAATCCTGGAGGACGTCTGACATAAAACCATTCTGTCCTATAGTAACTCAGCCTTGTCCAGGATCCGGTGACCACTTGACAATTCCTCACTGCTTCCATAAATGTGAAAGAGGGATAATCACCTCGAGTTTTGAAGTTAAACAAGTATCGGATTTCGATTGGGAGTGGCGGTCGATGGAGATATTCCATAAATGCAATGAACAAACTATTGATCGACGCATATCCGTTCGGGTGCAGCTGAGATGGGGCGATCCTCAAAAACGACAACACTTCTCTTATATACTCGTTGAACGGGGGAAGTGTCCCAGCCGCACACGCGTGTCGATTAAATGCTGTATACCCTTCCGGCGGATTATGTGGTCATTCGGCCCCGGTAGTAACACATCATCCAATGACAAGCCGTGCCTCAAACATATTCTCCCCAACATGTCTTCAGTGATATTCGATGGAACAGAATCTGATGGATTGGCAATGAACGACGCATCAGGAAGTTCGTCCGGAGCTGGACCGATGATCTCAGGATCTATATCCGGAACCTCTAGCCTCGGAGAGACTGTACCTCGCATCTCTTGCTGCTGCGAACTTGAAGGTTCCATAACTAGCTAACTCATGAGAAACCATCGTTAGACGACAAAGAACCCGTGTGTTCCCCAGTGTAACGTGTATGAATGTGTGTGGTACCGTGCCATGCATTACTTGAATAAATGTTGCAGAGTTAAAGTAGATATGCAAACGACAAAGCTACAGAGTCCAGCTATAATGACCGTCATCGCTGACCGTCATCACTAAATCACTTATATGATGGAAGTCGGTTCGAATAGAAGTTGTTATAGTTCCATCAACGAGCTTCAAAAGGCAAGTCAAGTATGCAGTTCAATATTCAAGTCCAAGTATGCAAGAATGAAGCTCGTCGGAGTTGTACTTAGAAAAATTTTCAAATTTTGGAATCCATCATATAGGGTTCGAAACCATCACAGAGACTTCGTTCGAACCCAACCGAACTCCTCTTCCTTCGAACCCATCCAAACTTCTTTCGAACCCACGCGTTCGAAACCATCATGACGTTGCTTCGAACCCATGCGTTCGAACCCATCCTGACATCGTTTCGAAGCCATGCAGTTAGACGCACTTCGAACCGATAGCCTATGGTTTCGAGTCCATCGATTCGAAACAACCGCTCGAAACCCTCAATCGGTGCGAACTACGCATCCCAACAAGGGAATTCCAAGGATCGATTCGAAATCTAATGAAGAGACACCACCGTCTTCGGTTCGAACTCGAGCCCACACATCGATTCGAAACCCTCCCAAACCAGATCTGGTTTTGTCAATCTCGAAGCTATGCAATCGATGAAGAGAAATAGGTTCGAAATAGCTTCGTCGCTTGAATCCGAGGCTAATTACCTAGTTAAAGCAATGGATTCGAGAGATTTAAATCTTAGATCTTGATGGATTCGAAAACGCGACGCAGTTTTTCTCTTTTGAAACTTCGAGACGATGCAGAGAGCAAGCGAAAGTAAAAGTAAAAAGTGAAAAGGTGGCAGGCCCACTGCTATTTATATGGGGGGTAGGAGATGACCGGGGCGATTCGAGTTCCAGTAAAGGTGACCGTTTACAACAGGTCAGAATTCAGAGTCGTTTCGAAACCTTCGAACCCAAATGCTTGAGGCTCCATCATGTGACGCACACAGACAACTGCCGTGAAACAATAGTTTCGTACCCATCCAAGTCATCGGTTCGAAGATCAGTTTCGAACCCACCGAAACGAACTACTTGTTCGAAACCATCCTCTCACATCGGTTCGAATGCAAGTTTCGAAACCATCACAGCACAAAGTATGCTCCATCTTTTAACATCGGTTCGAAAGTCAACTTCTTACCCACCATGACACGAGTGTACTCCGTTGTGTCGAATGTCAATTTCGAATCCATCCATGCTCCAACGCATCGACTCGAAATCTCATATTTACACAACCCATCATTGCACGGACATATTGCATCCATACAAATTTGGATTTCGAACCCATTAATGCTCAAATACATCGGTTCGAAACATCACACTTGCGCAATACAAATTCAATTTTTTCAACCTTCAATATCGGTTCAGGAGAGGATCGATACGAAGTAACTATTCAAAACAACCATCAGGAGTTGTCTCAATTCAAATTTCAAAATCGGTTCAGGAGAGAATCGATACGAAATTCTATAGCGAACCAAACCGACAACGACTCGTGGACGCACGACGTTAACAAGGATCATATTAACATATGTGCATACATGTCGGATTAACATTCGATTTTGAATATTCACAGGGATCAAACAGTCATCCTGTTACAAATGCAACAGCCAATGGCTAAGCACTATTATACAGCAATCAATCATATCAACTCAAGGTTACAGCATTACAGCATACGAGTTTCAACAAAAAAAAGAGCAATGGTTGTTCAGAGAGAAATGGCGGCTATTCAAAGCACGTCATGTTCCCACAAGACGTACTTTGGGGGGCAAAATGTTATCCCGCTTTTTGGCAAAGCCGCGATACCAAAAGATTGATCGAAAAACGAAGGACAGTTCACCTCAGAGGTTGATCATACTTCCTTTCGCCATGGATATCACTGAATTTTATCCTGGTCCAGATTGAGCTACAATTGATAGGACACGGCGAGAAAGACCACAAGAGTCAGCATTTCAAATTTCAAGGCAATCCGAGTTCATACGCTCGAGTTATGATCGATTCAATTTGAAGGGGAAAGCCTGGGTTTCGAACCCACGATGATGGTTGTCTTCGAACCCTTCGAATCCCCATGGGTTCGACACCGTCACCTTCGACTCCACTGTTTTCGAATCCATGTGCCTTGTATCCATGGAGGGTTTGCAGAGCTCGTACGCATCCAAGGAACGCAAGTTCGAACCCATCGCCAAAGCCGTGCTTCGAAGCCATCCATAAGCTTCGTTCGAACCCATCCCTGAAGTCAAGTTCGAACCCATCACAGAGCTATCTTCGAACCCATCACAGAAGTCACGTTCGAACCCATCCCTGATGCCTTTTTCGAACCCATCCTGTGTTGCCTTATTCGAACCCACTGGGTCAACCCACGTGTCTTCCATCGGTTCGAAATCACCGAGATACACGGAGTCGAAGAGGTCAACACGGAGAGAAGTCCGGATCGATTCGAAACTTGCGCTCCACGTCACCACGAAGTCGCGTGCCACACTGGTTTCGAAACCATCGTTTCAAGTAACAGGGGTTCGAACCAAACAGCCTTGCCGTGAAGTCCATTTCGAACCCAACATATCTCTTAACCTACTGATCCAAATGCAATGAAACTTTCACAGATGCTTGCATACATGTTGACGAATGTCCACGCCAAATTTCACCTCGATTGGATGAATTCTTGATCGGTTCGAATGGAGTTCGAACCGATGCCAAAGTGGGCCCAAACTTCCCGAGACCGTACGTGTGGGCCCCCTCACGTGCCAGAAGTGGTCTCCCGAGTTTTCACCAAGATACCAGCTGCCTACGCCTATAAATAGAGCTCCAGGGCCAACAGAAAAGGGACCTTCGGGATCTACTGACTCTCAAGCGCCCAGACTCTGCCGGATTGACATCTCCATCACAATTTCACTACTGATTTCGAATTTCCAGTTGTAACTTGCTGTTGATCGCTGTAACAACTTGTAAACATTGAAAGAGAATCAATAAAATATCAAAAAACTTCACAGTGGACGTAGGCGACACGCCGAACCACTATAAATCGCTTGTCTACGCATTTTCCTTTACTGTTGATTGGAGTTTTTGTTAGATAATTCATATCCAGTTCATACTATTTATTGTTATCTCTTCAACGACTCCCGAAGAGTGTTGTGACCAATTTTGGTGCAAACACCGACCAGATTGGGAAGACTATGGAGGTTTGCGTAGACGACATGCTAGTAAAATCACGATACTCCGTGGATCATGTCAAAGACTTGGAGTCAGTGTTCAATATCCTCCGAAAATATGGAATGAAACTTAACCCACTAAAGTGTCATTTCGGAGTCGCCTCCGGAAAATTCCTTGGGTTTATCGTCAACGCCCGAGGAATAGAGGCCAACCCCGAAAAGATCTGGGCTATCAGAAATCTTCGAACTCCGAAAACCATAAAGCAAGTTCAGAGTCTTAATGAAAAAGTTGCAGCACTAAGCAGGTTTATCTCGCAGTCGACTGACAATTGTATCCCGTTCTTCGATTTGATTCAAAAAGGGAAACGAAACTTTTAATGGACTGCAGAGTGTGAAGGCGCATTTCAATCACTAGTCCAGCATCTTTCCGTACCACCAATCCTTTCAAAGCCTGTGGATCATAAACAACTATATCTCTACCTGGCGGTATCTGAAAACGCAGTCAGTGCAGCGTTAATTCGGGAGGAAGACCGAGTGCAAAAACCGGTCTACTACGTGAGTAAACGATTGACCGGAGCCGAGAGAAATTATCCAAAGCTTGAAAAGTTGGCATATTGCCTAATCATTGCCTCGAGGAAGCTCCGTCCATATTTTCAGGCTCATCCTATTACTGTGTACACCAATCAGCCATTACGACAGGTCCTCACGCGGCCTGAGACGTCTGGTAGGTTACTAAAATGGAACATCGAATTGAGTCAGTTTGACATTACTTATACTTCGAGAAGGGCCATTCATGGCCAAGTCTTAGCAGATTTTATAGCCGAATTCACTATTCGTGAAGACTTGCCCGAGACTAGCAAATCTCCCGAATACATCCGGAAGCTGTACACCGATGGTGCGTCAAACGATCGGTACTCAGGAGCTGGGGTAGTGCTTGAAACCCCCAAGGGACGATCCATATGTTATGCTTTAAAGTTCAAGTTCACGCAACCAACAATGAAGCCGAGTACGAAGCTCTACTTAACGGACTAAAGCTTGCCCGTGATATGAAAAAATCATCGCCGTAGAGATCTACTGTGATTCCCAGTTGATAGTATGTCAGGTTCGAGGAGAGTATCAGGCCAAAGACCGAAGATTAGCCGCTTACCTAAATCAAGTCAAGGAGATACTTGATCAGTTCGATTACTATGCCATTTTCTATATACCCCGAGAGCACAATAAGAAAGCTGATTCATTAGCAAAGTTAGCGAGTTCGGGCAAAGCCCAACAGTTGGGGCTCGTTCTGGTTGAGACCCTATCCTCCCTGAGCATCGATCGAATGGAGACCGATTTCGCATTTGAAGCTACCTCCAATAAGGAATCGTGGATGACTCCCTATCGAGATTATATTGAACATGGTATATTGCCTGAGCGTCGAAGCGAGAAAAGACAAGTTCTCGAAAAAGCCTCACGATTTGTTATTCAAAATGGAGTCATGTACCAGAGAGGATACTCTGTTCCTCTCCTCCGGTGTATCGCACACGATGAAGTCAAACGAGTGTTATACGATGTACACGAAGGAGAATGTGGCGGTCACACTAGGGGCAAGCACTGGCAAAGAAAATACTCCGATATGGGTATTATTGGCCCACTGTTAATCGCGATGCCGCAGACTATGATAGGAAATGTGACAAATGCCAAAAACACGCACGAATTCCTAGAGCCTCGCCTAGTGAGATAACCCAAATGGTCAGCCCATGGCCTTTTGCGGTATGGGGAATAGATATCATTAGCACATTGCCTCTGGCCAAAGGTGGCGCGAAGTACGCCATCGTCGCAGTTGATTACTTCACAAAATGGGCCGAAGCTGAACCCCTTGCAACAATTACGACAAAGAATGTAATCAACTTTGTAGTACGTAACATCATCTGCCGGTTTGGTCTCCCACATACTATCATCACCGATAACGGAGCCCAATTCGACAGTGCGGAATTCAAAAATTTCTGTCAACGATTCCACATCCATAAGAAATTCTCTGCAGTAGCGCACCCTCAAGTGAATGGTCAAGTCGAGGCTGTTAATAAAGTTATCAAATCCATTCTAAAGAAGCGACTGGAAAAAGCCAGGGGCAAATGGGTAGACGAACTTCCTATGGCGTTATGGGCCTACCGAACCACTCACAAAACTACTACCGGTCATACTCCGTTTTCTCTATCTTATGGCTCTGAAGCCGTTATTCCAATCGAAATGGAAGTGCATTCTCATCGTGTAACATATTATGATCCGAAAACAAATGCCATACTACTTGTTGAGTCCCTATATTTACTCGATGAGAAGCACGAAGAGGGTGATTTGAGGGCAGCCGCGTATCGGAGTCGAGTCGCCCGAATATACATCGCCAAGGTCCGCCCGTGAACCTTCGAACTCGACAATCTCGTACTCAAAAGAATCTATCCGGTTCCTTCATACATGAAGCCAAATTGGGAAGGGCCATATGTGATTTCACAAAACTCGGAGATGGCACGTTCAAATTATCAACCGTTGACGGTCTTACTTTACCGAGAGCTTGGAATAGCGAAAGTCTTCGTCGCTACTACACATAAAAGACTTTACTTATTTATTTTTGTCAATTTATTCCTTTGCATTTTATTTTTGCATTTTGAGATTTAAATTTGTAATAAGGCAACTGACTTTGCCATATTTTCTCGTTTCAGCAATAAAATGCCATCTCTTCGAGCCAGAGCTGTGATTTAATGAGTATGACATGCAATAACATGACGCACGGAGAGCTAAGTTCCATCATGCGGTGGGACTTATTCAAATAGGGAGTGACTGTGATACGACCGGTCACTCGCTAAGTGAAAACCGAGCACAGGGGCAGAACCACTACATCAACATTCACAGGGATTGATACACGACAATCCCTCCTCTAACTCCAAATTCCCAGAGCGCGAATTGGAGTATAAACTTCAACTCTTTGTTCCCGGAGTGCGAACCAGAGTATAAATCCATCACACCCAGAGTGTGAGCCAGCTCCAAATTTCCAGAGTGCGAATTGGGGTATAAACTTCAACTCTCGGTTCCCGGAGTGCGAACCAGAGTATAAATCCATCGCTCCAAGAGTGTGATTCAGCTCCAAATTCCCAGAGTGCGAATTGGAGTATAAACTTCAACTCTCGGTTCCCGGAGTGCGAACCAAAGTATAAATCCATCGCTCCCAGAGTGTGAGCTAACTCCAAATTCCCAAAATGCGAACTAAAGTATAAACCCCAACTCCAAATTCCCGAAGCGCGAATTGGAGTGTAAACATAAAAATAACCCTAAGCCCCCAGAGTATGGACCGAAATGCAATCACTAACTCCAAGTTCCCGAAGTGTGAATTGGAGTATAAAACATCAATTACAGGTTCCCGGAGGGCGAACTAAATCATAAATGTTAATAATCAATAGGTTCCCAGAGTGTGGACCGAACTGTCAATTGCAAAACTGTGTTAAGTCCCCGGAGTGTGGACATGTGTTTAAGACTTATGACATATGTGAGCATGAGCTAATCAACACAATACTTAAGCAAAAGAGAAAAGAGTTGTTTTCTATTTCATCAACAAGAAAAAAAGAATTTGGTTACATGACAAAACAAAAAATTGAGTGGATGCCGAATCCACACCTATACACGACTCTAAAAAGGAGAAGTAGAAAGATTGCTAATAACATCTGCATCGCACGATATGAGGTTCAGTCCTTCTTCTTCCGAGACTTCTTCCTTGGAGTCGAGCCGCCAGATCCACTACCGGATTTCTTTCGAGACTTCCGTCTCTTCTTCGGTTCGTCTTCAGGATCTGGCATGATATCAATATCTTCTTCGGAGCTAGAAGGGACGAAGATTCTCTTGGAAGGACAAACCGGAGGCAGAGGAGCCGTAACAGGAGGTGGAGCTTCGGCATTAGAAGTCATAACTGTGCCACCAGGAGAAATAATCATTAAAGGAGTTAAGCTCGGAGGGGAAACATCACCTCCGGAACCGCCAACCGTTGTCGCCGCAGCCATTTCAGCACTTATCTCGGCAAGGATTTCTTCTTCTCGGGAAGATCGAGCGACACTGGATACACTGACGGTCGGCATAAACGAGCTAAAAGTTGGAGCAACTCCACCCATCGCAAAAGAAGGATCGGTAAAATGTTCACAGGGTTGCTGGAGGAGTTCCTCGATCATTTGAGCATCAAGCGACATTGAACTCCCCTCTCCAGTCTCGCCGGTTACGACGGTAGTCGTAATGGCTTCGGTGACGACAACTCCTTGTGTTGGCTGTGAAGCTTATGGTACTTGAGGTATGGGCACATTGCTTTCAGTCACTAATCGGAAAGGAACAAGAATAATCAGTCAAACGATCGGTTCCAAATTCAGTTCATTCTACAACACTTAAGGAATATTTGAGATACCTTCCTTGCCTCGGCTTGGTGCTGAGACGAGTTCGGAAACAGCAATTGTACCAAGAGACAATTCCGGTTTGTCCGGGTTATAGGCAGGAACAACATGTGGACCAACTGAAGCTGTAACTCCAGACGAGGTCGGGGCAGCAACTGAAAAATCCTCACTGCAATGTGCATCTCCAGAACGCTCGCCGGTCTCCACATGATGAAAGCCAGGTCTCTCTCTCTCTCAGCAGAGATCATCGCCTCATGAAGAAGTTTCCTTTCCTCCTCGCTCAACAAGCGAGACTCGAGTTCAAATTCATCCACGGCACCTTCGTGGAGAGATGCTTTCTTGCTTGCCACCAACTTTTTCCAAGCATTGAGTAGAAGCATAGATTAATCTTCGAGCCACGAGAGATTCCTGTGCTCAAGCACATTAGCATTATAAGTGTCAAGGAGCTCGTCAAACTCAGCTTCTACCCTGAACAGCTCTGCCTGGACTTTCCCCTCTACTTCTGCCTCCACCGCTTCAACTCTAGCAACCGCCACGTCCCGCTCAGCCCGGAGAGACACAGCTTGCTCACACGCTTCTTGTGCGACCACATTAGCATCGTCTTTCTCTTTGTTTATATCGGCAAACTTAGCGTTTAATTCTTCCAGTTCTTTGACTGCTGCATCTCATTCGGCCTTAACATTTTTGTACCGATGGCCCAAATCTTCAACTAAAGTGCAATGCGTCTGTTGCATCTTCGCCATCTCGACTAATGTTTCATCGACCTTTTTTAGTGACTCAACTTCGGTCTTACGAGAGGATTCCACTTCAGATTGAAGAACATCGACAATACGGTTCTTCTGAGCCAAGTCGCCTTCCAATTTCTCGATAGTTTTGGCTCGATCGAAGGCTACTTTCGAAGCTTTAACAGTCGCCTTATACCATTCTTTGTACTGAGCATAGAAATCGGGAGTATAACTAAGGGCGGTGTTCACAGCCTCTTCGGGAATTCTTTTGAGATTGGGAGGAAAGATATAAGTGTCGAAGCATATTTCTGGAAAATCTTTCTTCAGTTGAGCAATTCTTATAGCCCCTTCACCAGATGGTTTGAGAGGAGCCTCCTCCATAGTTATAGTTGTAGCCGAATCAGTCCTGGGATGACGTGGACAAGGTTTTGAGACCTGTAAAGACGGCTATTGTCGCGAAGGTTCAGGTGCAGGTGCAAGGCCTCTGGGTGGCGGAGGAGAACGAGAGGATGAACGGTACCTTCGGTCACTATCAGGACGCTCCTGGCTAGAATAATATCGGGAATGGTCCCTCTCATGATGCTCTTGCTCGTAATGCCTCCTTTCACGGTCGCGATCAGAGTCCCTACGGCGAGATTCGTAATAAGATGAAGAATGATGCACTCGCCGAAGTCTGTCCAATGTAGAAGGGCGGTCCGACATAGCACCTGTAAGAAAGAAACGATTTAATTAAACGCCAAGGAAAAGCACTACAATGCATGTGGAAGTCGTGTAGTGTTGTGAAAGTGTGTACAAATGCGCAAAACCCCCCGAACAACCAGAAGTGTCGACTACACTAACGGGTAAAGACTCGCTTATATCTAGCGCTTCACGGAGCTCCTCCAACCCGGACCCGTGATGGAGAGATACGTAATCCGGGATGGGAATATCATCCAACCCTCTAAAGATATCTCCTGGTTGATGAGGGGTGGCGGCTGAGAAAGTGATCCCGTGGATGGGACGAGATACAACTATAGACTTCCGTCTCTTAAACTTAGGTACAACGGCCTTGCCTTTCCGCCTCTCTTCTATTCGGGAAAGGTCGGCTGCAATCTCAGTGTCTGTGGGCGTTCTTTCATCATCACTTGTTTCTCTTATCATAATGCCAGGTTTTCTTTTCACAACTTTCTTCTTCTTCCTCGAGGCCTGTTTTGCCAACCCTTCAATTGCAATACTCTTGCCCATCTCGATCAAACCCAGCGTCCTTAAGTTATCATCGGTCAGCAACAAGTCGATGTGCCTTAAATCGCTTGGGACCGTTTGCAAGCTTTGAACGATGCCTCTATAACGCCCACCGGTAGGTCTCGAAATGATGGCTATAAGACTAACAGAGTATTAGTGCAAGTATTAAGAGTGGCCATTCAAGGGTAACTTATGACACTTACGTCTGGACAACCATCTCCTGGCGAACCCTAGGGGGCATCGAACAAAAAACCACTCATTCTTGAAATAGCTGAGCCTGGTCCAAGCCCCAGTCACAACCTGACAGTTTCTGACCGCTTCCAAGAAAGTGAAAGATGGGCTATCACCTCTACTCTTGAAATTGAATATGTGCCGGATCTCGTTTGGCCTTGGCGGACGAAAAAGACAGTCCATAAATATGACGAAGACGCTATTCAGCAATGCATGCCCGTTAGGATGGAGTTGTGAAGGGGCAATTCCTAAGTACGACAACATCTCTCTGAGGTATTGGTTAAAAGAGGGAGCGATCCTGCCGCGCAGGCATGGCGGTAAAAGGCAGTATATCCTTTAGGTTGATTGTGTGGTCTATCATCAGCACTAGGTAATAAAACATCGTCTGGGGATATATTATGTTTCAAACATATCCGGCCTAATAAGGACTCAGAGATATTAGAGCGGACAGAATCAACGGGATCCTCGATAAATATAGCCTCCGGCAATTCGTCCGGGGCCGGGTCTATTACATCAGGGGGGATTTCCGGAATCTCAAGCATTGGAGGAGGTGAGCTTTGTACTTCTTGTTGTTGAGAACTCGACGATTCCATAATTAACTAACTCACCAGAAAGCGGCGTTAAATACATAAAAAGCCCATACATTTCCCCTAGTGAAAAGTGAATAAATATGCCGTGTAGTGCAAGTGCTATGCATAACTTAAGCAGATTTTACAAGTTGAAACAAGATGTCTGAACGACGAAACTTTGGAATTTGAGGATGAAAGTGACCGTCATCGCTAACCGTCACTTTCACGCCATCCGGATGCTACCGACCAATTCAAGTATAAATTCATCATATTTTGGTGAAGTCACAGTTCCATCAACGAGCTTCAAAGAGGAGGTTAAGTCTTAACAATCAAGTTCGATGATGCAAGGCCGAAGCTCATCGAGGTCAAGTATGCTAAAGTTCATTAAGCTCGTCAAAGTTCAACTTGAAATTGGTCATAGTTCAGATGTTGGAGCAAATCAGAGGATCAGAAGTTTCAAATGTTAGAACGTTCGAATCGATCGACTCGAATCGATACGAGTCGAATCGAAGTCGTTCGAATCCATACACTTCAGCTCCATGAAGGTCGACTCGGTAAAGCCTTGGAGAGAAAAAACCTTTCGAATCCATAGGTCCTGCGTGGT
This sequence comes from Allium cepa, assembly GCA_030765085.1. Taxonomy (NCBI): domain Eukaryota; kingdom Viridiplantae; phylum Streptophyta; class Magnoliopsida; order Asparagales; family Amaryllidaceae; genus Allium; species Allium cepa. The sequence goes on from CM060943.1 coordinate 45,604,085, forward strand.
TTCGAATCGATCGATATTGTGCACCTTCGAATCGATTGAAGTAACACTACTTCGAATCGATCGATTCGATGCCTTCTTTCTCCTGCAACCATCTATTCGAAGCCTTCTCCTTGATATCGATTCGAAATGATCATTCCCAGATCGATGCGAAGCAAGGAAGGAAGATAACATCCATCATTGCCTACACTTCTCCCTGGCAACACACAGGATCGATACGACATGAATGGATTCATTCCCCAGATCCATCGAGTCAATCTATTTTAGATCTCACTATTCCTCAAGGTTTTCGAAAGGAAGAATTGAAATCGATGATAAATTTCCAGTTTCATCGTTCTACAGTCAAATCGATCCCTTAAATTACCTGATTGGATTCGTTTACAAACAAAGACTTGGTGGAATTTTATCGATTCGAATGCAAAGACACGGTAGTTTCTTGCTTTGAAGGATCGAGCCGAAGAAATAGCAACAGTAAAAAGTAAAAAGTAAAAGTGAATTTGGCCTTGGGTATTTATATGGGTTCCATAGAAAACGCGTGACTCTTCGACTCCCGATTGTGTTGACTTCCTACCACCGGTCACTCGCCATACTCCATCGATTCGAACGACCACTCAATAACCCACTGCGTTCGAATCCATCACAGCGTAGAGCCGTTACTTCGAATCCATCGCACGGCTAAATCCATACTTCACTTCGAATCCATTGCCTTCCTATCTTTTACACGATCGAATCCATCCCAACTTAATCGATGCGAGGTGTTAACTCCTCTTCATTAGCGACCTAAGACCTAAAGACGTGGAGCGACCTAACTACAGGAACGACCTATCAAGCTTTGCGACCTAAAGGAGACTGCAACCTATCATGCTTCGCGACCTACAACTCAGCAGCTCAACGACCTAAGAATACCTAACGACTTAGTAGCCTCAACGACCTAATGGCATAATTGTGACAGCGACCTAACCCCACAAAGCAGCTATGCGACCTAAGAACTTAAGCATCGTCGCGACCTAGACCTATGGGGAGTAACAACTTAACTCTGGGGATATTGAGCGACCTAACGAGTCAACAGGCAGGTGACTTAACTGGTTCAAAGAAGCGAGCGACCTAACGGTTCCCAGCGACCTAACGGTTCCCAGCGACCTAAGGAAGGCCGCGACCTAGCGGTTTAAAGACTTCACAACCTAACGACTTAAGAGGACGCCGCGACCTATAGAGCTCACATGACCTAAGATAGGTCGCTCACGACCTAGTTTAGGTCGCTCACGACCTAAGGACATTGCATAAGAAGACCGCCTTTTCTGTGCCGCTGCTAGTAAGGTCGCCTACGACCTAGAACTTGTTGAAAAAAGGATGCGCTTACTCATGAAGAAGGAAAACCGGAGCTCCATAGGTCGAGGACGACCTACGACCTTACTTAGGTCGGTCACCACCTATGACCTAACTCCGAAAATTGCCTATAAATAGAACCCTAACTCCAACAAGCAAAGGACTTTTGGCACATTCTCTTCATACACCGTTACCTTGCTGCATTGAGAACTCCATCAACACTTAGAGCTTTCGAGATTAGAGGAATACTTCAAAGAACTTCACGAAGAAACCACACATCTTCAACATGAATTCAAGGACTTTAATCGACATTGAAGCTTAAGCTACTTGTTCCGAATCACTTGTAACTTGAAGTATATTGTACTTGAAAAGAATTGTATCAGCTTGTAATGAGATTATTAATAAAAGTACTTAAAGTGGACGTAGGCTATACCCTTAAGCCGAACCACAATAAAATTGTTGTTGTTTGCTGCTTTTTTGCTGTTTTCTGCTTATAATCCGTTCCCGAGCTATCGGGTGGTGCTTTCACATCTATAACTCATACACCGGGGTGTTAGCGTTCAAATTTTAGCATTAACATTTTTGGTGCTTTCACTGAGAACCCAACTCAGGAAAACTGTCATCATTGCTTCACAGAGATTTGTAGAGAGAATTTCCTTGAAAACCAGAAGTCTATCTGAGATTATGGCTCCTGGAAGGAAAAGTAGATCTGTCAGATCTGGGAACGTTAAAGAGGGAACCTCCGCTTCCCCTGTACATAATCAACCCACTCCGTCTGTTGGAGTTACGAAAGCGGAGTTGGATGCTGTGATTCTAGGGCTAAACCAGCAGATAAACGCCCAAAATGCACAATTAGAGGCTCAAAGTGCCCAGAATGCTCTGATCCTGAATAAGTTGAACGATTTACTTGGGGCAAACAATCAACCGGCTGGTAATGAAAGGAATTATGCTGGCAACATTCATGATGCTAATGAAAGGAATGAATCTGAAAGGGCTGCTAGTCCCTTTGAGCAGGCAGTTCCTGAGGCTGGTGGATCTAGAACTCGACATGATGAGGAGTATCTTTCTGGAATGGTCCGGCAAATTATGAAAGAAAGTATGCAGAGGGTTGAAGACGAGAAGGAATGGGGTTTCGCCCCAAGTAAAACTCCATTTACTGAGAAAATTTTAAAGGCGGAGTTTCCAAGAAAGTTTTTCCCTCCAACCATTCCAGCTTACAAAGGGACAAGTGATCCGAATGAATTTTTGTATAAATATGATTGGCACATGACAGGTGCCAGAGCCTCTGACGAGATAAAGTGCCGATATTTTCCCGTATACCTTGAAGGTGTGGCTCTACTGTGGTTCACCAAGCTGCCAGTCCGATCTATTGATAAGTTTTCAGACTTGACCCGGAAATTTGAGGAGCAGTTTAGACTGTATGCTTCAAAGGCCAAGGACATCATGTCGCTGTCAAGTTTAGAGCAGAATCCTGGTGAATCTATCAGATCTTTCTTGAATCGCTTTAATATAGCGTTGGCTGAGGTGGACAATGCTGAACCGCGAATGATATTGACTTATCTGATGAGGGCTATTGATAAGTCAAGCGAATTTGGGAAATGGTTAAACATGAAGGAGCCAACCTCCCTCGATAAGTTCTACAAAAAAGCAGATGAATTCATACGCTTGGAAAGCCGTCCTTTACCAGTAAAGGCAGTGTTGGAGAAAGCTGAAGATAACACTGTCGCTCCACGCAAGAATGAATCAGTGGGGCAGAAAAGGGAGAATAATAATGGGAAGAAACAGGGTAATTTGAAGAAGCCTCGATCCTTCAAGCCATCAGAGTATACTCCATTATCACATACGCCGGAGCACATCTACCTAGCCACTAAAGATTCTGTTGATTTTCCTAAACCTATCCCTTTGAGGACCGGGAAAAAGGCGATACAGAGTGGGAAGTTCTGCCGCTTCCATAATCAACCCGGTCATGAGACCGATGAATGCCGCCAGTTGAAAAATCTGATTGAAGAATTGCTAAGAGAAAACAAGTTGCAGCAATTTGTGAAAAAGAATAGCAACAATCCTGCATCGTCAAGTCAGGGGCAACAGGCTCCTGTTCATCAGCCTAGGGCAGGCGAGAAAGCTACGGGGCATGAATCTGGAAGGCCCATTATCAATGTCATTACAGGAGGACCTCACCCAGCTGGCAAGAGCTGGGGTGAGATGGAGAGATATTCCAGGGCTTTGAAATATGTTTTAGCTGAAGAAGACGTCTTTGTCTTAGAAGACACTACGCCCCTGAAACAACAGAAAACTTTCAGTGATGATATTGTTTTCAGAGCCAGAGATTCCACAGGTATCGAAGCCCCTACCCTAGATCCCTTGGTCATCTCAGCTGGTATCGAACCGGCCATTGTCAGAAGAGTTCTCATTGACTGCGGAGCATCATGTAATATCCTCTTCAAGAAGACATTTGACCAAATGAAAATCCCTATGGTCGATGTACAAGCCTCATCGCAGAAAATCGCTGGCTTCACTGGGGAGCCAAAGCAACCAATAGGAACCATTGATCTGCTTGTAGAACTTGGGGAAGGAGAAAGGAAAGTGGTCCGAAAGCAGACCTTTGTGATTGTTGATGAATATTCTGCTTATAATGCTTTCCTTGGCCGTCCGACGCTCGCAGCGTTCAAAGCTGTTCTAGCCCCGTGGTGCCTCACTATTAAATTCCCTACAGACAATGGAGTAGGAGTTATAAAAGGGGATCAAAATGCTGCACGAGAGTGCTATTTGACAGAGCTGCGAGAATCAAGAAAAAGAGAAATGGGAAAGGATGCGGCAGCCCCAGTCCGCATCAAAGAGCCAGCCTTGTAGCAATTACGGGGCGGACCTTGCACTGGCGAGCATAGCGGGGCACGGAAAGAGATGGATCCCAGAAAAGCCAGTGCAGGGGAGAATAGAGTAGTACCGGTAGAAACGACAGTACCGGTACCTGTTGACCCGAAGGACCCAAATAAGGTGTTGAATGTGGGTTCACAGCTTAATGTGTCAATTCAGAGTATCTTGATATCTTTCCTGAAAGCAAATCTGGATGTCTTCGCTTGGACTCATGCCGACATGTGTGGAATATCTCCAGAAGTTGCAGCACACGCTCTGAATGTTGACCCAAAGTTTACGCCAGTTAAACAGAAAAGAAGAACCCAAGGTCCAGAAAGGTCAGCAGCATTAAAAGAAGAAGTTGATCGACTCATGGAAAATAACTTCATCAAAGAATCTACATATCCGAATTGGGTTTCAAATCCTGTGCTGGTCAAGAAAGCTAATGGAAAATGGAGAGTGTGCATCGATTTTTCTGATCTAAACAAGGCTTGCCCCAAAGATTGCTTCCCATTACCCAGGATCGATCAACTGGTAGACGGAACTGCGGGACATGAATTGTTATCTTTCATGGATGCCTACTCCGTTTATAACCAGATCATGATGCATGAGCCGGATCAGGAGGATACGAGCTTTATCACAGATGTTGGTCTTTATTGCTACAGGGTTATGCCCTTTGGGTTGAAAAACGCAGGGGCAACTTACCAAAGACTAGTTAATGCTATGTTCAAACCGCAGTTGGGCAAAACTATGGAAGTCTACGTCGACGACATGTTAGTGAAGTCTAAGAAAGCAGCGGATCACATTGAACACTGAGCAGAAATGTTTGCAGTCCTCCGGAAATACAGAATGAAGCTTAACTCTCTGAAATGTACATTTGGGGTTGAATCTGGAAAGTTCTTAGGTTTCATCGTCAGTGCTAGGGGCATTGAGGCTAGTCCAGCTCAAATTACTGCCTTAAAAGAAGTTAAAGCTCCTAGAACGAAGAAGGAATTGCAGAGTCTCAACGGAAAGGTCGCTGCCCTGAGTCGGTTCATTTCCAAAGCGACTGATAAATGCATCCCATTCTTTGACGCTCTGAAGAAAGGAAAGAAGAACTTTGGGTGGACTCCCGAATGCCAAAAAGCCTTTGATGAATTGATCCGTCATATGGAAACGCCTCCAATACTTTCTAGGCCAGGCAATGGTGAGGATCTTCTTATATACTTGGCAGTATCATCTCATGCTCTAAGTGCAGCGCTGATACGGGAAAACAAAAGGATTCAACATCCGGTTTACTATATCAGCAAAAGACTCACTGGGGCAGAGCTGAATTACTCCAAGTTGGAAAAACTCGCCTATTGCCTACTAGTTGCATCAAGGAAGTTGAGGCAATATTTCCAAGCTCATCCTATCAAAGTCCTCACTGATCAACCTCTAAAGCAAGTCCTGTTTCGCCCTGAAACTTCGGGTCGCCTTCTAAAGTGGAACATTGAACTCAGTCAATATGACATCACTTATCACCCCCGAAAAGCAATTAACGGACAAGCTTTAGCTGATTTCATTGCAGAATTCACAGAAAAAGGTAATGGTGAGGAAGAAGCGATCAATGATTCCCCAATCCAGTGGAAGTTATATGTTGATGGCGCAAGAAATGACTACTGTTCTGGAGCCGGGGTGGTACTTGAAACTCCTGAAGGTCGATCATTATGTTATGCACTAAGATTGGAATTTCCTTCAACAAACAATGAAGCAGAATATGAAGCTCTTATCGCAGGTCTGAAAATCGCTAAAGAACTAAACATCCGAGCATTACAGATCTTCAGTGATTCTCAGCTTATTGTATGCCAAGTCAAGAAGGAATTTCAAACGAAAGGGGGAAACCTACCTGCCTACTTGTCAAAGGCTTGGGAACTTCTAGGTGAGCTCGATCATTATTCAATAAGCCACATTCCTCGGGAAGAGAATATGAAGGCAGATTCCCTCGCAAAGTATTCAAGTTCTGGTGAAGCTCAACTATTGGGATTGGTCCCCGTAGAAGTCCTGTCAGCACCAAGTACAGACGAAATGGATATAGACTGGATTATGAATGTATCTCAAGAACAAGAGTCGTGGATGACTCCAATATTAGACTACCTACTCAGAGGTTCTCTGCCAGAAAATTCGAGAGAGAAACAGAAGCTACTAAGGAAAGCCTCTCGCTATGTAATTCAGGATGGCCGATTGTACAGACGGGGATTCTCAATGCCTTTACTTCGATGTGTATCCAGGGAAGAGTCCAAAACAATCCTAGCTGAGGTACATGGAGGAGAATGTGGTGATCATTCAGGTGGCCAAACATTAGCAAAGAAAATTCTCCGATACGGATATTTTTGGCCAGAAATTAATCGAGATGCTGCAGATTACTCCCGAAAATGTGACAGATGCCAAAGATTTGCCAAAATTCCTAGAGCACCTTCTACCGAACTCACACAGATGGTCAGTCCATGGCCGTTTGCAATTTGGGGAATGGATCTTATTGGGCCGCTACCAACTGCCAAATCAGGGATTAAATATGCTATTGTTGCAGTTGACTACTTTACTAAATGGGCTGAAGCTGAACCATTGGCTACTATCACCTCTAAGAAGATGATAAGTTTTGTGACCAAGAATATCATTTGCAGATACGGTGTGCCTCAGAAAATAATTACAGACAATGGTACTCAGTTTGAAAGCGAGGAATTCCAGGATTTTTGCAAATGATTCAAAATCCAGAAGAGCTTTTCAGCAGTAGCTCATCCGCAGGCAAACGGGCAAGTGGAAGCAGTGAACAAGATCATCAAATCAACCATCAAAAGGCAACTTGAAAGAGCAAAAGGTGGTTGGGTCGATAAGCTACCACTTGCACTATGGGCACACAGAACTACTCACAAGACTGCGACTGGGCATACTCCTTTTTCATTAGCATACGGATCGGAAGCAATGATCCCGGTTGAAACAGAGGTCCCTTCACACAGAAGAATCCATTTCAATCAAGCAGAAAATGAAAAGCTACAACTTGAAGCTCTAGATCTACTTGATGAAAAAAGGGATGAAGCTAATCTCAGAATTGCAGCTCATCAGCAAAGGATAGCCAGACATTTCAATTCCAAAGTTCGTCAACGTAGCTTTGAAATTGGAGATCTAGTCCTGAAAAGAATTATGACCGCGACAGGTGTGTTTGGGCCCAATTGGGAAGGACCATATGTGATAGGTCAGAAGCTTCTTGACGGCACATTCAAACTCACTACTGTTGAAGGAGATCAAATTCCAAGGGCATGGAACAGCAATCACTTGCGTCCATATTTTACTTGAAAATTTTGTTGAAATAATGTAAAAGAGTTGTGGATGTATGATTCTTGTAATTGAGAGCAATTGTAAAACTGATACAAGTGAATAATGAATGAATACAAAGTGGATGTAAGCCCAAATTTCTGGCCGAACCACTATAAATCTTATGTTCCTTATTATTATTGCATGTTCGCTTTATTTTAGATATAGAAGTACATAAAATGTATTGCTGAAATGTCGATTTAAATTTTTGCAGACAATGGAAATAAAACTTGTGCATAATAAGACCGAGTGATTCTCACCATCATTCAGCAAACAAATTTCAAGTCACAAAGGCCCCGAATTCAAATCCTAGATAGGAAATACTTCAATTGAACGGCTAATGATTTCGATAGAAACGAGCCCTTGCTAATAAATTGAGATTGTTTGAACAAACAAACATCCAATTAGGAAGCTAGTGCCCGTTGTCACGAACTTGCCTGACAATAAAGTACACTTCCTTGGATTAAACAAGCTACTTGCAAGAAAAGGGGAATGAAAACTTGAAAAAAAAAAAAGAGGATCGCTGAAAAGGCATAAGCAAGAAGACAAGGAAACAACCAAAAACCATCATCGGCAGCACAAGTCCTCTTCAGAGGCACAACTCTTCGGAGGATAAAGACCTCTAATGGGTCATATGCCACAAAAAAGAAAGTTCTCTACTCAACAAAAAAGATTGGAGGAGTCATGACCCTCCAACCATGAGAGAGTAACTTCCAGGCAATGAAAACCCTCTCTGAGGCACATTTCACCAGGAGTTGAAGTGTAACAGCCGCTCTTCGGAATTTCACTTCACCAGAGTTGAAATGCAAACAAAAATAAAGACCTCTTCGGAGGCACATTTCACCAGGAGTTGAAGTGTAACAGCCGCTCTTCGAAATTTCACTTCACCAGAGTTGAAATGCAAACAAAAATAAAGACCTCTTCGGAGGCACATTTCACCAGGAGTTGAAGTGTAACAGCCGCTCTTCGGAATTTCACTTCACCAGAGTTGAAATGCAAACAAAATAAAGACCTCTTCGGAGGCGCAATCAAGAAGAAAGACCTCTTCGGAAACCCACGTTTCACCGAGATTGAAATAAAACTTCCAAGTGTTGAAACGTGAAAAGGCTTTCTAAGGCATAACTCTTTGGAGGTACACGTTTCACCGAGATTGAAATAAAACTTCCAAGTGTTGAAACGTGAAAAATCCCTCCCCAGAGGTACCACTTTCTAAAAAAAAAATCCTCATCAAGGGCATACTTTAACTTCCAAAGGAAGAGTAATTTACCTATTCTGGAGAATGATCTTCCTAAAAAAAAAAAAAGGGGGTTAAAGTACCCTTCAGAGGTCCGCTTTACCGCATAAAAGAATTCACTTGGTAAAATATGTACATAAGCAAAAAAAAAGAAGTGATTTCTTCGAAGGATAAAGCGTAAAATCTTATACGAAGGGAGTTGTACTCTACAAAAATTTTCTTTAAAGAATAAAATAATTATTCTTTAGCAAATAAGAGTGCAAGTCCCCTCGAAGTATAAAATGTTGCAGCAAGCTTAAGGTATGGGGGCAACATGGTATGATTACATGCAAAATGGTATAGCTGCATCAGCAAAGAAATACTCAAACAACATACCATAAGCCCGCTGCAATATCATATAAATAAACTTGTGCAAAAATGAATAATAAATGCATTCTCAAATTCAAACAAGAGTCTGTGCAAATAATAGATCATTTTATTCAAATGTATTGCAGATACAGGTTTCAAAACAAAAAAGCGGGGGCCGGTACCCGCACAATTCTCGACCGATACAAACAAAAGACAAGAAGCTAAAATCTTCACTTCTTTTTACCACCTTTTGACCCTTTGCCCGGCCGAAGGATCAGCTTTTCGGGTCGGTCAGTGGGCATAAGGGATGAAGGAGAGGTAGGCGCAGCTGGTCCAACTTCTGGCTCCTCTTCAGTAGCAGTGATTATCTTCCCCCTCCTCTTTGATGTCCCACGCTTTTGTCTCCTTTTTGAGGAAGACTCACTCCCTGGAGTGACAAGTTTAGATAGAGCTATGTCGTCAGAAGGAGTCCGCTCCGGAGATATGTCACCTCCCTCAAGTCTCTCATCTTTCTGCTCTTGCAAAGCGATGGGATCATCCAAGCCATGAAGAGCCTCTATTTGCTCCTCTTGTGATCCAGGCTGCGAAGCAGAAGGAGGAGCCACCTGAAGAGACGGAGGAGGGATGACCGGAGGAGGAGAAATCTGAGCGATGCTTGATACTTTCTCTACAGAAGAAAAGAGGTTAAAGTCAGTAAAGAGAGGAGATGAAGGCTCATCAATAAAGTCGGTAAAGAGATGAGATGAAGGCTCATCAGGGTTGAGAAAATAGTCAAGGAGCTCATTAAACCCATGTGAAATAAATGAGTAATCCACTTGAGCGAGATTGACAGTGGCGAAATTTACAGTAGAATTACCTGCAGAAGTTGTCTTTATTACGTCAATTTCATAGTCCGGAGCTTCAGCACTCTCTTGCGATTCATCTGTGGCTTGAGTAACTTTGGCCCCGGTATCAGTTTGAGCAGGGATCGGTACATAAGAGCTGGAACCAACAATGCCAGCATCGGCTGAAGTTGAAGGAGGAAGAGGAGCAGTCAAATTTGTTTCTTTTTCTTGATGCTCTTCCCCCACTATTTCAACCCGTGATCTGGCAAGTTGCTCCTTCCCTCTGGCAAGGGCTGCGCGAGTCTCAAAGTCTAAGTAATTCACTTCCAACTCCTCTTCAGTATACCCGGCCCCTTTAAACATATCTAGTGCGGCCTCCCACACTTCGGCCAGGGTAATCTCATACTTGGGGCCCAGGAACGCAAGACTGCCACACCCTAATACACAATGCAAGTAGAAATCAAATAGTGTCGAGCCATTATCAGCTTTGGTGGCTTCATGGGCCTCTTCAGCTGCAATTCTACCTGCAACAGCCTCATCTCGCTCTCTCTCGACTTTGGATAGCTGGGCTTTCAATTTCTCAATCTCTGCAGCCTGAAGGCCAGTTTGTCCTTGTAGCTGAGTAATTTTAGTACGGTTGCCCTCTATAACCTGCTCCAACCCATCAGCTTTGGCCTCAGCATCTCTTTGCGCGGCATGAGCATCCCGCACCTGTTGAAGAAGCACGCTCTCTCTTTGAGAATAAGAAGTGGAAGAAGTAGCAAGCTCCTCTTTAAGTTTCCCAACTTCTGCCTCAAGTTTCTCATTATAATCGGCAATACTCCTCATTTCTGCATCATGCTGTTTGAGGACCTTTTGCCATTCAGTTTTGTCGTTCTCCATGGTAAGCATAGCTTCGAGATTGGCCCTATTCACCCTTTGGAGCTCGTCGACGAGTTTCTGCCAAGATGACATCCTCTCAATATCAGTTCTGACTACATCAAGGTTCCGTAACATAGCACCTTTATCTATGGGAACCAGATCGAGGTCGAAGCGAACTCCTTTTAAACACCAATTAGGAAATCGGCTTTGAAGAGTGGCTGGACCTGGTCCAACTTGGTAAGATGGCCTATTGATGATTGCTTGGATGTCAGTAGGGGAAGGGGCAGGGGATTGAGAAGAAGCAGGAGCAGTAATCTTCTCTGAAAGTGCAGGCATTGGCTCCTCGGTAACTTTGGCCCGTTTGCTCGAGTCATCAGTTGTGTGACTCTTCCCTCTATCATCATGAGATTTGCGTTTAAGGGAGTCACTCTCTCTGTGGGAGGAATCGTGTCGATTATCTGGTCTTCCAAAGCGTTTTTCATAATCACGTCTTTCCCGAGCCTTCCGGGCAGCCCTTTCTTCATCGGTCTCTCTATGAACAGGAGGATAGGATTGATAGCCATACTGGCTGCGTTTCCCATATCGCTGAAAGTCAGTATAGTACGAGCTGCCTCGCCTCATTGAAGAACCTAAAATAAAAAAGAGGAAGAAACAAAACTCGAGAATCTTTCAAATATTTTAGAAAAAAAAAGGAAGGAAGGCATGTTTTCGGGAAGGTTAAGGAAACTCTAAGTGTGTGTGATGTGCAAACTATGCGCATCGAACTACGAACCACTCTGTAATGTGGGAGTGGTTGTGGGCGTAACAGTTGGCGTCAACTCTTGAGTCGACAAAGGTTGTTGCAAAACAGAAGTAGCCTCGACTACTGAAGAAGAGATCCCGGTAGTGATAGGATCATCTTTAAAGATCTCTTGTGAAGTAGCGAAGAGGTCGCTCAGTCCTTCAAAAGTGTCATCCCTGCTCTGCTTAACAGGACTGGATTTCTGAGCTTCTACACCAAATTCTTGTGAATGGTGAGAAGATCCCTGAGGCTCTTCTTCCTCGACTATGGGGGCAAGCGCGGGTTTTTCGGATGGCCCCGTGTCATCTCTTGGAACAGAACACTTTATTAGTGAAGTTTTAATAGAAGTTTCTCCTTGTATGTGCTCTTTAGTAGAGATCGGGGCGTTAGGACTTTTCGTCGGAGAATCGGGAACTTCCGTTGGGGCTTCACGAATCTGGGTGGAACGAGAAGGGTGTAAAAGCTCAAACCGATGAAGAAGCTCATCTGTCAATAAAAATTTTGCACTTCTTTCTTCAGCAGCCACAGCGCTTAGCCTCTCAAAAACTGGCTTATGGCTGGAATCTCTGGAAGGAGGAGGAAGTGCTGTAAAGATAAGAAATGGAATCGGCACTTGGCAATACGAACAACAAAAAATTTAGAGTAAAATTGAAGGAAGAAGGGAAAAAGATCTCACTTCCTACTCTCCAGCTCGCGTAAAATTCTGCGGGACAACGAATGTAGAAGTATTGATTCAGGAAGCCATGTGCACTCCCCGGCAAATCTAAAATAAGTTTGCGGTTCCTCGCACCTCTTACAAGTATAATTGAAGGGTCGTCCTTGTTCTTTGCAAAAGTGCACAAGTAACAGATCTCCTCGAAACTCGGAAGACGGTCAAGAGTCCTCCTGAACAAAACGCACAATCCCATCAAAATGGCGTAGCCATTGGGATGCAACTGGAAAGGAGAGATCGTCAGTCGGAGAAAGATTTGTCGAAGAAATTCATTAAAAGGAGGAATTGCTCCACTTAAGCACATTTGGCGATTTATGGCAACAAAACCGTAAGGCGGTCTATCAGCGAAATCATTTGGTCCAGGGAGTAAAACTTCTGCCTCAGCAATGCCAAATTGAACGCATAATTGATTAAGCGTCCGCTGTTTCAGAAGGGTAGGAGTTCTTTCTGGAGGGTCTTCTAGTGGAATTGCAATCGGGAAAGTCCCCTCGGCGTATTCTGTCATCTCTTCTTGTTCTTGCTGAGACGTCATTCTACATAAGCAACTGGATGATTCAGATGAAAAGGTGCACGTTTCCTAAAAAGTGTGAAGTGTTGTGCAGAACTAAAAAAAAAACAAGAGGAAGTCAAACATAACTGAAATTAAACTGGTCGACAGTTAGTCGACTCTGAGATTTCAGGACTTGTTAATATAAAGCTCGAGTATAGTGTTAATGCAAACGAATCAGCTGTAGCTGGATATTTTAAGTTTTGCTTTAGCACTTCACTTGAATTCATTGGTTCACAGCATTTCATTCACACAGTTCATTTAAGTTAATTACTCTTTATCGACTAATCTGTCATTTGATGTGGGCAGTCAATGGCAGTATATTCGTCCTAGTTTTCTGCAAATATTATATTTAACAGGTTATTAGCATTAGAGATAATCTACAACAAAGTGCAACAGGATTCAAGTTCACACAATTCAAACAAGTCTTCATAGAATTTCACAAGTCATAGGTCGTCCAGCGACCTAGCATAGGTCGAAGCCTCCTTAAGTCGCTGTGCAAAGTAAAGGATAAGGCATTTCAATCTCGTCACAGTGTTAACTCGGCCGCGACCTAGAGTCTATGTCGCAAGAAAGTTAGGTCGTGCAGGTCCTAGCTAAGTATAACTCTTAGCTCATGGAAAGTCCTAGGTCATTCAGCAACCTAATGTAGGTCGAGACTACTCCTTAGGTCGCAAGGGTTCTTAGATCACGAATTGTCCTGAATCGCTAACATTCACTAGGTCGCTAACTTCCTCTCCACGCAATGCTTCACCGAACCCGATAACCCACTATCCACTACACTTAGATCCATCATCCTATTCGTGAGATTCATCGTCTTTCCATACCACCAAACCATTTGAAAACCAACTCAAAATACCTCCGATCTATCATAAATCAAACTCACTACTGTTCGTTCGTGAGACACTACAACAGCAATAACCACTGAAGATCAAAAATCGATCACAACACGGCTCAAAGTGGAGCACGACGTACAAAATTGATTTGGGGTTCGGAGGTTAGAGTTTGGGGTTCGATGATGATCGTGAAGTGGAGAGAAATCGAAGATACTTACGTAATTTGGTAGCAAGGATGAATCGGTGAATGATTAAACTTGAATTCGCCTCTTGAAGTTCAGAAAATGGTTAATGGCGGTAGGAGGTCAGAGCAATGAGGTGAAGAAGAGTTGAACGACCTAACAGATTTATATGAGACAAAAATAGGAAGGCAAATAGGCACGCACGTTGGTACAAGTGTTAGGTCGCTCACGACCTAGATAAGTCAAGTCGAAGCACGCGACCTATGTCATAGGCCCGTACTTCGAGGGGCAAATGTTAACTCCTCTTCATTAGCGACCTAAGACCTAAAGACGTGGAGCGACCTAACTACAGGAACGACCTATCAAGCTTTGCGACCTAAAGGAGACTGCAACCTATCATGCTTCGCGACCTACAACTCAGCAGCTCAACGACCTAAGAATACCTAACGACTTAGTAGCCTCAACGACCTAATGGCATAATTGTGATAGCGACCTAACCCCACAAAGCAGCTATGCGACCTAAGAACTTAAGCATCGTCGCGACCTACGACCTATGGGGAGTAACAACTTAACTCCTGGGGATATTGAGCGACCTAACGAGTCAACATGCAGGCGACTTAACTGGTTCAAAGAAGCGAGCGACCTAACGGTTCCCAGCGACCTAACGGTTCCCAGCGACCTAACGATTCCCAGTGACCTAAGGAAGGCCGCGACCTAGCGGTTTAAAGACTTCACAACCTAACGACTTAAGAGGACGCCGCGACCTATAGAGCTCACATGACCTAAGATAGGTCGCTCACGACCTAGTCTAGGTCGCTCACGACCTAAGGACATTGCATAGGAAGACCGCCTTTTCTGTGCCGCTGCTAGTAAGGTCGCCTACGACCTAGAACTTGTTGAAAAAAGGATGCGCTTACTCATGAAGAAGGAAAACGGGAGCTCCATAGGTCGAGGACGACCTACGACCTTACTTAGGTCGGTCACGACCTATGACCTAACTCCGAAAATTGCCTATAAATAGAACCCTAACTCCAACAAGCAAAGGACTTTTGGTACATTCTCTTCATACACCGTTACCTTGCTGCATTGAGAACTCCATCAACACTTAGAGCTTTCGAGATTAGAGGAATACTTCAAAGAACTTCACGAAGAAACCACACATCTTCAACATGAATTCAAGGACTTTAATCGACATTGAAGCTTAAGCTACTTGTTCCGAATCACTTGTAACTTGAAGTATATTGTACTTGAAAAGAATTGTATCATCTTGTAACGAGATTATTAATAAAAGTACTTAAAGTGGACGTAGGCTATACCCTTAAGCCGAACCACTATAAAATTGTTGTTGTTTGCTGCTTTTTTGCTGTTTTCTGCTTATAATCCATTCCTGAGCTATCGGGTGGTGCTTTCACATCTATAACTCATACACCAGGGTGTTAGCGTTCAAATTTTAGCGTTAACACGAGGCATCATCAATTCGGGGAAGCACTAAGCAAAGGCAAGACAATCGATTCGAACATACGTGACTTCGAATCCATCAAGGCAGCATTGATGCGGAGCGTCATCGATACGAAGCAGTTGAACGAGGACTGAGTTGAAAAATCCTATCGATTCGAAGTACCAATTCAATAACCATCGATTCCATCGATTCGAAACGCTATCGATTCGAACAAACATGCTTCGAATCCACTAGACACCATCGATGAGAACGAACGTAGTGCTTCGATATGAAAAATTACTTGTCTACCTTTTACACCGATCTAGGAGAGGATCGATACAAGAGGATGATCATAGACGATCATAACAACAAAGTTTTAACTCGATTCTCAAATCGGTTCAGGAGAGGATCGATGCAGAATTCGGTAACAAACCAAACTGGCAACAACTTGCAACCACGCAACGTCAGCCAAAGTCAAGGTGATACACATATGCACATATGTTTGACTAATATTTGATCTTTATCATTCACAGGGATCAGATATCCATCTCGTCATGATTTCAACGACGAACAACCGATCGCAATCATACGACAGTTGATAACAGCAATAAAAAATACAGCTTTCAGTAGAGCATGTCCTAATTGTCCAGCGTTAGACTGTAGCTTTTCAAAGCACGTCATGTTTACACAAGACCTACTTTGGGGGGCAAATGTTATCCCACCTTTTGGCAAGGCCGATATACCAAAGAACTAACTAGAAAGAGACAAGATCATACGTCCTTAGCTTTGAATGATTGTTGGGCAACTACAAATATCGACAAGTTTTGCCCGAGTCCGGATCGGGCAACAATTGATAAGACACGTCAAGCAATGCTATAGAAACCAACATTCCAAGTTTCGGGGCAATCCGAGTTCGTATGCTCGAGTTATCGCCAATGGGAAATGGATCAGGTAGTATAAGGTTCGAATCCCTCAGAAATAACATAGGCTCGAATCCATCAAGTGGAGGCCTTGGTTCGAATCCATCAGACACGTGTTGCCTCGAATCCATGAGGAGTGCCTTTGCTTCAGCTCCATCAAGCAAGTCCTCACATGCCTATGTTCGAATCCATCACCTTATGCTCTAGTTCGAATCCATCGAAGGAAAAGTCCTTCGAATCCATACAAATGAGGAGGCTTCGACTCCATTCCCTGCTTGTCTTCGAACCCCCCTGCAGAGACAGCTTCGAATCGATCCACAGTAATACATTAGGATCGATTCGAACAAATGCCGGTTCCATCAATTCAAAGGGATGAACCTTCGTATCGAACCTTTCGAATCCACTAAGTAAACACTGCTAAAACCCAGGAGTATGACCCAGAAACTCGGAGAAAAAGAAGGATTGACCCGAAGCATACGCGACACATCATTGCCTTCACGTGCAGAAGCATGGATTCGACCCTATGGATTCGAACCATATCGATTCGAACGAATCCATAGGGCGAAGAACTCCATCTTGAATCGATCATAACTCGAGATCTACAAGTCCAAATGCTATGAAATTTTCACAGGAGCTTGCTTATGCATGGAAGAATGTTCACGCCAAGTTTCGTCACGATTGGACAATTTCTTGATCGATTCGAACCAAGGGTCGAATCGATCACAATGTGGGCCCGGATCTCCAGATTTCGGCCATGTGGGCCCCCTCACGTGCCAGAAGCGGTCTCCCCGAATTTTAGGCGAAATATCAGCCTCCTACGCCTATAAATAGAGCCCCTGGTCATTCAGAAAGGGGATCGGAGAATTTTCAGAGAAAGAGTACGCCCGGACGGTGCCAGAATTACTTCGGAGCACCACCGCTGCCTTTAATTTCGAATTTTGGCTTACTACCTGCTGTACTTTGTCATAAAAAAGTTGTATTCTCCGAATATAAAGCAATAAAAATAACAAAACTTCATAGTGGACGTAGGCAAATCGCCAAACCACTCTAAATCATTGTCTCTCATACAATTTTCTTTCTGTTACTTGGAGTTTTTGTTAGATAATCCTCATTTTAATTTGCTTTCTTCATTTATTATCTCTTCAAAAACATCCGACGAGTGTTGTGCCCAATTTTGACACAAACAACTGATTTCTGTTTTGGATGTTGGTTTGGATTTCTGATTTTTTGGTCTGATTTGGATTTTGGATAGGACTTTGATTGGATTTTTATCTGGTTTTTGATAAATGGTCATCGGGTATGGATTATGCCTGGCAAGGGGTGAGTCGTTTTGCCCGAACGCGGTAAAGTGACTCATTCAGGTCGTTGAGTATGGACTAAGCTCAACAAGGGTCTGGAGTGAACAGGATTTGGCCTAGGACTTAGGCCCCATGTTATCGATTATTGTTTCAGGTCGTTGAGTATGGATTATGCTCAACAAGGTCCGAAGCGACCAATATTCGGCTTAGGACTTAAGCCACGACACTACTAACGTCCAGGGACACTGGACCACGGTCGTCAAGTGTGGATTGCGCTTGGCAAGAACCCGGAGAGATTAGGTCAACGTCCAGGGACACTGGACCACGGTCGTCACGTGTGGATTGCGCTTGGCAAGAACCTGGAGAGGTTAGGTCAACATTCAGGGACACTGGACCACGGTCATCAAGTGTTGATTGCACTTGGCAAGAACCCGAAAAGGTTAGGTTAACGTCCCGGGACACTGGACCAAGGTCGTCGAGTGTAGATTGCGCTTGGCAAGAACCTAGAGAGGTTATGGACTTGAATATCGACCCGGAGAGGTCCTGGATTCGGTTATTGGATAAGGATGAATTAAAAGCTCGACCGTTGAGTTTGGATGGACATGGAATTGGCTATGAACTTTGGGCGTCGGATTTGAAACTAATCAAAACACGCCTTCTTATCACAAGGCATGTTTTGTGGTGTTTGCACAAAAAATGGGCAAACACCTCCAAGTTGTACGATTTAGTCGATTTTATGTTATTTTTAGTGATTTGGGTGTTTTATGCACATATATAAAAAACAAGGGCTAAACTGTAAAAGACACACTGATTTATAGTGGTTCGGCCAGAATGTGCCTACGTCCACTTTATATGTTATTCTCCCTTTTTACTTCAGATTACAAGTACAAGGCTTTGATTACAAGAGTATGAAAGTTGTTTGAAAGTTCTATCCGTGCTTGAGCTCCCAAACCTGTCCGCCATTGTTGTACCCCTGCCCCTCTATTTATAGAGTGAGGTTAGGGGTAGGGGTCTTGGATGTATATAGCTGCTGGTGGGCCTGGGCTGATGCAATCTGGCCTGGCAACTTTGGTTCGGCAACGCCTTGGTTCGGTATTAGATGGCTGGAGTTGAGGCCTTGGTCCGGTAGAACTTTGGTTCGATGGGATTTTGGTCCGGTGGCACCTGGGAGATGAGTTGGTTTGGTGGTAGGTGGAGTGGTTTTGGTTTGTGTTGGTTCGGCGTTAAGTTGGTGATCTGGTTCGGTGGTGTTGGACCGGTAGTGGATGGAAGGTGGCTGGTTTGGTGGTGTTGGACCGGTAGTGGATGGAAGGTGGCTTTAGTTTGTGTTGGTTCGGTCGAAACAAACCCAACATTTGCCGGTCAAAACACACCCAACACTTGCCCCCCAAAGTAGGGCATGTGCATGCATATGGCGTGCTTTGTTTTTAACATGGATATTCTCATCCGGTCTTTGTGTGCCGAGCCAGTTGGTCCGGTTGTTTATATTTTGCTATAAGTATGGGCCTTGCGCCTTTGTCATTTCTTACCTGCCGAATCAATTGTAGCGCCGAATCAACCTAACTGCCGAATCAATTATAGTGCTGAATCAACTTAACTGCCGAATCAAGTGTAGTGCCGAATCAACTTAACTGCCGAATCAAGTAAGCTTTCTTCTGTCGAATGATTTTTTAAGGTTGAAATATTGAATTTACTTAAATAATTTGATTTACCGAACGAAATCGGGGACCATGATTGTCGAATCAGATTGGGAGTTTGAGCACCGAATGACCTTTCGGCCTTGAACTACCAAATGTTCTTCTTATGTTTTGAATTATGCATGAAATTCCAAACTGTATGTACCTGCTCGTTTACTTCTCCTACTCTAACGATGTACTTTTTTGTGTTGCAGATAAATTTCTCATAAAGTGGAAACTCGATCAGATAAGAGGAAATCTACGGACAGAAGAGAGTCCCCCGTTGTGCCCCCCTGCCCAGCCAGGACCGGGACGACAGGGACCCACCCCGAGATCACTAGTGGATGGATATGGCTCTTAGGAGCTTTTGAACTCTCCTCCTGACTGCTTTCCTAGCTCGCTCAAAGAGGAGCAGCTTAATGTTATATCCCATTCTTTCGGGATTGATAGAGCACACATGGCGCTGCCATGGAATGGAGTCATGCCGTATGACCTTCCTGAGGGATATTTTGCTTACAGCAGGTACCGTTGTATGTGTGTGGCCATTCCCCCGATCAATGCTTGGATAACCAGTTTCATCACCTACCTGAAGGTGGCCCCTTTCCAGCTTCAGCCCAACTCTTATGCTATCTTGGTGAGCTTATTCATCATTTTCAAGAGGAAATACGGGCGTCACCCTTCCAACCGGGAGACCCGATATTTGTACAACTTGGGAGGCTATAAGAAGGGGTCTCCATACATCAGCTTGGAACCGGCCGTGTCCTTCAAGCCGGTCCTGGACTTATATTCGAATTTCAGCATGTTCAAGAAAGAATGGTTTTTCGTCAAGGATGACTCTGTTTCTATCCGTCGCTTCACCTCTGGCTGTAAGTTGAAGCTTATTTATAATTTCTGTTCTGACTGCAATGCTTCTTCTTACATGTTTTTATTTCTTGCTAGCGACAGGTGGCTTTGCGGTCATGGAGAACGATCGTCTGGTTCAGATGGCTGCGAAAATAGAAGCCATTTAGGGAAGGGATCGGTCAGCTTCTTATCTGATCAGGAATGCTACTCTTCTGCAGCACAACTTGATTCTACCACGTCAGTCGGTGGTTAAGAAGAGAGATACAGCCGAGGAGAGGGCTGCCAAAGCTAAAGGCGGGTCCACGACGAAGAGCAGCAAGAGGAGACCCTTCTCGATACCTCCAGTCGTCGGGGGGAAGAAGCTCAAGAAATCCGATGGACCCTCCCCTAACACCTGTCCTGATGTTCCGGAGGAAGAGGACGTGGAGGAGGGAAAAGGCGAGAATGAAGGAGGCAAAGCGGAGGGTAGAAGTGGTAGAGAAGGTCATGGTGAAGGTCATGGTGATGATGGTGGCAAAGGGCGGAGCGGTGATGGCACCGGGGCTTCGTCTTCTGGGCAAGAAGGTGAGAACCAAGAGTGCACAGATGAGGCTTTCCACCAGGCTTTTGAGGGGTTGGGGAAAGGTTCGGCCTTGGTGGAGAAGGCGTAGAAGGCCGACAAGGCTGGGACTGGTGCCGATCCATCTTCTAAGGGCCTTTAAGCTAGGGCATCTTCGGCAGTTCGAGGTGAATTTTTGACTCCCGCCGACTCCCTTTATGACACGTACTTAGGGATATTTCATAGCCAGCTTCCGTCTCTTTTTTAACTTAATGTATTTCTCGAATTATGATTCAATGTTTGCTTGTAACACTTGGTTTTTATTTCAGGAGCGGGTAAGGTGGCCAAGACATCAGACATTCAGCACCGTCTCGAACAATTCAAACTCCTCAAAGTTTCCGCTAAACCAAAGCCTCCGACCTACCGTTCCAGGGACGTAGTCGGCTACCGTCCTCTTCTCGGGGTTATTGAATAGGATATTCATAAGAGAAAGAGGAGTCGCTCCCTATTCGAACCATCATCTGTTCCTCAGCCCCCAATCTAGCCTCTTCATGATATCTCGGAGGAGGATACTGAGTTCATACCCTCTCCGCCTCCGTCTGAAAATCCTACCGTTACTCAGATTGATCGTCCCGGCCTGGCTCGTATTCCATTTGCGGGTCATCCTGATCTGGATCCAAGTTCTCATGATATTTCCTTTGACGAGGTTACTGGTGAGCACCTTCTCCCTCGCTATCCTATGGTAAGGGTGCTTGATGAGGCCAAGTCCCTGGACCTTGATTTGCTTACTACTCGGATTGTAACTATGGGGCACGAAGCTATGGCAAACATCGAACGGGTTGCTGAGGAGACCAGGAAGTTGACGGGACATCATGCCTGACTGATCAAGGTCGGGGAGGAAATCAGGAGTGCCAACATAAGATTACGGTTAGTGGTTTCCGACCAGGCCAAGCAACTCGCCGATCAGGCCATTCAGATCTCTCAGCATGAGGTCGCCTCTAGACGACTAAAGAAAACCATGGAAGAGGCTAGCCGAGCCGAGCTGTGGAAAATGGAGGCTACCTGCAAGGAATGGATTGATATGGCCATTGCCATGGTGGATGAGGTTCGGAAAGCGGATGTCGAGTGGATAGAGGAGTTATCTGGGAAGCTTGACGCCGTAGAGCTTGCTCAAGCCAAGTTGAAAGAGGTGATGGAGGCGATGAGGAAATCCCTTCAGACTGACCGCTCGAGATACCGATCGGAGAGAGATGCTGCAGTTGCAAGGCTGTCGGCTTTCGAGGTCCGAATGAGGGAGTTCTCTTCGAATGAGGGGATGATGGATGAGATGCTCTAGGACATGTATTTCTGTACTTGGAAGCAGAGCAACCTTTCCTGGATGGACGATTATCCCCGGGTCATGGCTAGGATTTATCTCCAGGCTTTGGAGGAGGCTAAGGCTAATGCGGGTAAGGAGGGTGATGTGGCCTTCCGGATGGGCGTGGTCACAGCTCGGTTTACCGAGGAGGAGAAAGTGGCGATGAAGGAGGGCATACGGCTGCTTACTGCTGAGGAAGTAGGTGTGCAGTTGGAGGATGATGATCAGGGAGCAGATGCTGGTAAGTCTTCCCTCTCAATCTTTTCTTAACTTGATTGCGTATCATTTATTTGATGGATTCTTCTCATGAATCAGACAGGTGGGACCTTTGGTCAGCATGTTGGGAGTTCTGATCCTGCGGTCAAGTAGATCCCGGAGGGCTGGCAGGATAGAGGCGGAGCCCCGCTGCAGCTGACTATATTTTGGTTTACTTGACATTCTTGAATATATTAGTCCAAAACATTAATGTACTTTCAGGCTATAATTATGTAATTATGTCATTGTAAAGAACGATTTTATTCTTAACATATAATTTTATAACATAAGCTGATTCTGTCATATTTGAATGCTATCGTTATTTTGATGTGTTGCATAAGAAATATAGCTGTGTATATGCATGTGCTTCAATCGTGTTTGATGCTATGCTCTTGCTTAAAATATAATTTCATGTCTCGCAATGTTAGTGTGATGTGTGAATAAACTATAACTACATGCTTATGTACAAGAAGAGAAAGTATCACCCTTCATGTTTTAGTTGTAGACGGTAGCTTTGAATGTCTTGTGTGACTGAGGATGGAATGCAGCTGAGTGACCTGTCATCCAGTTGTGAGTTCTCATTTCCATTAGCGAGTGTCTCCTATTTTGTGTCCTGTACTTTAAGGGTCGTTATAGAGGATAGGAGGAAAGTTTTTAAATAGAATGGAAATATAGGAAATAGTAAAACTTCCAATCACGGAAGGCCGTCGATATGCTTAAGTTCGTGGCAAACGGGTTTTGTAGTCACTTTCTCTAGCTGTGGCTCTTGGAGACATTTCTCACCCATCTTACGCCTCCGCGGGGAGTTTATCTTTTTTACCACAGTCGTACTTAAGACATATCGAAGCCGAGATCGCGCACAGTAACTACCCAGGCCATTATGGCCCGTAATCGTGGGTATTATTCAATTTACCGTGGCCGGCTAGCGTGGGTGCCGATCGTCAACTATGAACTGCCCCTGGCTGGCCACACCTTATGTTGGGGCTTATAATCGGTTCATGGTTGCCGGCGAGTCGAACGCCGTAATGAGCTGCCTAGGCTATTTTCGGCCTCCTCGGTGGCTTATAATCGGCTCATTACAGTTGGCTTTGAGGGCCGTCGCGAGCAATGAGTTAACCTGCAGCAGAGGGATACTAGAGCAAAAGTGTCTCATTGGCGAGGGCATAGGTTCGTATAATACCTGTTAGGTCTTGTCTAGGTGAAGTTGTGCTGTGATACGCCTTGAATAGAAACACAGGATTTGTTCAACAGAAAGGGATAAAGTTAACAAGCGGCCAAGATATAAAGGAACAAGTGAAAAAAGAGACAAGATTTTTGAAGTGGTTCGGCATGAAAATGCCTACATCCACTGATTCTCTTTGTTAATTCACTTCATATGGGTAGTACAAGTTAAGAAAAGTATCGACGAAGGTGTTGGATGTTCCATGCCTCTGGAACACCTCTCCATCCACTGTTGACAAAATATAAGCTCCGTTGTGGAGATCTTTATGAATTACATAGGGTCCCTCCCAAACTGGATCTAGCGCCCGGGGCGTGGGAAGACCCGTTTGAGGACAAGATCCCCTTCTTGTAAGCTGTGATGCTTGACTTTGGAGTTGTATTGCGCTGCCACTTTTTGTTTGTGAGCTGCCGCTTTGAGTGCTGCATCATTTCTTCTCTCTTTAATTAGATCCAAAGACATGTGGAGGAGTTCTTCATTCTCTTCTGGGTTGTAGTGGATCCTATGGTGGGAAGGCACAACAATTTCAACTGGGAGCATGGCCTCCGATCCGTATGCCAAAGAGAAAAGAGTATGCCCTGTTGATGTTCTGTAAGATGTGCGTTAGGCCCAAAGTGCCATAGTAAGTTCATCCACCCATGCGCCTTTTGACTTTTCAAGTTTCTTCTTAATTAGAGTTTTGAGAACTTTGTTGACAGCTTCGACTTGTCCATTTGCCTGGGGATAAGCCATAGATGAGAAGCTTTTGTGAATTCCGTGCTCTTGGCACCAGCTGGCGAACTCCTCGCTGTTGAACTGAAGTCCATTGTCCGATATGAATTTGAGGGGAACCCCGTACCTGCACAGAACATTTTTGATCAAGAAGTTAATAATTTTTGCCGAAGATACTTTATTTAGAGGTTCCGCTTCCACCCATTTGGTGAAATAGTCGACTGCCACTATAGCATATTTTGCCCTGCCTCGGCCCATCGGCAGTTCGCCAATCAAGTCAATTCCCCATACTGCGAAGGGCCAAGGGCTGGTCATCTGAGTAATCTCATTTGTCGGTAATCAAGGAATCTTAGCAAATTTATGACATCTGTCACACTTTTTGGCAAAGTCCAAGGCGTCCTTGTTCAAGGTAGGCAAGAAATATCCATATCAGAGTATTTTCTTTGCCATAGTTTGCCCTCCAGTGTGGTCTCCGCAGCTTCCCTAGTGGATGTTGGATAAGATTTCCTTGGCTTCCCTTCCAGCGACACATCTTAATAAGGGGTTAGAGAAGCCGCGCCGATAGAGGATTCCTTCTTGTATTGTGTAGCGGGAAGCTTTCCTCAAGATTTTTCTGACTTCGCTAAGCTCGCTGGGCAGTGTGCCATCTTGTAAGTATTTCTAGATAGGAGTCATCCAAGTTTCCTCTTCTATTGCAGCTATCAGATCCTCTTGTTCGAAAATCGGGGCTAGTTGTTTTGAGATGGCTATTGTTCCGGAAATGGAGCTGTTCTTCATGCTATCTTGCTTTGCCAGTTCATCGGCCTCTTGGTTCTCCTCTCGAGGAATGTGTTTGATTAAGTAGTGATCCAACCGATCGAGTAGCAGCTTGGTTTTCTTTAGATATGCTGTGAGTCGTTCTCCTCGAGTCTGAAACTCTCCTAGTATTTGATTTACAATAAGTTGGGAATCACTATGGAGACGTAGAGAATTGACTCCAATCTCCAGGGCATGTTCCAATCCAGCTATTACTGCTTCATATTCTGCATCGTTGTTGGTGGCAGCGAATTCCAACATTAGAGCATAATGCAGCTTCCTTCCCTTGGGAGTGATTATCACAACGCCTTCCCCCGAGCCTTGTTCGTTTGATGCTGCATCAACAAAGAGATTCCACTTGATGTCTTCTGCTATTTCGGATTGCTCCTTACCTTCGTTGGTAGTGAATTCGGCAATGAAATCGGCCATGGCTTGTCCCTTGATGGCGGTGCGAGGATGGTAGGTGATATCATATTGACTCATTTCAATGCACCATTTGAGTAGTCGTCCAGAAGTGTCGGGACGGTGGAGCACTTGCCTTAGCGGTTGATCGGTTAGGACTCTGATGGGATGAGATTGGAAATAGTGCCGCAGTTTTCATGACGTGATTAGTAAACAGTATGCTAGCTTTTCGAGTTTAGGATACCGGGCTTCTGCCCCCGTAAACCTCTTGCTTACGAAGTATACCGGCTGTTGCACGTGGTTTTCTTCTCTTACCAAAGCGGCGCTTAGAGCGTGGGATGACACAGCAAGGTATAGGTATAGCTCTTCGCCTTCGTTCGGAGTTGAGAGTACTGGTGGCCTCTAGAGGTGTTCGATTAGGTTTAGGAAGGCTGCCAGGCATTCATCAGTCCACTCGAACTTTCCTTTGACTTTCTTCAGAGCTTCGAAGAAAGGGATGCATTTGTCAGTTGCTTTAGAGATGAATCTACTTAGGGCGGCCACCTTCCCATTCAGGCTTTGCATTTCTTTTCGAGTGGATGATATCTTGACGTCCTTCAAGGCTCGAACTTGTTTGAGGTTTGCTTCAATCCCCCTAGCATGGACGATGAATCCCAAGAACTTTCCTGACGATACTCCGAAGGAGCACTTTATAGGATTCAGCTTCATTCCATATTGGCGAAGTACTTGAAACATCTCATCCAGGCGGCTTACAAGATCGTGGGTTTTTCTTGATTTTACCAGCATGTCATCCACGTAGACTTCCATAGTCCGTCATATCAGTTTCGCAAACATCTTGTTGACGAGGCGCTTGTAAGTGGCTCCGACGTTTTTAAGTCCGAAGGCATTACCCTGTAGCGGTACAATCCCCGGTCAGTGATGAAACTAGTGTGGTCTTGATCGGGGGCGTGCATAGGAATTTGGTTATATCCTGAGTATGCATCCATAAAAGATAAGAGAATGTGCCCGGCCGTGCTGTCCACGAGTTGATCGATTCGGGGGAGTGGGAAGCAATCCTTCGGGCAAGCGTCATTTAAGTTGGAGAAGTCAATGCATGTTTGCCACTTCCCATTAGCCTTCTTTACCAGTACCGGGTTGGCGATCCATTCTGGATAGATGGCTTCTCGTATGAAGTTATTGGCAAGTAGGTTCTTTACTTCTTACTCGAGGGCTGCTGATCATTCTGCCCCCATATTTCTCTTTTTCTGCTTTACCGGCACCTTGGTAGGATCGATGCTCAGTACGTGGCACGCTACGTCTGGGGAGATTCCAGTCATGTCAGCGTCCGTCCATGCAAATACAACCAAGTTGTGGCGGAGGAAATCAATGAGTTGATCCTTCAATTCTACTTTTAGCTGAGATCCGATTTTCAATAGTCTACTCGAGTCATGTTTTTCTATAGATACAAATTCCATAGCCTCTGAAGGCTCGGCGGTGGCCTCCTCCTCTTTGTCCCTGGGGTCTAATTCATTGAAAGGATCACTGGTATATCGAAGAGGAGGGGCTTTCTTTAGCTGCTATGCTTCAAGCTTTTTTGTGCAGAGAGTAGTCTCTGCATTCTTCCCTTCATCCTTCTTGCGGTTATTGTGAAGTTCGGTTACATAGAAATCCCGAGCAGCATCTTGATCTCCCTCTACTTCCCCTATTCCATTGTCTGTTTGAAATTTCATCTTCAGGCACCATGGGGCTAGGACAATTCGGAAGTCGGCCAAGGCTGGTCTTCCTAAAAAGGCGTTGTAGGCCGAGTGGTTATCTATTAGCACAAATGTTTGTTTCCGTACGACGGAGCGGGGATGACTTCATATTTCAACAAAGAGGTCCAATTGCCCGAGGGGCATCTTTGCATCTCTAGTGAAACCGTGTAGTGGCTTGTTGCAGGGAGACACATCCTTTATTGACAGCTTCATTTTGTCGAAAGCATGCTTGAATAGAATATTTACTGAGCTTCCGGTATCTACTAGAATTCGGAAAACTTCGGCTGGACCGAACCAGGCAGAGATGACCATGGGATCCATGTGTGGGTACCGCCTTCCTTCTAGATCACACCTACTGAATGTGATGTCATCATTCTCTTTCCGTTTCGGGTGGCGTTCTTCTATAACAGAGTTAGTGCAATCTTCATTGTTTCTAAGTGACTGTCCATATCTCTCCATCTCTGCCTAGCTTCTGTCGGCGATGTGTGGTCCTCCCGATATGGTATGGACCACTATCTTTTCCTGACTGGTGCCACTGGTGTTGCGATTTCCTCTGCCCACCTTTGGGGGAGGTAGCCTTGGGTTTTCATTGGCAGGAGCTGGAGTCATGTCCTGACTTTTCACATAGAGTTCCAGTTTCTTCCTTTTGATGTGTTCTTCAATCAAGTCCCGGAGGTGATGGCATTCATTGGTGTCATGCCCATGAGATTCGTGGAAGCGGCAGAACTTTCCAGACTTAATTGCGTTATCCGATTCCTTCTTGTGCGGGGGCTTCTGCATTTAACTTCGTCTTGGGTAGCCAAGAAGATGTTTTCGATTGTTTCATTCAAAGGAGTGTAGGAGCCAAATATCAGTCCTGGTCGATATAGACGTTTTTCTCCCTTCTTGCCGCCAGCATTGTCTCTAGAGTCATCTCTCTGAACGTCCTTTGCTGCAGCGGGCGTGCTACCATGAGCTGCCTTAGTTTGTTGCCTGTCTGCCTCTCAGTGGCAGCGTCCTCGAGTCTCATATATTTTCCGGCTTCATGGAAGAAGTTGGGTAACGTAGCTGGTTTTTCTTTCGTTAATCTTCTTGCAAATTTAGTATCCGGATGCACACCACTGCAGAGGGCCATTAGGATAAGCTTCTCATCGGCGTCTTGGATTGCGGCCGCTGCGGCATTAAACCGGGTTAAATATTGTTGCACCGTTTCTCCAGGCTTCTGCTTGATATTAGATAAGGAATAAGCATCCTTGGGTTGCTCCACATGAATGCGTAATTGGTTGATGAATTTTTCTTTCAACATTTCGCATGAGCTAATGGATCCTTGGGGTAGATGGCAGAACCAGGATGTAGCTAGATCTGCCAAAAATAGCGGGAAGCACTTGCACAACGCTCCTTCTGTCGCTCCGCTTATGAGCATATGTTGTGTGTATCTCTGCAAGTGCACAATGGGGTCAGAGGTTCCCTTGTAAGGTTCCATCGTTGGCATTTTCCATTCTCGGGGGGTGATGGCAGTCTCGATATTGCGGGTGAAGGGGCTGGTTACCCTAGCGCCTATCCCCCAATCCCTTTGATCCCGTTGGACGCACTCTCTGAACAATCGCGCCATCATTTTATCAGAATCTGGGCAGATAGAAAGGAGTTTGGTTCTTCTCTGCGGGACTGATTCCGTCCAGATGACCTATAGGGATGGTATCGTCTATCACTCCTAACATTTTCCAATGGCTGTCTCTGGTCTTCCGGGGGCATGCTGGGGTCAGCCACAGTTGGCCCTTGCCTTGATCTTGCCCTGCTGGTTTCTGTTCTAAGCACTTCCTCGAGTCCGACTTTGGGCTGGACTCCAGCTCAGCCCCGTCCATTGGTGTTTCCATGGTTAGGTAGCATGACAGGCTCAGCTACATCCGACCCCTGCCTGGTACCTCCCCTGTTGGGTTCGGTTCCAAGTGTTTCCTCGGGTCGGAATTCGGGCTGTGTCCAGGCTTGGCTCCTACCATTGCTGTTTCTGTTGTCAGCCTCTTCAAAGAAGAAAGGTCTTTGTCGCCTCCCATATCCTCCCTTGATTCAGTATTGCGGTTGGATTCCTCAGCATCCCTTAAGCGTGACATGAGTTGGTCCACCAAGGCTTCTTGTTGGGATGTGAAGCGGTTAGTTAATTCAGCCACAACCCTGTCCATATCTGCCCTAGCAATCGGTTGCTCCACCGAAGGGGCTGTTGGATTCGCCTGATTTCCATTTGCTGTTGGAGCAGGACGATTCTCTTGATCTGTGATCACTGGATCTGGGATACTGCTAGTTGCAATGTTCTTTCCTTTGCTAACATCTTTCCTCTGCCTGGGAGGCATGTTTTCCAAGCAATGAGCGATGCTGTTTGGAAAAAGGTTGAGTGGGAGAAGCTAAAGCTTCTAGCTCGAGTTCTCAGTGAAAGCACAAAAAATTTTTGCACAAAAAATGGGCAAACACCTCCAAGTCGTACGATTTAGTCGATTTTATGTTATTTTTATTGATTTGGGTGTTTTATGCAAATATATAAAAAACAGGGGCTAAACTGTAAAAGACACACAGATTTATAGTGGTTCGGCCAGAATGTGCCTACGTCCACTTTATATGTTATTCTCCCTTTTTACTTCAGATTAAAAGTACAAGGCTTTGATTACAAGAGTATGAAAGTTGTTTGAAAGTTCTATCCGTGCTTGAGCTCTCAACCCTGTCTGCCATTGTTATACCCCTGCCCCTCTATTTTATAGAGTGAGGTTAGGGGTAGGGATCTTGGATGTATATAGCTGTTGGTGGGCCTCGGCTGATGCAATCTGGCCTGGCAACTTTGGTTCGGCAACGCCTTGGTTCGGTAGTAGATGGCTGGAGTTGAGGCCTTGGTCCGGTAGTACTTTGGTTCGATGCGACTTTGGTCCGGTGGCACCTGGGAGATGAGTTGGTTTGGTGGTAGGTGGAGTGGTTTTGGTTTGTGTTGGTTTGGCATTGAGTTGGTGATCTGGTTTGGTGGTGTTGGACAGGTAGTGGATGGAAGGTGGCTGGTTCGGTGGTGTTGGTCCGGTATTGGATGGAAGCTGGCTGCTACGGTGGTGTTGTACCGGTAGTAGATGGAAGGTGGCTTTGGTTTGTGTTGGTTCGGTCAAAACAAACCCAACACTTGCCGGTCGAAACACACCCAACATGGGGGGCGAATTTTATCCCACCTTTTGGTCAAGGCTGGAATATCAAAAATTGGCAAGGGACAATGGATATCAGGATTGGAGATCGATTGGAAATAAGGCTGCAATCGATGTCGTCAAAATTTTTCCATGCTCCGATCAGGACGGAATCAACTGGAGATGATGATCAGGACTTGGAGAGGCTATGTTTCAGATTTCAGATCGATCGGAGGTCGTATACACAAGATATGGATGGATTAGTGTGCGCCGGGGATGATTCGTATCGATGCATTTCGCATCGATTGGCAGATGGAGTTTCGAATCGATAGTGTTCGTATCAATCAAAAGCAGCGCATAGTTGTGGACTTCGAATCGATTGGATTTGTATCGATCGGCGGAGGTTTGGCTTGGTGAAGTTCGCATCGATCAGGTTTCGGTTCGACTCGAAGGCTTCGTATCGGCGACAGAAGGATTTGGCACTTTCGTATCCGTAGAAGGCTATACGAGTTCGTATCCATCAAGTAAAGCTTTGTTCGTATCCACCAGGTATGAGCTTTGTTCGTATCCATTAGATAAGGGCTCGTTCGTATCCATCCTAAGGATGAGGTTCGTGTCCACTCCCTGCTCCTCACGACCACTTCGTATCGATGCCCCCATGCTCATTTCGTATCGATCAGCACATATGGAATCGATACGAAATGTACTCCTGGAATCAATTCGAAGAGGGACACGAACTGATGGGTGCGAACATACCGTGTTATGAACACGAACGAGCATTGAACACGGATGAGAACGAAGAACGTCCACGTCTCTAAGAAAGAAGCGTTCAACATGGCGAGAAGGATGGATCGGGCCTTGGAAATAGAACCATGTCATCGATGCGCATGTGCTGGGAAACAACACAAAGGGATATCGATACGAATTGATCGATGCGAACCGGACAGCATCGAAAAACCACAATTCGTATCTATCATATCTTGAGTCTACAGATCCAAATGTAATGAAATTTTCACGGCAGCTTCCATACATGGTAAAGAATGCTCCTGCCAAGTTACGGCTCGATTGGATCATTTTTTGATGGATACGAAATCATTTCGTATCCATCAAAGATCGAGTCGAAACTTAGTAGGGTCGGTCGCGTAGGCCCAATCACGTGCCAGAAGAAGTCTCCCGAAGTTTGAGCGCGATCTTAGCCACCTACGCCTATAAATAGTCCCCTGCAGCCTACAGGAAAAAGATCTTTTGACCATTGGACGCACGGACTCTGTCGGATTCAATCCTACATTTCACCGTCACTATTGTAATCGAATTACTTCATTGTAATCGTTGTAATCTTCTGTAATTAGCAAGGACAATCAATAAAGGATAAATCTTTGGAGTGGACGTAGGCCGGAGATAGCTGAACCACTATAAACCTTGTGTCTCTGTTCATTATTTCTGGATTGTTGTTCGCTGTTTATTTAGATCTGTGTCTAATACTACTGACTTGTATTCATACTTTGGTGCCTTCACGATATTTGGGGTTTGTGACCAATTTTGGCACAAACAGTAATCATGGAGATCTTCGTTTTGACTGGTTATGGCTCACGTAGCTCTAAACGAATCTATAGTTATGGCCATCCGAAGAAACGATATCCATAGGGCGCAACATCTACGGTGCATGGTGCAACATTCATCTGAAATGCCGAAATAGTGCTGTACGACTTTTAGAGATGGGTGCGTGGATTTGAAATGTAATAATACCATGATGCACCATTATTCAGAGACGGAAATTCGAAGACCAGCCATGGTGATGCCGTTTTAATGGAAAATTGTACGTGACGAAAAAACGACCGGTAAAAAACTTCCAAGATCCGATTGAGCTTCGAATAATCTTTTTTTGGTATGAAACTATCCATCGATGGCTTAAATCTATCAAAGCCATAGAAATCATCGAGGGCTTCATTTTGACTGGTTGTGACTTCCGAAACTCTAAACGAGCCAACTGTTATGGCCGACCGAAGAATCGATATCCACATGGTCCAACATCTAAGGTGCAAGGTGCAACATCCATCAAAAAAACCGAAACAGTATCTTACGACTTTTAGAAATGGGTGGATGGAATTGAAAGGGAGAAGTACAATGGTGCACCACTCTCCAGCAATTGTAAATCGAAGACCAGCCACGTGATCCCTTTTATTGTAAAATCCACGTGATGAAAAAAGAAGGGTAAAAAACTTCCGAGACCCGATTAAGGTTCGGATAGTATTTTTTGGGTATGGAACTAACCACTGATGGCTTAAAGCCGTCAAAGCTTTAGCATTGATAGAGAGCTTCATTTGGACTTATTATGCCACCTGTAACTCCAAACGAGCCAACAGTTATTGCCGTCCGAAGAATCAATATCCATAAGCGCAACATCTATGGTACATGGTGAAACATCTGTCCAAAATACCAGAAAACATGGTTGTACGTCTTTTATAAATGGGTGCATGGATTTGAAACAAAACAGTACCATGGTGCACCACTCTCCAGCGATGGTAAATCGAAGACCAGCCACGGTGATCCCGTTTTAACGTAAAAATTTACATAACAAAAAAACGAAAAAACGAAGGGTAAAAAAACTTTCGAGACCGGATTGAGGTTATGATAGTCATTTTTGGGTATGAAACTATCCAATGACGGCTTAAAGCCGTCACAGCCGTAGAACTGATAGAGAGCTTCATTTTGACTAGTTATGGCTCTAGTAACTCCAAACGCTCCAACGGTTTTGGCCGTCCGAAGAATCGATATCCACAGTGTGCAACATCTACGGTGTTATCCCGCCTTTTGGCAAGGTCATGACACCAAGAACTCGACTAGAAACCAAGGACAGTTCATCTTGAATATTAGTTATACATAGGTCTACTATGGATATCGACGAATTTTGTCCGAGTCCGGATAGAGCTACAATTGATAGGACTTGACAAGAAAGATCATGGAAGTCAGCATCTCAAATTTCAAGTCAATCCGAGCTCATACGCTCAAGATATAATTGAGTCAAAGTGAAGGAAAAATCCTAAGTTTCGTATCCATCACTAAGAATAGTTTCGTATCCATCACTACGAATGGTTTCGTATCCATCATTATAGGTGATTTGGTATCCATCACTGTGTTCTGGTTCGAGTCGATAACTTTCGTATCAATCAACTTCGAATCCATCGAAGTACCTCGGTTTGACTCGGTCCCATTCGAACCCATCGTCAGATCATCTACTTCGTGTCGGCCAACTCCTATTGGTTCATATCGGTCAGGAGCAGCCATGTTCGAATCCATCGAGTTCGTATCGATGGACTTCATATCCATGGAGAAGCTGCAAGGCTTGTATCCATCAGAGAAAGGCTTGTTCGAAACCATCAACCCTTGTTAATTCGTTCGTATCCACTGGTATTGTTGTTAATCGAATCCATAGCCAGCGGCTCATTCGAATCCATAAATGGTGCCTCCTTCGAATCCACCAAGTCAACAAGCTTGGGTGACGTGTCGTCAAACCATTCAAAAGGGGCGAGATATATGGAGTCGACGCGGTCAATTCGGATTGAAGACCGGATCGTGGCGAAGAACGCGAGCCACCTCATCACGAGAGCACGTGAATTGATCGAGTCGAAGAAATCGATTCAAACGAATCGATTCGAAACAAGCGAGAAATGAAGAACCCTATTTCGTATCGACAATATCTTACGATTCACTGATCCAAATGCTATGAAATTTTCAGGGAAGACTACGCACATGCCAAAGAAGGTTCACACCAAATTACAGCTCGATTGGACGCCATCTTGATCGATACGAAATGGTTTCGTATCGACGTCAGATCAAGCTGAAACTTTTAGGAAACGGCCGCGTGGGCCTCCTCACGTGCCAGACCAATTCTCACGAAGTTTGGGCGAGATCTCAGCTTCCTACGCCTATAAATGGAGCCCTACCACCTAAAAAAATGGATCTTTTTGATTCTCAAGCGCCAAGACTCTGCCGGATCAGAACTTGCATCATTCCTTTGTAGTTAATTTTTAATTTCAAGTTGTTTTCTGCTGTTGTTCGCTGTAATTGCTTGTAACTATTCAAAGAGAATCAATAAAAGTGCAAAAACTTCACAGTGGACGTAGGCAACCCGTCGAACCACTATAAATTGCTTGTCCGTGCATATCTTGTTATTTGGAATTTTTGTTAGATAACCTTCTGTTTCAATTTATATTCTTCATTTATTATCTCTTCAAAAACTTTCAAGAGTGTTGTGCCCAATTTCGGTACAAATACTTTGGTGCTTTCACCGAGAAAACCCAGTTTTCTCCTGCTCATTGAATCTGCCGTTAATATCGGATTGCGCAAATCTAAGGGAAGATCCAGATCTCTGCTTCAGATTCTATTCATCCTGTTCAGATTTGAAAAAATCTAGGATAATAATCCATTTCTTCCAATGGTGAGTACCAGGACCACTTCTAACATCGGCGATCAAGAAGGCCGGGATAGGCCAAATCCCACCAGCTGCCACCATTTACTCAGGATGTCATTGGACCTTTGGAATCATCAGGATCGGTAACCAGACAAGTGATTCAGATGTTGCTCCAAGAGCTGACCCAGAGTCGGCAACAGCCGATCGAGCAACTACGCGCCAATGCTGAATTAACCAGCCAGCTAAACAGCCAGAAGCGCTGGCGGTCCAGGAGGGATCACGCATCTCATTCTTCCACAGAGAGTTCGGCTTCTTTCGATTATCATCGCCGATCTCCACGATCCCAACTGGACGGGAGTTATGCGCGAGCAACTGGGAACCTACCGGCATTGACGGCCGGACAACTACGAGTTGGTCCATCGGCTAGCTTTCATACAGGGCCTTCCTCCCGTGGAGGCACTGTTCCACAGCACACCACTGATAACCGCCCTGCAACCATCGCTACGGAGCCAGGGGTTGATGTTCATAATTTATCAGATCAAAATCACCATCAACAGAGGCAGACTCCTGAGCCGTATGTGCCAGAAGATGTTGAGCCAAGGAGGCAAGACTTGGACCGTCGACAGCGTCCGGTCCAGCCTCGCGTTGCGGAATCCGACCACACCTTGGCCCAACAAGCCCATAATGTAGCTGTGCCGGATCTTTCGGCTATGATCAGGCAGATGATCCGTGAGAGTCAGGGGTTTACTAACGACGACTGGGGAATCTCCCGGAGTCACACCCCATTCACGGACGAGATTCTGTACGCCGAACCCCCTCGGCGATTTAGGATGCCGGCGCTACTGATGTTGAAGGAAACTCGGATCCCAATCAGCACATTTTGAAGTACGAATGGTCTATGAGCGCCACAAGGGCTGACGATGCGGTAAAGTGTAGGAGCTTTCCCATCTCCTTGGGGGGCATTGCTACGATGTGGTTCACACGATTGCCACCTCGTTCCTTCTCTTCGTTCAATCAACTGGCTAGGAAGTTTGTGGAACAGTTCCGCTTGCATGTTGCGAGACCTAAAGATGTCAACACTATGTCTAGCGTCACTCAAGCTCCAAGAGAAACGCTCAAGATTCCATAAAGCTTGTGTAGAGATCACCAATTCCAATGACAACTCAATTCTGATGGCATTGACAAAAAGGATTGACCCTGATTCGAAATTTGGAAATTGGTTGGAAGGAAAACCTCCTGCGTTGTTGGACCGCTTCTACTCTAAAGCCGCCCAGATCTTGAGGCGTGAGGACGCGAAGCAGTCTAGGAAGCAGGACGACGCAGGACCCAGTGGAGAAGGAATTCAAAGTAACGTGGCTGTTAAACAATCGGGAGAGAATTCTGAAAAGTGCAGTTAAATATCTAGAACAAACAATCTCAACCGAGGAATGAAGGAAATCAAAGCAAGAAGCGGGATCAGAACCATGGCTCGAGGCATAGGGCCCCTATGTTTGATAATTATACTCCGCTGAATACGTCGTTAGAAAACGTGTACCAACAGACTTGTAACGCCATGCAATACAAGAAGCCTGCTCCGAAACCGTCATCGGAGAGACAAATTCAAACGGGTAAGTTTTGTAGATTCCACGACAGCTATGGTCACAATACCAATGAGTGCAGACAGTTACAGGATTTAATCGAAAAATTGATCAGAGAAAGGAAGTTGGATCAGTTCGTACGGGCGCCGCAGTCTTGTGGCACGGGCCCGTCAAATCAAAACCGTCAACCGAATCAACCAAGACAGGAGGAACCCGCCCGTACGGGCGGGAGGTTAGTGATAAATACAGTCAGTGGTGGTACTCATCCAACAGACAGAAGTCGGAGGGAAATGGAGTCATATGCTAGCTTGATTAGGCATATGGACTTCGAGTATTGTAGTAGTTATGACGAAGGGGCTCCGGCCAAACAACAGAAGGCGATGGCAGATGACATCGTGTTCAGAAATCGTGATGCTGATAAGGTCGAAGCCCCGACTATTGACCCGCTTGTTATATCCGGCCAGGTTGGTCCTGCTTGGATGAAGAGGATACTGGTGGATAGCGGAAGTTCTGTTAATATTTTGTTCAAAAGAGCTTATGACCAGATGAAGATGGAAGCCAAGGACCTGAAACCTTGTCAATCCAGGATCCACGACTTCGATGGAAGTGCTAACATACCCACGGGAGTTGTGGAGTTACCCATGGAGTTGGGAGTCGGTGAGTGCAGAAGAGCGCGTATGCTGCAATTTGTTGTTTTAGACATTCATTCACCATACAATGCATTTTTGGGCTGAGCAGCCCTTGCTGAAATTCGGGCAGCAATCGCCCCGTGGTGTTTAACCTTAAAATTTCCCACCGATTGCGGCATCGGTGTGATTCGTGGAGACCAGGCTGCTGGGAGAGCCTGTTATGTTGCAGAGCTGCGTGAAGCGCAGCGGAAAGAGAAGGGTAAGGGCTTAGAGGAATCTCTCTGCGTCCATTTTTTAGAAAATTGGCAACTAATGCCTGGGCCCCGGCCTGGGCACCACGACCAATTACAGAGAGATCTTGACCCCAGAGATAATGAGGACGAGAAAGAGACCATCGAAAGTCAAGCTCCCCCGGCTGAACTGACAATTGAAGTTCCAATCAAGGATGATGATGATGATGAGCCAAAAGTGTAGAAGGTTGGGTCTCAGTTGAGCTAAGAGGCACTGCAGGAGTTGGTCGATTTTCTCCGGGCGAATCTTGACGTGTTCGCCTGGATGCATTCTGATATGTGAGCTATCTCACCGGACATCGCGAGCCACACCCTGAACATTGACCCGCGGTATATCCCGGTCAAACAGAAAAGGCGTGGTATGGATCCAGAGAGATCTGCCGCCCTTAAAGAAGAAGTTGATAAGCTGAAGGCGAATGGGTTTATCCGAGATGCTCTATACCCGGAGTGGGTATCTAATCCTGTACTAGTCCGAAGACCAAATGGGAAATGGAGAACGTGCATTGATTATTCCGACTTAAATAAAGCTTGTCCGAAAGACAGCTTTCCACTTCCCCGAATTGATCAACTTGTGGAATAAACAGCCGGACACGAATTACTATCTTTCATGAATGCTTACTCCGGCTACAATCAGATACCCATGCATGTGCCCCACCAGGAACATACAAGATTCGTAACCGATTTGGAACTATACTGCTACAAGGTCATGCCTTTTGGATTAAAGAATGCCAGAGCAACTTACCAACGCTTGGTTAACCAGATGTTTGCAAATCAGATCGGAAAGACTATGGAGGTTTATGTAGATGACATGTTTGTCAAATCACGGTACTCCACTGATCACGTCAAAGACTTGGAGTCAATGTTCAATATTCTCCGGAGATACGGGATGAAGCTTAATCCGCTAAAATGTCATTTTGGAGTCGCATCCGAAAAATTCCTTGGGTTCATCGTCAACGCCCGAGGGATAGAGGCTAACCCTGAAAAGATCTGGGCTATCAGAAATCTTAAAACTCCAGGGACCATAAAGCAGGTTCAGAGTCTCAACGGGAAAGTTGCACCACTGAGTAGGTTCATCTCGAAGTCAAACGACAAATGCATTCCCTTCTTCGATCTGATCCGAAAAGGGAAACGAAACTTCGAATGGACAGCAAAATGCGAAGGCGCATTCCAATCACTAATTCAACATCTTTCCACACCACCGATTCTTTCAAAACCTGTTGACCATGAACAGTTATATCTCTACCTGGCGATATCTGAAAACGCAATCAGTGCTGCGTTAGTTCGAAAGGAAGACCGAGTGCAAAAACCAGTCTACTATGTGAGTAAATGATTAATCGGAGCCGAGAGAAATTATCCAAAGCTGGAAATGTTGGCATATTGCCTAGTCATTGCCTCGAGGAAGCTCTGTCCGTATTTCCAGGCTCATCCTATTACTGTGTACACCGATCAGCCGTTACGACGGGTCCTCACGTGGCCTGAGACGTCTGGTAGGTTACTAAAATGGAACATCGAACGGATTCAATTCGACATTACTTATACTCCGAGAAGGGCCATTCACGGTCAAGTTTTAGCAGATTTTATAGCTGTTAACTACACTTTTTAAGCAACGCCACCGCTACGGTGATCGACCTGCCCGGTCAGGTCGCAGGGGTCCAAGGAGCAGCGCCCCCGGCGGGGTGCGGGGCAGCGCCCTGTCCAAAACGGTATACGACTTAGAGAATGGAGAGACCTGTCTTCTACTCGAAGTCGACGACCTAACTGATGAAGCGGGTTAACGAGCTAACAAGTGGCACGACCTACCGACTTAATAAGGTTGCCGACTTAACCAGGATGCCGACTTAAGAGTTAACCAGGAAGCCGACTTAAGAGTTAACAAGGATGCCGACTCAAGAGGGTTAACGGTTCATGAGACAGGCCGACTCAGTGGATCAACGACTCAAGAACTGTGCGACTCAAGGTCTTCACGACCTAACAATTCAAGGGCTGAACGACCTACGAGTTAAGGATCTACGAGTTAAAGACTCTACGTGTTAAAAGATCTACGAGTTAAGGCCAATACGAGTTAAAGACTCTACGAGTTAAAAGGTCTACGAGATAAGGATCTATGGCTTAAGGCCTCCACGAGTTAAAGAGTCTACGAGATAACAATCTTACGAGTTAGAAGATGGCGCGACAGGAAGTCTACGGCTCAAAAGATAAGTCGCAAACGACCTAACCGATTCAAGAACCTAGCGACCTAAAAGGCTACGACTTAAAGATGGCTCGACCTAAAAAGAAGAACGACCTAAAAATTCTTCGCAACCTAAAGGAGGCCGCGACCTATGAAGCTCCGTGACCTAACAGAGAGCTGCGACTTAAGGGAGGCTGCGACTCAGAAGATGTTTCGACCTATCAAGCTTCGCGACCTAACAGAGAGCTGCGACCTAAGAAGTAGGACGACCTAAGAGTGAATGCGACCTAAAGACAGTCTCGACCTATGGAACTCTGCGACCTAGGAATACTTCGCGACCTAAGGGAAGTCGCGACCTAAAGACTCCAGTTATAACTATAAGAAAAGTACTCATGACCTAGGATAGGTTGCTAACGACCTAAATGCCTGAGTAAAGAAGTCGCCTATACTGTGCCGCAAGGGGATAGGTCGCTCGCGACCTAGGACTTGTACAAATCAGCATGTGTATTCTTGCAGGGGAGAGGACAATGCATCCTAGGTCAGGGACGACCTGCGACCTAAGTTAGGTCGGTATCAACCTACGACCTAACTCCGAGCAAAGCCTATAAATACACCCCGAGTTCCAACTAGAAGAGGACTTTTGGGCTCATTCTCTTCAAGCGCCGATACTCTGCTGCATTCCAAACCAATCCAACACTCGAAGCTATCAAGACACGAAGAACGCTACAAACAACTTCAAGAAGAGATCACATACATCCAGCATGGATTTGAAGACTCTCATCTCCATTGAAGTTTGAGCTACTCGTTCAAAGTGTTTTGTAATTCAAAGTGTATTGCACTTGGGAAGAATTGTATCAGCTTGTAACGAGATCATCAGTAAAATACTTAAAGTGGACGTAGGCTATACTCTTAAGCCGAACCACTATAAAATTGCTGTTGTTTACTGCTTTTCTACTATTATCTGCTTATAATCTGTTCCCGAGTTATCGGGTGGTGCTTTCACAACTACACTTCACATACCGGGGTGTTAGCGTTCAAATTTTAGTGTTAACAATAGCCGAATTCACTGTCCTTGAAGACTTGCCTGAGACTAGCAAATCTCCAGAATACATCTGGAAGTTGTACACCGATGGTGCGTCAAACGATCGGTGCTCGGGTGCTGGGGTAGTGCTTGAAACCCTCGAGGGCCGATCCATATGTTATGCTTTAAAGTTCGAGTTCCGTGCAACCAACAATGAAGCCGAATATGAAGCTCTACTTACAGGGTTAAAGTTAGCCCGTGATTTGAAAATCATCGCTGTGGAAATCTATTGTGATTCCCAGTTAATTGTATGCCAGGTTCGGGGCGAATATCAAGCCAAGGATCGAAGATTAGCTGCTTATCTATCTCGAGTTCGGGAGGTGCTTGATCAATTTGATTACTATGCCATTTTCTACATACCCCGAGAGCATAATCAAAAGGCTGATTCATTGGCAAAGTTAGCAAGTACGGGCAAAGTTCAGTAGTTGGGGCTCGTTCCTGTTGAAACCTTATCCTCCCCGAGCATTGATCGAATGGAGACTGATTTCACATTTGAAGCTACCTCCAATGGGGAGTCGTGGATGACTCCTTATCGAGATTATATCGAACATGGTATATTACCTGAGCGTCGAAGCGAAAAAAGACAAGTTCTCCGAAAAGCCTCGCGATTTGTCATTCAAAATGGGGTTACGTATCGAAGAGGATATTCTATTCCTCTTCTCTGGTGTATCACGCACGACGAAGTCAAACGAGTGTTACATGATGTATACGAAGGAGAATGTTGCGATCACACTGGGGGGCAGGCACTTGTGAAGAATATACTCCGATACGGATATTATTGGCCTACTGTTAATCGCGATGCTGCAGACTATGCTTAAAAATGTGATAAATGCCAAAAAAACGCTCGAATTCCTAGAGCCCCACCTACCGAGATGACCCAAATGGTTAGCCCTTGGCCATTTACAGTATGGGGGATTGATATAATTGGGGCATTGCCTCTAGCCAAAGGTGGCGCGAAG
The DNA here is from genome assembly GCA_030765085.1 of Allium cepa. Lineage (NCBI taxonomy): Eukaryota > Viridiplantae > Streptophyta > Magnoliopsida > Asparagales > Amaryllidaceae > Allium > Allium cepa. The sequence goes on from CM060943.1 coordinate 45,645,346, forward strand.
TATGCTATCGTCGCGGTTGATTACTTCACCAAGGTGGCTGAAGTTGAACCTCTTGCAATAAGTACGACAAAGAAAGTAATCAACTTTGTAGTACGCAACATCGTCTGCCGGTTTGGTCTCCCACATACTATTATCACCGATAATGGAGCCCAATTCAATAGCACTGAATTCAAGAATTTCTGTCAGCGATTCCGCATCTATATGAAATTCTCTGCAGTAGCACACCCTCAAGCGAATGGTCAGGTCGAAGCTGTTAATAAGGTTATCAAATCCATTCTAAAGAAGCGACTGGAAAAAGCCGGGGGCAAGTGGGTCGATGAACTTCCTATGGCGTTATGGGCTTACCGAACGACTCACAAAACTACAACCGTTCGCACTCCGTTTTCTCTATCTTATGGCTCTGAAGCCGTTATTCTAGTCGAAATGGAAGTGCACTCTCATCGTGTGACATATTATGATCCGAAAACGAATGCCACACTACTTGCTGAATCTCTGGATTTACTCGATGAGAGGCATGAAGAGGATGATTTGAGGGCAGCCGCATATCGAGGTCGATTCGTCCGAATATACAATGTCAAGTTCCGTCCGCGAACCTTTGAACTCAGCGATCTCGTACTCAAGAGAATTCATCTGATCCCTTCGCACATGAAAACGAATTAGGAAGGGCCGTATGTGATTTCACTAAAGCTCGGAGATGGCATGTTCAAGTTATCGACCGTTGACGGTCTTACTTTGCCGAGAGCCTGGAATAGCGAGAGTCTCCGTCGCTACTACACATGACAGGCTTTACTTATCTATTTTTGTCAATTTATTCCTTTGCATTTTATTTTTGCATTACGAAGTTTGAATTTGTAATAAGGCAACTGGTTTGCCGTATTTTCTTATTTCAGCAATAAAATGCCATCTCTTCAAGCCAGAGCTGTGATTTATTGAATATGACGTACAACATCACGATGCACGAAGAGCTAAGTTCCATCATACGGTGGGATTTATTCAAGTGGGGAGTGACTGTGGTACGACCGGTCACTCACTATGTGAAACCAAAGCTCGACGGCATGTCACCACACCAACATCTAAAAGGATTGATACACGACAATCCTCCCACTAGCTCCAGATTCCCAGAGTGTGAACTGGAGTATAAACATCAAAATAACTCTAAGTCCCCGGAGCGCGGAGGAGTATATGCACTAACTGCAGATTCCCAGAGTGCGAACTGGAGTATAAACATCAAAATAAATCTAAGTCCTCACAGCGCGGACTGGAGTATAAACACTAACTCCAGATTCCTAGAGTGCGAACTGGAGTATAAACATCGAAATAACTCTAAGTCCCCGTAGAGCGGGCTGGAGTGTAAACGCTAACTACAGATTCCCAGAGTGCAAACTGGAGTATAAACATCGAAATACCTCTAAGTCCCCGCAGCGCGGAATGGAGTATAAACGCTAACTCCTGATTCCCAGAGTGCGAACTGGAGTACAAACACTAAAATAATTCTAAGTCCCCGGAGCGCGGACTGGAGTACAAGCCTTAACTCCAAATTCCCGAGGTGCGAACTGTATCATAAGCATCGATAATCGGCGGGCTCTCGGAGCATGAACCGAATTACTGCTCGTGAATTATTCTAAGTCTCGGAGTTCGGACATGCTCTCAAAATTTGGAAAAAAGCGCGGTATTAAACCAATCATTACAACACTTAAGCAAAAAACACAATTGGAATGAGAAAAGCAATATTTATTTCAACTGACTAAAAACAAGGACTTACATGCAAATAAGTTTTTCCAAAAAATAATTCCTACTAGCAGGAGCCGAACCTGGATCTATACATGACCTACTAATTGAAAACGAAAACAAGTTCCTGTCTACCAAAACATCTGCTTAAGTGGCCGATCTACTTCTTCTTTTTCGACCGCCTTATCAGCGGTTCGTCCTCGGACTCGCTGGATACAAAGATCCTTCGTGCATAGTACTTCCTCTTCGGTGGCTGCTCTCCGGCTGGGGGCATAATGTCAATGTCCTCCTCAGAGCTTGAATTTAAATAAAGGCTTCCCACTAGAGGAGTTGGAAGGACTGGATCCGCACCAGAAGACGGGGCGGACACCCGAGTATCGACCACAGTGCCACTTGGCAATATCACATTTAGAGGCGCTGGACTATGCACCGTAGTCCTAATTCCAGCACTACCCTCATGCCCCGCAGCCTCTATTTCGGCGTTGATCTCGGCCAAGATTTCCTCGTCTCGAGCTGATTGGGCCTGGCGGGGGCAACTGTGGTCTGCGTTACAGAACCAGAAGCCGGCGGGAGCTCACTGATGATAAATGGCATATCTCTGAAGGGGTCACCATGTTGGCCAAGTAGCTCAATCACCATTTTCTCATCAAGAGATAGGGAGCTCCCCTGCATCATCTCTGTAGATGCTGCCGTCGTCACAACAGTCGTCTCGGTGATGATGGCCTTCTGCCTCTGAGTGGACTCCTGAGTCGCAGATGCCGGCGTAACTCCGGTTACTGAACAAAGAAGGGAAGGAGTTATTAGCAATCGTTTCAAAACAAACTCTATTTGAAACACACTTGAGATATGTTTAGAATACCTTCCTCAGTTTGGCTTGCTGACGGCTGAGCGACCTCAGAAGTATGCTCCCGAATAGGAGATAGCCGTGGCTGTTCTAGGTCATCAGCTGGAATAGATTGTGAATCACCCACAGATACAGGCTCTAACGAAGGTGGAGCAATAATTTCAAGAATAGTAGCATGATGCTCAACACCCGATCCTTCCCCTATCTCCCCGTGCTGGCCGCCAATCATCTCCTTCTCATGAGAAACTATGGCATCATGAAGGATCTTCTTTTCATCTTCGGTCAGCAACCGGTTCTCAAGCTCAAACTGGCCAATTGATTCATCCGGGTGCGCTTCTCCTTCCTCCTCAACCAATCGGCCCCAAGCATTACGAAGATGTACCTGGTAATCCCGAAGCCAGGCCAAATTTCTGTGCCTCAGCACATTGGCATTGTAAGTAACGAGAAGATCTTCAATGTCGGCCTCCAGCCTGGCCTCTGCTTGTTGAACTTTCTCCTCAACCTCCGTCTCGACCGCCTGAACCTTGGCTACTGCCGCATCCCGTTCAGTCCGAAGCATCATGGCTTGTTCACACGGCTCCTGGGCTGCGTTGTTCGCATCATCCCTATCCTTAGCGATTTCGGAAAATTTGGACTTAAGTTCATTTAGCTCCTTCAGGGCTGTGTCCCTTTCGGCAGTGACCATGGTGTTTCGATGGCCCATATCCTCCACCGTGGCATAATGCTCACGTTTCATCCTATCCATCGTTGCCTGGGCTTCTTCGACTTTCTTGATAGCTTCCATTTCAGATTTCCAAGAAGATTCAGCTTCAGTATTTAGCACATCAATAATACGGCTCTTTTGAGCTAACTCAGCCTGTAACTTTTCGATGGTGGCCCCTCGTTCAAAGGCCAATGCCGATGATTTCTCAACCGCTTTAAACCATGCCTCATACTGAGCGTAGAAGTCGTGCACATAGTCATGCACCATCTGTTCAACCTCCATTGGGATTCTCTTCAAGTGAGGAGGGAAAATGTAATTATCAAAACAAATAGTCGGAAAATCCTTCTTCAGCTGGGCGAGCCTGATCGCCCCTTACCCTGAAATTTCTACAGAGGGTTGTTCTATAACAATGGCAGTCATTGTCTCGCTTCTAGGGTGACGGGATTCGTGCCTAGAAGATTGAGAAGTCGACTTGTAATGTGAAGGCTCAGAGAGACGAGAGACATAAGCAGGAGGTTGTATGGGATCTCTGGGAGGAGGAGGATTACGCGATCGAGATCGACGCTTATAGCCTCTATCTTTGTCGTATCTTTCTTGGCTGGAATACCCAGAGTATCCCTGGTCGTAATTCCTATCCCCTTCTCGTCTACACGACTCGTGGTATGAAGACTTGCGGGCATGTCGGAGACTTCCTAACATTGAACCTCGCCCGGACATAGTATATGCAAAGCAAAATAAAGTAGAGTTAGTCACCTTTCGAAACAAGTAATTTACAGTCAAAGGTTATGCAGTGTTGTGAAATATGTATGAATGTGCAACCCCCCGACCAACCGGATGTGTTTGCCACACCAGTGGGAAAATACTCGCTTAAAACTAGGGCTCGTGAGGTTTCGTCCATTCCGACGTCCTGCTGCAAGGACACATCGTCCAGAATCGGAAGATCGGCAAGTCCTTCATGAAGATTCTCCGTTCTAGGTGGAGACATTTCCGAAATTCTAATTCCGGAGGCGGACCGAGACGTAACCACAGATTTCCATCTCCCTTTTTTAAGTGGTTTAGAGATAGCAGCCTTGCCTTTTCTCTGCTCATCGATATCCTGGGCAACATCTACGGGCCCGGCTAAGGGTTCCTCATCAGTATGGGTTTTATCCGAATCAGCCTCCTTAACTACAATAACTTTGCGCTTTCTTCGTTTGGCTCGCTCTTTCAAGATTATTTTTAGAGCGCCATCATGCAGTATGCTTTGTTTTCGCCCGATTAACCCAAGAGTTCTCAAATTCCTGTCGGTCAGGAGCAGTTCAATGTCCCTATCTTCACTCGGGATTTCTTAAAGCACCCGAATTATCTCCTCAAAATGTCTACCTTTTGGTCGCTGAATTATGGCTGTAAAAAGGAAAAGATATAAATTTTACTTCAACTGCAAACGATGTAGTAATTATTCGTGAGCTCAGCTATACTCACGTCTGAATAACCATCGCCGAGCGAACCCTGGAGGACATCGGACATAAAACCATTCCGTCCTATAGTAGCTTAGCCTAGTCCAAGACCCGGTGACCAATTGGCGGTTCCTAACCGCTTCCAGAAATGTAAAAGATGGAGTATCGTTTCGGCTTTGAAGTTGAATAGATATCTGATCTCATCTGGGATCGGTGGCCGATGATGATATTCCATGAAGACGATAAACAAGCTGTTGACTGAAGCATACCCATTCGGGTGCAGTTGAGATGGAGTAATTCCTAAGAATGACAACACTTCTCTTATATAATCGTTAAATGGAGGAAGCGTTCCAGCAGCACGTGCATGACGGTTAAATGAAGTGTATCCCTCCGGTGGATTGTGTGGCCTATCATTTGGTCCCGGCAATAGCACGTCGTCCATCGACAGACCATGGCTCAAGCATACTCTCGCCAACATATCTTCAGAAATGTGAGACGGGACATAATCTCGTGGACTAGGAATGATCGATGCATCGGGTAGTTCATCCGGGGCTGGACCGACTACTTTGGGCTCAATGTCCTGTACCTCTAGTCTAGGAGGAACTATACTTTGAATTTCTTGCAGAATTTCTTGCTGCTATGAACTAGAAGGCTCCATAACTAGGTAACTCATGAGAAACCATCGTTAGACGACGAAGGACCCATGCATTCCCCAGTGTAAAGTGTATGAATGTATGTAGTGCAATGGTGTGCATTACTTGAAGAATGTTGCGGAGTTAAAAAGAATATGCAAGCAATTAAAGTTGTTACGGTTCCATCGACGAGCTTCGAAAGGTAGTCAAGTATGCAGTTTAATTATAAAGTCCAAATATGCAGAAATGAAGCTCGTCGGAATTATGCTGGAAAAATGCTAAAGTCTCATATCCGTCATAAGAGGTTTCGAATCGATCAACAGGGGCTTGTTCGAATCCATCTAGAGTCAATTCGAATCTATACCGGAAGCATATTTCGAATCGATGTTCCAAAGCCTGAGTTCGTATTGATCAGAATAGGGTGTTTTCAAATCGATCTCTGGTAGCCTGGTTCGTATCGATTAGGGAGTCCTTAACTTGAGATCGATTGCCTTCGAACTAATACCTTTCGTATCGATCATAAAACATGGTTCGAATCGATCTAAAGTTGAAGACTTCGAATTGTCCATGGGCTTGTTTTCGTATCGATCGTTTCGAATCGACACGATCTATCGCCATAGCCATCGGTACGAACTACATCTTCTCCATCAAAGCATCCCAGAGATCGATGCGAAACTCAACGAAAGAGACTCTCGCCTTCCTCAACTCGAACGCTGAACCCCCTAGATCGATTTGAACTTATCCTATCCAATCCCTCTTCTCCAAACCAGATCTGGTTTTACCAAAGTCCAGAACGGATGATCGAAGGAGGAAGGATGGATCTGAGACGATGTTTGTTGCTTGAAATCGCATTTGATTACCAAATTTAGAGAAAGGATTCGAGGAGTAGTGAATTAGAGATTGAACGAATCGATGGCGTGACATAACTTATCCCTTCTGATGTTTCGAACCGAAAAGAAAAATGGAGGCGGCTGTAAAAAAGGTAAAAAAAAGGTAAAAAATGAGGAGACCGGAGTATTTATAGGGAGGCTGGTGTGTGACTGGGTCGATTCGCCTTTCGGCACACGTGACCGGCCACATCCAGTTCGAGCGAACCTTGATTCAAATGATTCTTTCGAACCCGTTAGGCCTTGCTTTCATCGAGGCGAAATTCCTTACAGATCTCATCGTTTCGAAGCCACTACTCGACTCGGTTCCATCCACAAGCCATTGCTACAAACCATATCGATCGAACCATGCCCTGGGGACGCTTCCAGAAGCCAACATCCATCGATGCGAGTCCAAACCCATCGATGCGAATCCACACAACCTGGATCGATTCGGAGTGTCCATCTCGCAAACATCAAAACAGAAGCGGTACAGACCTATCAATGCAAACACTGGTAGTTTCGTATCCATCACAACTCAATTACCTTAATCGATACGAATAAGTGTTTCGCATCCAACAAATTTTTAACCCATCGCTGCGAAGCTAACCTTTCAACCTTCTATATCAATTCAAAGGGGGATCGATACGAGGGAACTATCAGATCAACTAACGAAAATTGTTGCTACTCAAATTTCACATCAGCTCAGGAGAAGATCGGTACAAAATCATATACAAGAGATTTAACAAAACAGCCAAACGCTTTAATACAGAATTCAATCATATCAACGCAAGGTTACAACATTCGACAAAAGAGCAATGATTATTCAGAGAGGAATTGCAGTTTTCAAAGCACGTCATGTTCCCACAAGACGTACTTTGGGGGGCAAATGTTATCCCTCCTTTTGGCAAGGCCGTGACACCAAGAACTCGACTAGAAACCAAGGATAGTTCATCTTGAAGATCGGTTATACATAGGTCTACTATGGATATCGACGAATTTTGACCGAGTCCGGATAGAGCTACAATTGATAGGACATGACAAGAAAGATCGTGGAAGTCAGCATCTCAAATTTCAAGTCAATCCGAGCTAATACGTTCAAGATATAATCGAGTCAAAGTGAAGGAAAAATCCCAAGTTTCGTATCCATCACTACGAATAGTTTCGTATCCATCACTACAAATGGTTTCGTATCCATCAATATAGGTGATTTCGTACCCATCACCGCATTCTGGTTCGAGTCGATAACTTTCGTTTCAATCAACTTCGAATACATCGAAGTACCTCGGTTTGACTCGGTCCCATTCGAACCCATCGGCAAATCATCTACTTTGTGTCGGCCAACTCCTATTGGTTCGTATCAGTCAGCAGCGGCCATGTTCGAATCCATCGAGTTCGTATCGATGGACTTCATATCCATGGAGAAGCTGCAAGGCTCGTATCTATCAGAGAAAGGCTTGTTCGAAACCATCAACCCTTCCTAATTCGTTCGTATCCACTGGTTTTGTTGTTAATCGAATCCATGGCCAACGGCTCATTCGAATCCATAAATGGTGCCTCCTTCGAATCCACCAAGTCAACAAGCTTGGGTGACGTGTCGTCGACCCATTCAAATGGGGCGAGATATATGGAGTCGACGCGGTCAATTCGGAGTGAAGACCGGATCGAGGTGAAGGACGCAAGCCACCTCATCACGAGTGCACGTGAATTGATGAAGTCGAAGCAATCGATTCGAATGAATCGATTCAAAACAAGCGAGAAACGAAGAACCCAATTTCGTATCGACAATATCTCACGATCCACTGATCCAAATGCTATGAAATTTTCAGGGAAGACTACGCACATGCCAAAGAAGCTTCAAACCAAATTACAGCTTGATTGGACGCCATCTTGATCGATACGAAATGGTTTCGTATCGATGTCAGATCAAGCTGAAACTATCAGGAAACGGTCACGTGGGCCCCCTTACGTGCCAGACCAAGTCTCACGAAGTTTGGGCGATATCTTAGCTTCTTACGCCTATAAATAGAGCCCTACCGCCTACAGAAAATGGATCTTTTTGATTCTCAAGCGCCCAGACTCTGTCGGATCAGAACTTGCATCATTACTTTTCTGTTGATTTCGAATTTCAAGTTGTTTTCCGCTATTGTTCGCTGTAATTGCTTGTAACTATTCAAAGAGAATCAATAAAAGTGCAAAAACTTCACAGTGGACGTAGGCAACCCGCCGAACCACTATAAATTGCTTGTCCGTGCATTTATTATTCTTGTTATTTGGAGTTTTTGTTAGATAACCTTCTGTTTCAATTTATATTCTTCATTTATTATCTCTTCAAAAACTTCCGAAGAGTGTTGTGCCCAATTTTGGTACAAACATACGGTGCATGGTGCAACATCCATCCAAAATGCCAAACAGTTCCATATGACTTTTAGAGATGGGTGCATGGATATGAAACGAAGTAGTACCCAGTGCGCCACTGTCCAGCGATGGTAAATCGAAGACCAGCCACGGTTATCCCATTTTACCTTAAAAATCCATGTGACGAAAAAACGAAGGGTAAAAACTTCCGAGAACTGATTAAAGTTCGAATATTCTGTTTTGGTATAAAACTATCCACTGATGGCTTAAAGCTATCAAAGCCATAGAAATCACGGAGAGCTTCATTTTGACTGGTTATGGCTCCCATATCTCTAAACGAGCCAATAGTTATTACTGTGCGAAGTATCGATATCCACAGGGTGCAGCATCTACGGTGCATGGTGCAACATCCGTCCAAATGCCGAAATAGTGCCGTACGACTTTTAGAGATGTGTGTATGGATTTGAAATGGAATAGTACCATGGTGCACCACTATCAAGTGATGGAAAATCGAAGACCAGCTACGGTGATCCCGCTTTAACGTAAAATTGCACGTGATGAAAAACGAAGGGTAAAAAACTTCCGTGATCCGATTGAAGTTCAAATAGTATTTTTTTTGGTATGAAACTATTCATTGAGGGCTCAAAGCTATCAAAGCCGTAGAAATCGTGGAGAGCTCTGTCTTGACTGTTAATGGCTCCCGTAACTCTAAACGAGCCAACTGTTCTGGCTGTCCGAAGAATAGCTATCCACAGGGTGCCACATCTATGATGCACGGTGCAACATCCGTCTAAAATGCCTAAAAGGTGTCGTACGACTTTTAGAAATGAGTGCATGGATTTGAAATGGAACAGCATCAGGGTGCATCACTCTTCAATGATGGTAAATCGAAAACTAGCCACGGTGATCCCATGTTAACGTAAAAATGCACATGACGAAAAAACGAAGGGTAAAAAAACTTCTGAGAATCTATTGAGGTTCAGATAGTCTTTTTTTAGTATAAAACTATCCATTTACGGCTTAAAGATGTCAAAGCCGTAGAATTGACAAAGAGCTTCATTTTGACTGGTTATGGTGGCCATAAATCTAAATTAGCCAATAGTTATGGCCGTTTGAAGAATCGATATCCAAAGGGTGCAACATCTACGGTGCATGACGCAACATCCGTCCAAAATGCTGTAACAGCGCCGTATGACTTTTTGAGATGGGTGCATGGAATTGAAATGGAACAGTACAATGGTATTCTACTATCCAGCGAGTGTAAATCGAAGACCAGCCATGGTGATCCCATTTTAACCTAAAATTGCACGTGACGAAAAAACGAAGGGTAAAAAATTTCCAAGATCCGATTGAGGTTCGATTAGTCTTTTTTTGTTATGAAACTATCCATTGACCGCTTAAAGCTATCAAAGCTATAGAAATCATGGAGAGCTTCGTATTGACTGGTTATGGCTCCCATAGCTCTAAAAGCCAACAACTGTGGTCGTTCGAAGAATCGGTATCCACATGGTGTAACATCCACAGTGCAAGGTGCAACATCCATCCAAAATGCCAAAAAAGTGTCGTACGACTTTTAGAATGGGTGAATGGAATTGAAATGGAACAGTACCTTGGTGCATCACTCTATAGCGATGGTAAATCGAAGGCCAGCCATGTGGATCCCGTTTTACCGTAAAATTCCACGTGATGAAAAAACGAAGGGTAAAAATATTTGGAGACTCCATTGAGGTACGGATAGTCTTTTTTGGGTATGAAACTAACCATTGATGGCTTAAAACTGCTAAAGCTATAGAACTGACCGAGAGCTTCATTTTGACTGGTTATGGCTTCCGTAACTCTAAACGAGCCAACAGATATGGTCGTCCAAAGAATCGATATCCACAAGGTGCAATGTCTGCGGTGCATGGGGGAACATCTGTCCAAAATGCCAAAAAAGTGTCGTACGACTTTTATAAATGGGTGCATGGATTTAAAATGGAACAGTACCATGGTGCACCACTCTCGAACGATGGTAAATCGAAGACCAGCCACGGTGATCCCATTTTAACGTAAAAATGCACGTGACGAAAAAACGAAGGGTAAAAAAACTTTCGAGACCCAATTGAGGTTCAGATAGTCTTTTTTGGGTATCAAACTAACCATTTAAGGCTTAAAGCTATCAAAGATGTAGAAATGAAAGAGATCTTCGTTTTGACTAATTATGGTCTTGCAACTCTAAACGAGCCAACTGTTATGGCCGTCCGTAGAATCGATATTCATAGGGTCCAACATCTATGGTGCATGGTGCAACATCCGTCCAAAATGCCAAAACAGTGTCGTACGACTTTTAGAAATGGGCGTATGGATTTGAAACGGAATAATACCATGGTGCACCACTCTCTAGCGACGGTAATCGAAGACCAGCCATGGTGATCCCATTTTGACGTAAAAATGCACATGATGGAAAAACGATGGGTAAAAAACTTTCGAGACCCAATTGAGGTTTCGATAGTATTTTTGGGTATGAAACTACACGTTGAAGGATTAAAATTGTCAAAGCCGTAGAACTGACAAAGAGCTTCATTTTGTCTATTTATGGCTCTCGTAACTCTAAACGAGCAAATAGTTATGGCCATCTAAAGAATCGATATACATAGTGTGCAACATCTACGGTGCAACATCCATCAAAAATGCCGAAATAGTGTCGTACAACTTTTAGAGATGGGTGCACGGAATTGAAACGGAACAGTACCATGGTCACCACTATCCAACGATGGTAAATTGAAGACCAGCCATGGTGATCCCATTTTAACGTAAAATTGCACATGACGAAAAAACGAAGGGTAAAAACATCGGAAATCCGAATTGAGGTTCGAATAGTCTTTTTTGGTATAATACTATCCATTTTGGGCATAAAGCTATCAAAGTCGTAGAAATCATAGAGAGATTCGTTTCGACTGGTTATGGATCCCATAGCTCTAAATGAGCCAACAGTTATGGCCGTCCGAAGAATCGATATTCACAAGGTGCAACATTCACGGTGCATAGTGCAACATTCATCCAAAATGCCGAAAAAGTGTCGTACAACATTTAGAGATGGATGCATGGATTTGAAATGTAATAGTACCATGATGTAGCACTATCTTGTGATGGAAAATCGAAGACTAGTCACGATGATGCCATTTTAAAGGAAAATTGTATGTGACGAAAAAACGAAGGGTAAAAAGTTTCTGAGATTCGATTGAGCTTCGAATATTCTTTGTTGGTTTGAAACTATCCATTGATGGCTTAAATCTATCAAAGCCGTAGAAAAAATGGAGGGCATCGTGTTGACTGGTTATGGTCTAAATGAGCCAACGGTTATGGTTTTTCAAAGAATTGATATACACAGGGTGCAACTTTTATGGTGCGAGGTGCAAAATCCGTCCAAAAAGCCAAAGCTATGACGTACGGCTTTTACAAATGGGTGCAGGGCATTGAAATGGAGTTTTACCTTGGTGCATCGCTCTCCGGAGATTGTAAATCGAAGACCAACCACGGTAATCATATTTTACCGTAACAATCCACGTTACGAAAAGGCGAAGGGTTCCAAGAACCAATTAAGGTTCGGATAGTATTTTTTGGGTATGGAACAAATCATTGATGGCTTAAAGCTGTTAGATCCGTTGCTCTGACAGAGAGCTTCGTTTTGACATGTTAGCCTTCGGTAACTCCAAACGAGCCAATAGATATGGTCATCCAAAGAATCGATATCCATAGGATGCAACATCTACGGTGCATGTGACAACCGCCCATAACTCCCGCACTAAACAGGGAATAAGTGCGCTGAAAGGCGTGCCAGGCAGCCATGGACGATAGTCAGGGTAAGGTAAAACAGTAAAACTCTATCGTATAACTCACAGCGCATGGACAAAATACAATAGAGAAATATAAATATAGTGAAGCTCCATAGAACAGAATATCATCATATAAGCATCATAGAAGTTTGATACAACATCAGAACAGTCAATACATCAAAGCCTTACTACATAGCACTCAGAGTATATACAAACAACGGAACACCCAGTACATATAGTAAGAAATCAATATGCATAAGCCTCCTGCTCGTCTTCGTCATCATCAGCGTCAATCACAAAGAACAGCACCTATCACCTGCTACCTAGTCTGCCCATCCCAACATGGATGAACATCCCAAGGTAATAAGAGTTAAACATAAAACCTTGAGCCAGACAAAAGTCTTAGTGAGCAGTTAATCAACTATCAAACATACCAAAAGAGCATAAAGGAAAAAAAATAATAGGAATCCAACATCCCACTCCACCTCTTTCTACAGTGATAGCCCCCAGACACACACTAAGGAGAAGCAAGCATAATAAAGCAGACAATTAAAGTAAAGCAATAATCACTCGAGTCAAGGTCGATGTTTTCCAAATACAAACCCCCAAGGCCTAAACCAAGATCAGATAAGCACCCAGAAAACACCTCACTTGAGACCGAATGACGATACAACCATACGTCCAAACATCCATGACTCTGGCTATCACTGTTATCATTGCTTTGATTTCACCGTTAATTGAATGACCACCCTTCAAGGGCTAATGGTAAACCCCGGTTCTAAACATAACTCCGCACGTCGTCGTGACCCGTGTCTAAGCCGAACGCATCAGCCCAGAGTACTAGCACGTCATCGTGACCCGTGCCTGGAACGTCATCGTGACCCGTCCCAACGTACCCTTGCTTTGAGTATGCTAGAACCTTCAACGATGATGAGATCTCAGCCTCCTAGTCATCCTCCTCGGCGACTATTTCCATACTAGCTCAAGCGCCTCTCAAGCTAACCATTATCACCAACCCAGACCGCATCACCGAGTTATCAACATGCTTGGGATGATCCCGTCTGGATTAAACCAAGGCTTTCTCACATCATACTTTGCTTTATCGCATCATAGCAAAGTCTCACCTCAACATTATGGTTTGCCTCATCGCATAATGGAAAAGTCCCATCTCAACATCATCCAATCCATTCATATGAGCTTCAACATCCGCTTCATATGCCACAGGCAGCTTTCCTTATTCAAGAGCCTTTCCACTTAGCTTTTGAATCACCATCGACCATACTTGACAAATCAAGTTATCAATCAACTAATCAATCAAATCAAACATTAGTCCAAGCAATCAAATATTCAAACAAGATCTAATAAGCAATTTAACTATAATGGCAATTTCGTAAAATAAAGGGTCCAAACCTAACATGAAATTCTAACAAGCATGAATCAAGAACAATATCTCTACAACTTGATGTATAAACTTGCATAAGTGAATCATGAGTAAAATAGGTGTCAAATCATCATGGACAATAGATCTACATGCAGACTTAAGGAAAATGCACAAAATCACTATCTTTAACACTTAAACAAGCCACCGATCCAATATTCTCCTTTGGGTCCGCGTGAGAGATAACCACCACTCACCAAATCACCTAAACACCTCAAAAGATATCAACTTCAGATCTGGACAGCGAAGAACTAAGCTTGATCCGGCAAAATCTCGCTTCAATCGATGAAATCTCTCTTCGTTGGACAAAGATCTTCAACTTTGGCTCTTGGATCTTCGATCTTGATCTTCGATCTTGGATGGATGTTAGCACTAGATTAGAGTGGACAAAAGAAGTGAAGAAATGTTGTAGTCGAGCTCTCAAAATGGCAGCACTTCGTCGCTTCAAAATCCGGTGCCAAAAAGTGAGCAAAACCCCTCTATTTATAGGCTCTGAAACCACCATGAGTCATCCGCCCATAAGTCGCCGCCGACATATCCCATGAGTCGTCCACGACTCATCAGACCCCACGACTCAAGCCAACATACGACCTACCGACTCACCTCAACACAGCTCAAAGCAAACACGACATAACACACACACGGCATAGCATGCACACGACTCAACCTCAAGGCCGCACAGTTCCTAAGTCCTAAGTCGTATGACGACTAAACAAGCATGCCGACCTACGACCTACGACTCAACACACAGGAGACGACTCAACGACTCAACTTATTGCCTTAAGTCGTTTACGACCTATCATATAAACCCCTTAACGACCCAAGCGCCTACCGACTCAATAGCATAACCGACCTAACACACACGCGCTACCTCGACCTAACTACACACAGGACCACACGAGTTAGGCCTTATCTCGCCTCTGACTTAACACATAGCCGACCCAACGACTTAAGCCTTAGGTCGTTCACTACTAGGTCGTTAACTCCTGGACCTCTATGCCGCAAACTTCCTTAACTCGGTCATACGACTCATCCTAACACACAGAGACTCACGACCTAAGCCACTAACCCTTAAGTCGTTACATCCTTTAGGTCGTTCCTTCCTATGAGTCGGTCAATTCTATGGGTCGTTAACTCGGTACAGACCTTAAGTCGGTCACTACCTTAAGCCGTAGCCTTCTTAGGTGTGACGACCGCCCATGACTCCCGCACCAAAACAAGGGAAAAGTACGCTGAAAGGTGTGCAAGGCAGCCATGGACGATAGTCAGGGTAAAATAAAATCGCAGAATCTCTATCGTAGCTCACAGCGCATGGATAAAATACAATAGAGAAATATATATAGTGAAGCCTCAAAACAGAAAATCATCATATAAGCATCACAGTAGTTTTATACAATCATCTCAATAAATCCATACATCAAGACCTCACTACAAAACACTCATCAAATACAGCAGCGGATACCCAGTACATATAAGAAATAATATGCATAGCCTCCTGCTCGTCTTCTTCATCATCAGCGGAGAACTCTAAGCACAGCACCTGTCACCTGCTACCTAGTCTGCCCATCCCAACATGGATGAACAGCCCAAGGTAATAAGAGGAGACATAAAACCTTGAGTCAGAAAAAGTCTTAGTGAGCAGTAAATTAACTACCAACATACCAAAAGAGCATAAGGGATAAAAGGAATAGGAACCAAACCATCCCACTTCACCTCATTCTACAGTGATAGCCCCCAGACACACACTGAGGAGAAGCAATCATAGCATAGCAGGTAATTAAAGTAAAGCAATAATCACTCGAGTCAAGGACGATGTTTTCCAAATACAAACCCCCAAGGCCTAAACCAAGATCAGATAAGCACCCAGAAAACACCGCTCTTGAGACCGAATGATAATACAACCAAACATCCATGACTCTGGCTATCACTGTTATCATTGCCTTGATTTCACCGTTAGTTGAATGACCACCTGTCAAGGGCTAATGGTAATCCCGGTCTAGACATAACTCCGCACGTCATCGTGACCCGTGCCTAACCCGAACGCATCAGCCCAGAGTACTAGCACGTCATCGTGACCCGTGCCTGGAACGTCATCGTGACCCGTTCCAACGTACCCTTGCTTTGAGTATGCTAGAACCTTCAACAACGATGAGATCTCAGCCTCCTAGTCATCCTCCTTGACGACTATTTCCATACTAGCTCAAGCGCCTCTCAAGCTAACCATTATCCACCCCAACCCGGACCGCATCACCGAGTTATAACTTTGCACGTCGTCATGACCCGTGCTTGGAACGTCATCCTGACCCGTCCCGTCACAACATATGTCTTGCATCTTCACATCATAGCAAAGTCTCTCATCTTGGAACGTCATCATGACCCGTCCCTTCTCAACATAAGCCTTGCCTCATCTTATCATAGCAAAGTCCCAACTCAATCATGCTTTGCCTTCTCGCATCATGGCAAGATCTCACATCCTCAAATCCATCCATATGAGCTTCCACATCCGCTTCATATGCTACAGGCAGCTTCCACCATTCAAGAGCCTTTCCACTTAGCTTTTGAATCATCTCGAACCATCTTATTCCAAATCAACCATTAACTAACTTGAAACAATCCAAATCAATCATCAATACAAACAATCAAACATTCAAACAAGATCTAACAAGCAATATCAACAATAATGGCAGTTTCGTAAATAAATGGGCAAAAGTCCAACGTGCATGATTCTTAGGTTTCTAGCATAGATCTATCAAATATAAAACATGGGTTTTGTCTCTAATACTTATTAAATAAACTTGCATAAACAAACATCTATGGAAACAATGGATCTAGACTTGGATCTAAGAAAAATACATGAAATCTCTAACTTTAACACTCAAACAAGCCACCAATCCAATATACTCCTTTGGGTCCGTGTAAGAGATAACTACCACTCACCAAATCACCCAAACACTTCAAAAACAACACACTTCAGATCTGGACAGCGGAGATCAAGGTTTGATCTGGCAAAATCTCGCTTCAATCGATGAAATCTAGCTCGAACGGATGAAGATCTTCAACTTTGGCACTTGGATCTTCGATCTCGATCTTCGATCTTGGATGGATGTTAGATCTAGATTGGAATGGAGAAAAGAAGATGAAGAAATGTTGTAGACGAGTCTTCAAAATGGCAGCACTTCGTCGCTTCAAAAACCGGTGCCAAAAAGTGAGCCGAACCCCTCTATTTATAGGCTGGAACCACCATGAGTCGTCGCCCTTAGGTCGTCGCCGACCCAACTCCTGAGTCGCCCCCGACTCATCCCCATGCCGACTCAACACAGCCGACTTACCATGAGTCGTTCACGACTCATTGCCATGCCGACCTAACACAAGCCACTCACACGACTCAACAACCCAGGCCGACTCAACACCTACCGACACATGACTCAAGACTCCACGACCTAACTCACTGCCTGCCCAAAACACCTAGCCGACTTACGACTCAATACAAGTGCCGACCTAACCCCTAGCCGACTCATCATAAACCGGTCACGACTCAAGCCCCTTTGCCGACTCAACTACGATGCCGACTCACGACCTATGGCCTCACCGACTCATCAACATACTGCTAAGCCTTAAGCCACTAACTCGCCCACGACTTAAGCTATAACCCGGCAACTCCTATGAGTCGTTAACCCGGTAACGACTCATCCTCCTAACGAGATAACACCCTGCTGACCCAAGACAACTTATGACCTATGACTCGGCCAACGACTCATCTTGCTAACCCGTTAAGTCCTAAGTCGGTCTTTCTTAAGTCGGTCACCAACCTATAAGTCGCTGCTTCTATGAGTCGGTCACCCTCTTGACTCGTCTAAGCCTATGAGTCGGCCCTCTATGAGTCGGTCACGACTCATCACTTGCACTCGGGTCAACTCCTAAACGACTCAAGCTAGAGGCAACACAAACAACACTATCGACCTGCAAATTCTACGATTTATCGACACGTAAAATACGGGTCGTTACATTCTCTCCCCCTTAGGAATTTCGCCCCCGAAATTCCAAGCAAACAACAGCAATCACAATTATTCCGCATGCCTACCATCCATAGCATTCAACAAACCATGCATCCAATTCTAACCTAGCATGCAGAATTCTAAGACTTAGAACAAGCTACAAATTCATGAGATGTCACGACACTTTAGGGCCATACCTCGAAGAGTCCGGGATGAGCTGCCTTCATCCTCTCTTCCTCCTCCCATGTACAGTCGTTAACATCATCACTCCATTGTACCTTGAGCAACGTAATTGTCTTCCTCCTAAGCTGTTTCGTATCGGTTTCAACAATACGAAGCGGCTTACGAGGTCTCGTAATCACTGGATCAACCTCTAAGTCTTCACAGCTATCAGCAGAAACCACTGTAGTTGGGTCGTGCACATACTTCCGTAGATACGACACATGAAAAACATTGTGCACACCCGCCATCTTTTCCGGTAACTCCAATCTGTAAGCGAGCTTTCCAATTCGCTCGATAATCGGGAATGGTCCAACAAATCTCGGAGTTAACTTTCCTTTCTTCCCGAATCTAATAACATTCTTCAATGGAGAAATTTTCACAAAAACCATATCACCTACGTCGAATTCCAAATCCTTTCGACGATTATCCGCATAACTTTTCTGACGATCTTGGGCTGCCTTCATTCTTCGCCGAATGATCTCTATACAATCCGAAGTCTGTCGAATCATTTCTGGCCCAAGCATCAGCTTTTCTCCAGTTTCCAACCAACATGTCGGAGAGTTACATGGTCTTCCATATAACGCCTCATATGGTGCCATACCAATACTCGACTGATAACTGTTATTATAAGCAAACTCCACCAAATGAAGGTGATCTTCCCATGATCCTCCGAAGTCCAAAACACATGCTCTAAGAAGATCTTCCAAAACTCGGTTGACTCTCTCAGTCTGACCATCTGTTTGAGGGTGATAAGCTGTACTCAAACACAACTCAGTTCCCAGAACTTCCTGGAAGCTCTTCCAAAATCTACTAGTGAACAATGGATCTCGATCGCTCACTATACTCTTCGGAACACCATGGAATCGAACAATCCACTTCACATACAGCTCAGCCAACTTCGATGCAGTCCTAGTCGATCGAACAGGAATGAACCTTGCACTCTTGGTCAAACGATCTACTATGACCCAAATCCCTTCATTTCCTGCCCTGGTTCTAGGTAGACCATCGATAAAATCCATCGACACTTGCTCCCATTTCCATGTAGGAACCTCTAATGGCTGAAGTAGTCCACTGGGCTTCTTCTGCTCAGCTTTCACTAACTGGCAAGTCATACACTTGGAAATAAGATTTCCAACATCTTTCTTCATACCTTCCCAGTAGTAGGTTCTCTTCATATCCCGATACATCTTATTACCACCTGGATGAATCGTCAACTTCGAGTGATGACTTTCCCTCAGAACTTCATCTCTCAATCCATCTACATCGGGAACAACCAATCGTCCTTGCTTTCGAAGCCAACCCTCTCGATCGACCTCAAATCCCTTATCCTTTTTCGGATCCAATCCGGATTCCAAATCACGGACAACCTTGACAAGCTTATCATCTCTCTTTTGGCCCTTGCCAACCCTTTCCACAAGAGTAGGTCTTATTGATAAGTTTGCCAACATTTCAGGTTCCAATTCACATCAAGGCCTGAAATCAAACTCAGCCAAATACTCAAGACTCTTCCATTCCGAAAACATGGCTCCCAATCCCGCATGTCTTCTACTTAACGCATCAGCTACCGCGTTACCTTTTCCCGGAGTATAGGCTATACCAAAATCATAAGATGCTAGAAATTCCAGCCACCGTTGCTGTCGAAGATTCAAATCCTTTTGGGAGAACAGATACTTCAACGACTTATGATCTGTAAACAACTCGAATCTAACTCCCAGTAGAAAATGTCTCCACATCTTCAAAGCAAACACAATCGCCGCTAACTCCAAATCATGAGTCGGATAATTCCTTTCATGCGGCTTCAGTTGTCGACTAGCATACGCAACAACCTTATCTCTCTGCATTAGCACTGCTCCAAGTCCAGTGCCACATGCGTCGGTGTAAACCACCATCTCATCATTCCCACTTGGAATAGTCAAAACAGGAGCACTCGTCAGTCGCTCTTTCAGGATTACGAAGGATTGCTCACACATATCATCCCATCTGAACACTTGGTTCTTTTTCGTCAATCCTGTCAATGGTGCAGCTATCTTGGAAAAGTCTTTGATAAACTGACGATAATATCCTGCTAATCCAAGAAAACTTCTCACATCAGATACATTCTTAGGTCTAACC
This sequence comes from Allium cepa, assembly GCA_030765085.1. Taxonomy (NCBI): domain Eukaryota; kingdom Viridiplantae; phylum Streptophyta; class Magnoliopsida; order Asparagales; family Amaryllidaceae; genus Allium; species Allium cepa. The sequence continues at coordinate 45,665,495 of CM060943.1, forward strand.
CAATCCTGGATTGCTGCCACCTTAGCGGGATCAACCGCTATTCCATTTCCAGAGATAACATGGCCTAAGAACCTCACTTCACTCTTCCAGAAGTGACACTTCGAAAACTTAGCCTTCAGCTGATGTTTCCGCAAGATTTCCAAAACAATCCTCAAGTGCGTCTTGTGCTCTTCCTCAGTTCTGGAATATACCAAAATATCATCCACGAACACAAGCACGAACTTATTCAACTGATCTCTGAATACTCTATTCATAAGATCCACAAAATATGCTGGCGCGTTAGTCAATCCAAACGGCATTACCAGCCACTCATAAAAACCGGATGGTGTCCTGAAAGCAGTCTTCGGCACACTATCCTTCGCCACTCTCAACTGGTGAAATCCCGTTGCCAAATGCATCTGAGAAAACACCTTAGCCTCGTGAAGCTGATCAAACAAGTCATCTATTCTCGGCAATGGATACTTGTTCTTCTTAGTCACCTTATTCAGCTCACGATAATCCACACACAGCCTCAACGATCCATCCGCTTTGGTTGCGAACACAACTGGCGCACCCCATTCGGACACACTTCTCCGAATGAATCCTTTCCGCAAAAGGTCATCAACTTGCACCTTCAGCTCTTGCTGCTCCCTCGGTGCCATCCGCCTAAGAGGCATCACAACAGGTCTGGCTCCCTCAACTAGATCGATACGAAACTCGATCTCCCTATGCGGCGGCAACCCTTTGACTTCGTCAAAGATATCCTCAAATCCATTCACAATAGGCACCGATGACAGTCCATCCCGTGGAACAACCAGCGAATACATGAAGCTCATGAAGACGCCTTCTTCATGCTTACATCGTATCACAACTTTTCGCCCATCCACATTCCCAACTGTCACCTCCAGCCTCTCACAATCAATCCTAGCCGCATACTTCCTAAGCCAGTCCATACCCAAAATAATTCCGAACCCCGCAAAGTTCAGAACAAAGCAATCACAAACAAACGAGCAATCATGACTCGACACAACTAGACCACGGCATATCATACACAAACATGACGAACCCCCAACTGGATTAGTCACAACCAATGGCCTATCAACAATATCCGGTTTCAAACCTAACCGGCCTACCAAATCATCACAAACAAAAGAATGCGACGCTCCAGTATCAAACAACACTCTAACTGGAACACCACAAATGGAAAGAGTACCTTGAACCACCACACTCTTCCCCTTTTCTTCAGCAGTAGGAACTCTTGAAGACGATGGCACAGCTTCCAAAACATAAGCTTGCACAACCTGCCTATCTTTCCTCGGCTCTGGACAGTCCTTCTTGATGTGTCCCAGCTTATCACAGTTGTGGCACTTCAACTGCACCTTTGGATTCTTACAATCGCGGGAGAGATGACCCTTCTGTCGGCAGTTATAGCAGGTCACTTCGCCCTTTGGCTTCTTCTGGCCATCCTTACCTTTCTGCTGTTGCTGCTTCCTTTTCTTATTACCATTCTGCTGTGGTTTAGATCCTTCCCTGGTTACCGCAACAACAGAACTTTCCTTAGGGAACAAACTCTCATGCCTCAAGGCTTTCTCCACAAGCTTCTCAAATGGATCGTCCAGATGATCCACTAACTGCCTTCCCAGATAAGCATCCAGACCAGTCACAAACTTTTCATTCTTCTGATAGGGAGAATCAATATATGATCTGGCATACTTAGACAAAGCTTCGAACTCAGAAATATACTCAAGAACAGGCCTCCCACCTTGCTTGAGCTCTACAAACCTCTTGAACAAAGAAGACTTCTGAACAGTGGAGATGAACTTGGCCTCAAATCTAACTTGGAATTGCTCCCAAGTAATCTCTTCTTCTGGTGTATCTACGGTGATAGAATTCCACCAATCAGCAGCTCTTCCCTGAAGCTGTCTCGATGCAAGCTTCCTCTTGGTTGCATCCTCAATCCCTAAGTCACCAAAGATCCTTCGACATGCATCAATCCATCTCTGCACCTCAATGGTCGACTCCGTCCCCAAGAAAGCCTTTCCTCCAAGAGAAGTATAATCCTTGCAAAGTTTAGCAAAATCCACCGGCCTCGGAGCTTGGACTTGAACTCCCACATCCACAGAAGATCCTGAAGCTGGTATCCTCCTCATAATAGAAGTCATCATAGCTTCAAACATAGCTCCATAATCAACAGCTTCCCTAGCAGCTCGACTATCCCTCGCAGCTTGTCTCTCACTTCGACTCATTCTTAATATCTGTAAAAAGAATGATTAGAACACCTTAAGAAACAACTGCATAAGGAGTTCAAATCCATCTAAACTACTATATTATATATAGTAATCATCCATCAAAATACAATTACGTCTCTCTTACGTAGTTACGTCAGCGAGCGTTGGCTAAAATCGATTAACCAAAGCTCTGATACCAAATGTGACGACCGCCCATGACTCCCGCACCAAAACAAGGGAAAAGTACGCTGAAAGGTGTGCAAGGCAGCCATGGACGATAGTCAGGGCAAAATAAAATCGCAGAATCTTTATCGTAGCTCACAGCGCATGGATAAAATACAATAGAGAAATATATATAGTGAAGCCTCAAAACAGAAAATCATCATATAAGCATCACAGTAGTTTTATACAATCATCTCAATAAATCCATACATCAAGACCTCACTACAAAACACTCATCAAATACAGCAGCGGATACCCAGTACATATAAGAAATAATATGCATAGCCTCCTGCTCGTCTTCGTCATCATCAGCGGAGAACTCTACGCACAGCACCTGTCACCTGCTACCTAGTCTGCCCATCCCAACATGGATGAACAGCCCAAGGTAATAAGAGGAGACATAAAACCTTGAGTCAGACAAAGTCTTAGTGAGCAGTAAATTAACTACCAACATACCAAAAGAGCATAAGGGATAAAAGGAATAGGAACCAAACCATCCCACTTCACCTCATTCTACAGTGATAGCCCCCAGACACACACTAAGGAGAAGCAATCATAGCATAGCAGGTAATTAAAGTAAAGCAATAATCACTCGAGTCAAGGACGATGTTTTCCAAATACAAACCCCCAAGGCCTAAACCAAGATCAGATAAGCACCCAGAAAACACCGCTCTTGAGACCGAATGATAATACAACCAAACATCCATGACTCCGGCTATCACTGTTATCATTGCCTTGATTTCACCGTTAGTTGAATGACCACCTGTCAAGGGCTAATGGTAACCCCGGTCTAGACATAACTCCGCACGTCATCGTGACCCGTGCCTAAGCCGAACGCATCAGCCTAGAGTACTAGCACGTCATCGTGACCCGTGCCTGGAACGTCATCGTGACCCGTTCCAACGTACCCTTGCTTTGAGTATGCTAGAACCTTCAACAACGATGAGATCTCAACCTCCTAGTCATCCTCCTTGACGACTATTTCCATACTAGCTCAAGCGCCTCTCAAGCTAACCATTATCCACCCCAACCCGGACCGCATCACCGAGTTATAACTTTGCACGTCGTCATGACCCGTGCTTGGAACGTCACCGTGACCCGTCCCGTCACAACATATGTCTTGCATCTTCACATCATAGCAAAGTCTCTCATCTTGGAACGTCATCATGACCCGTCCCTTCTCAACATAAGCCTTGCCTCATCTTATCATAGCAAAGTCCCAACTCAATCATGCTTTGCCTTCTCGCATCATGGCAAGATCTCACATCCTCAAATCCATCCATATGAGCTTCCACATCCGCTTCATATGCTACAGGCAGCTTCCACCATTCAAGAGCCTTTCCACTTAGCTTTTGAATCATCTCGAACCATCTTATTCCAAATCAACCATTAACTAACTTGAAACAATCCAAATCAATCATCAATACAAACAATCAAACATTCAAACAAGATCTAACAAGCAATATCAACAATAATGGCAGTTTCGTAAATAAATGAGCAAAAGTCCAACGTGCATGATTCATAGGTTTCTAGCATAGATCTATCAAATATAAAACATGGGTTTTGTCTCTAATACTTATTAAATAAACTTGCATAAACAAACATCTATGGAAACAATGGATCTAGACTTGGATCTAAGAAAAATACATGAAATCTCTAACTTTAACACTCAAACAAGCCACCAATCCAATATACTCCTTTGGGTCCGCGTGAGAGATAACTACCACTCACCAAATCACCCAAACACTTCAAAAACAACACACTTCAGATCTGGACAGCGGAGATCAAGGTTTGATCTGGCAAAATCTCGCTTCAATCGATGAAATCTAGCTCGAACGGATGAAGATCTTCAACTTTGGCACTTGGATCTTCGATCTCGATCTTCGATCTTGGATGGATGTTAGATCTAGATTGGAATGGAGAAAAGAAGATGAAGAAATGTTGTAGACGAGTCTTCAAAATGGCAGCACTTCGTCGCTTCAAAAACCGGTGCCAAAAAGTGAGCCGAACCCCTCTATTTATAGGCTGGAACCACCATGAGTCGTCGCCCTTAGGTCGTCGCCGACCCAACTCCTGAGTCGCCCCCGACTCATCCCCATGCCGACTCAACACAGCCGACTTACCATGAGTCGTTCACGACTCATTGCCATGCCGACCTAACACAAGCCACTCACACGACTCAACAACCCAGGCCGACTCAACACCTACCGACACACGACTCAAGACTCCACGACCTAACTCACTGCCTGCCAAAAACACCTAGCCGACTTACGACTCAATACAAGTGCCGACCTAACCCCTAGCCGACTCATCATAAACCGGTCACGACTCAAGCCCCTTTGCCGACTCAACTACGATGCCGACTCACGACCTATGGCCTCACCGACTCATCAACATACTGCTAAGCCTTAAGCCACTAACTCGCCCACGACTTAAGCTATAACCCGGCAACTCCTATGAGTCGTTAACCCGGTAACGACTCATCCTCCTAACGAGATAACACCCTGCCGACCCAAGACAACTTATGACCTATGACTCGGCCAACGACTCATCTTGTTAACCCGTTAAGTCCTAAGTCGGTCTTTCTTAAGTCGGTCACCAACCTATAAGTCGCTGCTTCTATGAGTCGGTCACCCTCTTGACTCGTCTAAGCCTATGAGTCGGCCCTCTATGAGTCGGTCATGACTCATCACTTGCACTCGGGTCAACTCCTAAACGACTCAAGCTAGAGGCAACACAAACAACACTATCGACCTGCAAATTCTACGATTTATCGACACGTAAAATACGGGTCGTTACATTAGGTCGGTCACCCTATGAGTCGCTCACACGAGTCAACTTCCACCCGACTCACCTTCCTCACGACCTAACACCCATTCGACCTAACCTCCTAAGTCGCCTAAACCTATGAGTCGGTCAATGCCTTAAGTCGCTCCATCTCCTATAGGTCGCTAATTCTATGAGTCGCTCCACCGACCTAAGCACTACACGACTCAACTCCGAACGACTTAAGCTTTGGTCGACTCATACACTAAACGACTTAACAACAATACGACTTTAAGCATATAGTTTAACAATGTTTCGATCCGTAAAAATACGGGTCGTTACATTCTCTCCCCCTTAGGAATTTCGCCCCTGAAATTCCAAATAAACAAGAGCAACCAAAACTATTCTGCATGCCTACCATCCATAGTAATCAACAAACCTTGCATCCAATTACTAACCTAGCATGCAGAATTCTAAGACTAGAACAAGTTACAAATTCATGAGATGTCACAACACCTTAGGGCCATACCTCGAAGAGTCCAGGATGAGCTGCCTTCATCCTCTCTTCCTCCTCCCATGTACAGTCGTTAACATCATCACTCCATTGTACCTTGAGCAACTTGACTACGTTCCTCCTAAGCTGTTTCGTGTCAGTTCCCACAACACGAAGTGGCTTACGACGTCTTCTAACAACTGGATCAACTTCTAAATCTTCACAGCTATCAGCAGAAACCACCGTACTTGGGTCGTGCACATATCTCCATAGATATGATACGTGAAAAACATTGTGCACTCCCGACATCTTTTCCGGTAACTCCATTCTATAGGCGAGCTTTCCAATTCGCTCGATGATCGGGAATGGTCCAACAAATCTTGGAGTCAATTTTCCTTTCTTCCCGAATCTAATAACGTTCTTCAGAGGAGAAATCTTCACAAAAACCATATCGCCTACGTCGAATTCCAAATCCTTTCGACGATTATCGGCCAAACTTTTCTGACGGTCTTGGGCTTTCTTCATTCGTTGCCGAATGATCTCTATACAATCCGAAGTCTGTCGAATCATCTCCGGCCCAAGTATCAGCTTTTCTCCGGTTTCTAACCAACATGTAGGAGAGTTACACGGTCTTCCATTCAATGCTTCATATGGTGCCATACCAATGCTCGACTGATAACTGTTATTATACGCAAATTCCACCAAATGAAGCTGATCTTCCCATGATCCTCCGAAATCCAAAACACATGCTCTAAGGAGATCTTCCAAAACTCGGTTGACTCTCTCGGTCTGACCATATGTTTGTGGGTGATAAGCTGTACTCAAACACAACTCGGTTCCCAAAACTTCCTGAAAGCTCTTCCAAAATCCACTAGTGAACAATGGGTCTCGATCGCTCACTATACTCTTCAGAATACCATGGAATCGAACTATCCACTTAACATACAACTCAGCCAACTTCGATGCAGTCCTGGTTGATCGAACAGGAATGAATCTTGCACTCTTAGTCAAACGATCTACAATGACCCAAATCCCTTCATTTCCTTCCCTGGTTCTAGGTAATCCATCGATAAAATCCATCGATACTTCCTCCCACTTCCATGTAGGAACTTCCAATGGCTGAAGCAATCCACTGGGCTTCTTCTGCTCGGCTTTTACCAACTGGAAGTTCATACATTTGGAAATAAAATTTCCAACATCCTTCTTCATACCTTCCCAGTAGTAGGTTCTCTTCATATCCCGATACATCTCATTCCCACCTGGATGAATCGTCAACTTCGAGTGATGACTTTCCCTTAGAACTTCTTCCCTCAATTCATCTATATCGGGAACAACTAGTCGTCCTTGCTTCCGAAGCCAACCCTCTCGATCGACCTTGAATCCTTTATCCTTTTCTAGGTCCAATCCGGATTCCAAATCACGGATAATCTTGACAAGCTTATCGTCTCGCTTTTGGCTCTCGCCAATTCTTTCCACAAGAGTAGGTCTTATCGATAAGTTTGCCAACATCTCAGGTTCCAATTCACATCTAGGCCTGAAATCAAATCCAGCCAAATACTCGAGACTCCTCCATTCTGAAACCATGGCTCCCAACCCTGCATGTCTTCGACTTAACGCATCTGCCACTGCGTTACCTTTTCCCGGAGTATAGGCTATACCAAAATCATATGATGCTAAAATCTCTAGCCAACGTTGCTGTCGGAGATTCAAATCCTTTTGGGAGAAAAGATACTTCAACGACTTATGATCCGTAAACAACTTGAACCTAACTCCCAATAGGTAATGTCTCCACATCTTCAAAGCAAACACAATCGCCGCTAACTCTAAATCATGAGTCGGATAATTCCATTCATGCGGCTTCAGTTGTCGACTAGCATATGCAACAACTTTATCCTTCTGCATTAGCACTGCCCCAAGTCCAGTACCTCATGCATCGGTATAAACTACCATCTCATCATTTCCACTTGGGATAGTCAAAATAGGAGCACTTGTCAGTCGCTCTTTCAGGATTCCGAAAGCTTGCTCACACTTATTGTCCCAACTGAACACTTGGTTCTTCTTCGTCAATCCTGTTAACTGTAACGACCAGTATTTTACGTGTCGATAAATCGTAAAATAGTTTCATTAGGTCGTTGATATTGTTAAGTTGTTTTAGAGTTGAGTCAACCATAGCTTAAGTCGTATGGAAGTTAGCTCGTGTGAAGTTTAGGTCGGGTTGTAGATGAGTCGTTTGAACGACTTAAGGAAGTTGCCGACTCATGGTAGTAGCCGACTTAAGGCTTAGACGACCTAGGAGATTAGACGACTTAAAATTGTGGCCGGCTTAAGGCATGGCCGACTCATAGGTTGACCGAGCTAAGAGATTCACCGACCTATAGAAGTTATACGAGTTAGCGTGTTAGCAAGTTTAGAGAGGCAGTGGCTTAAGGTTTGGACCGAGTCAAGGTAGTGAGCGACTCATAGGATAACCGACTCATAGAGATGACCGACCTAAGAGGGGTGACCGACCTAAGAGTTAGCGACTTAGTGGAGTGGCGACTCATTGGGGTGACTGAGTAAGAGAGGAGACCGACTCATGTATTGGACCGACTCATAGGATGGAACGACTTAAGGAAAATAGGCTAGGTCGTATATGAGTTAGGTCGTTGAGTCGTATAGTGTTGTTGAGTCGATGAGTCGTTAGGTCGGCCTGTGTTTTAGGACGTGTATGCTATGAGTCGTACACGAGTTAAGTAGATTGGGTCGGCTAGGTGATGAGTCGTAGGGATTGTTGAGTCGTCAGGCCGCGTTAGTTAGGTCGTGAGTCGGCATGTGTTCTGAGTGGTTAGGTCGGAGGCTTTTTGAGTCGTGTAGTTGGGTCGGCTCGGTGATGAGTCGTAGGCAAGATAAGGTCTGGCTCGTGTAGTCCCTTGTGTGTTAGGTCGGTTACGGCTTGGGTTTGAGTCGTGTGTGTCTTAGGTCGTACCTGTGTTGGGTCGTATAGGTCGTGAGCTGTGTTATAGCATGTGTCGGTAGGTCGTGTTTGGCTTGAGTCGGAGGGGGGGTCTGATGAGTCGTGAACGACTCATGTGTTAGATCGGCAACGACTTAGGGATGGACGACTCAGGGTGGTTTCAGCCTATAAATAGAGGGCTTTGGCTCACTTTTTGGCACCGGATTTTGAAGCGACGAAGTGCTGCCATTTTGAGAGCTCGACTACAACATTTCTTCATCTCCTTTTCTCTATTCCAATCTAGTTCTAACATCCATCCAAGATGGAAGATCAAGATTAAAGATTCAAGGGCCAAAGTTGAAGATCTTCATCCAACGAAGTGAGATTTCATCGATTGAAGCGAGATTTTGCCGGATCAAGCCTTGTTCTTCGCTGTCCAGATCTGAAGTGGGTTTCTTTTGAGGTGTTTGGGTGATTCGGTGAGTGGTGGTTATCTCTCACACGGACCCAAAGGAGTATATTGGATCGATGGCTTGTTTAAGTGTTAAAGATAGTGATTTCGTGCATTTTCCTTAAGTCTGCATGTAGATCTATTGTCCATGATGATTTGACACCTATTTTCTCATATGTTCATCTATACAAGTTTATTCATCAAGTTTTGGAGATATTGCTCATGATTCATGTATGTTAAATTGCATGTTAGATTTGGACCCTTTATTTACGTAATTGCCATTATTGTTAATTGTCTATTTAGATCTTGTTTGAATGATTGATTGTTTGGATTAATGTTTGATTTGATTGATTAGTTGAATGATAACTTGATTTGGTCAAGTAGGATGATGATTCAAAAGCTAAGTGGGAAGGCTCTTGAATGGTGAAAGCTGCTTGTGGCATATGAAGCGGATGTGGAAGCTCATATGGATGGATTCGATGATGATGGACTTTGCCATGATGCGAGGAGGCAAAGTAAGATATTGAGATGGGACTTTGCTATGATGCGATGAGGCAAAGCAAGATGTTGAGATGGGACTTACCATGATGCGATGAGGTAAACCATGATGTTGAGATAAGACTTTGCTATGATGCGATGAGGCAAAGTATGATGTTGAGATGGGACGGGTCATGATGACGTTCCAAGCACGGGCTGCGACGACGTGCGAAGCTATGTTGATAACTCGGTGATGCGATACGGTTAGTGATAATGGTCAGCTTGAGAGGCGTTTGAGCTAGTATGGAAATAGTTGTCGAGGAGGATGAATAGGAGGCTGAGATCTCATCGTTGTTGAAGGTTCTAGCATGCTTAAAGCAAGAGTACGTTGGAACGGGCTGCGACGACGTTCCAGGCACAGGCTGCGACGACGTGCTAGTACTCTGGGTAGTTGCGAAAATTCCTAGGCACGGGCTGCGACGACGTGCGGAGTTATAACTAGAACCGGGGTTTACCATTAGCCCTTGACAGGTGGTCATTCAATTAACGGTGAAATCAAGGCGATGATAACAGTGATAGCCAAAGTCATGGATGTTTGGTTGTATTATCATTCGGTCTCAAGAGCGGTGTTTTCTGGGTGCTTATCTGATCTTGGTTTAGTCCTTCGGGGTTTTTATTTGGAAAATATCGTCCTTGACTCGAGTGATTATTCCTTTACTTTAATTGTCTGCTATGTTATGCTTGCTTCTCCTTAGTGTGCGTCTGGGGGCTATCACTGTAGAAAGAGGTGGAGTGGGATGGTTTGGTTCCTATTCCTTTTATCCCTTATGCTCTTTTGGTATGTTTGATAGTTGATTTACTGCTCACTAAGACTTTGTCTGACTCAAGGTTTTATGTTTAATTCTTATTACCTTGGGCTGTTCATCCATGTTGGGATGGGCAGACTAGGTAGCAGGTGACAGGTGCTGTTCTTGTGATTGACGCTGAAGATGACGAAGACGAGCAGGAGGCTATGCATATTGTTTTTCTTACTATATGTACTGGGTGTTCCGCTGTTTGTATATACTCTTAGTGCTATGTAGTGAGGCCTTGATGTATTGATTGTCTTGATGATTGTATCAAACTTTTATGATGCTTATATATGATGATATTATGTTCTATGGAGCTTCACTATATTTATATTTCTCTATTGTATTTTGTCCATGCGCTGTGAGTTATACGATAGATTCCGCTGTTTTAATTTACCCTGACTATCGTCCATGGCTGCCTAGCACACCATTCAGCGCGCTTTTCTCTTGTTTTGGTGCGGGAGTCCTGGGCGGTCGTCACATTTGGTATCAGAGCTTTGGTTAATCGATTTTAGCCAACGCTCGCTGACGTAACTACGTATGAGAGACTTAATTGTATTTTGATAGATGATTAATATATATGATATATAGTAGTTTAGAAGGATTTGAGCTCCTTATGTAGTTGTTTTTCAAGGTGTTCTAATTCATTTCTTTTTGTAGATATTAAGGATGAGTCGAAGCGAGAGACAAGCTGCGAGGGAAAGTCGTGCTACTAGGGAAGCTGTCGATTATGCTCCTATGTTTGAGGCCATGATGACTTCGATCATGAGGAGGATACCAGCTTCAGGATCATCTGTGGATGTAGGAGTTCAAGTTCAAGCTCCAAGACCGGTGGACTTTGCTAAGCTTTGCAAGGACTATGCTTCTCTTGGAGGAAAGGTTTTCTTGAGAACAAAATCGACTATTGAAGTGCAAAGATGGATTGATGCTTGTCGAAGGATCTTTGGTGACTTGGGGATTGAGGATGCAACTAAGAGGAAGCTTGCATCGAGGCAGCTTCAAGGGAGAGCTTCTGATTGGTGGAATTCTATCATTATTGATACTCCGGAAGAAGAGATTACTTGGGAGCAATTCCAAGTCAGATTTGAAGCTAAGTTCATTTCTATGGCTCAGAAATCTGTTTTGTTTAAGAGGTTTGTGGAGCTCAAGCAAGGTGGGAGACCAGTTCTTGAGTACATTTTCGAGTTTGAAGCTTTGTCCAAGTATGCTCGGTCGTATATTGATTCTCCCTATCAGAAGAATGAAAAGATTGTGACCGGTCTGGACGCTTATCTTGGGAGGAAGTTGGTGGATCATTTGGACGATCCGTTTGAGAAGCTTGTGGAGAAAGCCCTCAGGCATGAGAGTTTGTTTCCAAGGGAAAGTTCTGTTGTTGCTGTAACCAAGGAAGGGTTTAAGCCACAGAAGGGTGGAAATAAGAAGAGGAAGCAGCAGCAGCAGAAGGGTAAGGATGGCCAGAAGAAGCCGAGGGGCGAAATGACTTGCTACAATTGCCAACAGATGGGCCATCTCTCCAAGGATTTTAGGAAGCCAAAGGCGCCGGCGAAATGCCACAACTGTGACAAGCCAGGGCATTTCAGGAAGGATTGTCCATAGCCGAGGAAGGACAGGCATATTGTGCAAGCTTATGCTTTGGGAGCTGTGCCGTCGTCTTCAAAAGCTCCTACTGTTGAAGAGAAGGGGAAGAGTGTGGTGGTTCAAGGTAATCTTTCTATTTGTGGTGTTCCAGTTAGAGTGTTGTTTGATATTGGAGCGTCGCATTCTTTTGTTTGTGATGATCTTGTAGGCCGGTTAGGTTTGGAACCGGATATTGTTGATAGGCCATTGGTTGTGACTAATCCAGTTGGGGGTTCGTCATGTTTGTGTATGATATGCCGTGGTCTAGTTGTGTCGAGTCATGATTGCTCGTTTGTTTGTGATTGTTTTGTTCTGAACTTTGCGGGGTTCGGAATGATTTTGGGTATGGACTGGCTTAGGAAGTATGCGGCAAGGATTGATTGTGAGATGCTGGAGGTGACAGTCGGGAATGTGGAAGGGCGAAAGGTTGTGATACGATGTAAGCATGAGGAAGGCGTCTTCATGAGCTTCATGTATTCGCTGGTTATTCCATGGGATGGACTGTCATTGGTGCCTATTGTGAATGGATTTGAGGATGTCTATGATGAAGTCAAAGGATTGCCGCCGCATAGGGAGATCGAGTTTCATATCGATCTAGTTGAGGGAGCCAGACCTGTTGTGATGCCTCTTAGGCGGATGGCGCCTAGGGAGCAGTTAGAGTTGAAGGTGCAGGTTGATGACCTTTTGCAGAAAGGATTCATTCGGCGTAGTGTGTCCGAATGGGGTGCACCAGTTTTGTTCGCAACCAAAGCGGATGGATCGTTGAGGTTGTGTGTAGATTATCGTGAGCTGAATAAGGTGACTAAGAAGAACAAGTATCCATTGCAGAGAATAGATGACTTGTTTGATCAGCTTCACGAGGCTAAGGTGTTTTCTCAGATGGATTTGGCAACGGGATTTCACCAGTTGAGAGTGGCTAAGGATAGTGTGCCGAAGACTGCTTTTAGGACACCATCCGGTTTTTATGAGTGGTTGGTAATGCCGTTTGGATTGACTAATGCACCAGCATATTTTGTGGATCTTATGAATAGAGTGTTCAGAGATCAGTCGAACAAGTTTGTACTTGTGTTCATGGATGATATTTTTGTTTATTCCAGGAATGAAGAGGAACACAAGACACACTCGAGGATTGTTTTTGAAATCTTGCGGAAACTTCAGCTGAAGGCTAAGTTTTCGAAGTGTCACTTCTGGAAGAGTGAAGTGAGGTTCTTAGGTCATGTTATTTCTGGGAACGGAATAGCGGTTGATCCCGCTAAGGTGGCGGCAGTCTAGGATTGGACTAGACCTAAGAATGCGTCTGATGTGAGATGTTTTCTTGGATTAGCAGGATATTATCGACGGTTTATCAAAGACTTTTCCAAGATAGCTGCACCGTTAACAGGATTGACGAAGAAGAACCAAGTGTTCAGTTGGGATGATAAGTGTGAGCAAGCTTTCGGAATCCTGAAAGAGCGATTGACGAGTGCTCCTGTTTTGACTATTCCAAGTGGGAATGATGAGATGCTGGTTTACACCGATGCATGTGGTACTGGACTTGGGGCAGTACTAATGCAGAAGGATAAAGTTGTTGCGTATGCAAGTCGACAACTGAAGCCGCATGAAAGGAATTACCCGACTCATGATTTGGAGTTAGTGGCAATTGTATTTGCTTTGAAGATGTGGAGACATTACCTATTGGGAGTTCGATTCGAGTTGTTTACGGATCATAAGTCGTTGAAGTATCCGTTCTCCCAAAAGGATTTGAATCTTCGACAACAACGGTGGCTAGAGTTTTTAGCATCGTATGATTTTGGTATAGCCTATAATCCGAGAAAAGGCAACGCAGTGGCAGATGCGTTAAGTCGAAGACATGCAGGTTTGGGAGCCATGTTTTCGGAATGGAAGAGTCTCGAGTATTTGGCTGGATTTGACTTCAGGCCTAGATGCGAATTGGAACCTGAGATGTTGGCAAACTTATCGATAAGACCCACTCTAGTGGAAAGAATTGGCGAGAGCCAAAAGCGAGACGATAAGCTTGTCAAGATTATCAATGATTTGGGATCGGGATTGGTACCAGAAAAGGATAAGGGATTCGAGGTCGATCGAAAGGGTTGGCTTCGAAAGCAAGGACGACTAGTTGTTCCCGATATAGATGAATTGAGAGATGAAGTTTTGAGGGAAAGTCATCACTCGAAGTTGACAATTCATCCAGGTGGGAATAAGATGTATCGGGATATGAAGAGAACTTATTACTGGGAAGCTATGAAGAAGGATGTTGGAAATTTTATTTCCAAATGTATGAACTGCCAGTTGGTAAAAGCCGAGAAGAAAAAGCCCAGTGGATTGCTTCAGCCATTAGAGGTTCCCACATGGAAGTGGGAGCAGATATCGATGGTCTACCTAGAACCAGGGCAGGGAATGAAGGGATTTGGGTCATCGTATATCGTTTGACGAAGAGTGCAAGATTCATTCCTGTTCGATCAACTAGGACTGCATCGAAGTTGGCTGAGCTTTATGTTAAGTGGATAGTTCGATTCCATGGTATTTCGAAGAGTATAGTGAGCGATCGAGATCCATTGTTCACTAGTGGATTTGGGAAGAGCTTCCAGGAAGTTTTGGGAACTGAGTTGTGTTTGAGTACAGCTTATCACCCTCAAACAGATGGTCAGACTGAGAGAGTCAACCGAGTTTTGGAAGATCTTCTCAGAGCATGTGTTTTGGATTTTGGAGGATCATGGGAGGATCATCTTCATTTGGTGGAATTTGCATATAATAACAGTTATCAGTCGAGTATTGGTATGGCACCGTATGAAGCATTGTATGGAAGACCGTGTAACTCTCCGACATGTTGGTTGGAAACTGGAGAAAAGCTGATGCTTGGGCCAGAGATGATTCGACAGACTTCGGATTGTATAGAGATCATTCGACAACGAATGAAGGCAGCCCAAGATCGTCAGAAAAGTTATGCCAATAATCGTCGTAAGGATTTGGAATTCGACGTAGGAGATATCGTTTTTGTGAAGATTTCTCCATTTAAGAATGTTATTAGATTCGGGAAGAAATGAAAATTGACTCCAAGATTTGTTGGACCATTCCCGATTATCGAGCGAATTGGAAAGCTCGCTTATAGATTGGAGTTACCGGAGAAGATAGCGGGTGTGCACAATGGTTTTCATGTATCGTATCTACGGAAGTATGTGCACGACCCAACTACGGTGATTTCTGCTGATAGCTGTGAAGATTTAGAGGTTGATCCAGTTGTTAGAAGACCTCGTAAGCCGCTTCGTGTTGTTGAAACCGATACGAAACAGCTTAGGAGGAAGGTGGTCAGGTTGCTCAAGGTACAATGGAGTGATGATGTTAACGACTGTACATGGGAGGAGGAAGAGAGGATGAAGGCAGCTCATCCTGGACCCTACGAGGTATGGCCCTAAAGTGTCGTGACATCTCATGAATTTGTAGCTTGTTCTAAAGTCTTAGAATTCTGCGTGCTAGGCTAATAATTGGATGTATGGTTTATTGATTGCTATGGATGGTAGGCATGCAGAATAGTTTTGGTTGCTCTTGTTTGTTTGGAATTTCGGGGGCGAAATTCCTAAGGGGGAGAGAATGTAACGACCCGTATTTCACGTGTCGATAAATCGTAAAATAGTTGCATTAGGTCGTTGATATTGTTAAGTTGTTTTAGAGTTGAGTCAACCATAGCTTAAGTCGTATGGAAGTTAGCTCGTGTGAAGTTTAGGTCGGGTTGTAGATGAGTCGTTTGAATGACTTAAGGAAGTTGCCGACTCATGGTAGTAGCCGACTTAAGGCTTCGACGACCTAGGAGATTAGACGACTTAAGGTTGTGGCCGGCTTAAGGCATGGCCGACTCATAGGTTGACCGAGCTAAGAGATTCACCGACCTATAGAAGTTATACGAGTTAGCGTGTTAGAGAGTTTAGAGAGGCAACGGCTTAAGGTTTGGACCAAGTCAAGGTAGTGAGCGACTCATAGGATAACCGACTCATAGAGATGACCGACCAAAGAGGGGTGACCGACCTAAGAGTTAGCGACTTAGTGGAGTGGCGACTCATTGGGGTGACTGAGTAAGAGAGGTGACCGACTCATGTATTGGACCGACTCACAGGATGGAACGACTTAAGGAAAATAGGCTAGGTCGTATATGAGTTAGGTCGTTGAGTCGTATAGTGTTGTTGAGTCGATGAGTCGTTAGGTCGGCCTGTGTTTTAGGACGTGTATGCTATGAGTCGTACACGAGTTAAGTTGATTGGGTCGGCTAGGTGATGAGTCGTAGGGATTGTTGAGTCGTTAGGTCGCGTTAGTTAGGTCGTGAGTCGGCATGTGTTCTGAGTGGTTAGGTCGGAGGCTTTTTGAGTCGTGTAGTTGGGTCGGCTCGGTGATGAGTCATAGGCGAGATAAGGTCTGGCTCGTGTAGTCCCTTGTGTGTTAGGTCGGTTACGGCTTGGGTTTGAGTCGTGTGTGTCTTAGGTCGTACCTGTGTTGGGTCGCATAGGCCGTGAGCTGTGTTATAGCATGTGTCGGTAGGTCGTGTTTGGCTTGAGTCGGAGGGGGGGTCTGATGAGTCGTGAACGACTCATGTGTTAGATCGGCAATGACTTAGGGATGGACGACTCAGGGTGGTTTCAGCCTATAAATAGAGGGCTTTGGCTCACTTTTTGGCACCGGATTTTGAAGCGACGAAGTGCTGCCATTTTGAGAGCTCGACTACAACATTTCTTCATCTCCTTTTCTCTATTCCAATCTAGTTCTAACTTCCATCCAAGATCGAAGATCAAGATCAAAGATTCAAGGGCCAAAGTTGAAGATCTTCATCCAACGAAGTGAGATTTCATCGATTGAAGCGAGATTTTGCCGGATCAAGCCTTGTTCTTCGCTGTCCAGATCTGAAGTGGGTTTCTTTTGAGGTGTTTGGGTGATTCAGTGAGTGGTGGTTATCTCTCACACGGACCCAAAGGAGTATATTGGATCGATGGCTTGTTTAAGTGTTAAAGATAGTGATTTCGTGCATTTTCCTCAAGTCTGCATGTAGATCTATTGTCCATGATGATTTGACACCTATTTTCTCATATGTTCATCTATACAATTTTATTCATCAAGTTTTGGAGATATTGCTCATGATTCATGTATGTTAAATTGCATGTTAGATTTGGACCCTTTATTTACGTAATCTCCATTATTGTTAATTGTCTATTTAGATCTTGTTTGAATGATTGATTGTTTGGATTAATGTTTGATTTGATTGATTAGTTGAATTATAACTTGATTTGGTCAAGTTGGATGATGATTCAAAAGCTAAGTGGGAAGGCTCTTGAATGGTGAAAGCTGCCTGTGGCATTTGAAGCGGATGTGGAAGCTCATATGGATGGATTCGATGATGATGGACTTTGCCATGATGCGAGGAGGCAAAGTAAGATATTGAGATGGGACTTTGCTATGATGCGATGAGGCAAAGCAAGATGTTGAGATGGGACTTGCCATGATGCGATGAGGCAAACCATGATGTTGAGATGAGACTTTGCTATGATGCGATGAGGCAAAGTATGATGTTGAGATGGGACGGGTCATGATGACGTTCCAAGCACGGGCTGCGACGACGTGCGAAGCTATGTTGATAACTCGGTGATGCGATCCGGGTTGGTGATAATGGTTAGCTTGAGAGGCGCTTGAGCTAGTATGGAAATAGTTGTCGAGGAGGATGACTAAGAGGCTGAGATCTCATCGTTGTTGAAGGTTCTAGCATGCTCAAAGCAAGAGTACGTTGGAATGGGCTGCGACGACGTTCCAGGCACGGGCTGCGACGACGTGCTAGTACTCTGGGTAGTTGCGAAAATTCCTAGGCACGGGCTGCGATGACGTGCGGAGTTATGTCTAGAACCGGGGTTTACCATTAGCCCTTGACAGGTGGTCATTCAATTAACGATGAAATCGAGGCAATGATAACAGTGATAGCCAAAGTCATGGATGTTTGGTTGTATTATCATTCGGTCTCAAGAGCGGTGTTTTCTGGGTTCTTGTCTGATCTTGGTTTAGGCCTTGGGGGTTTGTATTTGGAAAACATCGTCCTTGACTCGAGTGATTATTCCTTTACTTTAATTGTCTGCTATGTTATGCTTGCTTCTCCTTAGTGTGCGTCTGGGGGCTATCACTATAGAAAGAGGTGGAGTGGGATGGTTTGGTTCCTATTCCTTTTATCCCTTATGCTCTTTTGGTATGTTTGATAGTTGATTTACTGCTCACTAAGACTTTGTCTGACTCAAGGTTTTATGTTTAATTCTTATTACCTTGGGCTGTTCATCCATGTTGGGATGGGAAGACTAGGTAGTAGGTGACAGGTGCTGTTCTTGTGATTGACGCTGAAGATGACGAAGACGAGCTTGAGGCTATGCATATTGTTTTTCTTACTATATGTACTGGGTGTTCCGCTGTTTGTATATACTCTGAGTGGTATGTAGTGAGGCTTTGATATATTGATTGTCTTGATGATTGTACCAAACTTTTATGATGCTTATATATGACGATATTCTGTTCTATGGAGCTTCACTATATTTATATTTCTCTATTGTATTTTGTCCATGCGCTGCGAGTTATACGATAGATTCTGCTGCTTTAATTTACCCTGACTATCGTCCATGGCTGCCTGGCACACCATTCAGCGCGCTTTTCTCTTGTTTTGGTGCGGGAGTCTTGGGCGGTCGTCACATTAACGGTGCAGCTATCTTGGAAAAGTCTTTGATAAACCGACGATAATATCCTGCTAATCCAAGAAAACTTCTCACATCAGATGCATTCTTAGGTCTAACCCAATCCTGGATTTCTGCCACCTTAGCGGGATCAACCGCGATTCCATTTCCAGAGATAACATGACCTAAGAACCTCACTTCACTCTTCCAGAAGTGACACTTTGAAAACTTAGCCTTCAGCTGATGTTTCCGCAAAATTTCCAAAACAATCCTCAAGTGTGTCTTGTGTTCCTCTTCATCCCTGGAGTAAACTAAAATATCATCCACGAACACAAGTACGAACTTGTTCAACTGATCTCTGAATACTCTATTCATAAGATCCACAAAATATGTTGGTGCATTGGTCAATCCAAACGGCATTACCAGCCACTCATAGAAACCAGATGGTGTCCTAAAAGCAGTCTTCGGAATACTATCCCTCGCCACTCTCAACTGGTGAAATCTCGTTGCCAAATCCATCTGAGAAAACACCTTAGCTTCGTGAAGCTGATCAAACAAGTCATCTATTCTCGGCAATGGATACTTGTTCTTCTTGGTCACCTTTTTCAGCTCACGATAATCCACACACAACCTCAATGATCCATCCGCTTTGGTTGCGAACACAACTGGTGCACCCCATTCGGACACACTACGCCGAATGAATCCTTTTTGCAAAAGGTCATCAACTTGCACCTTCAACTCTAACTGCTCCCTAGGCGCCATCCGCCTAAGAGGCATCACAACAGGTCTGGCTCCCTCAACTCGATCTATACGAAACTCGATCTCCCTATGCGGCGGTAACCCTTTGACTTCGTCAAAGACATCCTCAAATCCATTCACAACCGGCATTGATGACAGTCCATCACGTGGAACAACCAGCGAATACATGAAGCTCATGAAGACACCTTCTTCATGCTTACATCGTCTCACAACCTTTCGCCCTTCCACATTCCCGACTGTCACCTCCAGATTCTCACAATCAACCTTTGTCGCATACTTCCTAAGCCAGTCCATACCCAAAATAATTCCGAACCCCGCAAAGTTCAGAACAAAACAATCACACACAAAAGAACAATCATGACTCGACACAACTAGACCACGGCATATCATACACAAACAAGACGAACCCCCAACAAGATTAGTCACAACCAATGGTCTATCAACAATATCCGGTTCCAAACCCAACCGGCCTACAAGTTCACTACAAGCAAAAGAATGCGACGCTCCAATATCAAACAACACTCTAACTGGAACACCACAAATAGAAAGAGTACCTTGAACCACGACACTCTTTCCTTTCTCATCCGCAGTAGGAGCTTTTGAAGATGACGGCACAGCTCCCAAAGCATAAGCTTGCTCAATCTGCCTGTCCTTCCTCGGTTCTGGACAATTCTTCTTGATATGCCCCAGCTTATCACAGTTGTGGCACTTCACCTGCACTTTCGGATTTTTGCAATCCCGGGAGAGATGACCCTTCTACCGACAGTTGTAGCAGGTCACTTCGCCTTTCGGCTTCTTCTGGGCATCCTTACTCTTCTGCTGCTGCTTCCGCTTCTTGTTTCCACTTTGCTCCTTGGTTACAGCAACAACAGAACTTTCCCTAGGAAACAAACTCTCATGCCTGAGAGCTTTCTCCACAAGCTTCTCAAATGGATCGTCCAAATGATCCACCAACTGCCTCCCAAGATAAGTGTCCAAGCCTGTCACAAACTTCTCATTCTTCTGATAAGGAGAATCAGTATACGATCTGGCATACTTGGAAAAAGCTTCAAACTCAGAAACATACTCAAGAACCGATCTCCCTCCTTGCTTGAGCTCCACAAACTTCTTGAACAGAACAGATTTCTGAGCCGTAGAGATAAATTTAGCTTCAAATCTGACTTGGAATTGCTCCCAAGTAATCTCTTCTTCTGGAGTATCAATGGTGATAGAATTCCACCAATCAGAAGCTCTCCCTTGAAGCTGTCTGGATGCAAGCTTCCTCTTAGTCGCATCCTCAATTCCCAAGTCACCAAAGATCCTTCTACAAGCATCAATCCATCTCTACACTTCAATGGTCGATTCCGTCCCCAAGAAAACCTTTCCTCCAAGAGAAGTATAGTCCTTGCACAACTTATCAAAATCCACTGGTTTTGGAGCTTGAACTTGAACTCCCACATCCACTGATGATCCCGAAGCTGGTATCCTCCTCATGATCGAAGTCATCATGGCCTCAAACATAGGAGCATAATCAACCGCTTCCCTAGCAGCACGACTTTCCCTAGCAGCTTGTCTCTCACTTCGAATCATCCTTAATATCTACAGAAAGGAATGATTTAGAACACCTCGAAAAACAACTGCATAAGGAGTTCAAATCCTTCTAAACTACTATATATTATATATAGTAATCATCCATCAAAATACAAGTACGTCTCTCTTACGTAGCTACGTCAGCGAGCGTTGGCTAAAATCGATTAACCAAAGCTCTGATACCAAATGTGACGACCGCCCATAACTCCCGCACTAAACAGGGAATAAGTGCGCTGAAAGGCATGCCAGGCAGCCATGGACGATAGTTAGGGTAAGGTAAAACAGTAAAACTCTATCGTATAACTCACAGCGCATGGACAAAATACAATAGAGAAATATAAATATAGTGAAGCTCCATAGAACAGAATATCATCATATAAGCATCATAGAAGTTTGATACAACATCAGAACAGTCAATACATCAAAGCCTCACTACATAGCACTCAGAGTATATACAAACAGCGGAACACCCAGTACATATAGTAAGAAAACAATATGCATAAGCCTCCTGCTCGTCTTCGTCATCATCAGCGTCAATCACAAAGAACAGCACCTGTCACCTGCTACCTAGTCTGCCCATCCCAACATGGATGAACAGCCTAAGGTAATAAGAGTTAAACATAAAACCTTGAGTTAGACAAAAGTCTTAGTGAGCAGTAAATCAACTATCAAACATACCAAAAGAGCATAAAGGAAAAAAAAGAATAGGAACCCAACATCCCACTCCACCTCTTTCTACAGTGATAGCCCCCAGACAAACACTAAGGAGAAGCAAGCATAATAAAGCAGACAATTAAAGTAAAGCAATAATCATTCGAGTCAAGGTCGATGTTTTCCAAATACAAACTCCCAAGGCCTAAACCAAGATCAGATAAGCACCCAGAAAACACCTCTCTTGAGACCGAATGATGATACAACCAAACGTCCAAACATCCATGACTCTGGCTATCACTGTTATCATTGCTTTGATTTCACCGTTAATTGAATGACCACCTGTCAAGGGCTAATGGTAAACCCCGGTTTTAAACATAACTCTGCACGTCGTCGCGACCCGTGCCTAAGCCGAACGCATCAGCCCAGAGTACTAGCACGTCATCGTGACCCGTGCTTGGAACGTCATCGTGACCCGTCCCAACGTACCCTTGCTTTGAGTATGCTAGAACCTTCAACAATGATGAGATCTCAGCCTCCTAGTCATCCTCCTCGACGACTATTTCCATAGTAGCTCAAGCACCTCTCAAGCTAACCATTATCACCAACCCGGACCGCATCACCGAGTTATCAACATGCTTGGGATGATCCCGTCTGGATTAAACCAAGGCTTTCTCACATCATACTTTGCTTTATCGCATCATAGCAAAGTCTCACCTCAACATTATGGTTTGCCTCATCGCATCATGGCAAAGTCCCATCTCAACATCATCCAATCCATTCATATGAGCTTCAACATCCGCTTCATATGCCACAGGCAGCTTTCCTTATTCAAGAGCCTTTCCACTTAGCTTTTGAATCACCATCGACCATACTTGACCAAATCAAGTTATCAATCAACTAATCAATCAAATCAAACATTAGTCCAAGCAATCAAATATTCAAATAAGATCTAATAAGCAATTTAACTATAATAGCAATTTCGTAAAATAAAGGGTCCAAACCTAACATGAAATTCTAACAAGCATGAATCATGAACAATATCTCTACAACTTGATGTATAAACTTGCATAAGTGAATCATGTAGTAAAATAGGTGTCAAATCATCATGGACAATAGATCTACATGCAGACTTAAGGAAAATGCACAAAATCACTATGTTTAACACTTAAACAAGCCACCGATCCAATATACTCCTTTGGGTCCGCGTGAGAGATAACCACCACTCACCAAATCACCTAAACACCTCAAAAGATATCACCTTCAGATCTGGACAACGAAGAACTAAGCTTGATCCGGCAAAATCTCGCTTCAATCGATGAAATCTCTCTTCGTTGGACGAAGATCTTCAACTTTGGCTCTTGGATCTTCGATCTTGATCTTCGATCTTGGATGGATGTTAGCACTAGATTAGAGTGGAGAAAAGAAGTGAAGAAATGTTGTAGTCGAGCTCTCAAAATGGCAGCACTTCGTCGCTTCAAAATCCGGTGCCAAAAAGTGAGCAAAACCCCTCTATTTATAGGCTCTGAAACCACCATGAGTCGTCCGCCCATAAGTCGCCGCCGACCTATCCCATGAGTCGTCCACGACTCATCAGACCCCACGACTCAAGCCAACATACGACCTACCGACTCACCTCAACACAGCACAAAGCAAACACGACACAACACACACATGGCATAGCATGCACACGACTCAACCTCAAGGCCGCACAGTTCCTAAGTCCTAAGTCGTATGACGACTTAACAAGCATGCCGACCTACGACCTACGAATCAACACACAGGAGACGACTCAACGACTCAACTTATTGCCTTAAGTCGTTTACGACCTATCAACTAAACCCCTTAACGACCCAAGCCCCTACCGACTCAACAGCATAACCGACCTAACACACACGCGCTACCTCGACCTAACTACACACAGGACCACACGAGTTAGGCCTTATCTCGCCTACGACTTAACACATAGCTGACCCAACGACTTAAGCCTTAGGTCGTTGTGACGACCGCCCATGACTCCCGCACCAAAACAAGAGAATAGTGCGCTGAAAGGCATGCCAGGCAGCCATGAACGATAGTCAGGGTAAATTAAAACAGCGGAATCTATCGTATAACTCACAGCGCATGGACAAAATACAATAGAGAAATATAAATATAGTGAAGCTCCATAGAACAACATAACATCATATATAAGCATCATAGAAGTTTGATACAACATCAGAACAGTTAATACATCAAAGCCTCACTACATAGCACTCAGAGTATATACAAACAGCGGAACACCCAGCACATATAGTAAGAAAAACAATATGCACAAGCCTCCTGCTCGTCTTCGTCATCATCGGCGTCAATCACAAAGAACAGCACCTGCCACCTGCTACCTAGTTTGCCCATCCCAACATGGATGAACAGCCCAAGGTAATAAGAATTAAACATAAAATCTTGAGTCAGACAAAGTGTTAGTGAGCAGTAAATCAACAATCAAACATACCAAAAGAGCATAAGGGATAAAAGGAATAGGAACCAAACCATCCCACTCCACCTCTTTCTACAGTGATAGCCCCCAGACACACACTAAGGAGAAGCAAGCATAACATAGCAGACAATTAAAGTAAAGCAATAATCACTCGAATCAAGGTCGATGTTTTCCAAATACAAACCCCCAAGGCCTAAACCAAGATCAGATAAGCACCCAGAAAACACCGCTCTTGAGACCGAATGATGATACAACCAAACGTCCAAGCATCCATGACTCTGGCTATCACTGTTATCATTGCCTTGATTTCACCGTTAATTGAATGGCTGGCCCGTTATTTCATCCATCGGCCAAGGGCTAATGGTAACTCCGGTTCTAGACATAACTCTGCACGTCGTCATGACCCGTGCCTAAGCCGAACGTATCAGCCCAGAGTACTAGCACGTCATCGTGACCCGTGCCTGGAACGTCATCGTGACCCGTTCCAACGTACCCTTGCTTTGAGTATGCTAGAACCTTCAACAACGATGAGATCTCAGCCTCCTAGTCATCCTCCTCGACGACTGTCCTCACACTAGCTCAAGCACCTCTCGAGTCCACCATTATCCACACAAACTCGGACCGCATCACCGAGTTATCAACATAGCTACGCACGTCGTCGTGACCCGTGCTTGAAACGTCATCATGACCCGTCCCATCTCAACATCATGCTTTGCCTCATCGCATCATAGAAAAGTCCCATCTCAATATCATGCTTTGCCTCATCGCATCATGGCAAAGTCCCCTCTCAATATCATGGTTTGCCTCATCGCATCATGGCAAAGTCATCATCATCGAATCTATCCATATGAGCTTCAACCTTCGCTTCATATGCCACAGGCAGCTTTCCTTATTCAAGATCCTTTCCACTTAGCTTTTGAATCACCTTCAACCAACATGACCAAATCAAGTTATCAACTAACTAATCAACCAAATAAATCATTAGTCCAAACAATCAATCATTCAACAAGATCTAAATAACAACTATAACAATAATGGCAATTACATAAATAAAGGGTCCAAATCTAATATGCAATCTAACATACATGGATCATGAACAATATCTCTACGACTTAATGAATGAACTTGCATAGATGAACATATGGTAAAGTAGGTGTCAAATCATCATGGACAATAGATCTACATGCAGACTTAAGGAAAATGAATGAAATCACTATCTTTAACACTTAAACAAACCACCAATCCAATATACTCCTTTGGGTCCGTGTGAGAGATAACTACCACTCACCGAATCACACAAACACCTCAAAAGAAACCCACTTCAGATCTGGACAGCGAAGAACAAGGCTTGATCCGGCAAAATCTCGCTTTAATCGATGAAATTTCTCTTCGTTGGATGAAGATCTTCAACTTTGGCTCTTGGATCTTCGATCTTGATCTTCGATCTTGGATGGATGTTAGCACTAGATTGGAATGGAGAAAAGAAGATGAAGAAGTGTTAAAGTCGAGCTCTCAAAATGGCAGCACTTCGTCGCTTCAAAATCCGGTGCCAAAAAGTGAGCCAAACCCCTCTATTTATAGGCTGAAAAACCCCTGAGTCGCGCCCCCATAAGTCGTCGCCGACCTATCCATGAGTCATCCACGACTCATCAAAGCCTATGACCCACGACTCAACGACCCAACGCCTTAACACGGCCTAACGACTCATGCTTCATGCGACTCAACAACATACGGTTCAACACACACACACAACTCAACTCAGGCAGTGCCTCGACCTAACGACCTAAGACCCCAACGACTCAAAGAAGCCACGACCTACCACTAAGTCGTTCACACGACTCAGCGACCTAACGACCTAACACGCGCGCGAGTTACGACTTATCACAGACACCAGGTCTAACGACTTAACAAAGATGCACGACTCAACCCTATAACCTTGAGTCATTCACGGCCTATCAACTAAACCCTTTAACGACCTAACGACTCATCTATACTGCCGACCTAACACCATCACAGCATCCCAACGACCTACGACTTATACCATAACTCGTCCACGACTTAACTACACACCCTATCACCATAAGTCGTGTACGACTTAAGCCTTAGGTCCTATAAATCGTTAGCTCCTATAGGTCGGTCTCATCTATGAGTCGGTCACATCCTATAGGTCTTTTGTTTCTATAAGTCCTTTACGATTTAAAACCCCAGTAACCCACTAACTCGTTCCAGCCCCTAAGTCGCTAACTCCACTAACCCGCCGACTCTTAGGTCGTTAACTCGTGCCACTAGCTAATTAAGGTCGCCCAAAACACTTAGGTCATAACAACCAACTCGTATTTCCTTAAGTCGTCAACTACGACCTAAGCTAACCCATAACTCGTAACCCGTACACGACCTATCCCTATACGAGTTAGCTTCCCTATCTAACCTCCATACGACCCAAACAACACACGAGTTAACCGCCCATACGACTTAAGCTCTAAGTCGTTAACCCTATAAGTCGCTACCCACCATAACTCGGCAACACCTTAAGTCATCTATGCTCCTACACGACTCAAGCTCCAAATAACTTAAACTCTGAACGACTTATCAACAATACAACTTAAAGCATACAGTTTAAAAATGTTTCGATCCGTAAAAATACGGGTCGTTACTGTGACGACCACCCATGACT
Source organism: Allium cepa (assembly GCA_030765085.1). Classification (NCBI taxonomy): domain Eukaryota; kingdom Viridiplantae; phylum Streptophyta; class Magnoliopsida; order Asparagales; family Amaryllidaceae; genus Allium; species Allium cepa. Next base: position 45,692,320 of record CM060943.1, read on the forward strand.
CCCGCACCAAAACAAGAGAAAAGTGCGCTGAAAGGTGTGCCAGGCAGCCATGGACGATAGTCAGGGTAAATTAAAACAGTGGAATCTATCGTATAACTCACAGCGCATGGACAAAATACAATAGAGAAATATAAATATAGTGAAGCTCCATAGAACAGAATATCATCATATATAAGCATCATAGAAGTTTGATACAATCATCAAGACAATCAATACATCAAAGCCTCACTACATAGCACTCAGAGTATATACAAACAGCGGACACCCAGTACATATAGTAAGAAAAACAATATGCATAGCCTCCTGCTCGTCTTCGTCATCTTCATCGTCAATCACAAGAACAACACCTGTCACCTGCTACCTAGTCTGCCCATCCCAACATGGATGAACAGCCCAAGGTAATAAGAATTAAACATAAAACCTTGAGTCAGACAAAGTCTTAGTGAGCAGTAAATCAACTATCAAACATACCAAAAGAGCATAAGGGATAAAAGGAATAGGAACCAAACCATCCCACTCCACCTCTTTCTACAGTGATAGCCCCCAGACACACACTAAGGAGAAACAAGCACAACATAGCAGACAATTAAAGTAAAGGAATAATTACTCGAGTCAAGGACGATGTTTTCCAAATACAAACGCCCATGGCCTAAACCAAGATCAAATAAGCACCCAGAAAACACCGCTCTTGAGACCGAATGATAATACAACCAAACATCCATGACTCTGGCTATCACTGTTATCATTGCCTTGATTTCACCGTTAATTGAATGACCACCTATCAAGGGCTAATGGTAACCCCGGTTCTACACATAACTCCGCACGTCATCGTGACCCGTGTCTAGGAATTTTCGCAACTACCCAGAGCACTAGCACGTCATCGTGACCCGTGCCTGGAACGTCATCGTGACCCGTCCCAACGTACCCTTGCTTTGAGTATGTTAGAACCTTCAAAAACGATGAGATCTCAGCCTCCTACTCATCCTCCTCGACGACTATTTCCATACTAGCTCGAGCACCTCTCAAGCTAACCATTATCCACACAAACTCGGACCGCACCACCGAGTTATCAACATAGCTTCGCACGTCGTCGTGACCCGTGCTTGGAACGTCATCATGACCCGTCCCAACTCAATCATCATGCTTTGCCTCATCGCATCCTAGCAAAGCCCCATCTCAACATAATAGTTTGCCTCATCGCATCATGGCAAAGTCCCGTCTCAACATCATCCAATCTATCCATATGAGCTTCAACATTCGCTTCATATGCCACAGGTAGCTTTCCTCATTCAAGAGCCTTTCCACTTAGCTTTTGAATCATCATCGACCAACTTGATCAAATCAAGCTATCTATCAACTAATCAACCAAATCAAACATTTGTCCAAACAATCAAACATTCAAGCAAGATCTAAATAAGCAACTATAACAATAATGGCAATTTCGTAAATAAAGGGTCCAAATCTAAAATGCAATCTAACACACATGAATCATGAGCAATATCTTCAAAACTTGATGAATGAACTTGCATAGATGAACATATGATAAAATAGGTGTCAAATCATCATGGACAATAAATCTACATGCAGACTTAAGAAAAATGCATGAAATCACTATCTTTAACACTTAAACAAGCCATCGATCCAATATATTCCTTTGGGTCCGTGTGAGAGATAACCATCACTCACCAAATCACCCAAACACCTCAAAAGAAACCCACTTCAGATCTGGACAGCGAAGAACAAGGCTTGATCCGGCAAAATCTCGCTTCAATCGATGAAATCTCACTTCAACGGATGAAGATCTTCAACTTTGGCCCTTGAATCTTCGATCTTGATCTTCGATCTTGGATGGATGTTAGAACTAGATTAGAGTGGAGAAAAGGGGATGAAGAAATGTTGTAGTCGAGCTCTCAAAATGGCAGCACTTCGTCGCTTCAAAATCCGGTGCCAAAAAGTGAGCCAAACCCCTCTATTTATAGGCTGAAACCACCCTGAGTCGTCCATCCCTAAGTCGTTGCCGACCTAACCATGAGTCGTCCACGACTCAACACAACAGCTGACCCAACCTTGAGTCGCCCCCGACCTAAAACCCATGACCCAAAATTCCAACGACCTAACATGCACGCGGGCTACGACCTACGACTCATCTGAGACACAGGATCACACTAAGCCGACCCAACTGCATACGACTCAAAAGCCTCTGACCTAACCACTCAAAACACAAGCCGACTCACGACCTAACTAACGCGGCCTAACGACTCAACAACCCCTACGACTCATCACCTAGCCGACCCAACAACTTAACTCGTGTACGACTCATAGCATACACGTCCTAAAACACAGGCCGACCTAACGACTCATCTACCCAACAACACTATACAACACACGACTCAGCGACTCGGCGACTCAACAACACTATATGACTCAACGACCTAACTCATATACGACCTAGCCTATTTTCTTTAAGTCGCTCCATCCTATGAGTCGGTCCAATACATGAGTCGGTCACCTCTCTTACTCAGTCACCTCAATGAGTCGGTTATCCTATGAGTCGCTCACTACCTTGACTCGGTCCAAACCTTAAGCCGCTGCCACTCTTAACTCGCTAACACGTTAACTCGTATAACTTCTATGAGTCGGCCATGCCTTAAGCCGGCCACAATCTTAAGTCGTCTAATCTCCTAGGTCGTCTAAGCCTTAAGTCGGCTAGTACCATGAGTCGGCAACTTCCTTAAGTCGCTTCCCTATGAGTCGGCCACCCTCTAAGCCGTTAACACCTAGGTCTTTCTAACTCCTTAAGTCGGCCAACGACTTAAACTATCACACGAGCTATCCTCCACACGACCTAAGCAATAAGTCGGCTACAATCTTAAGTCGGTCAAACGACTCATCTACCATCCGACCTAAGCTCTGAACGACTTATCAACATCAACGACTTAAAGCAACTATTTTACGATTTATCGACACGTAAAATACGGGTCGTTACATTCTCTCCCCCTTAGGAATTTCGCCCCCGAAATTCCAAACAAACAAGAGCAATCAAAATTATTCTGCATGCCTACCATCCATAGCAATCAACAAACAATGCATCCAATTTCTAGCCTAGCATGCAGAATTCTAAGACTTAGAACAAGCTACAAATTCATGAGATGTCACGACACCTTAGGGCCATACCTCGAAGAGTCCAGGATGAGCTGCCTTCATCCTCTCTTCCTCCTCCCATGTACAGTCGTTAACATTATCACTCCATTGTACCTTGAGAAACTTGACCACCTTCCTCCTAAGCTGTTTCGTATCGGTTTCGACAACACGAAGCGGCTTACGAGGTCTTCTAACAACTGGATCAACCTCTAAATCTTCACAGCTATCAGCAGAAACAACCGTAGTTGGGTCGTGCACATACTTCCGTAGATACGATACATGAAAAACATTGTGCACACCCGCCATCTTCTCCGGTAACTCCAATCTATAAGCGAGCTTTCAAATTTGCTCGATGATCGGGAATGGTCCAACAAATCTCGGAGTTAACTTTCCTTTCTTCCCGAATCTAATAACATTCTTCAATGGAGAAATCTTCACAAAAACCATATCACCTACGTCAAATTCCAAATCCTTTCGACGATTATCTGCATAACTTTTCGTACTGTCTTGGGCTGCCTTCATTCTTTGCCGAATGATCTCTATACAATCCGAAGTCTGTCGAATCATCTCTGGCCCAAGTATCAGCTTTTCCCTAGTTTCCAACCAACATGTCGGAGAGTTACACGGTCTTCCATATAGTGCCTCATATGGTGCCATACCAATACTCGACTGATAACTGTTATTATATGCAAATTCCACCAAATGAAGATGATCTTCCCATGATCCTCCGAAATCCAAAACACATGCTCTAAGAAGATCTTCCAAAACTCGGTTGACTCTCTCGGTCTGACCATCTGTTTGAGGGTGATAAGCTGTACTCAAACACAACTCAGTTCCCAAAACTTCCTGGAAGCTCTTCCAAAATCCACTAGTGAACAATGGGTCTCGATCGCTCACTATACTCTTCGGAATACCATGGAATCGAACTATCCACTTAACATACAACTCAGCCAATTTCGATGCAGTCCTAGTTGATCGAACAGGAATGAATCTAGCACTCTTAGTCAAACGATCTACGATGACCAAAATCCCTTCATTCCCTGCCCTGGTTCTAGGTAGACCATCGATAAAATCCATCGATATCTGCTCCCACTTCCATGTAGGAACCTCTAATGGCTGAAGCAACCCACTGGGCTTCTTCTGCTCGGCTTTTACCAACTGGCAGTTCATACATTTGGAAATGAAATTTCCAACATCCTTCTTCATACCTTCCCAGTAATAAGTTCTCTTCATATCCCGATACATCTTATTCCCACCTGGATGAATTGTCAACTTCGAGTGATGACTTTCCCTCAAAACTTCATCTCTCAATTCATCTATATCGGGAACAACTAGTCGTCCTTGTTTCCGAAGCCAACCCTCTCGATCGACTTCAAATCCTTTATCCTTTTCTGGATCCAATCCAGATTCCAAATCTCGGATAACCTTGACAAGCTTATCATCTCGCTTTTGGCTCTCGCCAATTCTCTCCATAAGAGTAGGTCTTATTGATAAGTTTGCCAACATCTCAGGTTCCAATACACATCTGGGCCTGAAATCAAACCCAGCCAAAAACTCAAAACTCTTCCACTCCGAAAACATGGCTCTCAATCCTGCATGTCTTCGACTTAACGCATCTGCCACTGCGTTACCTTTTCCCGGAGTATAGGCTATACCAAAATCATATGATGCCAGAAACTCTAGCCATCGTTGCTGTCGAAGATTCAAATCCTTTTGGGAGAAAAGAAATTTCATGACTTATGGTCCGTAAACAACTCGAATCTAACTCCCAATAGGTAATGTCTCCACATCTTCAAAGCAAACACAATCTCCGCTAACTCCAAATCATGAGTCGGGTAATTCCTTTCATGCGGCTTCAGTTGTCGACTTGCATACGCAACAACTCTATCTTTCTGCATTAGCACTGCTCCAAGTCCAGTACCACATGCATCGGTGTAAACCACCATCTCATCATTCCCACTTGGAATAGTCAAAACAGGAGCACTCGTCAGTCGCACTTTCAGGATTACGAAAGCTTGCTCACACTTATCATCCCATCTGAACACTTGGTTCTTTTTCATCAATCCTGTTAACGGTGCAGCTATCTTGGAAAATTCTTTGATAAACCGACGATAATATCCTGCTAATCCAAGAAAACTTCTCACATCAGATGCATTCTTAGGTCTAACCCAATCCTGGATTGCTGCCACCTTAGCGGGATCAAGCGCTATTCCATTTCCAGAGATAACATGGCCTAAGAACCTCACTTCACTCTTCCAGAAGTGAAACTTCGAAAACTTAGCCTTCAGCTAATGTTTCCGCAAGATTTCTAAAACAATCCTCAGGTGTGTCTTGTGTTCTTCTTCAGTTCCAGAATAAACCAAAATATCATCCACGAACACAAGCACGAACTTATTCAACTGATCTTTGAACACTCTATTCATAAGATCCACAAAATATGCTGGTGCATTAGTCAATCCAAACGGCATTACCAGCCACTCATAAAAACCGGATGGTGTCCTAAAAGCAGTCTTCAGAACACTATCCTTTGCCACTCTCAACTGGTGAAATCTCGTTGCCAAATCCATCTGAGAAAACACCTTAGCCTCGTGAAGCTGATCAAACAAGTCATCTATTCTCGGCAATGGATACTTGTTCTTCTTAGTCACCTTATTCAGCTCACGATAATCAACACACAACCTCAACGATCCATCCGCTTTGGTTGCGAACACAACTGGTGCACCCCATTCGGACACACTACGCCGAATGAATCCTTTCTGCAAAAGGTCATCAACCTGCACCTTCAACTCTAACTGCTCCCTAGGCGCCATCCGCCTAAGAGGCATCACAACAGGTCTGGCTCCCTCAACTAGATCGATACGAAACTCGATCTCCCTATGCGGCGGCAACCCTTTGACTTCGTCAAAGACGTCCTCAAATCCATTCACAATCGGCATCGATGACAGTCCATCCCGTGGAACAACCAGCGAATACATGAAGCTCATGAAGACGCCTTCTTCATGCTTACATCGTATCATAACCTTTCGCCCTTCCACATTCCCGACTGTCACCTCCAGCCTCTCACAATCAATCCTTGCCGCATACTTCCTAAGCCAGTCCATACCCAAAATAATTCCGAACCCCGCAAAGTTCAGAACAAAACAATCACAAACAAACGAGCAATCATGACTCGACACAACTAGACCACGGCATATCATACACAAACATGACGAACCCCCAACTGGATTAGTCACAACCAATGGCCTATCAACAATATCTGGTTCCAAACCTAACCGGCGTACAAGATCATCACAAACAAAAGAATGCGACGCTCCAGTATCAAACAACACTCTAACTGGAACACCACAAATAGAAAGAGTACCTTGAACCACCATACTCTTCCCCTTCTCTTCAGCAGTAGGAGCTTTTGAAGACGACGGCACAGCTCCCAAAGCATAAGCTTGCACAATCTGCCTGTCCTTCCTTGATTCCGGACAATCCCTCTTACTATGCCCCAGCTTATCACAGTTGTGACACTTCAACTGCACCTTTGGATTCTTGCAATCCCTAGAGAAATGGCCCTTTTGCCGACAATTGTAGCAGGTCACTTCGCCCTTTGGCTTCTTCTGGCAATCCTTACCCTTCTGCTGCTGTTGTTTCCTCTTCTTGTTTCCATTTTTCTCCTTTGCCACAGCAACAACAGAACTTTCCTTAGGAAACAAACTCTCAGGCCAAAGAGCTTTCTCCACAAGCTTCTCAAACGGATCGTCCAAGTGATCCACCAACTTCCTCCCAAGATAAGCGTCCAGACCGGTCACAAACTTTTCATTCTTCTGATAAGGAGAATCAATATACGACCGAGCATACTTGGACAAAGCTTCAAACTCAGAAATATACTCAAGAACTGGTCTCCCACCTTGCTTGAGCTCCACAAACCTCTTAAACAAAACAGATTTCTGAGCCGTAGAAATGAACTTAGCTTCAAATCTAACTTGGAATTGCTCCCAAGTAATCTCTTCTTCTGGAGTATCAATGGTGATAGAATTCCACCAATCAGAAGCTCTCCCTTGAAGTTGTCTCGATGCAAGCTTCCTCTTAGTTGCATCCTCAATTCCCAAGTCACCAAAAATCCTTCGACAAGCATCAATCCATTCCTAAGAAAACCTTTCCTCCAAGATAAGCATAGTCTTTGCAAAGCTTAGCAAAATCCACCGGTCTCGGTGCTTGAACTTGAACTCCCACATCCACTGATGATCCTGAAGCTGGTATCCTCCTCATGATTGAAGTCATCATGGCCTCAAACATAGGAGCATAATCAACAGCTTCCCTAGCAGCACGGCTTTCCCTCGCAGCTTGTCTCTCAATTCGACTCATCCCTATTATCTACAAAAAGAATGATTAGAACACATTGAGAAACAACTACATAAGGAGTTCAAATCCTTCTAAGCTACTATATTATATATAGTAATCATCCATCAAAATACAATTACGTTTCTCATACGTAGTTACGTCAGCGAGCGTTGGCTAAATTCGATTAACCAAAGCTCTGATACCAAATGTGACGACTACCCATGACTCCCGCACTAAAACAAGAGAAAAGTACGCTGAAAGGTGTGTCAGGCAGCCATGGACGATAGTCAGGGAAAATTAAAACAACGGAATCTATCGTATAACTCACAGCGCATGGACAAAATACAATAGAGAAATATAAATATAGTGAAGCTCCATAGAACAGAATATCATCATATATAAGCATCATAGAAGTTTGATACAATCATCAAGACAATCAATACATCAAAGCCTCACTACATAGCACTCAGAGTATATACAAACAGCGAAACACCCAGTACATATAGTAAGAAAAACAATATGCATAGCCTCCTGCTCGTCTTCGTCATCTTAAGCGTCAATCACAAGAACAGCACCTGTCACCTGCTACCTAGTCTGCCCATCCCAACATGGATGAACAGCCCAAGGTAATAAGAATTAAACATAAAACCTTGAGTCAGACAAAGTCTTAGTGAGCAGTAAATCAACTATCAAACATGCCAAAAGAGCATAAGGGATAAAAGGAATAGGAACCAAACCATCCCACTCCACCTCTTTCGACATTGATAGCCCGCAGACACACACTAAGGAGAAACAAGCATAACATAGCAGACAATTAATGTAAAGGAATAATCACTCGAGTCAAGGACGATGTTTTCCAAATACAAACCCCCAAGGCCTAAACCAAGATCAGATAAGCACCCAGAAAACACCGCCCTTGAGACCGAATGATAATACAACCAAACATCCATGACTCTGGCTATCACTGTTATCATTGCCTTGATTTCACCGTTAATTGAATGACCACCTGTCAAGGGCTAATGGTAACCCCGGTTCTACACATAACTCCGCACGTCATCGTGACCCGTGCCTAGGAATTTTCGCAACTACCCTGAGTACTAGCACGTCATCCAGACCCGTGCCTGGAACGTCATCGTGACCCGTCCCAACGTACCCTTGCTTTGAGTATGCTAGAACCTTCAACAACGATGAGATCTCAGCCTCCTAGTTATCCTCCTCGACGACTATTTCCATACTAGCTCGAGCGCCTCTCAAGCTAACCGTTATCCACACAAACTCGGACCGCACCACCGAGTTATCAACATAGCTTCGCACGTCGTCGTGGCCCGTGCTTGGAACGTCATCATGACCCGTCCCAACTCAATCATCATGCTTTGCCTCATCGCATCATAGCAAAGCCCCATCTCAACATCATGGTTTGCCTCATCGCATCATGGCAAAGTCCCGTCTCAACATCATCCAATCTATCCATATGAGCTTCAACATTCGCTTCATATGCCACATGCAACTTTCCTCATTCAAGAGCCTTTCCATTGAGCTTTTGAATCATCATCGACCAACTTGATCAAATCAAGCTATCTATCAACTAATCAACCAAATCAAACATTAGTCCAAACAATCAAACATTCAAGCAAGATCTAAATAAGCAACTATAATAATAATGGCAATTTCGTAAATAAAGGGTCCAAATCTAACATGCAATCTAACACACATGAATCATGAGCATTATCTTCAAAACTTGATGAATGAACTTGCATAGATGAACATATGATAAAATAGGTGTCAAATCATCATGGACAATAAATCTACATGTAGACTTAAGAAAAATGCACGAAATCACTATCTTTAACACTTAAACAAGCCATCGATCCAATATACTCCTTTGGGTCCCTGTGAGAGATAACCAGCACTCACCAAATCACCCAAACACCTCAAAAGAAACCCACTTTAGATCTGGACAGCGAAGAACAAGGCTTGATCCGGCAAAATCTCGCTTCAATCGGTGAAATCTCACTTCAACGGATGAAGATCTTCAACTTTGGCCCTTGAATCTTCGATCTTGATCTTCGACCTTGGATGGATGTTAGAACTAGATTAGAGTGGAGAAAAGGGGATGAAGAAATGTTGTAGTCGAGCTCTCAAAATGGCAGCACTTCGTCGCTTCAAAATTTGATGACAAAAAGTGAGCCAAACCCCTCTATTTATAGGCTGAAACCACCTTGAGTCGTCCATCCCTAAGTCGTTGCCGACCTAACCATGAGTCGTCCATGACACAACACAACAGCTGACCCAACCTTGAGTCGCCCCCGACCTAAAACCCACGACCCAAAACTCCAACGACCTAACACGCACGCGGGCTACGACCTACGACTCATCGGAGACACATGATCACACTAAGCCGACCCAACTGCATATGACTCAAAAGCCTTCGACCTAACCACTCAAAACACAAGCCGACTGACGACCTAACTAACGCGGCCTAACGACTCAACAACCCCTACGACTCATCACCTAGCTGACCCAAAAACTTAACTCGTGTACGACTCATAGCATACACGTCCTAAAACACAGGCCGACCTAACGACTCATCTACCCAACAACACTATACAACAAACGACTCAGCGACTCGGTGACTCAACAACACTATACGACTCAATGACCTAACTCATATACGACCTAGCCTATTTTCCTTAAGTCGCTCCATCCTATGAGTCGGTCCAATACATGAGTCGGTCACCTCTCTTACTCAGTCACCCCAATGAGTCGGTTATCCTATGAGTCGCTCACTACCTTGACTCGGTCCAAACCTTAAGCCACTACCTCTCTTAACTTGCTAACACGCTAACTAGTATAACTTCTATAGGTCGGTGAATCTCTTAGATCGGTCAACCTATGAGTCGGCCATTCCTTAAGCCGGCCACGACCTTAAGTCGTCTAATCTCCTAGGTCGTCTAAGCCTTAACTCGGCTACTACTATGAGTCGGCAACTTCCTTAAGTCGCTTCCCTATGAGTCGGCCACCCTCTAAGCCGTTAACTCCTAGGTCTTTCTAACTCCTTAAGTCGGCCAACAACTTAAACTATCACACGAGCTATCCTCCACACGACCTAAGCACTAAGTCGGCTACAATCTTAAGTCGGTCAAACGACTCATCTACCACCCGACCTAAGCTCTGAACGACTTATCAACATCAACGACTTAATGCAACTATTTTACGATTTATCGACACGTAAAATACGGGTCGTTACAGTTACATTCTCTCCCCCTTAGGAATTTCGCCCCCGAAATTCCAAACAAACAAGAGCAACCAAAGTTATTCCGCATGCCTACCATCCATAGCAATCAACAAACCATGCATCCAATTACTATCCTAGCATGCAGAATTCTAAGACTAGAACAAGCTACAAATTCGTGAGATGTCACGACACCTTAGGGCCATACCTCGAAGAGTTCAGGATGAGCTGCCTTCATCCTCTCTTCCTCCTTCCACATACAGTCGTTAACATCATCACTCCGTTGTACCTTAAGCAACATGACTACTTTCCTCCTAAGCTGTTTCGTGTTAGTTCCCACAACACGAAGTGGCTTACGAGGTCTTCTAACAACTGGATCAACCTCTAAATCTTCACAGTTATCAGCAGAAACCACCGTATTCGAGTCGTGCACATACTTCCGTAGATACTATACATGAAAAACATTATGCACACCCGCCATCTTTTCTGGTAACTCTAATCTATAAGCGAGCTTTCCAATTCTCTCAATGATCGGGAATGGTCCAACAAATCTCGGAGTCAATTTTCCTTTCTTCCTGAATCTAATAACATTCTTCAATGGAGAAATCTTCACAAAAACCATATCACCTACGTCGAATTCCAAATCCTTACGACGATTATCGGCATAACTTTTCTGACGATCTTGGGCTGCCTTCATTCGTTGCCGAATGATCTCTATACAATCCGAAGTCTGTCGAATCATCTCTGGCCCAAGTATCAACTTTTCTCCGGTTTCCAACCTACATGTCGGAGAGTTACACGGTCTTCCATATAATGCCTCATATGGTGCCATACCAGTACTCGACTGATAACTGTTATTATACGCAAATTCCACCAGATGAAGGTGATCTTCCCATGATCCTCCGAAGTCCAAAACACATGCTCTAAGGGGATCTTCCAATACTCGGTTGACTCTCTCGGTCTGACCATCTGTTTGAGGGTGATAAGCTGTACTCAAACGCATCTCAGTTCCCAAAACTTCCTGGAAGCTCTTCAAAAATCCACTAGTGAACAATGGATCTCGATCGCCCACTATACTCTTCGGAATACCATGGAATCGAACTATCCACTTCACATACAACTCAGCCAACTTCGATGCAGCCCTAGTTGATCGAACAGGAATGAATCTTGCACTCTTGGTCAAACGATCTACAATGACCCAAATCCCTTCATTTCCTGCTCTTGTCCTAGGTAGACCATCGATAAAATCCATCGATATTTGCTCCCACTTCCACGTAGGTACTTCTAATGGCTGAAGCAGTCCACTTGGCTTCTTCTGTTCAGCTTTCACCAACTGGCAGTTCATACATTTGGAAATAAAATTTCCAACATCCTTCTTCATACCTTCCCAGTAGTAGGTTCTCTTCATATCCCGATACATCTTATTTCCACCTGGATGAATTGTCAACCTCGAGTGATGACTTTCTCTTAGAACTTCATCTCTCAATCCATCTATATCGGGAACTGTTTGCACCAAAATTGGGCAAACACCCTTCGGAAATCTTTGAAGAGATAGTAAGTGAAGAACTTGAATTGGAAATAAGGACTATCTAACAAAAACTTCAAGTCACAGAAAAGTAAATTGCGCAGAAGACAAGGATTTAGAGTGGTTCGGCTATGCGCCTACGTCCACTATGAAGTTTTATCACTTTATTCCTTAATACTTGAAGATTACAAGTGTTTTTAAGCAAATTACAGCAGGAAATGGACTTAAATTCGAAATTAACAGAAAAGGAGGTAGTATGGAGTGATTCCGACAGCGTTTAGGCTTATTCTTCTTCTCCAAATTCTCCGACCCCTTTTCTGAATGACCTGGGGCTCTATTTATAGGTGTGGAAGACCAAAATCCCGCCCAAAGCTCAGGGAGGCTGCCTGGGACGTGAGGGGGGCCCATAAGCCCGCGTTCTCGAAGTCCGTGCCCAGTTTGGGATCGATTCGAAGTGAACTTCCAATCGATCAAAAACGCAACCAATTGAGGCGAAATTTGGTGTGGACATTCTTCAACTTGTATGTAAGCTTCTGTGAAAATTTCATAGCATTTGGATCATGGGATTGAGAGATATGATCGATTCAAGATTGCGTCGTCGTATGCCCTGTTTGCTTCGACTCCACTCATTGATCCATTCGAATCCATATGGTTCGAATCCATATGGTTCGAATCCATATGGTTCGAGTCCATATGGTTCGAGTCCATATGGTTTGAATCCATATGGTTCGAATCCATATGGTTCGAATCCATGGGTTCGAATCCATATGGTTTGACTCCATATGTTTCGAAACCCTGTTTACGTATGCGAAGGCAGTGACGTGGTGTACGGTGTGGATGGATTCGAAGCCGATGGGTGCGAGGCTAATGGAGTCGAAGTTGATGGATACGAAGTATGCACCGGCTGATGGACTCGAGGCTAGGTGAAGTCGTCGATTCGAAGCGTATTTACTTCTGATGGATTCGAAGGGAGGCGTGCCCCTGATGGGTTCGAAGTAGGGTGTTTATGATGGATTCGAAGCATGGCCCCTATGATGGGTTCGAACGTGATGGGTTCGAAACAGATGGTTTCGAACCTTATGGGTTCGAACCGAGCAATGTGCATTCCCTTAACTTGAATCCATCATAACTTGAGCATACGACCTCGGATTGACTTGAAATTTGAATTACTGTCTTCTATGGTTTTTCCGGTCATGCCCTATCAATTGTGGCCCGATCCGGACTCGGACATAATTCATCGACATCCATAATGAAGTGAAGTACGACCAATCCCTGAGGCGAACTGTCTTTTGTCTTTGACCGATCTTTTGGTATCACGGCTTTTGCCCAAAAAGCGGGATAACATTTTGCCCCCCAAAGTACGTCCTGTGGGAACATGACGTGCTTTGAATAGTCGCCATTTTATTCTGGAAATCATTGCTCCCTTTTCGTTGAGACTCATATGTCGTATTGCCGTAACCTTGCCTTGATATGGTTGATTGCTGTGTGATTGCGCTTGATCGTTGGCTGTCGTTGTTGCCACAGGGTGAATATTTGATCCCTGTAAATGTTTAAAATCGAATGTTAGTTCGATATGTGTGCACATATATTAGTTCCGCCTTTATTAATGTCGTGCGTCCACGAGCCATGTTGATTTTTGTTTGCTGCTGAATTCCGTCCCGATTTCCTCCTGAATCGACTTTAGATTCAAGTCAAAGTGTTGTTTATCAGTGATTTTCGATGGATTCGAAGTTATGTTTGTATGAATTGATGGCTTTCGAATCGATGGCCCGATGGACCTTGCGCTTCGAATCGATTGGACCTTCGATCCATCCCTTGCCCATGTGCTTCTTCGAATCGATGTTGCCTCGTATCGATGCCGTTTTGCTGGATTCGAATGCTTAGAAGGGATTCGGAGCTGCGATAGATTCGAAGCAGTGATGGGTTCGAAGACCCTGATGGGTTCGAAGCCTCTGATGGATTCGAAGCTTAGGTGGATTCGAGGCAGTGATGGATTCGAAGCCTCTGTTGGATTCGAAGCTTCTGATGGATACGAAGCGGTGATGGATTCGAAGACCCTGATGGATTCGAAGCCTCTGATGGATTCGAAGCTTATATGGATACGAAGCGGTGATGGATTCGAAGACCCTGATGGATTCGAAGCCTCTGATGGATTCGAAGCTTAGATGGATACGAAGCAGTGATGGATTCGAAGCCTCTGTTGGATTCGAAGCTTCTGATGGATACGAAGCGGTGATGGATTCGAAGACCCTGATGGATTCGAAGCCTCTGATGGATTCGAAGCTTAGATGGATACGAAAGTGGTCGTTCGAATCAATGGGAGTCGAAGTGACACTAATCCCTTTTTGGAATCCATATAAATACACGAGACCGACTCCATTTTCACTTTTTACCTTTTACCATTGCTCTAGCTGCTTCTTCGAATCGACCTCCCAGAGCCAAATCAGACGTGCTTTTCCACGAATCGATCAAATTCCTTCAAGCTTCCATTTGTAATCAAACCAAATCAGGTAACCAAGGGGTCGATTCGAGTTGAGAATGATAGAAACTGGAATCTTTTTTTTTTGGCATTGGTTCAATCCCTTCTTCTGGAAATTTTTGGAGAGTGGTGAGATTTGAACGAAGTAGGTCGACTCCATGGAACTGAGGAATGCAAACACTTGAGCCGTATTGATCAAGGGTGAGCGCTTCGAGTTGGTTTCGAATGTGCAGCTTCGAATCGATGATTGCAGGAGGTTGCAGGAGAACAACAACAAAAAAGGCGTGTGGTGATTGATTCGAAACAGTGACATTCTGATCGATTCGAAGGAGCTCACTACTGATCGATTCGAAGCAATGATACGTTCATCGATTCGAAGGAGTTCAACTCCGATGGATTCGAAGTTATGTGGGACTCCGTGGGTTCGAACCGCTCTTGATGGATTCGAAGGAGCTCGACTTCAATGGATTCGAAGTCAGGTGGGGCTCCATGGGTTCGAACTGCTCCTCCGTTCCCATGTTTCATCGAGTCGAGCTACGTGGCATTGGGGCGCGCTGATTCGAAGTTTGTTGGTTTGACTCGTGTCGAAACGAGTTGATCGATTCGAATGTTCTGGCTTCTGGAACTTCCACTCCTTTGATTTGTTCCAATATCTGAACTACAACCAACTTTAAATTGAACTCTAACGAACTCACTAAATTTTTAGCATATTTGATTCCGACGAGCTTCGGCCTTGCATGATCAGAGCTGACCTGACCTGTCTTTTTGGAGCTCGTCGATGGTACCATGACTCAAACGCATACAACGAATTCATAATTGGTCAGTAGTATCTGAGCGATGTGAAAGCGACGGTCAGCGATGACGGTCGTTTTCGTTTTCCGATTTCAAAGTTTTGTCGTTCGGACACCGCGTCCCAACCTTGTAAAATTTTGCTTCAGTTATGCACTTGCACTGCACGACATATTCATATACTTCACACCGGGGAATATATGGGCTTTCTTTGTATTTAATGCTGCTTTCTCGTGAGTTAGTTAATTATGGAGTCTTCGGGTTCTGAACAACAAGAGTTACAAAGTTTGTCTCCTCCAACGCTAGAAATCCGGAGATCCTTCCTGAAGTAATAGATCCTGCTCCGGACGAATTGCCGGTGGCCTTGCTTATCGAGGATCCCATAGACTCCGTCCGATCCAATATCTCTGGAGCATTATTGGGTCGGATATGTTCGAAACATAACTTATCCCCGGATGACGTTTTGCTACCGGGAATTGATGACAGACCTCACAATCCACCCGAGGGCTATACTGCTTTTTATCGCCATGCCTGTGCAGCTGGAACTCTCCCTCCGTTTAACCAATATATCAAGGAGATGTTATCATTCATTGGAATCGCTCCCGCACAGCTTCATCCCAACGGGCACGCGTTGCTGAACAGTGTTTTCATTTTATTCATGGACCGCCTTTTTCGTCCACCTAGGCCAGCTGAGATTAGACATATATTCAATTTCAAGAGCAGGGGTGATAGTCCGTCTTTCACCTTCCTGGAAGCAGTTAGAAATTGCCAGATTGTGACGGGAGCCTGGACCAGACTTAGTTACTTAAAGAATGAATAGTTTTTTGTCCGATGCCCCCCAGGATTTGCTAGGCGATGGCTGTCCAGACGTGAGTGCCGTACGACATGTTAGCCTTCTCTAATAGTCGTTGTTGACACTCGAACTGACATCATGCGTTTTTCTTACAGCTATCATATCAAGGCCAGACAGTGGTCGATACCGAAACGTCATCCGAAGTTTACAAGAGGTCCCGAGTGATTTGCGGCAAATTGACTTGGTCTTAACTGACGATAACTTAAGGATGCTGGGTTTAATCGAGACGAACCAGAGTATTGTCATTGAGGGGTTGGCGATATCGGCTCCGAAGGCAAAGAGGAAAACTGGTGTAGTGATAAGAGAAATGAGCGATGACAAGAGGACGCCTGTCGACGTCGGGCTAGCGGCTGACCTACCCCGAGCAGGAAAAAAGCGGAAAGGCAAGGCTGTTGTTTCTAAATTTAAGAGACGGAAGTCTATAATCGTGTCTCGCTTGATCCCTGGAATTATTTCTTCTGACTCCGCTCTTTGTCAACCAGGAAACATTTTCACAGGACTGGATGACGTTCCCATCCCGGAGTGCGTTTCTCTTTATCACGAGTCCGGGTTGGTTGAGCTCCGGGAAGCGTTAGACATAAGCGAGCTTTTACCCGTTAGTGCAGTCGATACTTCTGGTTGGTCGGGGGCTTTGCACATTTGCATACACTTTCATGACACTACATGACTGCTTCACTTGCCATATCGATTTTGCCTGGTACTTAACCGAACTGCATCTCTTTTCCAGGTAATATGGCTGGCCGTCAGACTACATTGGACAAACTCCGGAGAGTGCATCACCCCTCAACCTATTATGAATCTCGGCGTGGAGGCCCCGATCGTGATCGCGACCGGAGGCAATATGGCCGGGAGTATCATGCAAAGGATCATCACCGTGGTTACTCTAGCCAGGAACGATCAGATAGAGACCGTAGACATCGCTCCCCATCTCGATCTCCTCAGCCCTCCCGAAGTCACGTCCAAGTATCCGAGCCTTTGCGACATCAACCATCTTCGCAAGTTTCGAGGCTCGAGCCACATCGTCCTCGAACTGAGGTTGCAACGTCTACGTCTGCGGAGGAGACCCTTATTGAGTCTTCTGGCGAAGGGGCCATCAGGCTTGCTCAATTGAGGAAAGATTTCCCAGAGATTTGCTTTGATGCTTGTATTTTTCCTCCCAATCTCAAAAGAATTCCCGATGATGCCGCGACCACGGCGCTCAGCTACACTTGTGACTTTTTTGCTCAGTACAAAGAATGGTACAAAGCGGCTGTGAAGGCTTCCAAAGCTGCCTTCGACCGGGCCCAAATCATCGAGAAGCTGGAAGCCGACTTGGCTCAAAAGAGTCGCATTGTCGACATACTCCAATCTGAGGCGGAATCTTCCTACAAGGCCGAGGTCGAGTCGTTAAAGAAGGTTGATGAGACATTGGCTGAGATGGCGAAAATGCAACAGGCACATTGTACATTAGTTGAAGACTTAGGCCACCGATACAAGAATGTTGAAACTGAGCGGGATGCGGCAGTCAAGGAACTAGAGGAGCTAAAGGCTAAGTTTGCTGACATGAATAAAGAAAAAGACGACGCGAACGTGGCTGCGCAAGAAGCGTGTGAGCAGGCTGTATCTTTCCGAGTTGAGCGCGATGCGGCAATTGCAAGGGTTAAGGAGGTTGAATCGGAGGTGGAGGAGAGAGTCCAAGCAGAGAGGTTCAAGATGGAGGCCGAATTCGACGATCTCTTGGACACATATAATGCCAATGTATTGGAGCATAGAAATCTCTCCTGGCTAGGGGATTACTCGATGCCTCTCTACAATGCTTGGAAGAAATTAGTGGAGAACAAGAGGATGTCTTGTCCGGATTCGGTATTAGATAAGTTTGAGCTTGAGTCACGTCTGCTCAGCGAGGATGAGAGGAGGACCCTTCATGAAGCAATCATTTCTGTTGAAAAAGAAAGACTTGGCGCCCATCAGACGGAGGTTGGCGAAGGTTCGGCTATTGTGCACCATAGCGAGAATACTGAAGTCCCTGTTTCGACTTCATCCGAAGCTGTTGCTGTGGTTGATCCACAAGCTATTCCAGCCTACAATCCGGACCAACCGGAACTGTCTTCGGTCAAGACTTTCGTCTCCGAGCTTGCTCAAGCTGCAAGGCAAGGTAAAGTAGGTACTTTGATCATTCTCCTTATGTTTTAGAGCGTTGATTTTCGAGGGGATTACCTGGTCTGATAGCTCTTATTCCTGTTGATCAGTGACCGAGGGTGCCGCACCCGTACCCCCTGTTCCTTCGGCTTTATATCCTACGCATGGAGTTGCTGTCACTGAGGCGATCTCAACCGCTACCATGGTTGGTGACATAGGAGAGGGGGGATCGATGTCATTCGACATTCAAATGTTTGAAGAGCTATTTGGTCACCGTCTTGATCCCATGCCCGACCTCTCTTTTGTGACGAGCGGAGCTGCTCCAGTTTCTAGTTCGATCGTGACGACCACTGGCGTACCTAGCGCAGCTCAACTGTCTCGAGAGGAGGAGATTTTAGCAGAGATAAGTGCCGAGATGGCCAAGACAATGACAGTTGGTCCCGATGGTGACGCCGTTCCCTCAAGCTTATCTTCTCTAATGATGATTTCTCCTGGTGGCACGGTAACCGTCTCGAGTGCTGCTGAACAAGTATCTGTTACTGCTCCCATGCCTTCGGTTCGTCCTCATAAAAGGATCTCCATCCCTTCCAGTTCTGAGGAAGATGTCGATATCATGCCGGAACCGGAGGATGTTCCCAAGAAAGGCAAAAAGTCTCGCAGGAAGCCAGGCAGTGGGTCTAGCGGCTCGACTCCGAGGAAGAAGCATCGGAGGAAGAAAGAGTGAGCCCTTCGCTTTGTCATGAGATTACGGATAACAATTCTTTTGTCTTTTCTCTTGTTCTTTTTTGGGCCATGTGTATGTGTGGATTCGGCCTCCACTTAATCGAAACATCTTTACTTGCCATGTAATCAAACCTGTTTTTGTTGGCTGATGAAATGGGAAATTATTCTTTTCTTCTTACCTAAATGCCTTGCAGTATTTGTTTTGTATTCGCTCAGTATTTATATAGCTTCGTGTCGTGATTTAATGAATGAATCGGATTCTGAGTATATTATCACTTAAGCCAGTGATTAACACCCAGCTTTTTGCCCCTTAGTTGCGGGGAATAATACTCATATTCTGGCGGCTGATTGCGTTTATTGCAAGCCTTGGGCACATGCCCCCCTTCTGGGGACTCATGACAATTTGAGATCGATAATCTGTCCCGCATTCCAGGACTCTGAGGGTTATCGATGTTTGGAACACAGCTCGCGCTCTGGGAGCTCAGAATTGATGTTCACACTCCACTTCATGCTATGGGAATTGGGAGTTGATGTTGACATCTCAACCCGTATTTCGGGAACTTCGAATTGTTGTTTGTACTTCGATTCACGCTTCGGGAATCTGGATTAGATGTTTATACTCCAATTCGCACTCTGGGAAGTTGGAGTTCGTTCGCACTCTGGGAACGAATTATGGAATGTTTATACTCCAGTTTATGCTGTGGGAAGTTGGAGTTAGCCGATAGGTGGTCAGTCACACCTATTTGGGCTTTTTAGGAATCCGTTCACACTCTGGGAACGACGGATTTGATGTTTATACTCCAATTCGCACTCTGGGAAGTTGGAGTCCGTTCACACTCTGGGAACGACGGATTTGAAGTTTATACTCCAATTCGCACTCTGGGAAGTTGGAGTCCGTCCGCACTCTGGGAACGATTTATTGGATGTTTATACTCCAATTCATACTCTGGGAAGTTGGAGTTCGTTCGCACTCTGGGAACGATTTATTTTATACTCCAATTCATACTCTGGGATGTTGGAGTTAGCAAAAGGATTGTCGTGTATCAATCCCTGTGAATGCTGGTATTGTATCTTGCCCCCGAGCTCGGGTCTCATTTAGTGAGTGACTGGTCGTATCACAGTTACTCCCTATTTGAATAAATCCCACCGTGCAATGGAATTTAGCTCTTCGTGCAACGTGATATTATGTGTTATTTTCAGTGAATCACAACTTTTGGCTCGAAGAGATGGCATTTTATTGCTGAAACGAAAGAAACATGCAAAACCAGTTGCCTTATTACAAGTTCAAATTTCAAAATGCAAAAAACAAAATGCTAAGGAAGAAATTGATAAAAAATAGATAAATAAAGCCCGTTAGATGTAGTAGTGACGGAGGCTTCCGCTATTCCAGGCTCTTGGTAAAGTGAGACCATCAACGGTTGATAACTTAAATGTGCCATTTCTGAGCTTTTGTGAAATCATATACGGCCCTTCCCAATTTGGGTTTATGTGCGAAGGAACCGGGTAAATTCTCTTGAGTACCAAGTCGCCGGGTTCAAAAGTTCGTGGGCGGACCTTGGCGTTGTACATTCGAGCGACTCGACGTCGATATGCAGCTGCCCTCACATCGGCTTCTTCACGCTTCTCATCAAGCAGATCTAAGGATTCAGCAAGTAATATAGCATTCATTTTCGGGTCGTAGTATGTCACACGGTGAGAGTGAACTTCCATTTCGACTGGAATAACTGCTTCAGAGCCATAGGATAGAGAAAAAGGGGTGTGTCCGGTCGCAGTTTTGTGTGTCGTTCTGTACGCCCACAGAGCCATTGGTAGTTCATCAACCCACTTGCCCTCGGCTTTCTCCAATCTTTTCTTCAATATAGACTTGATAACCTTATTGACGGCCTCGACTTGACCATTCGCTTGGGGGTGCGCTACTGCTGAGAATCTCTTATGGATGTGAAATTGTAGGCAGAAGTCCCTGAATTCAGTGCTGTCGAATTAGGCTCCATTATCGGTGATAATAGTGTACGGGAGACCAAACCGGCAGATGATGTTGCGTACCACGAAGTTGATCACCTTTTTTGTTGTAATCGTTGCGAGGGGCTCAGCCTCAGGCCATTTGGTGAAGTAATCAACCGCAACTATGGCGTACTTTGCGCCCCCTTTAGCTAAAGGCAATGCACCGATTATATCCATCCCCCACATTGCAAATGGCCACGGACTGACCATTTGGGTTATTTCAGAAGGCGCGGCTCTAGGTACCCGAGCATGTCTCTGGCATTTATCACATCTTTAGGCATAATCCATAGCATCGCGGTTAACGGTAGGCCAATAATATCTGTATCGAAGTATTTTCTTGGCAAGCGCTTGCCCCCCAGTGTGATCGCCACATTCTCCTTCGTGCACCTCACGCAACACTCGCTTGATTTCGTCATGCGCGATACACCGGAGGAGAGGAACAGAGTATCCTCTCCGATACATAACTCCGTTTTGAATGACAAATCGTGACACCTTTCGAAGAATCTGTCTTCTTTCACTTCGTCGTTCAGGCAGTGTGCCATGCTCAATGTAATCTTGGTAGGGAGTCATCCATGATTCCTTCTCGGAGGTAGCTTCAAATGTGAATTCGTTCTCCGTTCGATCAATGCTTGGAGAGGATAATGTTTCGACGGGGTCGAGTCCCAAGTGTTGAGCTTCGCCTGTACTTGCCAATTTTGCCAATGAATCGGCTTTCTGATTGTGCTCTCGGGGTATGTAGAAAATGGTATAATAATCAAACTGATCCAGTATTTCTCGGACCCGGGCCAGATAAGCGGCTAGTCTTCGATCCTTGGCCTGATATTCACCCCAAACTTCGCATACCACCAACTGGGAATCGCAGTAGATCTCTACAGCGATAATTCTCAGGTCTCGGGCCAACTTCAACCCGGTGAGCAAGGCTTTGTATTCAGCTTCGTTGTTGGATGCCCGAAAATCAAACTTTAAGGCGTAGCAGATGGATCGGCCTTCGGGAGTCTCAAGCACAATCCCTGCGCCCAAGCACCGATCGTTGGATGCACCATCAGTGTATAGCTTCCATATATATTCGGGGGAGTTACTAGTTTCAGGCAAGTCTTCAGGAACAGTGAATTCGGCAATGAAATCTGCTAAGACTTGACTGTGTATGGCTCTCCTTGGAACATATGTGATGTCGAATTGACTCAGTTCAATGTTCCACTTTAGTAACCTGCCAGACGTCTCAGGCCGTGTGAGGACCTGTCGTAACGGTTGGTCGGTGTACACAATGATAGGGTGAGCCTGAAAATATGGACGGAGCTTCCTCGAGGCGATGACTAGGAAGTATGCCAACTTTTCTAGCCTTGGATAATTTCTTTCGGCTCCGGTTAATCGTTTACTGACATAATAGACTGGTTTCTGTGTTCGGTCTTCCTCTCGAACCAATGCAGCACTAATAGCGTTTTCAGATACAGCCAGATAAAGGTATAATTGTTCGTGATCAATAGGTTTTGAAAGAATCGGTGGTGTGGAAAGATGCTGGATTAGCGATTGAAACGCGCCCTCACATTCCGTAGTCCATTCGAAGTTTCGTTTCCCCTTTCAGATCAGATCGAAAAAGGGTATGCATTTATCCGTTGATTTCGAAATGAACCTGCTCAGCGCTGCAACCTTTCCGTTGAGACTCTGAACCTGTTTTATGGTCCTCGGGGTTTGAAGATTCCTGATTGCCCAGATCTTCTCGGGGTTGGCCTCTATTCCCCGGGCGTTGACGATGAACCCGAGGAACTTTCCGGAAGCAACCCCAAAATGACATTTTAACAGATTTAGCTTCATCCCATATCTCCGGAGGACTTTGAACATTGACTCCAAGTCCTTGACATGATCAGTGGAGTATCGTGATTTTACCAACATGTCATCCACATAGACCTCCATGGTTTTTCCGATCTGGTCGGCAAACATTCGGTTGACTAAGCGTTGGTAAGTTGCTCCGGCATTCTTTAAACCAAAAGGCATGACCATGTAGCAGTATAGTCCTAGGTCAGTTACGAAGCTTGTATGTTCTTGATCGGGCACATGCATGGGTATCTGATTGTACCCAGAGTAAGCTTCCATGAAAGATAATAATTCATGTCCGGCCGTTGAATCCACAAGTTGATCGATTCGAGGAAGTGGAAAACTGTCTTTTGGACAAGCCTTATTTAAGTCAGAGTAGTCGATGCACGTTCTCCATTTTCCATTCGATTTGGGGACAAGTACAGGATTGGATACCCACTCCGGGTACAAAGCATCTCGGATAAACCAATTCGTCTTCAACTTATCGAATTCTTCTTTGAGGGCGGCTGATCTCTCTGGATCCATACCGCGTCTCTTTTGCTTGACCGGGATGTACCGCGGGTCAATATTTAAGGTGTGGCTCGCGATGTCCGACGAGATTCCACACATATCGGAGTGCGTCAAGGCGAATACGTCTAGATTCGCTTGGAGAAATTCGACCAATTCCTGTTGTGCTTGCAGGTTTAGCTGAGACCCAATTTTCAATATTTTCGAATCGTTATTGTCATCAATTGGAACATCGATCGTCAGCCGTACGACTTTTAGAGATGGGTGCATGGACTTGAAACGAAACAGTGCCACGGTACACCATTATCCACTGATGGTAAATCGAAGACCGGCCACGGTGATCCCAATTAAACGTAAAATTGCACGTGATGAAAAAACGAACGGTAAAAAACTTCTGAAATCCGATGGTGGTTCTAATAGTCTTTTTGGTATGTAACCATCCATTGACGGCTTAAATCTGTCAAAGCCGTAGAAATCAAGAAGAGCTTCATTTTGACTGGTTATGGCTCTCGTAGCTAGAGCCAACAGTTATGGTCGTCCGAAGAATCGATATCCACAAGGTGCAACATCTACGGTGCATTGTGCAACATCCGTCCAAAATGCGGAAACAGTGTCATACAACATTTAAAGATCGGTGGATGGATTAGAAACAGAATAGTACCATGGTGCACCACTATCCAGTGATGGAAAATCGAATATCAGCCACGGTGATCCCGTTTTCACGTAAAATTGCACGTGACAAACAAACGAAGGGCAAAAATTTTCCGAGATCCGATTGAGGTTTGAATAGTCTTTTTTTGGTATGAAACTATCCATTGACGTCTTAAATATATCAAAGCTGTAGAAATCATAGAGAGCTTCGTTTTGACTGGTTATGGCTTCCCAAACTCTAAACGAGCCAACTGTTATGGCCGTCCAAAGAATCGATATCCACAGAGTGCAACATCTACGGTGCAATGTGCAACATTCGTCCAAACAGTCGAAACAATGCCGTACGACTTTTAGAAATGAGTGCAAGGAATTGAAATGGACTAGTTCTATGGTACACCACTCTCTGGCGATTGTAAACCGAAGACTTGCCACGGTGATCTCATTTTACCGTACAAATCCACATGACAAAAA
This sequence comes from Allium cepa, assembly GCA_030765085.1. Lineage (NCBI taxonomy): Eukaryota > Viridiplantae > Streptophyta > Magnoliopsida > Asparagales > Amaryllidaceae > Allium > Allium cepa. The sequence continues at coordinate 45,716,951 of CM060943.1, forward strand.
AACGAAGGGCAAAAAACTTCCATGACCCGATTGAGGTTCAGATGGTATTTTTTGGGTATGAAACTAATCATTGATGGCTTAAAGTCATCAAAGCCGTAGCACTGACAATGAGCTTCGTTCTGACTGGTTATTGTTCCTGTAACTCCAAACGAGGCAACAGTTATGGTCGTCTGAAGAATCAATATGCACAAGGTGCAACATCTACGGTGCATGGTGAAACATCCATCCAAAATGCCGAAACAGTGCCATACGACCATTATAAATGGGTGTATGGATTTGAAACAGAACAGTACCATGATGCACCACTCTCCAGCGATGGTAAATCGAGGACCAGCCCGGTGATCCCCTTTTAACGTAAAAATGCACGTGATGAAAAAACGAAGGGTAAAAAAAATTTTCGGGACCCGATTGAGGTCCAGATAGTCTTTTTTGGGTATGAAACTATCCATTGATAGCTTAAAGATGTCAAAGCCAGTGAACTGATAGAGAGCTTCGTTTTAACTTGTTATGTCTCCCGTAACTCTAAACGAGCCAACAGTTATGGCTGTCCGAAAAATCGATATCCACAGGGTGCAACATCTACGATGCATGGTGCAACATACATCCAAAATGCGGAAACAGTGCCGTTCAACTTTTAGAGATATGTCCATGGATATGAAACGGGACAGCACCATGGTGCACCCCTATCCAGCGACGTTAAATCGAAGACCAACCAAGGTGATCTCGTTTTAATGTCAAATTGCACGTGACAAAAAAACGAAGTGTAAAAAACTTCCTAGATCTGATTGAGGTTCGAATAGTCTTTTTTTGGATATGAAACTATCCATTGACAGCTTAGAATTGTCAATGATGTAGAAATCATGGAGAGCTTCATTTTGAATGGTTATGGCTCCCGTAACTCTAAATGAGCCAACTGTTATGGCCGTCCGAAGAATCGGTAACCGCAGGGTGCAACATCTACGGTGCAAGGTGCAACATCCGTCTAAAATGACGAAACATTGTCGTACGTCTTTTAGAAATGGGTGCATTGAATTGAAATGGAATAGTACCATGGTGGACCACGCATAAATGACGGTAAATCGAAGACTAGCCATGGTGATCCCATTTTATCGTAAAAATACACGTGATGAAAAAAAATGGTAAAAAACTTACGAGACCCGATTGTGATACAGATAGTCTTTTTTGGGTATGAAACTAACCATTGACAGCTTAAAGCTATTAAAGCCATAGAACTGACAGAGAGCTTCATTTTGACTGGTTATGGCTTTCGTAAATCCAAATGAGCCAACAGTTATGGTCGTCCGTCCATAGGGTGCAACATCTACGGTGCATGGTGCAACATCCGTCCAAAATGCCGCAAAGTCTCGCACGACTTTTATAAATGGGTGCATGGATTTGAAATGGAACAGTACCATGGTGCACCACTCTCCACCGTGATCCCGTTTTAACATAAAAATGCGCATGACGAAAACAAGGGTAAAAAAACCTTTGATACCCAATTGCGGTTCGGATAGTCTTTTTTGGGTATGAACTATCCATTGAAGGCTTAAAGCTGTCAAAGCCATAGAACTGATAAAGAGCTTCATTTTGAATGGTTATGGCTCCTGTAAGTCTAAATGAGCAAACAGTTATGGTCGTCCGTAGAATCGATAAACACAGGGTGCAACATCTACGGTGCACGGTGAAACATCCATCCAAAATGTCGAAATAGTGTCGTACGACTTTTAAAGAAAAGTGCATGGATTTGAAGTAGAACAGTATCATGGTGCACCACTATCCAGCGACGGTAAATCAAAAAACAGCCACAGTGATTCCGAATTAACGTAAAATTGCACGTGACGAATAAATAAAGGGTAGAAAAAACTTTCGAGACCTGATTGTGGTTTAAATAATCTTTCATAGGTATGAAACTATCCATTGAAGACTTAAAGCTTTCAAAGCGGTAGAACTGACAGAGAGCTTCATTTTGATTGGTTATGGCTCCTGTAACTCTAAACGAGCCAATAGTTATGGCCGTTCATAGAATCGATATCCATAGGGTGCAACATCTACCATGCAGGGTGCAACATCCGTCCAAAATACCGAAACTTTGCCATATGACTTTTAGAGATGGCTGCATGGATTTGAAACGGAACAGTACCATGGTGCACCAATATCAAGTAATGGTTAATTGAATAACAGCCACAGTGATCCCGAATTAACGTAAAATTGCACGTGAAAAAAACTTCCGAGATTCGATTGAGGTTCGAATAATATTTTTTGGTATGAAACTATGCATTGGTGGCTTAATGCTGTCAAAGCTATGGAAATCACGGAGAGCATCTTTTGACTGGTTATTGCTCCCGTAACTCCAAACGAGTCAACTGTTATGGTCGTCCGAAGAATCGATATCCATAAGGTGCAACATCTACGGTGCAAGGTGCAACATTCATCTACAATGCCAAAACAGTGCCGTATGACTTTTAGAAATAGGTGCATGGAATTGAAATGGAACAGTACCATGGTGCACCACTCTTTAGCGATGGTTAATCGAACACCAGCCATGGTGATCTCGTTTCACCGTAAAAATCCACGTGATGAAAAAACGAAAGGTAAAAAACTTCCAAGACCCGATTGAGGTTTGGACAGTTTTTCATGAAATTATCCATTAATGTTTTAAAGTTGTCAAAGCCGTAGAAGTGATAGAGAACTTCGTTTTGACTGGTTATGGCTCTCGTAAATCCAAACGAGCCAACAGTAGGCCATTCGAAGGATCGATATTCACAGGGTGTAACATCTACGGTGCACGGTGCAACATCCATCCAAAATGCCAAAACTGTGTCGTACAACTTTTAGAGATGGACACATGGATTTGAAACGGAACAGTACCATGGTGCACCACTATTCTGCGATGGTAAATCGAAGAATATCCACAATGATCCCGTTTTAACGTAAAATTGCACGTGACGAAAAACCGTAGGGTAAAAGAGTTTCGAGATTCGACTGAGGTTCGAATAGTCTTTTTCTGGTATGAAACTCTCTATTGATGGCTTAAATCTATCAAAGCCGTAGAAATCATGGAGTGCTTCATTTTGATTGATTATTGCTCCTGTAACTCTAAACGAGCCAACTGTTACGGCCGTCTGAAGAATCGATATCCATAGGTTGCAACATCCGTCCAAAATGCCGAAACAGTGTCGTACGACTTTTAGAAATAGATGCATGGTTATGAAACAGGACAGTACCATGGTGCACCACTCTCCGGCGATGGTAAATTGAAGACCAGCCACGGTGATCCCGTTTTACCGTAAAACTGAGCGTGACGAAAAAACGAAGGGTAAAAAGCTTCGGAGGCCCGATTGAGGTTCGGATAGTCTTTTTTGGGTATGATATATCTTTTAACAGTTTAAAGCTATCAAAGTCATATAACTCAAAGAAAGCTTCCATTTGACTTGTTATGGCTCCCGGAACTCTAAACATGCCAGCAGTTATGGCCGTCCAAAGAATCGATATCCACAGAGTGCAACATCTATGGTGCAAGGTGAAACATCCGTCCAAAATGCCAAAACAATGCCGCACGACTTTTAAAAATGGGTGCATGGATTTGAAATGGAATAGTACCATGTGCACAACTCTCCAGCGATGGTAAATCGAAGACTAGCCACGGTGATCCCGTTTTAACTTAAAATGCACGTGACGAAAAAACGAAGTGCCAAAAAATTCCAAGACCTGATTAAGGTTTGAATACTCTTTTTTCGGTATGAAATTATCCATTGATGGCTTAAAGCTATAAAAGTCATAGAACTCATAGAGAGGTTCATTTTGACTAGTTATGGCTACCGTAAATCTGAATAAGCCAACAGTTATGGCGCCAAAGAAACGGTATCCACAGGATGCAACATCTACGATGCATGATGCAACATCCGTCCAAAATGGCAAACCAATGCCGTACGACTTTTAAAAACGGGCGTGTTGATTTGAAACGGAATAGTGCCATCGTGGGCCACTCTCCTACGACGGTACATTGAAGACCAGCCACGGAGATCCCGTTTTAACCGAAAAATGCACGTGACGAAAAAACAAAGGGTAAAAAACTTCCGAGACCTGATAGAGGTTCGGATAGTCTATTTTAGGTATAAAACTATCCACTGACGGATTAAAGTTGTCAAAGCTACAGAACTCACAGAGAGCTTTGTTTTGACTGGTTATGGCTTCCGTAACTCTAATCGAGCCAATAGTTATCGTTATCCGATGAATCAGTATCCACTAGGTGCAACATCTACGATGCATGGTGAAACATACATCCAAAATGCTGAAATAGTGCTGTATGACTTTAAAAATGGGCGCGTGGATTTAGAATGGAATAGCACATGGTGCACCACTCTCCTGCAGTGGTAAATTAAAGAAGGCCACGGCGATCCCATTTTAAGTAAAAATACACGTGACGAAAAAACAAAGGGTAAAAAATTCCGAGATCCGATTAAGGTCCGGATTGTCTTTTTTGGCCATGAAACAATCCATTGACCGCATAAAGCTATCAAAGCCGTATAACTCACAAAGAGCTTCGTTTTGACAGGTTATGATTCCCGTAACTCTAAACGAGCCGACTGTTATGGCCCTCAAAAGACTCGATATCCACAGGGTACAACATCTATGTGCAAGGGGCAAAATGCTGAAACAGCGCCATACGACTTTTAAAAATGGGTGCATGGAATTGAAATTGAACAGTACCCTAGTGCACCACTCTTCAGCGATGGTAAATCGAAGACCAGCCATGGTGATCCTGTTTTACCAAAAAAATCCACGTGATGAAAAAACAAAGGGTTAAACACTTCCGAGACCCAATTGAGGTATGGTTAGCCTTTTTTGGGTATGAAACTAACCATGACGCCTTAAAGTATCAAAGCCATACAACTGACAAAGAGCTTCATTTTGACTTGTTATGGCTTCCATAACTCCAAATGAGACAACGGTTATGGCCGTCCGAAGAATCGATATCCACATGGTGCAACATCTATAGTGCCTAGTGCAACATCTGTCCAAAATGCCGAAAAAGTGTCGTACGAATTTTATAAATGTTGCATGGACCATGGTGCACGACTCTCCAGTGATGGTAAATCGAAGACCAGCCATGGTGATCCGTTTTAACGCTAAATACACATAACGAAAAAATGAAGGGTAAAAAATGGTCGAGACCCGATTGAGCTTCGGATAGTCTTTATTGGGTATGAAACTATCCATTGAGGGCTTAAAGCAGTCAAAGCCATAGAACTGATATAGAGCTTCGTTTTAACTGGTTACGGCTCCTATAACTCTAAATGAGCCAACGGTTGTGGCCGTTCCTAGAATCGACATCCATAGGGTGCAACATCTACGGTGCATGGTGCAACATCTGTCCAAAATGCCGAAACAGTGTCGTAAGACTTTTAGAAATGGGTGCATGGATTTGAAACGGAACAATACCATGGTACACCACTCTCCAGCGACGGTAAATTGAAGACTGGCCACAATGATTCCATTTTAACGTAAAAGTGCACACGACGAAAAAATGAAGGTTAAAAAAACTTTTGAGACCTGATTGTGGTTTAGATAGTCTTTTTCTGGTATGAAACTATCCATTGAAGGCTAAAATTTGTCAGAGAAGTAGAACTGATAGAGAGCTTCATTTTGACTGGTTATAGCTCCCGTAGCTCTAAATGAGCCAACAGTTATGGCCGTCCGTAGAATCGATATTCAAAGGGTGCAACATCTACGGTGCATGGTGCAACATCCATCCAAAATGTCGAAACAGTGCCTTAGGACTTTTGAAGATGGGTGCATGGATTTGAAACGGAACAGTACCATGGTACACCACTATCTAGCGATGGTAAATCGAAGAACAGCCACGGTGATCCCGATTTAGCGTAAAATTGCACATCACGAATAAACGAATGGCAAAAAAACATCCGAGATTCGATTGAGGTTCTAATAGATTTTTTTAGGTATGAAACTATCCATTGATGGCTTAAAGCTGTCAAAGCCATAGAAATCCCGAAGAGCTTTGTTTTGACGGGTTATGGCTCTCGAACGACCCAAATGTTATGGTCGTACGAAGAATCGATATCCATAGGGTGCATCATCTACGGTGCAAGGTGCGACATCCGTCAAAAATGCCGAAACAGGGCCGTACAACTTTTAGAAAAGGGTGCATGGAATAGAAATGGAACGGTACCAGGCTGCACCACTTTTTCACGATGGTATATCGAAAACCACCCACAGTGATCCGGATAGTTATTTTGGGTATGAAATTATCCATTAATTGTTTAAAATTGTCAAAGGCGTAGAACTCACAGAGAACTTTGTTTTGACTGGTTATGACTCTCGTAACTCCGAAAATGCCAACAGTTATGGCCGTCCGAAAAATCAATATCCACATGGTGCAACATCTACGGTGCACGATGCAACATCCTTCCAAAATGCCAAAAAAGCGTCGTACGACTTTAGAGATGGGTGCATCGATTTGAAACGGAACAGTACCATGGTGCACCACTATCTAGCGATGATAAATTGAAGAACAAACACGGTGATCCCGTTCTAACGCAAAATTGCATATGACGAAAAAATGAAGGGTTAAAAACTTTTGAGATACGACTGAGGTTCGAATAATCTTTTTTTGGTGCTATCCATTGATGGCTTAAAGCTTTCAAAGCCATAGAAATCATGGAGAGCTTTATTTTTACTGGTTATGGCTCCCGTAACTCTAAACGAGCCAACTGTTATGGCCGTCCGAAGAATCGATATCCACTGGGTGCAACATCTACGGTGCAAGGTGCAACATCCGTCCAAAATGCTGAAACAGTGTCGTACTACTTTTAGAAATGGGTGCATCATCTTGTAACGGAATAGTACCATGGTGCACCACTCTCCAGCGATGGTAAATCAAAGACCAGCCACGGTGATCCCAATTTAATGTAAAAATGCACGCGATGAAAAAACGAAGGGTAAAAAACTTCGGAGACCCGATTGAGGTTCGGATGGTCTTTTTTGGGTATGAAACTATCATTAACAGTTTAAAGCTATCAAAGTCAAAGAACTCAAGAGAGTTTCGTTTTGTTTGGTTATGGCTCCCGTAACTCTTAACAAGCTAACAGTTATGGACGTTCGAAGAATCGATATCCATAGGGTGCAACATCTTTGGTGGAAGGTGCAACATCCATCAAAATGCCAAAACGAAGCTGCACGACTTTTAGAAACGGGTGCATGGATTTGAAACGGAACAGTACCATTGTGCACTACTCTCCAACGATGGTAAATCGAGGACCAGCCACGGTGATCCCGTTTTAACATGAAATGCACATGATGAAAAAACGAAGGGTAAAAAACTTCTGAGACCCGATTAAGGTTCGGATAGTCTTTTTTGGATATGAAACTATCTATTGATGTCTTAAAGCTATCAAACACGTAGAACTCATAGAGAGCTTCGTTTTGACTAATTATGGCTCTTGTAACTGTGAATGAGCAACCAGTTATGCCCGTTCGAAGAATCGATATCCATAGGGTGCAACATCTACGATGCATGGTGGAACATCCGTCTAAAATGCCAAAGCAGTGTCATATGACTTTTAGAAATGATTGTGTGGATTTTAAATGGAATATTACCATCGTGCACCACTCTCCAGCGATGGTAAATCGAAGACCAGCCATGGAGATCCCGATTTAACCTAAAAATGCATGTGATGAAAAAACGAACGGTAAAAAACATCCGAGACCCGATAGAGGTTCGGATGGTCTTTTTTGGGTATGAAACATTCCATTGACAGCTTAAAGTTATGAAAGCTTTAGAACTTACAGAGAGCTTCGTTTTGACTGGTTATGGCTCCTGTAACTCTAAATGAGCCAACAGTTATGGCCGTCCAACGAATCAATATCCACAGAGTGCAACATCGACGGTGCATGGTGCAACATCCATCTAAAATGCCGAAACACCATCGTACAACTTTTAGAAATAGGTGCGTGGATTTGAAATGGAACAGTACATGGGGTGCCACTCTTCAGCAATAGTAAATTGAAGACCAGCCACGGTGATCCCATTTTAACGTAAAAATGCTTGTGACAAAAAAACGAAGGATAAAAAACTTCTAAGACCCGACTGAGGTCGGATAGTCTTTTTTGGGTATGAAATAATCCATTGGTGGCTTAAAGCTATCAAAGTCGTAAGAGCTTCATTTTGACATGTTTTGGCTCCCATTACTCTAAAAGAGACAACTGTTATGGCCCTCCGAAGAATCGATATCCACAGGGTGCAATACGTACGGTACAAGGGGCAACGTCCGCCCAAAATGTCAAAACAGCCACGGTGATCCCGTTTTAACGTAAAAACGCATGTGATGAAAAAACAAAGGGTAAAAAACTTCCAAGACCCAATTGATGTTCGGATAGTCTTTTTTGGGTATGAAACTTCCCTTTAGCGGTTTAAAGCTATCAAGGCCGTAGAATTCACAGCGAGCTTCGTTTTGACTAGTTATGGCTTCCGCAACTCTAAAAGAACCAACAGTTATGGTTGTCCAAAGAATCGATATCCACAAGGTGCAACATCTACGGTGCAAGGTGCCACATCTATCCAAAATGCCAAAACAGTGTCGTACGACTTTTAGAAATGGGTGCATGGATTTTAAATGGAACAGTACCATGGTGCAACACTCTCCAGTGATGGTAAATCGAAGACCAGCCATAGTAATCCCGTTTTAATGTAAAAATGCACGTGATGAAAAAAGAAGGGTAAAAACTTCCAAGACTCGATTGAGGTTCGGATAGTCTTTTTTGGGTATGAAAGTATCCATTGATGGCTTAAAGCTATCTAAGCCGTAGAACACACAAAGAGCTTCATTTTGACTAGTTATGGCTCTCGTAACTCTAAACGAGCCAACAATTATGGCCGTCCGAAGAATCGATATGCACAGTGTGCAACATCTACGATGCATAGTGTAACATCCGTCCAAAATGCCAAAACAATGTCATCCGACTTTTAGAAACGGGTGCGTGGGTTTTAAACGAAATAGTACTATGGTGCACCACTCTCCAATGATGGTAAATCGAAGACCAGCAACGGTGATCCCGTTTCAACCTAAAAATGCACGTGACGAAAAAACAAAGGGTAAAAAACTTCCGAGACCCGATGGAGGTTCGAATAGTCTTTTTTGGGTATGAAACTATCCACTGACGGCTTAAAGTTGTCAAAGCCGTAGTACTCACAAAGTGCTTCGTTTTGATTGGTTGTGGCTCTCGTAACTCTAAACGAGGCAACAGTGACGGTCGTCCGATGAATCAATATCCACAGGGTGGAACATCTGCGGTGCATGGTGCAACATCCATCCAAAATACCGAAATAGTGTCCTACGACTTTTAGAAATGGGTGCATGGATTTGAAACAGAACGGTACCATGGTGTACCACTATCCAGCAATGGTAAATCGAAGACATGCCAAGGTGATCCCATTTTAGCGTAATAATGCAGGTGACGAAAAAACAAAGGGTTAAAAAATTTTGAGACCTGATTGACGTCTGGATAGTATTTTTTGGCTATAAAATTATACATTGACGGCTTAAAGCTATCAAAGCTGTAGAACTCACAAAGAGCTTCGTTTTGACAGTTTATGGCTCATATAACTCTAAACGAGCCAAGTGTTATGGCCCTCCGAAGAGTCGATATCCACAGGGTGCAACATCTACGGTGCATAGTGCAACATCCGTCCAAAATGCCAAAATAGTGTCATACGACGTTTAGAAATGGGTGCATGGATTTGAAACGAAATAGTATCATGGTGCACCACACTCCAATGATGTTAAATCGAAGATCAGCCTTGGTGACCCCATTTTAACGTAAAAATGCACGTGATGAAAAAACGAATGGTAGAAAACTTCCGAAACCCGATTGGGCTTCGAATTGTCTTTTTTCGGTATGAAACTATCCATTGACGGCTTAAAGCTATCAGAACCGTAGAACCCGTAGAGAGCTTTATTTGGATTGGTCATGGCTCCTGCAACTCTAAAAGAGCCAACTGTTATGGCCGTTCGAAGAATCAATATCCATAGGGTGCAACATCTAAGGTGCAAGGTGCAACAACCATCCAAAATGCCGAAAAAGTGCCGTACGACTTTTAAAAATGGGTGCATGGATTTGAAACAAAATAGAACCATGGTGCATTACTCTCCAGCGATGGTAAATCGAAGACCAGCCATGGTGATCACGTTTTAACGTAAAAATGCACGTGACGAAAAACGAATGGTAAAAAAATCCGAGACCCGGTGGAGGTACGGATAGTCTTTTTCGGGTATGAAACTATCCATTGACGGCTTAAAGCAGTCAAAGCCGTAGAACTCATAAAGGACTTCATTTTGACTGGTTATGGTTCCCATAACTCTAAACTAGCCGACAGTTATTGCCGTCCGAAGAATCGATATCCATAGGGTGCAACATTTATGGTGCAAGGTGCAACATCCGTCCAAAATACCGAAACAGTGTCGTACGTCTTTTGGAATTAGGTGCATGGATTTGAAACGGAACACTACCATGGTGCACCACTCTCCAGCGATGGTAAATCGAAGACCAGCCACGGTGATCTTGTTTTAATGTGTAAATGCACGTGACGAAGAAACGAAGGGTAAAAAACTTCCAAGACCCGATTGAGGTTCGAACAGTCTTTTTGGGTGTGAAACTATCCATTGACAGCTTAAAGCCGTCAAGGCCGTATAATTCACAAAGAGCATCATTTTGACTAGTTTTGGCTTCCATAACTCTAAATAAGCCAACTCTTATGGCCGTCCAAAGAATTGGTATCCACAGGGTGCAACATCTACGATGCAAGGTGCAACATTTGTTCAAAACACCAAACTAATGTCATGCGACTATTAGAAATAGGTGCATGTATTTGAAATGGAATAGTACCATGGTGCACCACTGTCCAGTGATGGTAAATCAAAGACTATCCATGGTGATCCCGTTTTAACGTAAAAATGCATGTTATGAAAAAACGAAGGTTAAAAAACTTCTGAGACCCGATTGAGGTTCAGATAGTATTTTTTGGATATGAAACTGACCATTGACAGCTTAAAGCGGTCAAAGCCGTAGAACTGATAGAGATCTTTGTTTTGACTGGTTATGGCTCCCGTAAATCCAAACGAGCCAACAGATAAGGCGCATGGTGCAACGTCCGTCCAAAATGCCGAAACAGTGTCGTACGACTTTTTGAAATGGTTGCATTGATTTGAAACGGAGCAGTACCATGGTGCATCACTTTCCAGTGATGGTAAATCAAAGACTAGCCTTGGTGATCTGGTTTAAACGTAAAAATGCAGATGACGAAAAAACAAAGGTAAAATAAATCTGAGACCCTATTATGGTTCGGATAGTCTTTTCAAGGTATGAAACTATCCATTAATGCAGTCAAAGCTCTAGAACTCACAAATAGCTACATTTTGACTGGTTATGACTACCGTAAATTAAAACTAGCCAATTGTTATGGTTGTCCGAAGAATCGATATTTACGGAGTGCAACATCTACGGTGAAAGGTGCAACATCCGTCCAAAATGCCAAAACGGTGCCGTACTACTTTTAGATATGGGTATACGGATATGAAACGGAACAGTACCATGGTGCACCACTCTCCAGCGATGGTAAATCGAAGAACAACCATGGTGATCCCGTTTTAACCTAAAAATGCACGGGACAAAAAAAACCGAATGGTAAAAACTTTCGAGACACGTTTGAGGTTCGGATAGTATTTTTTAGGTATGAAACTATCCATAGACGGCATAAAGCCATCAAAGCCGTAAAATTCATATAGAGCATCATATTGACTAGTCATGGCTGTCGTAACTCTAAACGAGCCAACTATTATGGCCGTCCGAAGAATCGATATCCACGGGGTACAACATCTGCGGTGCAATCTGCAACAACTGTCCAAAATACCAAAACAGTTCCATCCAACTTTTATAAATGGATGCATGGATTTGAAATGGAACAGTACCATTATGCACCACTTGACAGTGATGATAAATTGAAGACCAGCTACGGTAATCCCGTTTTAACGTAAAAATGCACGTGACGAAAAAAAGATGGGTAAAATACTTTTGAGATCCAATTGAGGTTCGGATAGTATTTTTTGGGTTTGAAACTATCTATTGACAGCATAAAGCTGTCAAAGCCGTAGAACTCACAAAGAGCTTCGTTCTGACTGGTTATGGCTCTCGTAACTCGAAACGAGCCAACAGTTATGGCCGTCCGAAAAATCGTTATCCACAAGGTGCAACATCTACGGTGCATGGTTCAACTCTAAAATGCCGAAAAAGTGTCGTATGACTTTTATAAATGGATGCATGGATTTGAATTGGAGTAGTACCATGGTGCACCACTCCCCAGCGATGGTAAATCGATGACCATCCCCGGTGATCCCGTTTTAACATAAAAATGCACGTGACGAAAAAACGAAGGGTAAAAAACTTCCGAGACATGATTGAGGTTCGGATAGACTTTTTTGGTATGAAACTATCCGTTGCTGGATCAAAGCTATCAAAGCCGTAGAACCCACAGAGAGCTTCATTTGGTATGGTCATGACTCCCGTAAATCTAAACGAGCCAATTGCTATGGCTATTCGAAGAATCGATATCCGCAGGGTGTAACATCTACGGTGCATGGTACAACATCCATCCAAAACTCCGAAACAGTGCCATATGACTTTTAGATATGGGTGCATGGATTTGAAATAGAACAGCACCATGGTGTACCACTTTCCAGAGATGGTAAATCGAAGACCAGCCACGTTGATCCCGTTTTAACGTAAAAATGCACGTGACGAAAAACGATGGTTAAAAAACTTCCGAGACCCAATTTAGGTGCGGATAGTTTTTTTTGGGTATGAAATTATGTATTGATTGCTTAAAGCTATCAAAGCCATAGAACGATTTACCATCACTGAAGTGTGATGCACCATGGTATTGTTCCGTTTAGAATCCATGCACCCAGTTCTAAAAGCCGTACGACATAGTTTTGGCATTTTGGACGAATGTTGCGACTTTCTCCGTAGATGTTGCACTAGATGGATATCGACTTATCGGACGGACATAACTTTTGGCCCGTTTAGAGTTTTGAGAGCCAAAACCAGTCAAAACGAAGCTCTCTATGAGTCTAGGGCTTCGACAACTTTGAGCCGTCAATGGATTGTTTCATACCAAAAAAGACAATTCGAACCTCAATCGTGTCTCGGAAGATTTTTACCCTTCGTTTTTTCATCACATGGATTTTTACGTTAAAACTTGATCGCTATGGCTGGTCTTTGATTTATCATCCCTGGAAGTTGTGCACTATGGCACTGTTCCATTTCAAATCCATGCACCCATTTCTAAAAGTCGTATGGCACTTTTTCGGCATTTTGGCCGGATGATGCACCTTGCGCCGTAGATGTTGCACTCGATTGATATCGACTCATCGGATGGCCATAACTATTGGATCTTCTAGAGTTACGGGAGCCATAACCAGTCAAAACGAAGCTCTCTGTGAGTTCTATGACTTTGAAGGCTTTAATCCATCAATGTTTAGTTTCATACCCAAAAAAGACTATCCGAACCTTAATCAGATCTCGGTAGTTTTTTACCCTTCGTTTTTTCGTCACATGCATTTTTACATTAAAATGAGATCACTATGGTCGATCTTCAATTTACCATCACTGGAGAGTGGTGCACCATGATACTGTTTCATTTCAAATCCATGCACCCATTTCTAAACGTCGTATGACACTATTTCGGCATTTTGGATGGATGTTGCACTATGCACCGTAGATGTTGCACCTTGTGGATATAGATTTTTCGAACGACCATAACTATTGGATCGTTTAGAGTCATGGGAGCCATAACTAGTCAAAACGAAGCCCTCTATGAGTTCTACGGCTTTGACCGCTTTAAGCCATCAATGGTTAGTTTCATACCCAAAAAAGACTATCCGAACCTCAATTGGGTCTCGGAAGTTTTTTATCCTTCGTTTTTTCGTCACATATATTTTTACGTTGAAACGGGGTCACCGTGGATGGTATTCGATTTAACATCGCTGGAGAGTGGTGCACAGTGAAACTGTTCCAATTCAAATCCATGCACCCATTTCTAAAATTCGTACGGCAATTATTTCGGCATTTTGGACGGATGTTGCACCTTGCACCTTAGATGTTGCACCTTACACCTTAGATGTCGCACCCTGTGGATATCGATTCTTCGGATGGCCATAACTGTTGGCTCGTTTAGACTTACGGGAGCCATAACCTGTCAAAACGAAGCTCATTGTTAGTTCTATGGATTAAACCGCTTTAAGCCATCAATGGATAGTTTCATAACCAAATAAGACTATCCGACCCTCAATCGGGTCCCAGAAGTTTTTTACCCTTCGTTTTTTCGTCACGTGCATTTTCACGTTAAAACGGGAACACATTGGCTAGTCTTCGATTTACCATCACAGGAGAGGGGTGAAACATGGTGCTGTTCCATTTCAAATCGATGCACCCGCTTCTTACTTTAATTAGTTCCACTTACTAATTTATTTTTAAATCTCAAAAAAATTTCTTATTTCCAAACTTTTATTATTTGTAGTCCATTTCAAACTAATTCTTCAATTTCACTTCTTTACACAATTTAAATTAAAATAAATATTAAAGCTTAAGTGGTAAAGTGAAAATAAATATAAGAAGTGTATAAAATATTTATATTGAACTTAAGAAATGGATGGTTAGATTTTTAAGTAAAATTTGAAATGGAGAAATATACTAAGTTAATATTTGAATGAAGATTCAAATAAAGGTGCTATTTCACTATAATGCTTGGGTCAAACCGAGTATTATAGATACATGAAAGGATGCTGTGGAGCTTAGGAGACGAGCTGGATGGCGAGACATATCACACGTGTTTGATGTACTATCCGCTATGTATGTTTGCTGCATAATCAGTTTTTGTGTGGATAAGTTATCATAATTATCCAATGTTGTGTTTTTGTTTGATGTTGTACTCTGATGATGTAATATATAATACAATTATAGTTTCTTTGTATAAAAACATGTTGATATCTATTATATGTTATTCCGCTGCGATTGTGAGATTCCAATGTTGTTTTCTATTTCTTTTTCTACCTCTTTCTTATTTAACCCTTACAGTCTAGTTTTCCAGCACTCGGTTGTTCGGCATTTGATACCGCGGAGTATTGATGTCGATTTTCAGGCATTGAAAAATCGGGTCGTGATAGTTGGTCATTTCTCGAAGTCGTACGGCACTGTTTCGGCATTTTGGACGGAATGTTGCATCTTGCACCATAGGTATTGCACCCTGTGGATATCGATTCTTCGGACGGCCATAACAGTTTGCTCGTTTGGAGTTATGGGAGCCAAAAGCACTCAAAACGAACAACTCTGTGAATTATATGTCTTTAACAGCTTTTAAGCCGTCAATGGATAGTTTCATATCCAAAAAAGACTATCCAAACCTCTATCTGGTCTCGAAAATTTTCTACCCTTCGTTTATTCGTCACGTGCATTTTTACGTTAAAACGGGATCACCGTGGCTGGCCTTCGATTTACCATCACTGGAGAGAGGTGCACCATGGTATTGTTCCGTTTCAAATCCATGCACCCATTTCTAAAAGTGGTACAAAACGATTTCGGCATTTTGGACGGATGTTGCACCATGCACCATAGATGTTGCACCCTGTGGATATAGATTCTTTGGACGGCTATAACTGTTGGCTCGTTCAGATTTATGCGATCTATAAAAGTCAAAATGAAGCTCTCTCTGATTTCTACCGCTTTGACCGCTTTATGCCATCAATGATTAGTTTCATACGCAAAAAAGTATCCGAACCTCAATCGGGTCACAGAAGTTTTTTACCCTTCTTTTTTTCGTCACGTGCTTTATTACGTTAAAACAGGATCACCATGGCTGGTCTTTGATTTACAATCCCTGGAGAGTGGTGCACCATTGAACTGTTCCGTTTCAAGTCCATTCACCCATTTATAAAAGTCATATGACATTGTTTTGGCATTTTGGACGGATGTTGCACCATGCACCGTAGATGTTGCACCCCGTGTATATCGATTATTCGCACGGCTATAACTGTTGACTCGTTCAGAGTTATGGGAGCCATAACTAAACAAAACGAAGCACTCTGTCAGTTCTATGGCTTTGACCACTTTAAGCCATCAATGGTTAGTTTCATACCCAAAAAAGACTATCCGGACCTCAATCGGGCCTTGGTAGTATTTATCATTCGTTTTTTCATCACATGAATTTTTACGATAAAACAGGATCACTGTGGCTGGTCTTCCATTTAACATTGTTGGAGATTGGGGCATAGTGAATCTGTTCCATTTCAAATCCATGCACTCATTTCTAAAATTTATACAGTACTGGTTGGGCATTTTGGACGAATGTTGCACCTTGCACCTTAGATGTTGCGCCCTATGGATATCGATTCGCCGGATGACGATAACTCTTGGCTTGTTCAAATTTATGGGAGCCATAACCAGTCAAAACAAAGCCCATTGTCAGTTCTATAACTTAAAACGCTTTAATCCATCAATGGAAAGTTTCATACCCAAAATGACTATCCGAACCTCAATCGGATCTCGAAAATTATTTACCCTTCGTTTTTTCGTCACATGCATTTTTACACTAAAATGGTATCTCCGTGGCTGGTCTTCGATTTACCATTGCTGGAGGGTGGTGCACCATGGTATTGTTCCATTTCAAATCCATGAACCCATTTCTAGAAGTCGTATGGCACTGTTTCGACATTGGACGGATGTTGCACCTTGTACTGTTGATGTTGCACCTTGTGGATATCGATTCTTCAGACGGCCATAACAGTTGGCTCATTTAGAGTTATGGGAGCCACAACTAGTCAAAAAGAAGCACTCTGCAAATTCTACGTCTTTGATGACTTTAAGCCGTCAATGGATAGTTTCATTCCTAAAAAAGACTATCCGAACCTCAATCAGGTCTTGGAAGAATTTTACCCTTCGTTTTTTCTTCACGTGCATTTTTACGTTAAAACAGGATCACCGTGGCTGGTCTTCGATTTACCATCAGTGAAGAGTGATGCACCATGGTACTGTTCCGTTTCAAATCCATGCACCCATTTAAAAAAGTCGTATGGCATTGTTTTGGCATTTTAGACGGATGTTGCACCATGCACCGTAGATGTTGCACCTTGTGGATATCGATTCTTCGGAAGGCCATAGTTGTTGGCTCGTTTAAAATTACGGGAGCTATAACCAGTCAATACGATGCTCTCTGTTAGTTTTACAACTTTGACCGCTTCAAGCCATCAATGGTTAGTTTCATACCCAAAAAAGACTATATGAACCTCAATCGGGTCTCGGGAGTATTTTACCTTTTGTTTTTTCGTCACATGGATTTTTATGATAAAACGAGATCACCATGGTTGGTCTTCAATTTACCCTCACTGAAGAGTGGTGCATGGTGAAATTGTTCCGTTTCAAATACATGCATCGATTCTAAAATTCATACGGCATTTTTCGGCATTTTGGACGGATGTTGCACCTTGCACCATAGATGTTGCACCCTGTGGATATTGATTTTTCGAACGGCCATAACAGTTGGCTCGTTTAGAGTTATGAGAGCCATAACCAATCAAAACGAAGCTCTCTGCGAATTCTATGGCTTTGACAGCTTTAATCCATCAATGAATAGTTTCATATCCAAAAAAGACTGTCCGAACCTCAATCGGGACTTGGAAGTTTTTCACCCTTTGTTTTTTCCTCACGTGCATTTTTACGTTAAAACGATATCTCCATGGCTGGTCTTCGATTCACTATCGCTGGAGAGTGTGCACCATTGTACTGTTCCGTTTCAAATCCATGCACCCATTTCTAGAAGTCGTACAACACTGTTTCGGCATTTGGACAGATGTTACACCTTGCACCGTTGACGTTGCACCTTATGGATAACGATTCTTTGGATGGCCATAACAGTTGGCTCGTCTTGAGTTACGGGAGCCATAACCAGTCAAAACGAAGCTCTCTACGAATTCTACGGCTTTGATAGCTTTAAGAGCCATAACCAGTCAAAACGAAGCACTCTATGAATTCTACGGCTTTGACGGCTTAAGCCGTCAATGGATAGTTTCCTAGCCAAAAAAGACTATCTGAGCCGTAATCGGGTCTCGTAAGTTTTTTACCCTTCGTTTTTTCGTCACATGCATTTTTACGTTAAAACGGGTTCACCATGGCTCATCTTCGATTTACCATCAATGGTGGGTGGTGCTCCACGAAATTGTTCCGTTTCAAATCAATGCACTCATTTCTAAAAGTTGTACGGCGCTGCTTCGGCATTTTGGACGGATGTTGCTCCATGCACCATTGATGTTGCACCATGTGGATATCGATTCTTCGAACGACCATAACTTTTGGGTCGTTTAGATTTACGGGAGTCATAACTAGTCAAAACGAAGCTCATTGTCAGTTCTACGGCTTAAACCTCTTTAAGCCATCAATGGATAGTTTCATACCCAGAAAAGACTATCCCAACCTCAATCGGGTCTTGGAAGTTTTTAACCTTTCGTTTTTTCATCACATGCATTTTTACATTAAAACGGGATCACTGTGCCTGGTCTTTGATTTACCATCAAAAGAGAGTGGTACACCACGGTACTGTTCCGTTTCAAATCCATACACCCATTTCTAAAAGTCATACGACACGGTTTTGGCATTTTGGACGGATGTTGCACCATGCACCATAGATGTTGCACCCTGTCGATATCGCTTCTTCAAACGGCCATAACTGTTGGCTCGTTTAGAATTATGGGAGCCATAACAAGTCAAAACGAAGCTCTTTGTCAGTTCTATGGCTTTGACCGCTTTAAGCCATCAATGGTTAGTTTCATACCCAAAAATGACTATCCGAACCTCAATCGAATCTCGGGAGTATTTTACCATTTGTTTTTTCATCACATGGATTTCTGTGGTAAAATGGGATCACCAGGGCTAGTATTCGATTTAACATCGTTGGAGAGTGGTGGACGGTGAAATTGTTTCGTTTTCAATCCATGCACCCATTTCTAAAATTTCTACGGCACTGTTTTGGCATTTTGGGTGGATGTTGCACCTTGTACCATAGATGTTGCACCCTGTGGATTGCTATTCTTCGGATGGCCATAATTGCTGGCTCATTTAGATATACGGGAGCCATAACCAGCCAAAACAAAGCTCATTGTTAGTTCTACGGCTTAAACCGCTTTAAGCCATCAATGGATAGATTCATACTCAAAAAAGACTAAAGGAACCTCTATCGGGTCTTGGAAGTTTTTACCCTTAGTTTTTTCATCACACGCATTTTTATGTTAAAAAGTTATCTCCATGGCTGGTCTTCGATGGTGAGTGGTGCACCATGGTACTGTTCCGTTTCAAACCCATGCACCCATTTCTATAAGTCATACGACACTGTTTCGACATTTTGGACGGATGTTGCACCTTGCACCATAAATGTTGCACCCTGTGGATATCGATGCTTCAGATGACTAAAACAGTTGGCTCATTTAGAGTTACGGGAGCCTTAAACCGTCAAAACGAAGCTCTCTACGAATTCTATGGCTTTGATTGCTTTAAGTCGTCAATGGATAGTTTCATACCCAAAAATGTCTATACGAACCTCAATCGGGTCTCGGAAGTTTTTTACCCTTAGTTTTTTCGTCATGTGAATTTTAACATTAAAACGGGATCACCATGGCTGGTATTCAATGTACCATTACTGGAGAGTGGTATACCTTGGTACTACTCTATTTCAAATCGATGCACCCATTTCTAAAAGTCGTACGGCGCTGTTTCACCATTTTGCACGGATATTGTGCCATGCACTGGAGATGTTGCACCCTATGGATATCGATTCTTCAAACGGCCATAACAGTTGGCTCGTTAAGAGTTACGGAGCCATATCCAGTCAAAACGAATCCCTTTATGAGTTCTATGGCTTTGACTACTTTAAGCCATCAATGGATAGTTTCATACCCAAAAAAGACTATCCAAACCTCAATCGGGTTTAGAAATTTTTTTACCCTTCGTTTTTTGTCATGTGCATTTTTACATTAAAACGTGATCACCATGGCTGGTCTTCAATTTACCATCGCCGGAGAGTGGTTAACCATGTGTATTCATTTCTAAAAGTCGTATGTCACTATTTTGGCATTTTGGACGGATGTTGCACCTTGCACTGTAGATGTTGCACGCTGTGGATATCGATTCTTCGGACGACCATAACAGTTGGCTCGTTTAGAGTTACGGGAGACATAACTAGTCAAAACAAAGCTTTAAGCCGTTAGTGGATAGTTTCATAACAAAAAAGACTATCCGAACCTCAATCGGGTCTTGGAAGTTTTTTACCATTCGCTTTTTCGTCATGTGCATTTTTACATTAAAATGGGATCACCTTTGCTGGTCTTCGATTTAACATCGCTGGAGAGTGGATCACCATGGCATTATTCCATTTCAAATCCTTGCAACCATTTCTAAAAGTCGTACGGCACTTTTTTGGCATTTGGGATGGATGTTGCACCTTGCACCGTAGATGTTGCACCCTTTGGATATCGATTCTTCGGACGGTCATAACTATTGGCTCTTTTAATGTTACAGGAGCCATAACTAGTAAAAACAAAGCTCTTTGCGAGTTCTACGGATTTGATACCTTTAAGTCGTCAGACGATAGTTTCATACCCGAAAAAGACTATCTGAACCTTAATCGGGTCTCGAAAGTTTTTTAGCCTTCTTATTTTCGTCATGTGCATTTTTACGTTAAAAGGGGATCGCCGTGGCTGGTCTTCGATTTACTATCGTTGAAGTGTGGTGCACCATGGTACTGTTCCATTTCAAATCCATGCACCCATTTCAAAAAGTCGTACGACACTTTTTGGCATTTTGGACGGATGTTGCACCTTGCACAGTTTATGTTGCACCCTGTGGATATCAATTCTTCGGACGACCATAACAGTTGGCTCGTTTAGAGTTACGAGAGCCATAACCAGTCGAACTAAAGCTCAATGTGAGTTCTACGGCCTAGATGGCTTTAAGCCATTAATGAATTGTTTCTTATCTAAAAAAGACTTTCTGAACCTCAATTGGGTCTCGGAAGATTTTTCCCTTCATTTTTTCTTCACGTGCATTTTTACATTAAAACGAGATCACCGTGGCTGGTCTTCCATTTACCATCGTTGGAGAGTAGTACACCATGTACTATTGTGTTTCCAATACATGCACCCATCTCGAAAACTCGTACGGCACTATTTCGGCATTTTTGACAGATGTTGCACCTTGCACCGTAGATGTTGCCTCCTATGGATATCGATTCTTCGGACGACCATAACAGTTGGCTCATTTAAAGTTAGCGAGCCATAACTAGTCAAAATGAAGCTCTCTGTGAGTTCTACGTCTTTGATGGCTTTAAGCCGTCAATGGATAGTTTCATACCCAAAAAAGACTATCCGAACCTCAATTGGGTCTCGAAAGTTTTTTACCTTACGTTTTTCATCACGTGCATCACCAAGGCAAGTCTTCGATTTACCATCGCTGGAGAGTGGGTCATGGTACTGTTCCATTTCAAATCCATACACCCATTTCTAAAAGTCGTACGACACTGTTTTGGCATTTTGGATGGATGTTGCACCTTACACTACGGATGTTGCACCCTGAGAATATCGATTCTTCGGATGGCCATAACAATTGGCTCGTTTAGAGTTACAGGAGCCATAACTAGTCAGAACGAAGGTCTTTGTGATTTTTACGACTTTGACTACTTTAATCCGTCAATGGATAGTTTCATACCCAAAAAAAACTATCCGAACCTCCATCGGGTCTCGTTAGTTCTTACCATTTGTTTTTTCATCACGTACATTTTTACGTTAAAATGTATCACCATGGCTGGTCTTCGATTTAACTTCACTGGAGAGTGTTGTACCATGGTAATATTCCATTTCAAATCCATGCACCCATTTATAAAAGTCGTACTACACTATTTTGGCATTTGGGATGGATGTTGCACCTTGCACTGTAGATGTTGCACCCTGTGGATATCGATTCTTCGAACGACCATAACTATTGGCTCTTTTAGAGTTACTGGTGCCATAACCAGTAAAAACAAATCTCTCTGCGAGTTCTATGGCATTGATAGCTTTAAGCTGTTAATAAATAGTTTCGTACCCAAAAAACACTATCCAAACCTCAATCGGGTCTTGGATGTTTTTTACCCCTCGTTTTTTCGTCCCATGCATTTTTACGTTAAAACGGGATCTCCATGGCTGGTCTTCAATTTACCATCAATAGAGAGTGGTGCACCATGGTATTATTTCGTTTCAAACCTATGCACCCATTTTGAAAAGTAACATGGCACTGTTTCGGTATTTTGGATGGATGTTGCACCTTGCACCGTTGATGTTGCACCCTGTGGATATCGATTCTTTGGACGGCCATAACAGCTGGCTCGTTTAGAGTTACGAGATCCATAACTAGTCAAAACAAAGCTCTTTGTGAGTTCTATTGCCTTGAAGGCTTTATGCCTTCAATGGATAGCTTCATACCAAAAAAAGACTATCTAAACCTCAATCGGGTCTCGGTAGTTTTTTACTCTACATTTTTTCATCACGTGCATTTTTACGTTAAAACTAGATCACCGTGGCTGGTCTTCCATTTACCATCGCTGCAGAGTGGTGCGCCACGATATTGTTCCATTTAAAATACATGCACCCATTTATAAAACTCGTACGGCACAGTTTTGGCATTTTGGACGGATGTTGCACCTTGCACCGTAGATATTGCACCCCGTGGATATTGATTCTTTGGACGACCATAACAGTTGGCTCGTTTAGAGTTACGGGAGCCATAACCAGTCCAATGAAGCTCTCTATGAGTTCTACGGCCTTGATGGCTTTAAGCCATCAACGGACAGTTTCATATCCAAAAAAGACTATTTAAACCTCAATCGGGTCTTGGTAGTTTTTTACACTTCATTTTTTCGTCACATGCATTTTTACGTTAAAACGAGATCACCATGGCTAGTCTTCCGTTTACCATTGCTATAGAGTAGTACACCACGATACTGTTCCATTTCAAATACATGCATCCATTTCTAAAACTTGTACGGCACGGTTTCGGCATTTTGGAAGGATGTTGCACCTTGCACCGTAGATGTTGCACCCTTTGGAAATCGATTCTTCGGAGGACCATAACATTTGGCTCGTTTAGGCTCACGCGAGCCGTAACCAGTCAAAACAAAGCACTCTATAAGTTCTATGGCTTTGACCGCTTTAATCCATCAATGGACAGTTTCATACCCGAAAAAGACTATCCTAATCTCAATAAGGTCTTGGAAATTTTTTACCTTTTGTTTTTTCGTCACGTGCATTTTTACATTAAAAAGAGATCACCATGGCAGGTCTTTGATTTACCATCACTGGAGAGTGGTACACCATGGTACTATTCCATTTCAAATCCATGCATCCATTTCTAAAAGTCATATGTAATTATTTCGACATTTTGGAAGGATGTTGCACCTTGCACGGTAGATGTTGCACACTGTGGATATCGATTCTTCGGACGACCATAACAGTTGACTCATTTAGAGTTACGGGAGTCATAATCAATCAAAACGTAGCTCTCTATGAGTTCTAAGGCTTTGGTTGCTTTAAGCCATCTGGATAGTTTCATACCTAAAAAAGAATAACCTCAATCGGGTCTCGGAAGTTCTTTACCCTTCGTTTTTTGGTCACGTGCATTTTTACGTTGAAATGGAAACACTATGGTTGGTCGTCGATTTTCCATCACTGGACAGTGGTGCACCATGGTATAGATCCGTTTCAAATTCATGCACCCCATTTCTAAAAGCCATACGGCACTGTTTCAGCAATTTGGACGGATGTTGCACCTTGCACCATAGATGTTGCACCCCATGGATATCGATTCTACGGATGGCCATAATAGTTGGCTCGTTTAAACTTACAGGAGCCATAACCCATCAAAACAAAGCTCTCTATGAGTTCTACATCTTTGACTACTTTAAGCCGTCAACGGATAGTTTCATAACCAAAAAAGACTATCCGAACATCAATCGGGTCTCGGAAGTTTTTACCCTTCATTTTTTCGTCACGTGCATTTTTACGTTAAAATGGGATCACCATGTCTGGTTTTTGATTTACCATCGCTAGAGAGTGGTGCACCATGGCACTATTCCATTTAAAATCCATGCACCCATTTCTTAAAGTCGTACGATGCTATTTCGGCATTTTGGACTGATGTTGCAAGTTGCACCGTAGATGTTGCACCCTGTGGATATAGATTCTTCGGATGACCATAACAATTGGACAGTTTAGAGTTATAGGAGCTGTTGGGCGAATTCGCTCCCATGAGATCACGAGGCCAAGGAGCATCAATTCTGTCCAGGATCACCATTTACATATGGTATCCATGTCCATTCGGTACCTATGCCTAGCCAAACCAAACCCCATCCCCCATCTGCCGAACCAACACCTCTCCTTCCCAATACCGGACCAACCATGCCGAACCAACCTCTACTAGGCCATCACCGGTCCAAACAACCACCAGACCAATCCACTTAAAACCTCCTGCCGAACCAACTCCCAAGCCACAACCAAACCACCATCGCCGAACCACACTCCTCTATACAATACCGAACCAGTTCCACGATGCCGAATCAACCCGCTACTGTATGATCCACCGGACCAACACCACCGAACAACTCCATGACCTCTCCATACCGAACCAAAATCCTCCACGCACGGCCGAACCAAGCTCCGCCGAACCAGAACGCTGCTAGGCCAGATTTGTTCAGCCCAAGTCCACCAGCTGCTATATACATCCAGGACCCCTGCCCCCAACCTCACTCTATAAATAGAGGGGCAGGGGTACAACAATGGCAGACAAGTTTGAGAGCTCAAGCACGGAAGGAAGTTTCAAACAACTTTCATATACTTGTAATCAAAGCTTTGTACTTGTAATTTGAAAGGAAAGGGAGAATAACATATAAAGTGGACGTAGGCATGTTCTGGCCGAACCACTATAAATCTGTGTGTCTTTTACAGTTTAGTCCCTGCTTTCTACATATTTGCATAAATCACCCAAATCACTAAAAACAACATAAAATCAACTAAATCATACGACTTGGAGGTGTTTGTCCATTTTTTGTGCAAACATTTTTGGTGCTTTCACTGAGAACTTGGAACTCGGGGCTTCAGCTTCCCTCACTCAACCTTCTTTCCTAATAGCACCCTTCATTGCCTAGGAAACATGACTTCCAGGCTGAGAAAAGACGCCAACAAGGGAAAGAACGTTGCAACCAGCAGCGCTCCAGATCCAGTGGATCCAGATCAAGAGAACCATCCCACTACGAAAGCAATGCCAAATGTAGATCAGGCAATTCCGACAGCCCCTGCCGTGGGACAACCGGCAGCAATCACTAGGGCAGACCTAGACAGAGTTGTGGTTGAAGTGACTAACCGCTTCGCATCCCAACAAGAAGCTTTGGTAAACCAACTCATGTCACGCTTGAGGGATGCCGAAGAATCCAACCGCAACACTGAATCATGGGGTGAGTCCCAATCCGGAGGATCTCGGAGACAACAAAGGTCTTCCCTCTTCGAAGAAGCTATCAACAGGAACAACAATGATAGGGGCCGCGCCTGGACTCAGCCCGAACTCCGACTCGAGGAAGCGCTTGGAACCGAACCCAATGGGAGAGGCACCAGGCGAGGGTCGAATGTAGCTGAGCTTGTCATGCCACCGGATCATAGAAACCCCGCTGAACGGAGCCCGAAGTTGACCCCGCCCGAAGTTGACCCCATGGAAATGCTCGAAACAGAACCCCACAGGGGAAGATCAAGGCAGGGGCCAACTGTAGCTGGTCCTAGCATGCATCCGAATAGCCAAAGATTGCCGTTGGGAAACGTTATGAGTGATAGACTATACCACCCCTACATGCCATCCAGACAGAATCAATCCCGCAGGGAAGAACCAAGCTCTTTCTTATCTGCCCCATATTCTGATGAGAGGATGGCACGATTGTTCAGAGAATGCGTCCAACGGGACCAAAGAGATCGTGGGATAGGTGCTAGGGTAACCAGCCCTTTCACCCGCGATATTGAAATTGCCATCACCCCCCGAGGGTGGAAAATGTCGACAATGGAACCGTAAAAGGGAACCTCTGACCCCGTTGTGCACCTGCAAAGATACACACAACATATGCTCATGAGCAGGGCAACGGAAGGAGTATTATGCAAATACTTTCCACTATTTTTAGCAGATCTAGCTACCTCCTGGTTCTGCCATCTACCCCAAGGATCCATCAGTTCATGGGAAATGTGGAAGGAGAAGTTTATCAGCCAGTTCCGCATTCATGTGGAACAACCCAAGGATGCTTACTCCCTATCTACTGTCAAACAGAAACCCGGAGAGACACTGCAGCAATACCTAACCCGGTTCAATGCCGCAGCGGCAGTAGTTCAAGACGCCGATGAGAAACTTATCCTAATGGCCCTCTGTAGTGGTGTACACCCAGATACCAAGTTTGCTAGAAGACTAACTAAAGAAAAACCAGCCACCTTGCCCGATTTCTTCCATGAAGCTGGGAAGTACATGAGACTCGAAGAGGTTGCCACTGAAAGGCAGACAGGACCACAAGCTAAGACGGCTCATGGAAACGCCCCCGCCGCAACGAAGGACATTCGGAGAAACGACTCGAGAGACAATGCAGGGGTCATGAAGGGAGAAAAGCGCTTTTACCGACCAGGACCGAGATTCGACGCTTACACTCCCCTGAATGAAACAGTCGAGAACATCTTCCTGGCCACCCAGGACGAACTTATATACAAGCGCCCCCGTACAAGAAAGAGTCAGATCGCGCAATCCAGTCCGGAAAATTCTGCCGTTTCCACGAGTCTCATGGGCACGATACCAATGAATGCCACCATCTTCGAGACCTAATTGAAGAACACATCAGGAGAAAGAGGCTGGAGCGCTATGCAAAGGGCCAGGACAGGACTCCAGCTCCTGCCAAGGAAAACCCAGGGCAGCTCCACCCAGAAACAGGCGGAGGAAACCGCAACACCAGCGGTTCCAGCCAAGAGAAGATAGTGGTTCATACAATATCTGGAGGGCCACACATCGCCGACAAAAGCTGGGCAGAAATGGAAAGATATGGAAACTCACTCAGAAGCGAGGGAGATTGCGTCAATTCTGTTATGGGAGAACGCCACCCTAAGCGGAAGGAAAATAATGACATCACATTCAGTGGGCGCGACCTAGAAGGAAGGCAATACCCTCATATGGATCCTATGGTCATCTCTGCCTGGTTCGGCCCAGCTGAAGTTTTTCGAATCCTAGTAGACACTGGAAGCTCAGTGAATATTCTGTTCAAGCATGCTTTCGACAAAATGAAGCTGTCAATGAAGGACGTGTCTCCCTGCAACAAACCGCTACACGGTTTCACTGGAGAAGCAAAGATGCCCCTCAGACAATTGGATCTCTTTGTTGAATTGGGAAGTCATCCCCGCTCCGTCGTTCGGAAACAAACATTTGTGCTAATAGACAACCACTCGGCCTACAATGCATTTTTAGGAAGACCAGCCTTGTCCGACTTCCAAATTGTCCTTGCGCCATGGTGCCTGAAGATGAAGTTCCCAACAGATAATGGAGTGGGAGAAGTAGAAGGGGATCAAGACGCCGCTCGGGACTGCTATGTAACCGGACTTTGCAATAATCGCAGGAGAGATAAAGGGAAGAATGCAGAGACTACTCTCTGCAAGAAAAACTTGGAAGCATAGCAACTAAAGAAGGCCCCTTCTCTTCGATATACCTGTGATCCCTTTAATGAATTAGACCCTAGGGACTGAGAGGAGGAGGCCACCGCTGAGCCCGCAGAGGCTATGGAGTTTGTATCTGTAGACAAATGTGACTCGAGTAGACTACTGAGAATCGGGTCTCAGTTAAAAACAGAATTGAAAGACCAACTCATTGATTTCCTTCGCCACAACTTGGATGTGTTTGCATGGACACGCGCTGATATGACTGGAATCTCCCCGGACATAGCATGCCACGCACTAAACATCGATCCTACCAAGGTACCGGTAAAGCAAAAGAAGAGAAGTATGGGGGAAGAACGATCGACAGCCCTCGAAGAAGAAGTAAAGAACCTACTTGCCAATAACTTCATATGAGAAGCCATCTACCTAGAATGGATTGCTAACCCGGTACTGGTAAATAAGGCTAATGGGAAGTGGCAAACGTGAATTGGCTTCTCCAACCTAAATTATGCTTGCCCAAAGGATTGCTTCCCACTTCCCCGAATCGATCAACTTGTGGACAGTACCGCCGGGCACGAGCTCTTATCTTTCATGGATGCCTACTCCGGATATAACCAAATCCCTATGCACGCCCCCGATCAGGACCACACCAGTTTCATCACGGACCGAGGATTGTACTGCTACAGAGTAATGCCCTTCGGACTAAAGAACGCCGGAGCTACTTACCAGCGCCTCATCAACAAGATGTTTGCAGAATTAATAGGACGAACCATGGAAGTCTACGTGGATGACATGCTGGTTAAATCAAGGAAAGCCGATGGTCATGTAAGCCACCTGGACGAGATGTTCTAAGTACTCCGCCAATATGGAATGAAGCTGAATCCTCTAAAGTGCTCCTTCGGAGTGTCATCAGGAAAGTTCTTGGGATTCATCGTCCATGCCAGAGGGATCGAAGCAAACCCCGAACAAGTCCGAGCCTTGCAAGATATCAAGATACCATCCACTCGGAAAGAAATGCAAAGCCTAAACAGGAAGGTGGCCGCCCTAAGCTGATTCATCTCTAAAGCAACCGACAAATGCATTCCCTTCTTTGAAGCCCTGAAGAGAGACAAAGGAAAATTCGAGCGGACCGACGAATGTTCAGCAGCCTTCCTTAACCTAATCGAGCACCTCCAACGGCCACCAGTACTCTCGACTCTGAATGAAGGCGAAGAACTATACCTATATCTTGCTGCGTCATCCCATGCTCTAAGCGCCGCTTTGGTAAGAGAAGAAAACCGCACACACGGCCAGTGTACTTCATAAGCAAAAGGTTCACGGGAGCAGAAGCCCGGTATCCCAAACTCGAGAAACTGGCGTACTGTTTACTAATCTCATCAAGGAAGCTACGACACTATTTCCAATCTCATCCCATCAGAGTCCTAACCGACCAACAATTGAGGCATGTGCTCCATCGTCCCGACACCTCTGGGCGACTGCTCAAGTGGTGCATCGTGCTAAGCCAATATGATATCACCTACCATCCTCGCACTGCCATCAAGGGACAAGCCATAGCCGATTTCATCGGCGAATTCACTATCAACGAAGGCAGGGAGCAGTCTGAAATAACAGAGGACATCAAGTGGAGTCTCTTTGTGGATGGAGCATCGAACGAACAAGGCCCGGGGGCAGGCGTTATGATCATCACTCCCAACGGAAGAAAGCTCCGTTATGCACTAAGGCTGGAATTCGCTGCCACCAACAATGATGCCGAATATGAAGCAGTAATAGCCGGATTAGAGCTCGCCCTGGAGATCGGAGTCAGTTCCTTATGTCTTCACAGTGATTCGCAACTCATCGTAAATCAAATACTAGGGGAGTTCCAGACTGGAGGAGAGCGGCTCATGGCATATCTGAAAAAGACCAAGCGGCTGCTCAATCAATTGGATCACTACTCGATCAAACACATTCCTCGAGAAGAAAATCAAGAGGCCGACGAGCTGGCAAAGCAAGCCAGCATGGGAGATGATACCACTCCTGGAACAATAACTGTCTCAAGGCTACTAACCCTGAGTTTCGAGCAAGTAAATCTGATAGCTGCAACCGAAGAAGAAACATGGATGACCCTTATCCGAGAATACTTACAAAACGGCACCCTACCCGACGGGCGAAATGAAATTAAGAAAGTTCTAAGGAAAGCTTCCCGCTACACAATACAAGAAGGCATCCTCTATCAGCGCGGCTTCTCTAGCCCCTTATTGAGGTGCGTTGCTGGAGGATAAGCCAAGGAAATTCTATCCAATATCCATCAGGGAAGTTGTGGAGATCACACCGGAGGACAGACCCTAGTAAAAAAGATACTCCGATATGGGTATTTCTGGTCCACCTTGAACAAAGATGCCTTAGACTTCGTCAGTAGATGCGACAGATGTCAGAAATTTGCTAAGATTCCTTGACTACCGACCAATGAGATCACTCAGATGACCAGCCCTTGGCCTTTTGCAGTATGGGGAATTGACTTGATAGGTGATCTGTCAATGGGCCGAGGTGGGGCCAAGCATTTTATAGTGACAGTTAACTATTTCACCAAATGGGTGGAAGCGGAACCTCTGAATAAAATATCTTCAACTAAAGTTATCAACTTCTTGATCAAAAACGTTCTATGCAGGTACGGGGTCCCGCTCAGAATCATATCAGACAATGGGCTTCAATTTGACAGCGAGGAATTCACCGACTGGTGTCGAGAACACGGAATTCACAAAAGCTTCTCATCTTTGGCTTACCCCCAGGCCAATGGCCAAGTCGAAGCTGTCAACAAAATCCTCAAAACTCTAATCAAGAAGAAACTTGAAAAGTCGAAGGGCGCTTGGGTGGATCAACTTCCTACGGCACTTTGGGCCTACCGCACATCTTTCAGAACATCAACAGGACATACTGCTTTCTCGTTGGCATACGGATCGGAGGCAATGCTCCCAGTTGAGACTATTGTGCCTTCCCACCGTAGGATCCACTACAATCCAGAAGAAAATGAAGAACTCCTCCTCATGTCTTTGGATCTGATTGAGGAAAGGAGAAACAATGCAGCACTCAAAGCAGCAGCTCACAGATAAAAAGTGGCAGCACTATACAACTCCAAAGTCAAACATCGCAGCTTACAAGAAGGAGATCTTGTCCTCAAGCGAATCTTTCCGCGCCCGGGAGCGCTGGATCCAATCTGGGACGGACTATATGTAATTCATAAAGATCTCCACAACGGAGCTTATATTTTGTCAACAGTGGACGGAGAGGTGTTCCAGAGGGCATGGAACATCCGACACCTCCGTCGATACTTTTCTTAACTTGTACTGCCCATATGAAGTGAATTAACAAAGAGAACAGTGGACGTAGGCATTTTCGTGCTGAACCACTTTAAAAACTTGGCTCTTGTTAACTTGTTCCTTTATATCTTAGCTACTTGTTAAGCTTTATCCTTTGCTATTGAACAAAATCCTTTGCAGATGACATTTCAATTCAGAACTTCACAACACAACTCCACCTGGACAAAACCTAATAGGTACGCTACAATCCTATGCCCTCGCCAATGAGACACTTTGCTCCGGTATCCCTCTACCGCAAGTTAACTCATTGTTTGCCTCGGCCCTTAAAGCCGACTGTAATAAGCCGAGTATAAGCCACCGAGAAGGCCGATTATGCCATGGCAGCTCATTACAGCGATTCGGCTCTCTGGCAACTGTGAACCGACCATAAGCCCCAACATAAGGTGTGGCCAGCCAGGGGCAGTTCACAGTTGACGATCGGCCCCCATGCTAGCCGGCCACAGTAAATCGAATAATACCCGCGATTACGGGCCATAATGGCTCGGGTAGGTACTGTGTGCGATCCGGCTCCGATGTGTCTTAAGTACGGCAGTCGCAAAAAAGAAAACTCCCCACAGTAAGCGTAAGATGGGTGACATACATCTCCAAGACCCACAGCTAGGGAAAGTGACTACAAAGCCCGTTGCCACGAACTTAAGCACATCGACGGCCTTCCGTGATTGGAAGTTTTACTATTTCTCATATTTCCATTTCATTTAAAACCTTTCCCCTATTCTCTGTAATGGTGCTTGAAAGTACAGGACATGAAATAGGGAATGCTCGCTAATGGAAACAGAGACTTACTATTGGATGACCAGACACTCAACTGCATTCCCTGCGTAATCTTACAAGGCGTACAAAGCTGCCATCCACAGCCGAAACACGAACGGCGGTACCTTCTACCTTTAGACATTAATGCATAGCTGTAATTCATATTCACTCATCATATTTACATTGCAAAACGAGAAAGTTATACTTTGAGCAAAAAACTTGGCCTCAAACACAGTCCAGTCACTAGTAACATGCATAGCTACATCTCTTACACAGCACAACAAAGTAGTGATAACATTCCAACATAAAGAAGTCAACTTATGTTATGAAATTACACAAAAATTTGTTCGATATTACGACATATTTACAACTTGCAGTTACATCAATGCTTTGGACTAACATAAACAGCAATGAAAAGAAACCAAAAGGTGACTGAATTCGGACAAGGAACCAGCTGCGTCCACGCTTCGCTCTCATCCTACTTGCTCTCCGAATCTACTTGGTTGCAGGATCGGAGCTCCCCGCATGCTGATCAGAGGTTCCACCTGTCCAATTCAAGAAAAGAACCCATTAAACAAACAATAGACGACCAAGTTATGAAAAGCTGAGAAGGGAAAACTCACCAGCATCCGCTCCTTGGTCCTCGTCCTCCAACTGCACGCCCACTTCCTCGGCGGTGAGCAGCCGCATCCCCTCCTTCACCGCTACCTTCTCCTCCTTTGAGAACTGAGCAGTAACCACATCCATCCTGAAGGCTGCTCCACCTTCCTTATCTGCATCGGCCTTGGCCTCCTCCAAAGCCCGGAGATATATCCTAGCCATGATCCGGGGATAGTCATCCATCCAGGATAGATTGTCCTGCTTCCAAGTATGGAAGTACATGTCCGGCAACATCTCGTCCATCATCCCCTCATTCTCCTCAAACTCCCTCACCCGGGCCTCAGAGGACAGCAACTTAGCAATGGCAACATCCCTCTCCGATCGATATCTCAAGCGGTCAGCCTGTAGGGACCTCCTCATCTCCTCCATCTCCTCCTTTAGCTTGGCCTGAGCAAGCTCTGCGGCCTCAAGCCTCCCAGTTAACTCCTCTACCTGATCGAGATCCGCTCTCCGAACCTCATCGACCGTGGTAATGGCCATGTCAATGCGTTCCTTGCAAGCGGCCTCCATTTTTCGCAACTCGGCTCTGCTAGCCTCTTCCATGGTCTTCTTCAGTCGTTGGGAGTCGGCTTCATGCTGCGAAATCTGAATAGCCTGGTCGGTAAGTTGCTTGGCCTGATCAGCGACCACTAACCGCAGCCTTATATTGGCACTCCCTATCTCCTCCCCGGCCTTGGCCAATCGGGCATGATGTTCCATTAACTTCTAGGCCTCCTCCGCGACCCGGTCAATGTTGGCCTTGGCTTCGTCCCCCATAGCAGCTATCCGAGTAGTGAGCGGATCCAGATCTAGGGACTTAGCCTCATCGAGAACCCGAACCATGGGATTGCAGGGGAGAAGATGCTCGCCCATGGCGTCGTCAAATAAAATACCCTGAGAGCTTGGGTCCAAATCCGGGTGGCCGGCAAAGGGATTGCGAGGCACATCGGGACGTTTTATGCGGATAACAGTGGGATTCTTGGAAGGATGCGGAGAGGGGACAAACTCCGTGGTCTCCTCCGTGGTATCTCAGGGAGGCTGAGTAGGAGGCTGAGGACCAGGTGGAGAATCAAACAAGGAACGCCTCCGCTTCCTCTCCTGGCTACCCTCCTCGATAACTCCAAGGAGAGAGCGGTAGCTAACTACGTCCCCAGGACAACCAGTAGGAGGCTTCGGCTTAGCAGAAGCTCTCATCAACTTGAATTGTTTGAGGCGGTGTCGAATATCTGACGTTTTGGCCACCTGGCCTGCCCCTAGAGTAAAGAATAAATGTTACAAGCATGCATCAAATCATGAGGCAAGAGATATATCGAGTTAGAAAAAAAAGAAACAAGGAAGACGCTTTTACTATACAAACCCTGCGGAGAAGAAGGATCCTGCAATAAGTCCTGGATTTCATCCCAGGACGGGAGCGAACCATAAAGTATTCCTAAGTCCCTATCGTAAATGGAATCTGCAGAAGTCAAAAGTTCACCTTGCACCGCCGGAGTCACCCTAGCTGAGGAGCACTTAGGGAATGGATCAGCGCCAGCCCCGGCCTTGCCTGTCTTCTTCGCCTTCTCCGCCAAATCCGATTCTCCCTCCGATTGCCCGAAAGCTTGACGGAGAGCCTCATCCGTCCACTCCTGAAGCTCCCCCACTTGCCCGGAGGTTAAGGCACCAGTGCCACTACCGCCTGTCCGTCGCCATTGCCATTGCCCTCTCCATCTCCATCGCCATCTCCTCCATGCTCTGACTCTCCTCCTACATCGCCTCCTTCGCCCTCGCCTCTATCCTCTTCCACATCTTCCTCCTCCGGGATAATCGGGAAAATGCTATGGGAGGGGCCATCAGACTCCTTAAGTTTCTTACCCCCGACAACCGGAGGCTTTGTAAAAGTTTTCCTCTTGCCACTCTTCTTCGTGGCCCCTCCTGTAGTCTGGGCAGTTTTCTCTTCCGCCGTATCTCTCTGTTTAACCACGGACTGATGTGGAAGAATCAAGTTGTACATCAAAAGTCTAGCATTCCTGATCAGATAAGCAGCCGATCTGTCTCTCTCTAAAATAGCTCCTATCTCAGCTGCCATCTGAACTAGGTGATCGTTCTCCACAACCGCAAAGCCACCTGTCGCTAGCAAGAAATGAAAGCACATAAGGAAAAGAATTGCGGCCAAGACAAGGAATGTAAATAAAACTTTGACTTACATCCGGAGGTGAAGCGACGGATAGAGACGGAGTCATCTCTGACGAAGAACCACTCCTTCTTGAACATACTATACTTCGAATAGAGGTCTAGAACCGGCTTAAAAGAGATAGCAGACTCCAAGCTAATATATGGGGATCCCTTCCTGTATCCCCTCAGATTGTACAGATACCGTATCTCCCGGTTGGAAGGAGCACGCCCATACCTCTCCTGAAAGATAGCGTACAAGCACACTAGGGTGGCGTAAGAGTTGGGCTAGAGTTGGAATGGAGCCACCTTGAAGTAAGTGATGAAGCTGACTACCCAGGCATTGATGGGAGGAATGGCCCCGCACATACAGTGGTACCTACTATACGCGAAATACCCTTCAGGAGGGTCATATGGCATAACTCCAGCCCCCGGCAGCACCATGAGCGCTCTATCTATCCCGAAGGAACGAGATATAACATCGAGTTGCTCCTCCTTCAGGGAGCTAGGAAAGCAGTCAGGAGGGAAGACCAGAAGTTCCTAGGGACCATACCCATCCACTAACGACCTTGGGGTAGGTCCATGTTGCGCCGGTCCTGACTGGGCTGGGGGCACGGTAGAAGTCTCTTCTCTGTCCTTGGACTTCTTTCTATCTGATCGAGTTTCTGCTTTGCGAGACATTTATCTGCGGCACAAGAAAAACATGACATTAGAACGAGGAGTATGGGAATATAAACGAATAGTTATCAAGTTCATTCGGTGCCAAATGTTTCCATTCGGGATTTGGTCGATTCGGCACCCAAAACTACCGAGCCCATTCGGTAAGACAAAGCCGGGTCCATTCGACACCCAGAACTAAAGAGCACATTCGGTAAAGCAAAACCAAAACTCATTCGGCACAAGCTCGTTCGGTAGTATACCATGTAGCATTCGGCATTAAAAACCTTTCGTGTTCATTCGGCAAAAGGATATATACTTGGCTCGGCACGAGATTGATTCGGCAAGGATTTGATTCGGCTGTCTCTGAATCGGCAAGGAATAACTAAGGGGGTGTAGCCCCTATATATAGAAGAGCGCAGGACAACCGGACCAAACGGTTTGGCACTCTGGTCCGAACGAAGCTACACCAACCGGAAGAAAAACAAAGCGCGACACATGCAAGCACGCGCCCCACTTTGGGGGGCAAATGTTGGGCGCATTGTCACCCATGAGATCACGAGGCCAAGGAGCATCAATTTCGTCCAGGATCACCATTAACATACGATATCCATGTCCATTCGGTACCTATGCCTAGCCGAACCAAACCCCATCCCCCATCTGCCGAAGCAACACCTCTCCTTCCCAATACCGGACCAACCATGCCGAACGAACCTCTACTAGGCCATCACCGGTCCAAACAACCACCAGACCAATCCACTTCAAACCTCCCGCCGAACCAACTCCCAAGCCACAACCGAACCACCATCACCGAACCACACTCCTCTATACAATACCGAACCAGTTCCACGATGCCGAATCAACCCGCTACCGTATGATCCACCGGACCAACACCACCGAACAACTCCATGACCTCTCCATACCGAACCAAAATCCTCCACGCACGGCCGAACCAAGCTCCGCCGAACCAGAATGCTGCCAGGCCAGATTGCTTCAGCCCAAGCCCACCAGCTGCTATATACATCCAGGACCCCTGCCCCCAACATCACTCTATAAATAGAGGGACAGGGGTACAACAATGGCAGACAAGTTTGAGAGCTTAAGCACGGAAGGAACTTTCAAACAACTTTCATATACTTGTAATCAAAGCTTTGTACTTGTAATCTGAAAGGAAAAGGAGAATAACATATAAAGTGGACGTAGACACGTTCTGGCCGAACCACTATAAATCTGTGTGTCTTTTACAGTTTAGTCCCTGCTTTCGACATATTTGCAAAAATCACCCAAATCACTAAAAACAACATTAAATCAACTAAATCATACGACTTGGAGGTGTTTGTCCATTTTTTGTGCAAACAGGAGCCATAACAAGTCAGATCGAAGCACTCTAGGAGTTCTACTGCTTTGACCACTTTGAGCCGCTAATGAATAGTTTCATAACAAAATACACTATCTGAACATCAATCGGGGTTCGGAAGTTATTTACCCTTTGTTTTTCGTCATGTCCATTTTTATTTTAAAATGGGATCACCATGGAAGGTCTACGATTCACCGTCATTGGAGAGTGGTGAACCATGGTATTCCATTTCAAATCCATGCAACCATTTCTAAAAGTTGTACGGTACTGTTTCGGCAGTTTGGACGGATGTTGCACTATGCACCGTAGAGGTTACACCCTGTGGGTATCGATTCTTCGGACAACCATAACAATTGGCATGTTTAGAGTTACGGGAGCCATAAGCAGTCAAAACAAAGCTCTTTGTCTCTATAGCTTTGACCGCTTTAAGCTGTCAATGGTTAGTTTCAAACCCAAAAAAAACTATCCGAACCTCAATCGAGTCTCGAAAGTTTTTTACCCTTCGTTTTTTCGTCACGTGCGTTTTAACATTAAAATGGGATCACCGTGGCTGGTCTCCGATTTACCATCGCTGGAGAGAGGTGCACCATGGTACTATTCCATTTCAAATCCATGCACCGATTTCTAAAGGTCGTACGACACTCTTTTGGCATTTTGGACGGATGTTGCACCTTGCACCGTAGATGTTGCATTCTGTGGATATCGATTCTTCGGACGTCCATAATTGTTGGCTCGTTTAGAGTTACGGGAGCCATAACGAGTCAAAACGAAGCTCTCTGTGAGTGGACCAGTCACGATGATCCCGTTTTACCATGAAAATCCACGTGACGAAAAAACGAAGGGTAAAAAACTCCCGAGACCCGATTGAGGTCCGGATAGTTGTTTTTGGATATGAAACAAATCATTGATGGCTTAAAGTGGTTAAAGCCGTAGAACTGACAATGATCTTTGTTTTGACCGGTTATGACTTCCGTAACTCAAAACGGGTGAATAGTTTTGGCCATCCGAAGAATAGATATCTATATGGTGCAACATCTACGGTGCATGGTGGAACATTTGTCCAAAATCCCGAAAAAATGTCGTACGACTTTTAGAAATGTGTGTGTGGATTTGAAACGGAACAGTACCATAGTGCATCGCTCTCCAGCGATGGTAAATCGAAGACCAGCCATGATGATCCCGTTTTAACATAAAAATGAACGTGATAAAAAACGAAGGGTAAAAAACTTCCGAGCCTCGATTGAGGTTCGGGTAGTCTTTTTTGGCTATGAAACTATCTATTGACGACTTAAAGTTGTCAAAGCCGTAGAACTAACAGAGATCTTCATTTTGCTGGTTATGGCTGCCGTATCTTTAAGCGAGCCAACTATTAGGGCCGTTCGAAGAATCGATATCCACAGGTTGCAACATCTACGGTGCAAGGTGCAACATCCGTCCAAAATGTCGAAATAGTGCCGTACGACTTTTAGAAATGGTGCAGGGATTTGAAATGGAATAGTGCAATAGTGCACCACTCTACAGTGATGGTAAATCTAAGACTAGCCATGGTGATCCCGTTTTAACGTAAAAATGCACGTGACGAAAAAACGAAGGGTAAAAAACATCCGAGACCCGATTGAGGTTGGATAGTCTTTTTTGAGTATGAAACTATCCACTGATGGCTTAAAGCGGTTTAAGCCGTTGAACTGACAATGAGCTTCATTTTGAATGATTATGGCTCCCGTAAATCTAAACGAGCCAACAGTTACGGCCGTCCGAAGAACCGATATCCACAGTGTGCAACATCTACGGTGCAAGGTGCAACCTCCGTCCAAAATGTCGAAACAGTGCTGTACGAATTTTTGAAATGGGTGCATAGTTTAGGAACGAAACAGTACTATGGTACACCACTCTCCAGCGATGGTAAATCAAAGACCAGCCGTGGTGATCCTGTTTCACCGTAAAAATCCATGTGACGAAAAAACTAAGGCTAAAAAACTACCAAGACCCGATTGAGGTTTGGATAGTCTTTTTTGGGTATGAAACTATCCGTTGATTACTTAAAGCTATCATATCCATAGAACACACAAAGATCTTCATTTTGACTAGTTATGGCTCCCGGAAATCTAAACGAGCCAATAGTTATGGCCGTCCGATGAATCGATATCCACAGGGTGCAACTTCTATAGTGCAAGGTGCAACATCCATTCAAAATGCCCAAACAGTGTTGTATGACTTTTAGAAATGGGTGCGTGGATTTGAAACAGAACAATACCATGGTGCACCACTCTCCAGCGATGGTAAATCGAAGAACAGCGAGGGTGATATTGTTTTAACGTAGAAATGAACGTGATGAAAAAATGAAGGGTTGAGAACTTCCGACACCATATTGAGGTTCGGATAGGTTTTTTTAGTTATGAAACTAACCATTCACGACTTAAAGTGGTCAACACCGTAGAACCAATATAAACTTCACTTTGACTAGTTATGGCTCTCATAACTTTAAATGAGCCAACAGTTGTGGTCGTCCGAAGAATCGATATCCACAAGGTGCAACATCTACGGTGAATGGTGCAACATCCATCCAAAATGTCGAAACAATGCCGTACGACTTTTAGAAATGGTTGCATGGATTTGAAATGGAACAGTACCTTTGCGCGCCACTCTCCAGCGACAGTATATCGAAGACCAGCCACGGTGATCTCATTTTAATGTAAAAATGCATGTGGTGAAAAAACAAAGCTTCA
This sequence comes from Allium cepa, assembly GCA_030765085.1. NCBI lineage: Eukaryota > Viridiplantae > Streptophyta > Magnoliopsida > Asparagales > Amaryllidaceae > Allium > Allium cepa. Next base: position 45,756,384 of record CM060943.1, read on the forward strand.
AAAACTACCGAGACCTAATTGAGGTTCGGATAGTCATTTTTGGGTATGAAACCAACAATTGATGGCTTAAAGCCATAAAAGCCGTAGAACTCACATTGTGCTTTGTTTTGGCTAGTTATGGCTCCCGTAACTCTAAATGAGCCAACAGTTATGACCTCCGATGAGTCGACATCCATCGTGTGGAACATCTACGGTGCAAGGTGCTTCATCCGGCCAAAATGCCAAAACAGTGCCGTACGACTTTTAGAAACGGGTGCATGGATTTGAAACGGAACAATACCATGGTGCACCACTCTCTACGGATGATAAATCGAAGATCAGCCACAGCGATATAGTTTTAACATAAAAATCCACGTGATGGGAAAAAGAGGGGTAACAAACTTCCGAGACCCAATTGAGGTTTGGATAGCCTTTTTTTGATATGAAACAATCCATTGACGGATTAAAGCTGTCAAAGCCCTAGAACTCATAGAGAGCTTCGTTTCGACTGGTTCTGGCTCCCATATCTTTAAAAGAGCCAATAGTTATGGCCGTCTAATGGGTCGATATCCATGGAGTGCAAAATCTACGGTGCAAGGCGCAACATTCGTCCAAAATTCTAAAATAGTGTTGTATGGCTTATAGGAATATGTGCATGGATTTGAAATAGAACAGTACCATGGTGCACCACTCTTCAGCATGGTAAATCAAGGACCAGTCACGGTGATCCCGTTTTACCGTAAAAATCCACATGACCAAAAAACGAAGGGTAAAAAACTCCTGAGACCTGATTGAGGTACGGATAGTCTTTCTTGGGTAAGAAACTAACCACTGATGGCTTAAAGTGGTAAAAGTAGTAGAACCGACAAAGAGCTTCGTTTTGACTGGTTATGGCTTCCATAACTCTAAACGAGCCAGCTGTTATGGCCGTCCGAAGAGTCGATATCCACAGGGTGCAACATCTACAGTGCAAGGTGCAACATCCGTCCAAAATGCTAAAACAGTGTCGTATAATTTTTAGAAATGGGTGCATGGATTTGAAATGGAACAGTACCATTGTGCACCACTGTCCAATGATGATAAATCGTTGATCAGCCATGGTGATCACTTTTAACATTAAAATGCACGTCATGAAAAAATGAAGGGTAAAAAACTTCCAAGACCCGATTGAGTTTCGGAAAGTCTTTTACGGGTATGAAACTATCCATTGATGGCCTAAAGTTGTCAAACCCGTAGAATACACACAGAGCTTCATTTTGACTGGTTAAGATTCACATAACTCTAAATGAGCCAACAGTTATGGCCGTCCGAAGAATCGATATCCATTTGGAGCAACATCTACGGTGCATGGTGCAACATCCATCCAAAATGCCGAAACAATGCCTTACGAATTTTAGAAATGGGTGCATGGATTTGAAATGGAACAGTGCCATGTTGCACCACTCTCCAGCGATGGTAAAGCGAAGATTTTCCGCGGTGATCCCAATTTACCATAAAAATCCATGTGATGAAAAAACGAAGGGTAAAAATTCCCACGATCTGATTGAGGTTTGGATAGTCTTTTTTAGGTACGAAACTAACTATTAGTGGCTTAAAGCGGTCAAAGCCATAGAACTGACAAAGAGCTTCGTTTTGACTGGTTATGGCTCCCGTAACTCTAAACGAGAAACCAGTTATGGCCATCCGAGGAATCGATATCCACATGGTGCAATATTTACGGTGCAAGGTGCAACATCTGAGGAATCGAAACAGTGCCGTATGAGTTTTAGAAATAGGTTCATAGATTTGGAACGGAATAGTACCATGGTGCACCACTCTTTAGCGATGGTAAATCGAAGACCAACCACGGTGATCTTGTTTTACCGTGAAAATCCATGTGACGAAAAAATAAAGGGTAAAATACTCTCGAGACCCGATTGAGGTTCAATTGTCTTTTTTAGGTATGAGTCTAATCTTTGACGGCTTAAAGCAGTCAAAGCCGTAGAACTCACAAAGAGCTTCATTTTGACTGGTTATGGTTCCCGTAACTCTAAACGAACCAATAGTTATAGCCACGTGAATAATCGATATCCACAGGATGCAACATCTACGGTGCATGGTGCAACATCTGTCCAAAATTCTGAAACAATGTCGTATGACTTTTAGAAATGGGTGCGTGGATTTGAAATGGGATAGTACCATGGTGCATCAGTATCCAGAGATGGTAAATCGACGACCAACCACGGTGATTTCGTTTTAACGTAAAAAGACACTTGACAAAAAATCGAAGGGTGAAAAACTTCCGAGACCCGATTATGGTTCGGATAGTCTTTTTTGGGTATGAAACTAACCGTTGATGGCTTAAAGCGATCAGTGCCAAAGAACTCATAGCGAGCTTCGTTTTCACTAGTTATGGCTTCTATAACTCTAAACGAGACAATAGTCATGGCCGTCCGAAGAATCGATATCCACAGGGTGCAACATCTACGGTGCATGGTGCAACATCCATCGAAAATGCCAAAACAGTGTCGTACGACCGTTAGAAATGGGTATATGGATTTGAAACGAAATAGTACCATGGTGCACCACTGTTCAGTGATGGTAAATCGAAGACCAGCCACGGTGATCCTGTTTTAACGTAAAAATGTGTGTGACAAAAAAGCGAAGGGTAAAAAACTTCGGAGGCCCGAATAAGGTTCGGATAGTCTTTTTTGGGTAGAAACTAACCATTGACGACTTAAAGCTATCAAAGCCGTAGAACTCACAGAGAGCGTCATTTTGACTGGTTACGGCTCCCTTATCTCTAAACGAGCCAACAGTTATGGCTGTCCGAAGAATTGATATGCACAGGGTGCAACATTTATGGTGCATCGTGCAACATCCGTCTAAAATGTCGAAACAGTGCCGTACGACTTTTAGAAATGGGTGCATGGATTTGAAACGGAACAATACCATGGTGCACCACTCTCCAGTAATGGTAAATCTGACAGCCACGGTGATCAGGTTGTAACGTAAAAATGCACGTGACGAAATTACGAAGGGTAAAATACTTTTAAGAGCCGATTGAGGTTCGGATGGGCTTTTTTGGGTATGAAACTATCCCTTAATGGCTTAAAGTTGTCAAAGCCATAGAACTCGTAGAGTGCTCCGTTTTGACTAGTTACGGCTCCCGTAACTTTAAATGAGCAAAATGTTATTGCCATCGAAAAATCGATACCCACAGGGTATGACATCTATGGTGCAAGATGCGACATCCATCCAAAATGTCGAAACATCGTAAATGTACCTTGGTGCACCACTCTCCAGCGATAGTAAACCCAAGACCAGCCACGGTGATCTCATTTTAACGTAAAAATGCACGTGACGAAAAAAGTAAGGGTAAAAAACTACGGAGACCTGATTGAGGTTCGGATAGTCATTTTTGGGTATGAAACTAACCATTGATGGATTAATTCCGTCAAAGCCGTAGAACTCACAGAGAGCTTCATTTTGACTTGTTATGTCTCCCGTAACTCTAAACGAGCCAACAATTATGGCCGTCCGATGAGTCGATATCCATCGAGTGCCACATCTACGGTGCATGGTGCATCATCCGGCCAAAATGCCCAAACAGTGTCGTACGATTTTTAGAAATGGGTGCATGGATTTGAAATGGAACAGTACCATGGTGCACCACTCTCCAGGGATGGTAAATTGAAGACCAGCCGCAGCGATCTAGTTTTAACGTAAAAATCCACATGACGAAAAAACGAAGGGTAATAAACTTTCGAGACCCGATTGAGGTTCTAATAGTCTTTTTTTAGTATGAAATAATCCACTGACGGCTTAAAGTTGTCAAAGCCCTAGAAATCATTAAAAGCTTCGTTTTGACTGGTTAGGGCTCCCGTAACTCTAAACGAGTGCATGATTATGGCCGTCCGATGAGTCGATATCCATCGAGTGCAACATCTATGGTGCAAGGCGCAACATTCGCCCAAAATGTCAAAACAATGCCATACGACTTTTAGAAATAGTTGCATGTATTTGTAACGGAACAGTACCATGGTGCACAACTCTCCAGCGATGGTAAATCGAGGACCAGCCACGGTGATCCCGTTTTACCGTAAAAAACCACGTGACGAAAAAACGAAGTGTGAAAAACTCCCAAGACCCGATTAAGGTCCGGATAGTGTTTTATTGGCATGAACTAACCATTGATGGCTTAAAGTAGTCAAAATCGTAGAACTGACAAAGAGCTTCGTTTTGACTAGTTATGGCTCCCGTAATTATAAACGAGCCAACAGGTATGGCCATCCGAAGAATCGATATCCATAGGGTGCAACATCTACGGTGTGTGGTGACAAATCTGTCCAAAATGCCCAAACAGTGACGCACGACTTTTACAAATGGGTGCATGGATTCAAAATGGAACTGTACCATGGTTCGCCACTCTCCAGTGATGGTTAGTCGAAGACCAGCCAGGGTGATACCATTTTAACGTAAAAATGAACGTAACGAAAAAACGAAGGGTAGAAAACTTCCAACACTCGATTGAGGTTCGGATAGTATTTTTTGGATATGAAACTGTCCATTGACGGCTTAAATCTGTCAAAGCCGTAGAACTAACAGAGAGCTTCATTTTGCTGGTTATGGATGCCGTAACTCTAAACGGACCAGATGTTACGGCCGTCCGAAGAATCGATATCCATAGGGTGCAACATCTACCGTGCAAGGTGCAACATCCGTCTGAAATGCCGAAACAGTGCCGTATGACTCTTAGAAATGGTTGCAAGGATTTGAAATGGAATAGTACCATGGTGTACCACTCTCTAGTGATGCTAAATCGAAGACCAGCCATGGTGATCCCGTTTTAACATAAAAATGCACGTGATGAAAACACGAAGGGTAAAAAACTATCGAGACCCGATGGATGTTCGGATAGTCTTTTTTGGGTATGAAACTATCCAATGATGGCTTAAAGTGGTTTAAGCCGCAGAACTGACAATTGGCTTCGTTTTGAATACTTATGGCTCCCATAAGTCTAAACAAGCCAACAGTTAAGGTCGTCCGAAGAATCGATATCCACAGGGTGCAACATCAATTGTGCAAGGTGCGACATCTGTCCAAAATGCCGAAACAGTGCCATATGAATTTTAGAAATGGTGCATGGATTTGGAACAGAACAGTGCCATGGTGCACCACACTCCAACGATGGTAAATCGAAGTCCAGCCGTGATGATCTCATTTTACCGTAAAAATGTATGTGACGAAAAAACGAAGGGTAAAATATTCCCGAGGCCCAACTGAGACTCGTATAGTCTTTTTTGGTATGAAACTATCAATTGATGGCTTAAAGCTATCAAAGCCGTAGAACTCACAAAGATCTTCATTTTGACTGGTTATGGCTCCTGGAAATCTAAATGAGCCAACAGTTATGGCCATCCGAAGAATTGATATCCATAGGGTACAACATCTACGGTGCAAGGTGCAACATCCATCCCAAATGCCGAAATAGTGTCGTACTGCTTTTAAAAATGGATGCATGGATTTGAAACGGAACAGTACCATGGTGCGCCACTCTCCAGCGATGTTAAATTGAAGACGAGCAAAGGTGATCCCGTTTTAACGTAAAAATGCACGCGACGAAAAAAGAATGGTAAAAAACTTCCGAGACCCGATTGAGGTTTGGATTGTCTTTTTTGGTATGAAGCTATCCATTGATGGATTAAAGCAATCAAACCCGTAGAACTAACATAAAGCTTCATTTTGACAGGTTATGGCTCTCGTAACTTTAAACGAGCAAATATTTATGGCCGCCTGAAGAATCAATATCCACAAGGTGCAACATCTACGGTGCTTGGTGCAACATCCATCCAAAATATTGAAAGAGTGTCGTACGAATTTTAGAAATGGTTGCATGGACTTGAAACGGAATAATACCTTGGTGCACCACTCTCTAGCTACGGTAAATCAACGACTAGGCACGGTAATCTCATTTTAACGTAAAAATGCACGTGATGAAAAAACGAAGGGTAAAAAACAACCGAGACCCGATTGAGGTTCGGATAGTCTTTTTTAGGTATGAAACTAACCATTGATGGCTTAAAGCTGTCAAATCCGTAGAACTCACATAGCGATTTGTTTTGGCTGGTTCTGGCTCCCGTAACTCTAAACAAGCCAATAGTTATGGCCATCCGATGAGTAGATATCAACATCTACGGTGCAAGGTGCATCATCCGGCCAAAATGCCGAAATAATGCTGTATGACTTTTAGAAATGGTTGCATTGATTTGAAACTGAACAATACTATAGTGCACCACTCTCTAGGGGTGTTAAATGGAAGACCAGCCACGGCGATCCAGTTTTAACGTAAAAATCAACGTGACGTAAAAACGAAGGGTAAAAAACTCCCGAGACCCAATTGAGGTTCGGATAGTCTTTTTTTGGTATGAAACAATCCATTGACGGCTTAAAGTTGTCAAAGCCCTAGAACTCATAGAGAGCTTCGTTTTGACTGGTTATGGTTCCCATAATTGTAAACGAGCCAACGATCATGGCCATCCGATGAGCCGATATACATCGAGTGCAACATCTACAGTGTAAGGCGCAACATTTGTCCAAAATGCCAAAACAGTGCTATACGTCTTTTAGAAATGGGTGCCGTTGAGACTTGGTTATGATTCATGACGCAAAGCTATCACTACGACATACATATTTGATGATTACTACGACAAAAGGAGAATATATACTACATGGAGACAAGACATCTAAATCGGTGCGTCAATTATATTTCTTGGTTTTGAGTCTTCTGTCAATTTTATTAAAATCTCTCCTCGATTAACGTATATATTAGCTTATATATAATTTTAATGATTTATACATATATCCATAGAATATATATATATAATCAAATTTTTCTTTAAAATCGTATAATATATATAAATATTAAAAACCTTTGAAAAACTGTGCAAATTGCACAGAAATCACCAGGTCAATCGACTGACCTGGTACGTCAGTCGACTGACCTGTAAGTTTCTGTGCAACATGCACAGATGCACAAACAAACAAATAAAACGTGTGAATATCCAATCGACCGACCTAGAGGTTCAGTTAACTGAATTTCTACAACAGCTATTTTCTAAAAAGACACGACTATTTGTGAAGAGTTACGAACCTCTGCGAAAAGATTTGGACGCAACACTTCAGTAGAAACTCTTCATCAACATTCGCTACTTTTTAACATCTTTAAATACATACTCTAACTTGATTCCAATCTACCGAATTTTTTCATCTTTCTTATCTAACTCTCTAGAATCTACTTGCAACTATACTTTCAAATATTCTGCATTAAAGTAGTATTATAACTTTCTATTCCTCATAAACTTCAAATATTTATATATTTATACTCGAGGAGAAGATTATGGGAAGGGTGTACTACAAGTGACAAATCCGTGTTATTAGAACACACAAAGTCAAAACAACCTTTTGTATTTTTTGAAGTCCTATTCTACTGCTTAGGCGTGTGAAGTCATCTTTGGCTGCTGAGGCGAAATCCTGTTCCACTGCTCAGGTTATTGTTCGGCTGCTCAAGGTTTGTATAGACCTGTTCCTCTGGGTTAAGTGAGGGTTATTGTTTTGGTGAAATTCTAGAAGGAATCTAGGACTGGAAGTAGGACAGAGCTCTGAACCAGTATAAAAATCTCTGGTGTCATTTTTATTATACTACTTTTATATTCTGCACTATTTACTATATAGCTATCATCACTACACTCTGTATTATCATATATCCTTATTACACAATCCATAACACACTTTCATTTTGTATCAGAGCAAGGTCATCATATAACAGTAACATAGTTATCTGATAATCCAATAATATGGAAACTAACACTAGCACTAGCATTAACACTAGCTTCATTGAAAGACAATCCACTGCACATCCAACACTATTTAATGGCATGAATTATAACTATAGGGCCACATGAATGAGAATATATATATGTCCAAGCAAATAGTTTTGATTCATGGAATATAAATCAGATAGAATATATTATTCCTACTGAAGAGTATTCTTCTTGGTCAAATACACAGAAACAAGATGCTACAACTAATGCGAAAGCCATGAATATGTTGTTTTGTGCCTTAGACAAAAATGAGTTTAACCGTGTTAGCATGTGCGATACTACATATGAAATATGGCGTACACCCAAAGTTACACACGAAGGGACTAACAAGGTCAAACAAAGCAAAATATCAATGCTCAAAAGTCAGTTTCAAAACTTTAGGATGAAAGAAAATGAATCTATAAATGATATGTATTCAAGATTTCAGGATATCTACCATTCATTAGTAGGACTAGGAGAAAAATATTCAGACTTTGATATTGTATCCAAAATCTGTTGTGTGCATTTCCACCACCGAACCATCGAGCACGGGGACACCACCGAACCAATGCTTCTCCCCTACATGCCGAACCATATGTCTCTCCCCTACATGCCGAACCAGATGCCTCTCCCCCTACATGCCGAACAAGCTCCTCTACCATCCCCTACCGAACCACACCTTGCTCTACTACATGCCGGACCAACCGCATCTCCATGCGCACCGAACCAACCCCTTCTCCAACATCTCACCGGACCAACTCCCCTCGCCACTGAGCCGCCTACGGCCGAACCAACTCCCCCATGTCCCACCGGTCCAACGGCTACCGGACCAACAAACATGTCGAACCGTCCCTCGCCCATCCATCACCGGACCAACCTACCACCGAACCACCTTTTACCTAATCAAATCCCACCGAATCCTACTGAGCCAAACGTCATCCACTCTCCACCGAACCATAGCATACCGAATCAACACTGCCATGCCAGATTGCATCAGCCCAGGCCCACCAGCAGCTATGTACATCCAAGACTCTGCCCCCGACCTCACTCTATAAATAGAGGGGCAGGGGTACAACAATGGCAGACAAGTTTGAAAGCTCAAGCACGGGAGGAACTTTCAAACAACTTTCATATACTTGTAATCAAATCTTTGTACTTGTAATCAGAAGGAAAAAGGGGAATAACATATAAAGTGGACGTAGGCACGTTCTGGCCGAACCACTATAAATCTGTGTGTCTGTTATAGTTTAGTCCCTGTTTTTTACATATTTGTATAATTCACCCAAATCACTAAGAACAACATAAAATCAACTAAATCATACGACTTGGAGGTGTTTGCCCATTTTTTGTGCAAACATTTTTGGTGCTTTCACTGAGAGCTTGAACTCGAAGCTTCAAGCTTCTCCCACTCAGCCTTCTTCCTAACAGCATCGCTTAGTGCCTGGACCACATGACTTCCTGGCAAAGAAAGGGAAAGAACATCACAACTAACAGCATTCCAGATCCAGTAATCATAGATCAAGAGAATCATCCCATTCCAACAGCTGTACCAAACGAGGATCAGACAAATCCAACAGCCCCCGCCGCGGAACAACCGGCCGCAATTACTAGGGCGGATCTAGACAGAGTTGTGGTTGAAGTGACTAATCGCTTCACATCCCAACAAGAAGCCTTGGTGGACCAACTCATGTCACGCTTAAGGGATGCTGAAGAATCCAACCACAACACTGAATCGTGGGGTGAATTCCAATCTAGAGGATCTGGGAGGCGACAGAGATCTTTCTTCCTCGAAGAAGCTAACAATAGAAACAACAATGGTAGGAGCCGAGCCCGGACTCAGCCCGAATTCCGGCCCGAGGCAACATTCGAAACCGAACCTAACAGGGGAGGTACCAGGCAGGGGTCGGATGTAACTGAGCCTGTCATGCTACCTAACCATGGAAACATCAATGAACGGTGCCGAGCTAGAATCCAGCCTGAAGTTGGACCCGAGGAGGTGCTTGGAACAGAACCCAGCAGGGGAAGATCCAGGCAAGGGCCAACTGTGGCTGACCCTAGCATGCTCCCGGAAGATCAGCGACAGCCACTGGAAAACGTTAGGAGCGATAGACGCTACCATCCCTACAGGTCATCTGGACGGAACCAATCCCGCAGGGTGGAACCAAATTCATTTCTATCCGCTCCAAACTCCGATGAAAGGATGGCACGATTGTTCAGAGAATGCGTCCATCGGGACCAAAGGGATCGAGGGATAGGTGCTAGGGTAACCAGCTCTTTCTCCCGCAATATCGAACTTGCCATCACCCCCCGAGAATGGAAAATGCCAACAATGGAACCTTACCGGGGAACCTCTGACCTCGTCGTACACTTGCAGAGATACACACAGCATATGCTCATGAGCGGAGCCACAGAGGGAGTACTGTGCAAATGCTTCCCACTATTCTTGGCAGATCTAGCTACTTCCTGGTTCTGCCACCTACCACAAGGGTCCATCAGCTCATGGGAAATGTTGAAGGAAAAATTCATCAGCCAGTTCCGCATTCATGTGGAACAACCCAAGGATGCTTATTCCTTATCTAATGTCAAACAAAAGCCTGGAGAGACATTGCAACAATATCTGACCCGGTTCAATGCCGCAACGGCAGCAGTTCAAGATACCGATGAGAAACTTATCCTAATGGCCCTCTGTAGTGGTGTGCATCCAGATACAAAATTTACTAGGAGGTTAACAAAAGAAAAACTAGCTACATTACCTGACTTCTTCCATGAAGCCGGGAAGTATATGAGGCTTGAAGACGCTGCCGCTGAAAGGCAGTCAGGACAACAAGCTAAGACAACTCATGGCAACACACCCGCTACAGTAAAGGATGTTCGAAGAAATGACTCTAGAGACAATGCTGGGGGCAAGAAGGGAGAGAAACGTATGTACCGGCCAGGACCGAGATTCGACTCTTACACTCCTTTGATTGAAACAATCGAAAACATCTTCCTGGCCACCCAAGACGAAGTCAGATACAAACGCCTCCTGCACAAGAAGGAATCAGATAACGCAATTAAGTCCTGGAAGTTCTGCCGCTTCCACGAATCGCATGGGCATGATACCAATGAATGTCATCATCTCCGGGACTTAATTGAAGAACACATCAGAAGAAGGAGACTGGAACGCTATATAAAAAGTCAGGACAGGACTCCAGCTCCTGCTAATGAGATCCCAAGGCCACCTCCCCCGGAGACAAGCAAAGGAAATCGCAACACCAGTGGCTCCAGTCAAGAAAAGATAGTGGGCCATACCATATCAGGAGGACCGCACATCGCAGACAGAAGCTGGGCAGAGATGGAGAGATATGGAAAGTCACTTAGAAACAGTGAAGACTGCGTTAACTCTGTTATAGAAGAACGCCACCCGAAGCGGAAAGAGAATGAAGACATCACATTAAAAGGCGTGATCTGGAGGGTAGGCAATACCCACACATGGATCCTATGGTCATCTCTGCCAGGTTCGGTCCAGCCGAAGTTTTCCGAATTCTAGTGGACACTGGAAGCTCAGTAAATATCCTATTCAAACATGCCTTCGACAAAATGAAGCTATCAATGAAGGATGTGTCTCCCTGTAACAAACCACTCCACGGTTTCACTAGAGATGCAAAGATGCCCCTCGGGCAACTAGACCTCTTCGTTGAAATAGGGAGCCATCCCCACTCCGTCATGAGGAAAAAGACATTTGTGCTAATAGAAAACCACTCGGCCTACAACGCCTTTTTGGGAAGACCAGCCTTGGCCGACTTCCAAATTGTCCTGGCCCCATGGTGCCTGAAGATGAAGTTTCCAACAGACAACAGAATGGGGGAAGTAGAGGGAGATCAAGACGCCGCTCGAGACTGCTATTTAACCGAACTTCGCAACAACTGCAGGAAGGATAAAGGGAAGGGTGCAGAGACTACTCTCTGCACGAAAAGTTTGGAAGCATAGCAACTAAAGAAAGCCCCTCCTCTCCCGTATACCAGTGATCCTTTCAATGAATTAGACCCTAGAGATGGAGAGGAGGAGGCCACCGTAGAGCCCGCGGAGGGCATGAAGTTTGTATCTGTAGACAAACACGACTCGAGTAGACTACTGAAAATCGGATCTCAGCTAAAAGCAGAATTGAAGGATCAACTCATTGATTTTCTCCGCCACAACTTGGACGTGTTTGCGTGGACGCACGCTGACATGACTGGAATCTCCCCCGATGTAGCATGTCACGCGCTAAACATCGATCATACAAAGGTGCTGGTAAAGCAGAAAAAGAGAAGAATGGGGGCAGAACGATCAGCAGCCCTCGAGGAAGAAGTAAAAAACCTACTCGCCAATAACTTCATACGAGAGGCCATCTACCCGGAATGGATCGCTAACCCGGTACTAGTCAAGAAGGCTAATGGGAAGTGGCGGACATGCATTGACTTCTCCAACCTAAATGACGCTTGTCCGAAGGATTGCTTCCCACTTCCCCGAATCGATCAACTCATGGACAGTACAGTTGGGCATGAACTCTTATCTTTCATGGACGCTTACTCAAGATATAACCAAATTCCTATGCATGCTCCCGATCAAGACCACACCAGTTTCATCACTGACCGGAGATTGTATTGCTACAAGGTAATGCCCTTTGGACTTAAAAACGCCGGAGCCACTTACCAGCGCCTCGTCAACAAGATGTTTGCAAAACTGATAGGACGAACTATGGAAGTCTATGTGGATGACATGCTGGTAAAATCAAGGAAAGCCAACGATCATGTAAGCCACCTGGATGTGATGTTTCAAGTACTTCACCAATATGGAATGAAGCTGAATCCACTAAAATGCTCCTTTGGAGTATCGTCGTGAAAGTTCTTGGGATTCATCGTCCATTCCAAGGGGATTGAAGCAAACCCCGAGCAAGTTCGAGCCCTAAAGGACATCAAGATACCATCCACCCGAAAAGAAATGCAAAGCCTAAATGGGAAGGTGGCCGCCCTAAGTAGATTCATCTCTAAAGCAACCGACAAGTGTGTCCCTTTCTTCGAAGCTCTAAAGAAAGACAAAGGAAGGTTCGAATGGACTGACGATTGCTTAACAGCCTTCCGTAACCTAATCGAACACCTCCAAAGGCCACCGGTACTCTCAACTCCAGATGAAGGCGAAGAGCTATACCTATACCTCGCTGTATCACCTCATGCTCTGAGCGCTGCTTTGGCAAGAGAAGAAGACTGCGTACAACGGCCAGTATACTTCGTAAGCAAAAGGTTCACAGGTGCAGAAGCCAGATATCCTAAACTCGAGAAGCTGGCATATTGTTTACTAATCACATCACGAAAATTGCGGCACTATTTCCAATCTCATCCCATCAGGGTTCTAACTGATCAACCGCTAAGGCAGGTGCTCCATCGTCCCGACACTTCTGGGCGCCTACTTAAATGGTGCATTGAATTGAGTCAATATGATATCACCTACCATCCCCGTACCGCCATCAAGGGACAAGTCATGGCCGATTTCATTGCCGAATTCACTACCAACGAAGGCATGGAGCAGCCTGAGATAGCAGAAGACATCAAGTGGAATCTCTTCGTGGATGGAGCATCAAACGAGCAAGGCTCGGGAGCTGGCATTGTAATAATCACCCTAAGGGGGAGAATGCTACATTATGCTCTAAAGTTGGAATTCGCTGCCACTAACAACGATGTAGAATATGAAGCAGTAATCGCCGGATTAGAACTTGCCTTGGAGATCGGAGTCCGTTCTTTATATCTTCATAGTGATTCTCAACTCATTGTAAATCAAATACTAGGAGAGTTCCAGACTCGAGGAGAACGACTCACAGCATACCAAAAGAAGACCAAGCTGCTACTTAACCAACGGGATCAATATTTAATCAGACACATTCCTCGAGAGGAGAACCAAGAGGCCGACGAACTAGCAAAGCAAGCCAGCATGAAGAACAACTCCTTTTCGGGAGCAATAGCCGTCTCAAAACAACTAGCCCCGAGCTTCGAACAGGAGGATCTGATAGCTGCAATTGAAGAAGAAACTTGGATGGCTCCTATCCGAAAATACTTACAAGATGGCGCATTGCCCAGCGAGCGTAGAGAAGTCAGGAAAATCTTGAGGAAAGCCTCCCGCTACACACTGCAAGAAGGAATCCTCTACCGGCGCGGCTTCTCTAACCCCTTATTACGATGTGTCGCTGGAAGGGAGGCCAAGGAAATCTTATCCAACATCCACCAGGGAAGCTGCGGAGACCACACTGGAGGGCAAACTCTGGCAAAGAAAATACTCCGATATGGATACTTTTGGGCTACCTTAAACAAGGACGCCCTGGACTTCGCCAAAAAATGTGACAGATGCCAGAAATTTGCCAAGATTCCTCGATTGCCGACGAATGAGATTACTCAGATGACCAGCCCTTGGCCCTTCGCAATATGGGGAATTGACTTGATTGGCGAACTGCCTATGGGCCGAGGCGGAGCCAAATATGCTATTGTGGCGGTCGACTATTTCACCAAATGGGTGGAAGCGGAGCCTCTAAATAAAATATCTTTGGAAAAAGTTATTAACTTTTTGATCAAAAAAGTTCTGTGCAGGTACGGAGTTCCACTCAAAATCATATCAGACAATGGACTTCAGTTTGACAGTGAGGAATTCACCAGTTGGTGCCAAGAGCACGGAATTCACAAAAGCTTCTCGTCTGTGGCTTATCCCCAGGCAAACGGCCAAGTCGAAGCTATCAACAAAATTCTCAAAACTATAATCAAGAAGAAACTTGAAAAGTCAAAAGGCGCTTGGGTGGATGAACTTCCTACGGCACTTTGGGCCTACCGCACATCTTTCAGAACATCAACAGGGCATACTCCTTTCTCTTTGGCATACGGATCGGAGGCAATGCTTCCAGTTGAGACTATTGTGCCTTCCCACCGTAGGATCCGCTACAATCCAGAAGAAAACAAAGAACTCCTCCTCATGTCTTTGGATTCGATTGAGGAAAGGAGAAACAATGCAGCACTCAAAGTAGCAGCTCACAAACAAAAAGTGGCAGCCCAGTACAATTCCAAAGTCAAGCATCGCAGCTTACAAGAACGAGATCTTGTCCTCAAGCGAATCTTTCCGCACCCCAGGGCACTGGACCCCATCTGGGATGGACCATATGTAATTCATAAAGATCTCCACAACGGAGCTTATATTTTGTCAACAGTGGACGGAGAGGTGTTCCAGAGGGCATAGAACATCCAACACCTTCGTCGATACTTTTCTTAACTTGTACTGCCCATATGAAGTGAATTAACAAAGAGAATCAGTGGACGTAGGTATTTCCGTGCCGAATCACTTTAAAAACCTTGTCTCTTTTTAACTTATCCCTTTATATCATGGCTGTTTGTTAACTGTATCCTTTTCTGTTGAACAAAATCCTGTGCAATGGCACCTCCATTCAAGACGCATCACAACGCACTTCACCTGGACAAGACCTAACAGGTACTATACGATTCTATGCACTCGCCAATGAGACACTTTTGCTCCAGCATCCCTCTGCTGCGGGTTAACTCATTGCTCGCGACTGCCCTCAAAGCCAATTGTAATGAGCCGATCATAAGTCATAAAAAAGGCCGACTATAGCCGATGGCAGCTCATTACGGCGTTCGGCTCGCCGGCAACTATGAACCTACTTTAAGCCCCAACATAAGGTGTGGCCAGCCAGGGGTAGTTCATGGTTGACGGCACCCATGCTAGCCGGCCACGGTAAATCGAACAATACCCACGATTAAAGGCCATAATGGCCCGGGTAGTTACTGTGCGCGATCTCGGCTCCGATGTGTCTTAAGTGCAGCTGTGGTAAAAAAGAAAAATCCCCGCGGAGGCGTAAGATGGGTGACAAATGTCTCCAAGACCCACAACTAGGGAAAGTGACTACAAAACCCGTTTGCCACGAACTTAAGCACATCGACGGCCTTCCGTGATTGGAAGTTTTACTTTTTCTATATTTTCATTTCATTTAAATACTTTTCTCTTATCCTATATAACGGTCCCCAAAGTACAGGACGCCAAATAGGAGGCATTCGCTCATGAGAATCTGAGCCCACAAACTGAGTGACAAGGCACTCAGCCGCACCCGTGGTCAGTTACACAAGACATTCAATGCTACCCCCCTGCAACTAAAACATGAAGGGCGGTACTCTCTTCTCTTGTACATAAGCATATAGCTATAACTTATTTGTAACATTGCAAAACATAAAATTATATTTCAAGCAAAAGCTTAGCGTCAAACTCAATCAAATCACAGGCATATGCATGGTTATATTTCTTATACAACACATCAAAACAATAGCAGCATTCAAAATATAACAGAATCAGCTCGTGTTATAAAATTACATAGAGTCGTTCAATGACATAATTACAATCCAAAAATACACTAATGTTTTTGACTAAGTACAGACAGGAAAGTCAAGAAAACCAAAAACTATACAGATCAGGTCAAGTAGTCAACTGCATCAGTGCTCCGCCCTCATCCTACCAGCTCTTCGAATCTACTTGACTGCAGGATCGGAGCTCCCGGCATGTTAACCAGAGGTCCCACCTGTCCAATTCAAGAAAAGAGTCCATTAAACCGACAGCGAACGATCAAGTTATGAAAAGCTAAAATGGGAAAACTCACCAACACCCGCTCCTTGGTCCTCATCCCCCAACTGCACACCGGCTTCCTCCGCAGCAAGTAGCCGCATCCCCTCCTTCACCGCTGCCTTCTCCTCCTTTGAGAACTGGGCGGTAACCACATCCATCTTGAATACCGCTCCACCTTCCTTGTCCGCATCGGCCTTGGCCTCCTCCAAAGCCCGGAGATATATCCTAGCCATGATCCGGGGATAGTCATCCATCCAGGATAGATTGCCCTGCTTCCAAGTACGGAAGTACATATCCTGCAACATCTCATCCATCATCCCCTCATTCTCCTCAAACTCCCTCACTCGGGCCTCAGAGGACAGCAACTTAGCGATGGCAACATCCCTCTCCGATCGATATCTCAAGCGGTCAGCCTGGAGAGACCTCCTCATTTCCTCCATCTCTTCCTTTAGCCTGGCCAGAGCAAGCTCTGCGGCCTCAAGCCTCCCAGATAGCTCCTCTACCTGCTCGAGATCCGCCCTCCGAGCCTCATCCACCGTAGCAATGGCTATGTCAATCCGCTCCATGCAGGCGGCCTCCATCTTTCGTAGTTCTGCCCTACTAGCCTCTTCCATAGTCTCCTTCAACCACCTGGAGGCTGCCTCGTTATGAGAAATCTGAATAGCCTGATCGGCGAGCTGCTTGGCTTGGTCAGAAACCATTAACCGTAGTCGGATATTAGCACTCCCAATCTCCTCTCCAGCCTTGACCAGCCGGGCATGATGACCCATCAACTTCCTGGCCTCCTCCGCAACCCGGTCAATATTAGCCTTGGCTTCGTCCCCTATGGTAACTATCCGAGTAGTAAGCAAATCAAGGTCTAGGGACTTGGCCTCATCAAGCACTCGCACCATGGGGTTGCGGGGAAGAAGGTGCTCACCCGTGGCCTCGTCAAATGAAATGTCCTGAGAACTCGGGTCCAGATCGGGGTGACCGGCAAATGGGTTGCGTGCCAAACCAGGGCGATCTATCGGGGTGACAGTTGGATTTTCCGATGGATGTGGGGAAGGCGTAAGCCCAGTATCTTCCTCAGTAATATCGTGGATAGGCCGGACTGGGGGCTGAGGGCCAGGTGGAGAATCAAACAAAGAATGTCTCCTCTTCCTCTTCTGAATGTCTTCTTCGATAACTCCGAGAAGAGGGCTATAGCCAACTACGTCTCCAGGACGGTTAGTAGGGGGCTTGGGCTTGGCAGAGGCTTTGAGAAGTCGGTATTGTTCAAGGCGGTGTCGAACGCCTGAGGTCTTTGCCACCTCGCCTGCCCCTGGAGTTAAGAACAAGTGTTACGAACATTCAATGATCCATAATTCAAGAAATATGTTAAGTTAAAAGGAGTGAAAAGGCACATCTATTATACAAACCCTGCGGAGGAGTAGGATACTGCAATAAGTCTTGAATCTCATTCCAGGACGGGAGCGAGCCGTAAAATATTCCTAAGTCCTTATCGTAAATGGAGTATACGGAAGTCAAAAGTTCACCTTGAGTCGCCGGAGTCACCTTAGCTGAAGAGCTCTTAGAGGATGGATCGGCACCAGCCCCATCCTTGTCAGCCTCCTTTGCCTTCTCAACCAAAGCGGATCCTCCCTCCGGCTCCCCGAAAGCTTGACGGAAAGCGTCATCCGTCCACTCCTGAATCTCTCCCGCTTGCCCGAAGGTTAAGGCACCAACCCCACTACCGCTCTGTCCATCGCCTCCTTCACCCTCACCTCTATCTTCCTCCACACCTTCCTCTCCCGGAGCAATTGGGCAAGTGCTAGGAGAGGGACCGTCAGACTTCTTAAGCTTCTTACCTCCGACAATGGGAGGCTTTGTGAAAGGTTCCCTCTTGCCGCTTTTCACCGTGGCCACTTCCTTGGCTTTGGCGGCCTTCTCCTTAGCCGTATCCCTCTGCTTAACCACGGACTGGTGCAGTAGGATCAAGTTGTGCTCCAGGAGAGTAGCGTTCCTGATCAGGTAAGAAGCCGACCTATCCCGTCCCGGAATGGCCTTAATTTCCACAGCCATCTGAACCAAGGAATCACTCTCCACGACCGCAAAGCCACCTGTCGCTAGCAAGAAATAAGAGCACATAAGAAGAAGCATTGCAGTCGGAACAAGGAAACTATAAATAAAGTTCAACTTACAGCCAGAAGTGAAGAGGCGGAAGGAGACAGAGTCATCCTTGATAAAAAACCATTCTTTCTTAAACATGGTGAACTTTGAATACAAGTCCAAGACCGGCTTGAAGGACACGGCCGAATCTAAACTAACATACGGAGACTCCTTCTTATAGCCCCTCAAGTTTTACAAATACCGGATTTCTCGGTTAGAAGGGGGGCGCCCATACCTCCTCTGGAAAACAACGTATAAGCACACCAAGATGGCGTAGGAATTGGGCTGAAGCTGGAAAGGAGCCACCTTCAGGTAAGTGACGAAGCTGACTATCCAGGTATTAATGGGAGGAATGGCTCCACACATGCAGTGGTACCTACTATACGCAAAATATCCTTCAGGGGGATTGTACGACATCACTCCGTCCCCCGGCAACAGCATATGTGCTCTATCAATCCCCAAAGAGCGAGAAATGACATCGAGCTGCTCTTCTTTGAGGGAGCTAGGAAAACAGTCGGGCGGAGAATTCAGGAGCTCCTGGGGTCCATACCCATCTAGTAGCGATCTCGGAGCAGGCCCAAGACGTTCCGGTCTTGGCTGGACTAGGGGCACGGAGGAGGACTCTCCTTCGCCCTTAGACTTCCGTTTATCTGATCAGGTTTCCACTTTGTGAGACATTTATCTGCAAACACAAAAGCAAAAGCACGTTGTTAGAACAAAGGATGTAGAAATATAAAAACAAGCAAGTTTTCAGGTTCATTCGGTATCAGTTTCGTCCGGTACTCGGGGTCCACGAGTTCATCCGGTTGTTCAAGTATATGAACTCATTCGGCATTATACTCCCTAGGTCCATCCGGTAAAGTAAATAATAAGTTTCATTCGGTACGCGAGGCCCCGAGCTCATTCGGAGATTGAATATAAAGATCATTCGGCAGGATAGATCCTCACCTGGTTCGGCAAAGATTTTGATCCGGCTAAACACGTATGATTCGGCACAACTAGGTGATTCGGCACTTATATGGTTCGGCTGTCTCAAATGGTAGAGGATGAACGAAGGCCTGAAGCCCATACTTATAGGCGAAACCTATCAACCGGACCAACCGGTTCGGCATACCCAGGACCGAACGAAGCTATATCAACTGCAGGAAAACAAAGCACGCCATGTGCATGCACATGCCCTACTTTGGGGGGCAAGTGTTGTGTGCATTTCCACCACCGAACCAGCGAGCACGGGGACACCACCGAACCAATGCTTCTCCCATACATGCCGAACCAGATGCCTCTCCCCTACATGCCGAACCAGATTACTCTCCCCTACATGTCGAACCAGATGCCTCTCCCCCTACATACCGAACCAGCTCCTCTACTATCCCCTACCGAACAAAACCTTGCTCTACTACATGCCGGACCAACCACATCTCCATGCGCACCGAACCAACCCCTTCTCCAACATCTCACCAGACCAACTCCCCTCGCTACCGAGCCGCCTACGGCCGAACCAACTCCCCCATGTCCCAACGGTCCAACGGCTACCGGACCAACAAACATGTCGAACCGTCCCTCGCCCATCCATCACCAGACCAACCTACCTAACCTACCACCGAACCACCTTCTACCGGATCAAATCCCATCGAATCCTACCGAGCCAAACGTCATCCACTCTCCACCGAACCATAGCATACCGAATCAACACTGCCAGGCCAGATTGCATCAGCCCAGGCCCACCAGCAGCTATGTACATCCAAGACTCTGCCCCCGACCTCACTCTATAAATAGAGGGGCAGGGGTACAACAATGGCAGACAAGTTTGAGAGCTCAAGCACGGGAGGAACTTTCAAACAACTTTCATATACTTGTAATCAAAGCTTTGTACTTGTAATCTGAAGGAAAAAGGAGAATAACATATAAAGTGGACGTAGGCACGTTCTGGCCGAACCACTATAAATCTGTGTGTCTTTTACAGTTTAGTCCCTGTTTTTTACATATTTGTATAATTCACCCAAATCACTAAGAACAACATAAAATCAACTAAATCATACGACTTGGAGGTGTTTGCCCATTTTTTGTGCAAACAAAATCCTTAACTCTTTAACGGAAGAATGGGAAAGTAAAATTCTCGCTATTGAAGAAGCAAACGATATTTCCAAAATTACTTCGAAAGAGTTAATAGGAAATCTAATGTCCCATGAAGTGAATTTGCAGGCTAAACGAGTTCAAACTCAAGATAAAAAGAATGTAGCATTCCATGCAAAACAAGAAGAATCAGATGCAGACAAAGACGGCCTTGCCTTTATTGCCAAAAACTTCAAGAAATTCTTGAAGTATAAAAAAGGAAATAGAAATAATGGCAAGAGAAGCTCAAACAGTAACAAACCACCATCTTCATCAGTTATGGAGTGCTTTAACTATCACAAAAAGAGGCATAAACAAAGGACTGTCCAGATCAAAAGAAAGAATATCGAAATAAAAGGAAGGACAAATTCAGAAGAAAAGCCTTTTTAGTTACATGGGATGATTCAGATTCCTCCTCTTCTTCTAAAGTGAGAGTGATGGCGATAATGAACAAGCCAACGTATGCTTTATGGCCAAAGATAATGACATTAGTGATTTAACTTTTGATGATATGATAGAGATAAACTAAAAATTAATAGATATTTTAAAAAGTCAAAAAAGAAAATATAATGAGGCTGTAGAAATCAAAACAAGGCATAATTCAAAAGAGATATGCTTAAATATGAGAAGAAAATATTGGAAGAAGAACATGAGAAAACTCAAGAATCTCTTTCACGTTAGTTCTCAACTTATATTAATGAGTCAAGAAATTAAAACTCAAAAAGAAAAGAATGATGTTCTTGTTTCTGAAAATCATGTTTTAAAAACAAATATTAAAATGGTAGAACTAGAAAATTCAAGTCTAAAGACAAAACTAGAAGGAATCACTAAAAACATTTCAAATTTTAGTAAAGGAAGAGAAAATTTATCTAAACTTATTAAGAATTCACAGCCTGTTAACAATAAAAATGGTCTAGGTTATAAGAAGAAAGTCAAAAATTTACAATCTAGTAATTTAAACAATGTTAAGTCTAATAAAACACCCATATTTTCAAAAAGACTAGTTTCTGAAACTATAAATATATGGATACCTAAAACTAATAACAAGTTAATAAGGAAAAAGTATACTAGTTCATTCATAGAAAATGTTCATAATAATAAAAATTATATCTATAAAAGGGATACTAAACCCACTTGGGTTTGGTTTCCTAAGACCTAATTCTTAGGACCCTATTAAAAAAAGGTGGTTACTAATGTTATCTCATATTTTTTGCAGGTACCCATCAAGAAAAGAGGAAAATGGATATTCGACAGTGGTTGCTCAAAACACATGGCAGGAGACAAAGATATGCAGATAAACATTACATACTCAAACGAAGGTTCAGTCACTTTTGGAGATAATTCCAAGGGCTATATCATCAGCAAAGGTGATGTGAGTAATTACGGTACACTTAATTTACCTCTTATTACAAACGTTTTATTAGTTAAGAATTTAAAACATAACCTATTAAGTATAAGTCAATTATACGTTGAAGGTTTTAAATATCCTTCTTGATGTGCACGTAAATGTGCACATTTTTATCGCCATTGTTATCCCAATTTTTGGACAAAACTGGAATATCAATGTTGTGTGCATTTCCACCACGAAGAAGCAGCCAGCAAGCGTATACAAGTCGAAGATTTCATTCATAACCCAAGTGCAAAAGCTTCATTCGGTATTAAGAAGTCTAAGGCTTCATTCGGCAAAACCTTATTCGGCAATTCAAGACACCATTTCTCGTCCGGCGTTCCTGGTACCGGGTCCATCCGGCGTTCCCATCTCCCACAGTCCATTCGGCACCGGACCATTCGGTGCCGGACCACACTCCTCACCTATGCCGAACCAAACTTCCCCCATGCCAAGTATAGCCTCACCGGTCCAAACCATTCCCTTGCTACCACCGGACCAACTACAACTTCCCCAAGCACCACCGAACGAGCTCCACCGAATCCCCTACGACCGAACCATGCTACAAGCTACCACCGGTCCAACCCACCACCGGTCCGAACGACTCACCACTCACCGCCGAACCAGAGCTCCGCCGAACCAGAAGTTGCCAGTCCAGATTGCATCAGCCCAAGCCCACCAGCAGCTATAAGCATCCAAGACCCCTGCCCCCTGCCTCACTCTATAAATAGAGGGGCAGGGGTACAACAATGGAGGACAATTTTTGGAGACGAGTTTGAGAGCTCAAGCCTGGAAGGAACTCTCAAACAACTTTAGATACTTGTAATCAAAGCTTTGTACTTGTAATCTAAAGAGGAAAAGGAGAATAACATATAAAGTGGATGTAGGCACGTTCTGGCCGAACCACTATAAATCTGTGTGTCTTTTACAGTTTAGTCCCTGCTTTTCATATATTTGCATAAATCATCCAAATCACTAAGAATAACATAAAATCAACCAACTCATACGACTTTGGGTGTTTGCGGCCATTTTTCACGCAAACATTTTGGTGCTTTCACTGAGAGGAACCAGCTTCCGCTACATCGGATAGAAGTTGAATTTGAAAGTCTAAGAGTTCAGATCTAAGAGTTATGACGAGACAAACAAGTAGAAGGCAAAGGCCAGAGAGAAGTGAAAACCCAGGTAGTCAAGAGGCTTCCTCAGGAGGGAATCAAACGTCGATCTTCATCACTAGAGATGAGATGGAGGCCATGATGAGAAGACAAGAAGAGATGATCCAGAACTTACTTCAGCAAATTGGACAAATTGGAGCACAAATCCAAGGAGCAACTGGAGTTCAGAACGGAGCAGGACCATCTGACGCAGCACCAGAGCTAGGGGGCACTCACGCAGAGCATGTTGATCCGACCCCGGGAAGAGAGATGGGGGCATCCGAGCCACCTGGTGGCAATAGAGGAGTGAACGTTCAGCCACGGGGGCATACACATGAAAACTCCCCCGGACTTGGGAGGCAGGTCGAAGACAGTGAACGAGAACTACAGCTTGGAGACAATGACAGATTAGCGGAGATGGTTAGAAGAGCTATGAGAGGCGGTTTAGTAAACAAAGACTTGGAAGATGTAAACAGGAGTCCTTTTTCTTCTGCGATTAGGATGGCTAGGAACCCACCAGAATTCAAGCTACCATCATTAGACATGTACAACGGGAAAACGGACCCCACGGTCCATCTAACGAAGTATATGAGACATATGGAAGTGCTGGGGGCATCAGAGGAGGTTATGGCCCGGTGCTTTCCACTGTATTTGACGGACATTGCAGCGCTATGGTTTAGGCAACTGGAGAGCGGCTCCATAGGAACATGGGCAGATCTAACTGAGAAATTCATGAGACAATTCAGGGTTCATATTGCGAGACCCAAGAATGTGATGACTTTGGCAACCTTGAAACAAAAAACTGGAGAAACTTTGAGGAGCTTTCTAACGCGATTTAATGCGGCGGCAGCATCAGTGGATCGACCAGATCCATCTATGGTCATGATGGCGGCTGTATCTGGAATAGCTGTTAATACAGAGTTCAAGAATTCATTAACCAAGGACCCGCCTATGAATCTGGGAGAGTTTTATCATGAGGCTGAAAAGTTTCTGCGTTTGGAAGATGCTAGTGCGGAAAGAGAGGAAGAAGATGACGTTTACACAATCAAGAGCGGAAACCCACCTGGAAAGGGTGCGGAGACTAGCAAGGGAAAAAGAAAGGCTGAGGATAATGATGACAGGGCAAAGTGGCTACGACGAGAGCCACGATTCACCACCTATTCAAAGCTGAATGAGAGTTTGGAACGGATTTATCAGGATACCAAGGGGCAGGTTCCGTATCGTAGACCAATGCGAAGGGATCCAACCTCTGACGAAAGAAAATCAGATAAGTTTTGTGTATTTCATGAATTGAATGGCCATAATACTAATGATTGTAGGCATTTGAAAGACGAGGTGGAAGGGCTTATCAGGAACGGTATGCTCCTTCAGTATGTGAGGAGGCGAACTCCAGCGGTGGAGCCAGAGCGACCACCCTCTACATCAGCTAGAGGTGACCCTGGATCAGGGCACCATTTGATTATCCATTGACTGCATGATTAGAATAAAGATGAACAAGTCGTAAGCTTCCACTAATGCAATTAGATCATTTACACATGTATGAGATCGCGAACGATCTCCAGGCATGCTCTGAATGATCATTGACTGCTTCGGAGTGGGGACTTACACTTTGACATCCTTGCTTTGCTTTTGTTTCATTTTGATTTGAACATTTGAATCCTTCCTGTTTGGACATTCTTGCTGTAAGGTACTATTGCTTTAACATTTACAATTCCATGGAAAAATTATTTACTTGTATGCCCGTTGGATCGCGAACGGTCCACGAGCACCTATTGCATGGCAACGAACTGCCGAAGTCTTTGATTCGAAAAATTCCCCCAAACAATGACTCCAACACTGATAATATTAAGTCCCCCCCGGGCACACTCACTCGCCTCGAACGGCACCCGACTTCGAACAGTCACAATTCGCCTCGAACGGCAACCGACTTCGAACAATCACAACTCGCCTCGAACGGCACCCGATCGCGAACGGTCACAACTCGCCTCGAACGGCACAACTCGCCTCGAACGGCACCACTCGCCTCGAACGGCACAACTCACCTTACCTCAAATGGCTCGATCGCGAACGGTCGTCATTTGAGGTCCGCCACTTGATCACTGACTATTGCACCTTACCTCAAATGGCTTGATCGCGAACGGTCGTCATTTGAGGACCACCACTTGACCGCGCACTGTCGCACCTTACCTCGAATGACTTGATCACGAACGGTCGTCATTTGAAGTTAGGCGCTTGACCCTGAACGGTCACACTTCATCACAAATGGCTCGGTCTCGAACGATCGACGCGTGGACTTGCAAACTCGACCGCGCACTGTCGCACTTTACCTCGAATGACTTGATCACGAACGATCGTCATTTGAAGTTAAGCGCTTGACCTTGAACGGTCCCTACTCGACCGCGCACTGTCGCACTTTACCTCGAATGACTCGATCTCGAACGGTCGTCATTTGAAGTAAGGCGCTTGACCTTGAACGGTCACATTTTACTACAGATGACTCGATCCCGAACGATCGGCGTATGGATTTACGCGCTTGACCGCGCAGGGTCGCACCTTCCCTCGGATGACTCGATCGCGAACGATCGTCATTTGAAGTCGGGCGCTTGACCATGAACGGCCGCGCTTCATCCCGAATAGCTCGATCCCGAACGATCATCAGTTGGGGCCTTATAAAATATCAAGCTCCTTACAGGTTATCAACAGGATACGAACATCCAGCTCATAGCATTACAAAACACGCCTTCCTACCGCAAGGCATATTTTGGGGGGCAAAGTGTTATCCCAATTTTTGGACAAAACTGGAATATCAATGTTGTGTGCATTTCCACCACGAAGAAGCAGCCAGCAAGCGTATACAAGTCGAAGATTTCATTCATAACCCAAGTGCAAAAGCTTCATTCGGTATTGAGAAGTCTAAGGCTTCATTCGGCAAAACCTTATTCGGCAATTCAAGACACCATTTCTCGTCCGGCGTTCCTGGTACCGGGTCCATCCGGCGTTCCCATCTCCCACAGTCCATTCGGCACCGGACCATTCGGTGCCGGACCACACTCCTCACCTATGCCGAACCAAACTTCCCCCATGCCAAGTATAGCCTCACCGGTCCAAACCATTCCCTTGCTACCACCGGACCAACTACAACTTCCCCAAGCACCACCGAACGAGCTCCACCGAATCCCCTACGACCGAACCAAGCTACAAGCTACCACCGGTCCAACCCACCACCGGTCCGAACGACTCACCACTCACCGCTGAACCAGAGCTCCGCCGAACCAGAAGTTGCCAGTCCAGATTGCATCAGCCCAAGCCCACCAGCAGCTATAAGCATCCAAGACCCCTGCCCCCTGCCTCACTCTATAAATAGAGGGGCAGGGGTACAACAATGGAGGACAATTTTTGGAGACGAGTTTGAGAGCTCAAGCCTGGAAGGAACTCTCAAACAACTTTAGATACTTGTAATCAAAGCTTTGTACTTGTAATCTAAAGAGGAAAAGGAGAATAACATATAAAGTGGATGTAGGCACGTTCTGGCCGAACCACTATAAATCTGTGTGTCTTTTACAGTTTAGTCCCTGCTTTTCATATATTTGCATAAATCATCCAAATCACTAAGAATAACATAAAATCAACCAACTCATACGACTTTGGGTGTTTGCGGCCATTTTTCACGCAAACAGCCATATTTATTCTATTTAAATTAAATAAATGATCATATTGGGTATTTTAACTTGTTCTAACCAAAATTCACATTAATTCCAAATTGTCACACATTCATCTTCATACAAGGGTGAAATGGTCAGTTTGTACATTTATTAAATTGTGAAAATTTACTTAGAATTTTCTATGTTCTTTGTAGG
Source organism: Allium cepa (assembly GCA_030765085.1). Lineage (NCBI taxonomy): Eukaryota > Viridiplantae > Streptophyta > Magnoliopsida > Asparagales > Amaryllidaceae > Allium > Allium cepa. Next base: position 45,783,466 of record CM060943.1, read on the forward strand.
AAATTTGTTGACTTTTACAAGTGGTTTCATGAAGATATGCATGCATAAAATCAATACAAAGGAATGAAGATGTAAATAATTCAAAGTGAAGATCATGGAGGACCCCACCTACCCACCTACCTTAATGTACAAATTAATGGCTAATGCACATGCTTATGGATTTAATGGCTTCATGTACATTTAAGTGGGGATTAAAACATGATAATGATAACTTGGCCTCCACACTTTCTCATGGGCATTTTGGGCATTCCCCAAAAATAGGAATTAGGGTTTTAAACTTGTATATATACCCCTTATGTATCATGTAACATCTCCTCTTCTCTTAGTCTCTCTTAGGCCTCCTTCTCTTTAGTTTAGTTTAGATCAAAAATAAAATGAAAGCTCCTCTTTCTCTTTTCATGGCTACTTAGCCATTTTTATTTTATGTAATTGTATTTTCTTTTTATGCAATGTTAATTAGTGTTTCCTTTTACTTACATGTTCATTTCCTTTCATGTTAGTAGTGTAGATTTTCTTTTATGCAATTAGATTAGTTGTCTTTTCCATTAGCTTTCTTTTTTTTCTTTCTTTTTTGCCTTCATGTTGCTTTCTACATTTGTTGATTTGATAACAAATATGAGAGCTTAATCCCTACAATTTAGGGGTAATGAAGCTCTCTAGTATGTAGATGCAACATTTTGATGTTTATGCTCTCTTTTTGTGCTTAATGAGAATGATTGAAGTGGTTTAATGATGTTGTTTAGCTTTGAGTTTGATAGTCTATGTTGTTCATAACAAATAGGCTATGCTTAAACAAACAAAACACAAATTGCCTCTTCATCTACATATGATTATGGCAAAGAATTGATTGTTGAAATTGAAATTTGATAGCCTATATTTCTAAACAATAGTTAATAGGCTATGCTTAACGTAGATTTTTATTTCAACTTGTTGTCATATTTCATGAGAGTTAAATGTGTATTAGTGGTTGTGTTATAGTTTGATGGTTTATATTGGGCTAATTAATAGCACAAATACACCATACTTATGACAAGCACATCAACTAATTACACTAATGAAAAGAAAAGAGAGATCATAACTTCATTTTGTTGATTTATGTGATCCAGAGAGTGGATTTATCTCTAAATTGTCCTCAAACTCTCACCTTTTTATCAACTTTCTTTTGCTTGTTTTTCTTCTTTTCTAGATTAACATTCTCTTCAACCTTGGTTTAATTTGATTGAATAGAATTTTAAAATCATCAATTCCCTGTGGATCGACCCGTATTCGCCACGTGCTACATTCGTACACCGTGCGCTTGCGGTTATTTTAATTTTGAAATTCGTTCGACGGTTTTCTAAACCGATAGAATTTCCGTCGACGAACACTTCTCCGAAAATAAATGCAGTATCTTTGATCAAAATCAAAATCTTATTTTCGAAGGAAATAAAGATAAAAACATTTACGTTTTGAATATTGTTCGTCGATGGAAATTCCATCGGTTTAGAAAACCGTCGAACGAATTGAAATTAAAAATAACCGCAAGCGCACGGTGTACAAATGTAGCACGCGGCGAATACGGGTCGATCCGCAGGGAATTGATGATTTTAAAATTCTATTCAATCAAATTAACCAAAAGTTTGAAGAGAATGTTAAACTAGAAAAAAAAACAAGCAAAAGAAAATTGATAAAAAATATGAGAGTGTTAAGATAATTTAGAGGCAATTTCCACTCTCTAGATCACATAAATCAACAAAATGAAGTTATGATCTCTCTTTTCTGGTGGCTAGTGAATTAGTTGTTGTGCTTATCATAAGTATGATATATTTATGCTATTAATTAGCACAATATAAACCATCAAACTATAACACAACCACTAATACACTTTTAAATCTCATAAAATATGACAACAAAGTTGAAAGCAAAATCTATTTTAAGCATGGCCTATTAACTATTAATTAGAAATATAAGCCATCAAATTTCAATTTCAACAATCAATTCTTTGCCATAATCATATGTAGATGAAGAGGCAATTTTTGTTTTGTTTGTTTAAGCATAGCCTATTTGTTATGAACAACATAGACTATCAAATTCAAAGCTAAACAACATCATTAAACCACTTCAATCATCCTCATTAAGCACAAAAAGAGAGCATAAACATCAAATTAAGTTGAAGCTACATGATTAGAGAGTTTCATTACCCCTAAATTGAAGGGGTTTAGCCTCTCATATTTGTTATCATATGAACAAATGTAGCTTGCAACATTAAAGAAAAAGAAAAAGAAAAAGAGAGCAAAGCAAAGAAACTAAACTAATCTACTTGCATGAAATAAGAGAGATCTACATTACTTGCATAAAAGGAAATGAACATGTAATTAAAAAGAAACAATAATTAACATTGCATAAAATGAAAAGAAAATTACATAAAATCAAAATGGCTAAGTAGCCATGAAAAGAGAAAGGGAGCTTTCTTTTATTTTGAGCCTAAACTAATGAAGAGGAAGAGGCTAAGTCAAGAGATCAAGATTACATGAAACATATGAGTATTTATACATGTATGAAACCCTAATTCATATTTTTGGGGAATGCCCAAAATTCCCATGGGGTAGTGTGGCCACCAAGTAATCATTAGCATGTCATAATCCCCATTTAAGTGTACATGAAGCCATTAATTCCATAAGCATGTGCATTAAGCTCTAGTTTGTACATTAAGGGGTAGGTAGGTGGGGTCCTCCATGATCTTCACTTTGAATTATTTTCATCTTCATTCCTTTATATTCATGTTGTGCATGCATGTGTCTTCATGAAACCACTCATATTTGAGATTAAATTCCTACACACACACACACACACACACACACACACACATATATATATATATATTTGCAATTAATTTTTCTCAAAGAAATATATGCACACAAATGACCAATTTGCCCCTATATAAAGATGGATATGTGACAATTTGGGATTATTATGGATTTTGGTTAAAACAAGTTAAAATACCCAATATCACCATTTATTTAATTTAAATAGATTAAATATGGTAGTAAAAATATGCACATTTACATGAACATCAAATACCCCCACACTTATTTTTTTTTATTCATCCTCGAATAAAGAAAAACTAAGATAAATCCGATTTTGTAGGAAGCACGATTGCATTGAGCGTATGCAACAAGCCATTAAACCTCTGGGTGTCCCCAGTAGGACGAGTGTTGTCTCCTGAGGGTTTTCAGCGGATACTACCCACAAAATCCAAATGCAGGATGAAAATATTTACAAAATTCAAGATTTATTTACAAAGTGATGAATGCAAGTTTTTGAAAATATTTACAAATGAAGGATTTATTTTTAAATCGACACGAATAAGTTAAATATAGGTTTGGCTATTATCTTGAAAATTTATGTCATTTGCCCGTCAAAATTTCCAACAAAAATCAAGTTATCATAACAAATAAACTATAGTTTAACTTGTTTTTTCGGTTGATAACAAAGTGTAATTATGAAAAGGATCCTTAGTTGATTATCAAAGTTTATCAAAGTGGTATTTCTATTTCTTTTCAATAACAAATAAAATCAACTAAGTAAAAATAGTGCTAGGATTTCAATTGCTTGCTCTCTCATTATTTGCAAGAAAAATTACACACCTAGCTCATGTAAACTGAGGCCAGATATACCACCCATACACTGCCTTTCAGGCTTATGTGAGGGGAGTACAGAGCATGGCGAGTGCACACACTTTCGTGCATACACCTATCGACCGTAGGTGGTTTTTATTAAGTCTATTTTTTTTTTCTTTTTTTACATGTGTTCCATACATGCATAACCATGAGGACTTTTAAATGAGTATGAAAGCACATAATAAAAGATTCTAAATAATTCACCCATGCATAACTGTGGGGACTTTTAAATGAGAGTGAATACTTTGGATGTTATTTTTTTTTATATTTTTTAAGTGAGAGAGAGTTTTGCAAAATCATCTTGGCACCATTTAACTTAGAAGACAAAAAAATGTTATATCTTTACTTTAAATCAACCACTTTTTAAAACAAAGATTTTCAATTAGGATGTATTTCATAATTAACACATATGAATCTTCCTATATACTAGTTAAACCATTGTTATTTTTAATCAAACTTTATTTTTATTTTTGTTATGATAAATAAACTTTAAAAAATTTCAATTTAATAAGTCAAAACCATATATATATCCTATAGTTTTTCTTTAAAAATCAATCAAAAATGCTTAAATTAAATTGTTTTTTTTATATTTGTTTGAGATTTTTTTTTGGTTTTTTTTTTGCAAAGAAAAAGTAAAAATAATTCATGAAAAATCGAAAATGAAGACGACTCTCCCCCCACACTTGATTTTGACTGTGTCCCCACAGTCAACCCAAGTGGAAGGAGAAAAATAAAATAAAAATCCTATATTTACATGAAAGATTATTATTTAGAAGAGATGAGAAAGTATACAGTCAAAAAGTAAATGAAACGGTCTTCTAAAGACCGATTCATTTGTCTCGTCAAATGTGCGAGACACAGCTTAAGCACGAAAAACCAAATCGTAAAAGATTTCGAAGTTGAATGTGGATTTGGAAAAACGAAAGTCATTTTATTGAAAATCATACGAGTTGTTTTATTTTCGACGATTTTTGGGGTAGATAGAAAAATTGGTTGAAGTTCAATTTCTTCCAAAGTATCGATTTCAAAATCAAAATGGTGATCGAAATTTTCGCCTTTAGAATTCGACAACTCGTTTTCAAAAAGTCCATAAAACTCATGTTCCTTAAATTCAACTTCCTTTGTTGGATTATCAACAACTTCATCATGTAAATCGAGTTTAAAATTTAAAGTTGTCGTATTCAAATTTTCAGAAAAAGGAAGATCGAAGTTTAAATCGAGTTTCGCACCCTCAAAAGAATTGAAATCCAACTTAATTACCGTATTTTCAACAATTTGATTAAGATCGTCATTATCAAATTCAAAAGTTGTTATTTGAAAATTGTCGATTTGGGTAAAAGGTGGATTATCACTTGACTCATCACACGTTGAGATTTGATTTTGTTGTTCACGTTGTTTCATATAAGTTTCAAATGATAAATCCGTGTGATCATCGTAAATTTTATTCATTTTTTCAACAAAATCCAATTTATAGTTATTAAATTGAGAATTTTCGATTTGGATTTGTTGAGAACAAAAATTTTCACTCGTAACAGGGTTAAGATTATTTCCATTGCCAAATTAATTTGAAAAGTTATTCCCATTTTCATATTGAGTTTGAAATTCATTTTGGGGTTCGAAATTAAATTGGCATGAGTTATAATCATAATCGTTTGAATTTTTAATTGAATTCAAATTTTGAAATCCTTGACTAGAGTTATTACACAAATAAGAATTACATAAATGATTTATCTCTTGATTTTGTCGTGTAGAAAGTTCGAGTAAAGATGAAATCATTTCAATGCTATTTTCAAGAGTCGAAGGTTGGTCATCGTTTTAAAAAATTTGTTGTTCGAAATTCGAATTATTTACATAATAGTTGTTGTTAAAATATCCATATGAATTTGGAGTGAAATCATATGGATTATATTGATTTTCACAACTATTGTAAAATTCACGTAAATGGGAAAACTCGGACATTTTCATGAATGTTTTTTTTATGAAGGAAAAATATTTACAAATTTATTTTTAAAAAGGGAAATTGATTTTTGTTTTGTTTTTTTTTTGTTTTTCAAATTTTTTTATTTGCTTTTGAAATGGTTTTATAAATTTTTTTTGAATTTTGGCTTTTCTAGTTTTTTTTCGGATTTTTGTTTTTGATGAAAAAAAATTCAAAAGAACGGATTTTAAAAACACAATTAAGGAATATTTACAAATTTTTTTAGTTTTGGATTTTGAAATTTTTTGTTTTTTTTAAATATGCATGAACTAATGCAACTAAATGGATGTAGTGGTTAATTACAAATGATTTATCCTAAGTTAACTCAAAATTGTATAATCACAAATTGTCTTAGATAAACAAGATGGTTCTCTGCCAGGTAAAGGACAGGATTTATCGGTGCACCAGAATCATCGTAGCAATGCAGTCGAAGGTTTAAGTACCTTCAGAGGAACAACCACTATAATATTTACGAATCACCGTAATATTTATAAATGGTTATTACTCTGCCGTAGCCTAGACACCAAGAAATTAAATTGTTCAAAAAAGACAAATTGTCAATATACAATTAAGTGTTATCGATGTCTAACCATTATTATTAATCAAAATCTAAGATGAAATGCATAACACAAATTAAACGTGTATTAACAATGCAACTACAAATGATTTTTTTTTATTTTTTTTCAAAATGCAAATGCAAGCAACCAACAATGCAATTCAAATAAAACTAGAAATGAAAGTAGAATTTTTTTAGCAAGCAGAGCAATTTATTTTGGCTAGCGAAGGAAGCAATTTTCAGCATGCTATTCTTCCTTTATTTCCTGCTTTGGCAACCTGAAAATTAAAAACAAGTTATACACAATTGTTGTTGTTATTATTATTATTTGGTTGTTTTCTTTTCTTTTATAAAGAAAAAGTTTTGGAAAGAAAACTACTCTAAACGAAGTTTTTTTTTTGAAAAGGAAACAAAATTTAAAAGTGAAGTTTTACTTAAAAAAAAAGTTGAAACCAAAAGACAATTTAAAAGCAATTCAACTCAACCTACAAAAATAAAAATACTAGAATTACTATTTTTACTTCAAACAACCTGGCCCACTGACTATATTAGTTCAAACACAAACAGAAAGCTCCACCCATTAAACAATTCACTCATTAAACTTATAACCCACCCACACACAATCCGGCCCACTGAGAATTTTTTTTCTTCACAACTCTCGGATAAAAATAAAAATCCTTCACAGTTCAAATAGACAGTTCCTCAATTCATTAATCAACATTACTCGAACAAGATTTCACAAGAAAATTCGAACGCTAAATTTTCATCAATTCAGTAATTCCCGCAAACAATTCGAAAATCCAATTTCAAGGCCAAATTTTTGAAAACAATTCAGTAATTCAGCTATTGGTGTTGAAGAAGGCACGGGTAGTCGCGGTTGAGTTTTTCAAAGGCGAGGTCAGTGAATTGTAGAGGGGTTCGTATTGATTGAAATTGGTTTGATGATGTGCTCGAAGAGGTTGAAATGGCGATTGAAGGTTGGAGGAGGAATTCGATCGCGAGTTGAGTTGAAGGAGGAGGGTTTCGATTGCGACATGAGTTCGGTGGTTGGATTGCAGCTGATTCGATTTGGGAATAAGTGATGGTGGCTCGGGGGTGGCTGCTGCTGTTTGCTCCGTTGATATTGGTTGCTGTCTTGAAACTGATATGATTGCAGAGTTTGGGGATTGCAGAATTGAAAACTTGTTCGGATGATGAATTTTAGTATGGGGGGTTTGCTGTTTGAAGAGAGCAGTGAAAGTTTTGTGCAGGTTGTAGGAAGTCGAACAGAGTTGTAAGAGGTAGTTTCTCTGATGATGTTAGTTTGCTGAAGTTTGGTCAGTGAGGTAGAGAGTTGTGGTAACAGTTCAATGGAACTGTGGTGGTTCTGTTGGCAAGGCTGTTCTTTTCTTTCTTTTGTTTTTTTTGTTGGTTCTGTTCTGGTGGGATGATGTTGTGGTAAAGGTGACAATTGTGAAGGTCGTGGTCGGTGGTTTGGAGGTTTGGGTCAATGATGATTATGTGAATGTGGAAGTTAGGGTGAACTGGTAGAGTATATGGAAGGTGAATCATTGTCGTGCAAGTGGGAACTAAAGTGAAGTGACAGTGTTATTGAAGTGTTTTGAAGTGGAAGGGTTGAACTGTCTTGGTATGTAGAAGACTAGTTTTGATGGGCAGAAGTGATTGGCAAAGAATGGTGGATGTTGTGGGAAAGTGTTGTAAGATGGTTTGTGTTGTTGTAGGCTGGGGTATATGTTGCTGCTAGTTTGTGGTGCACTGGTACACTGTTTGATTGATGGAGGATGGTTTTGCTATGGTTGAGGAAGTGTTGTTGGCTATGGGCAGAAGTGTTGAAGTAACAGAGGAAGATGGGAGATGGAAGCTGGGTGGTGGTCTGTGATTGAAACGGTGAGGCGACTTGGTGATTACGGTGCGGGTTCGAGGTGAATTTGCAGTACTGTGAATTTTTTTCTTCTTGGGATTGTTGGAGATGGTTAGTTGTCGGTTTGTGGAGCAGTTCGGAGTGTGTTGTGTGTTTGGGTTGGAGGAAGATGTGATTGAAATTACGGAGACATGCAGAGGTGATGAATTACTTTGGTAGTAATTGGATGTAGCAGTTGTAGATGGTGAAAGAAGTTTGTATGTGGAGATGTTCAGAGAGTTTTGATGGTCTGGGTGGTTTGTCTGTTGTTATCACTGCATAGGTTTGAATGAATACTGCTTGGACGGAGTTATGGTAAGGGGAATGAATGTGGAGTTACAGTGATCAATGTATGGTTTGTGAATGTCAGTAATCTTTGGATATAGGATTGCAACAATGTATTGCAGGAGGAACGGTAAGGAGGTGTTTGAGGCAGTAATGGTAGCAAGTGAGGCAACAACAAGTTGAATGTATTGAACTGTGGTGAACTTTGGGTTTTGGAGATGACCGGTGACTGGGTGGTAGAAGTGCTGATTGGTGGATGGTTTGTAGGCAAATGATGGAATGGTTTGGAGATTGTTGTAGGAGAGAGTGAGTGCAACAGAGGGGTGTGAGGGTTGCACAGTGTGCAGTGTGCACAGTTTTTGGACTTTATATATTTTTTATAAAGCATTGTAAATAAAGATGTAAAATGTAAATAAATAAAATATGCAAATGAAGTAGATTTGTTTTTGGTTTTGGAGTTGTGTATGCCCTTTTTTTATATATATGCAAAGCAAATGAACAACACACAACAAACAAAATGTAAACAACAAAATAAAACAACACACACAACATTTTTTTAAATGCAAACAAACACACAAAATAAAAACACAAATAAAATCACACAAAAATAATCCGAAGAATAGAAAATCAAAATCAAAACAACTCCTCGGCAACGGCGCCAAAAACTTGTTCGTCGACGAAAATTCTATCGGTTTAGAAAACCGTTGAACGAATTGAAATTAAAAATAACCGCAAGCGCACAGTGTACGAATGTAGTACGCGGCGAATACGGGTCGATCCGTAGGGAATTGATGATTTTAAAATTCTATTCAATCAAATTAACCAAAAGTTTGAAGAGAATGTTAAACTAGAAAAAAAAAGAAAAACAAGCAAAAGAAAATTGATAAAAATATGAGAGTGTTAAGACAATTTAGAGAAAATTTCCACCCTCTAGATCACATAAATCAACAAAATGAAGTTTTGATCTCTCTTTTCTTGTCGTTAGTGAATTAGTTGATGTGCTTCTCATAAGTATGATATATTTGTTCGATTAATTAGCTCAATATAAACCATCAAACTATAACACAACCACTAATACACTTTTAAATCTCATAAAATATGACAACAAAGTTGAAAGCAAAATCTATTTTAAGCATGACCTATTAACTATTAATTAGAAATATAAGCCATCAAATTTCAATTTCAACAATCAATTCTTTGCCATAATCATATGTAGATGAAGAGGCAATTAGTGTTTTGTTTGTTTAAGCATAGCCTATTTGTTATGAACAACATAGACTATCAAATTCAAAGCTAAAAAACATCATTAAACCACTTCAATCATTCTCATTAAACACAAAAAGAGAGCATAAACATCAAATTAAGTTGAAGCTACATGATTAGAGAGTTTCATTACCCCTAAATTGAAGGGGTTTAGCCTCTCATATTTGTTATCATATGAACAAATGTAGCTTGCAACATTAAAGAAAAAGAAAAAGAAAAAGAGAACAAAGCAAAGAAACTAAACTAATCTAATTACATGTTCACTTCCTTTTATGCAAGTAGTGTAGATCTCTCTTTTTTTTTAAAAAAAAAAAGAGAGATCTACACTACTTGCATAAAAGGAAGTGAACATGTAATTAAAAAGAAACAATAATTAACATTGCATAAAATGAAAAGAAAATTACATAAAATCAAAATGGCTAATTAGCCATGAAAAGAGAAAGAGAGCTTTCTTTTATTTTGAGCCTAAACTAATGAAGAGGAAGAGGCTAAGTCAAGAGATCAAGATTACATGAAACATATGGGTATTTACACATGTATGAAACCCTAATTCATATTTTTTGGTAATGCCCAAAATGCCCATGAGGTAGTGTGGCCACCAAGTAATCATTAGCATGTCATAATCCCCATATAATTGTACATGAAGCCATTAATTCGATAAGCATGTGCATTAGGCTCTAGTTTGTACATTAAAGGGTAGGTAGGTGGGGTCCTCCGTGATCTTCACTTTGAATTATTTCCATCTTCATTCCTTTATATTCATGTTGTGCATGCATGTGTCTTCATGAAACCACTCATATTTGAGATTAAAGTCCTATACATATATATATATATATAAATTTGCAATTAATTTTTCTCAAAGAAATATATGCACACAAATGACCAATTTGCCCCTATATAAAGGTGGATATGTGATAATTTGGAATTAATATGGATTTTGGTTAAAACATGTTAAAATACCTAATATTACCATTTATTTAATTTAAATAGATTAAATATGGTGGTAAAAATATGCACATTTACATGCACATCAAATATAAAAGTTAATCATAACTCAGACATGTGTTTAATAGCCAAAGAAAATGATCCCTGGATATGGCACAAACGATTCTGTCATAACAATTTCAAATATATAAATAAAATTTCTAAAAATAATCCCGTAAATAGATTACCAAAGATAAGTTTCAAAGTTAATAATATATGTGACTCGTGTCAATTAGGTAAACTAAATAAATCCTCCTTTAAATCTAAGAAAGTCCTTTCGACATTACAACCGCTTGAATTACTTCATATGGATTCATTTGGACCTACTCAAATTCAATCCATAAATCACAATAAATACGTATTTGTGATAGTTGATGATTTTTCTAGATATACGTGGACTGTCTTTATGAAAAATAAAAGTGAAACTTTGAAAATTTCAAAACATTTGTTAAACGAATTCAAAATTTAAAAGGTACTAGAATTAAAAATATTAGAAGTGATCACAGAGGTGAATTTGAAAACGACCAGTTTTATAACTATTATAAAGAATATTTCATAACATTTTATTTCCTAGAACTCCACAACAAAATGGAGTTGTTGAACGAAAGAATCGAACTCTACAAGAATGTGCAAGAACCTTACTAAATGAAAGCATATTACCAAAACATTTTTGGGCAGAAGCTGTTGCAACTACCTGTTATTTATTGAATCGTGTTTCTATTAGACCTCTCACCAAGAATACACCTTATGAACTTTTTAACGGTAGAAAACCAAACATATCTTATTTTAAATTTGACCAAAATGTTTTGTATTAAATACCAAAGATCAGCTTGGCAAATTTGATTCAAAATATGATGAAGGTATATTTCTTAGATATTCGGATCGAAGCAAAGCTTATCGAATTTTTAATAAACGAACTAATACTATTGAAGAGACACTTCATATATCTTTTGATGTGAACTCTAAACTTATTTCAAAAACAAATAATGATGATGATTTACTTAATAATAAAACGATTATAATAATAAACAATTCAAGAAAAGATGAAGATATTGTTTATAATTCTAAAGAAGATGAAAACATTTTTAATAATTTAGAAAATACAAATATTACTAATACAATAAGATCACCTCGAAGAATCTTACGAAATCATCCTACAGAAAATATAATTGGAGAAATAAATTCAAATATTCGAACTAGAAATCAACTAAATTTAATAGGTAATGTAGCTTTTCTTTCTATTGCAGAACCTGAAAATATTAAGGAAGCATCATCCGACGAAAATTGGATTATTTCTATGCAAAAAGAACTAAATCAGTTTGAACGAAATAAAGTTTGGAAAATAGTACCCAGACCGACTGATCATACTGTTATAGGAACTAAATTAGTGTAAAATATAAAGCATACGAATTAGGAAATATAATTAGAAACAAAGCGAGACTAGTAGCACAAGGATATAACCAAGAAGAAGGAATAGACTACGAAGAAACGTTTGCCCTAGTCGCATGACTAGAAGTAATACGATTGGCTTACGCATGTTTTAATAACTTTAAACTCTATCAGATGGATGTCAAAAGTGCATTTGTAAATGGTTATATTAAAGAAAATGTTTTTATTGAGCAACCTTCTTTATTTATTCATGAAAAATATCCAGATCATGTCTATAAACTTAAGAAAGCTTTGTATGGCTTAAAAAAAGCACCATGTGCTTTGTATGAATGCTTTAAAAGCTATTTAATTGAATCAGTATTCGAAACAGGAAAAGTAGATCAAATTTTATTTATAAAACATTCTAATAATGATATTTTGATAGTTCAAATATATGTAGATGACATTATGTTTGGTTCAACTAATAATAAAATATGTAAAGAATTTTCTGAAATAATGACTAGAGAATTTGAAATGTCCCATATGGGAGAATTGTTGAATTTTCTAAGTCTTCGAATAAAACAAGTGTCAAATGAAATATTTATAAAATGAAATATTTATAAATCAAGAAAAATACTGTAATAATCTTATCAAGCGTTTCGAAATGGAAAACACTTCTGCCAAACCAACACCCATGAGCACAAAAGCACATCCTGATAAAGATAAAAATGGTAAGAGTGTAGACCAAAACCTATATCGTAGTATGATAGGATCACTACTTTACCTAACAACGAGTAGACCAGATATAATGATGAGTGTATGTCTATGTGCACGTTTCAAGATGACCCAAAAGAATCACATTTACGAGCCGTAAAATGAATACTACGTTATCTTAGTAATACTACAAATTTTGGACTTTTCTATCCAAAAGAGTGCTCGTTCGAGTTAGTATCATACAGCAATGCCGATTTCAACGGCTACACTAGATGATCCGGATAAGCAACCCATTTTCACTTGGTCTTCCTCTTCCGATGATTAAGCAAGTAGTAACGACAATGGTGGAGGTGGAGGTAAAAGTGGTGGTCAAACATCACATGGTGATAGGGGTAAGCAAAGAATGGAATAAGGTGTTATTTTTCTTATGAAAACATTAGTCTTTGTTTCACAACATTATGGCTTGTATTAAGTAGCCACTCTTTTCGTATTATTTCAAGACTCTTGTTTATGGTATTTTAATGTATTAATGATCGGTTCCTTCATAATATCTATTAATGCTTCATACTTTGATATTCTTTATTCCTTTTTGTCGATGACAAAGGGGGAGAAATATTATTACTAACATTAAGAATGCAGGATATAGAGCGTCAAAGATCAAGGGGAGTAGGTATTTATATTATATATACAGTCGAAATCTATATTTATTTACAGAGTGTCATCAATCAAAAAGGGGGATAATGTTGAGACTTTGTTTTGATTCATAACACAAAGCTATCACTACGATATATAGATTTGATGACTGCTACGACAAAAAGAGAATATGTACTACATGGAGACAAGACATCAAAATCAGTGCATCAATTATAATATCTTGGTTTTGAGTCTTAGGTCTATTTTGTTAAATCTCTCCTCGATTAATGTATATATTAGCTTATATATAATCTTAATTATTTATATATATAAGCATAGAATATGTATATATATATATTATCAATGTTTTCTTTTAAATCATATAATATATATATATTAAAAACCTGTGAAAAACTGTGAAAATTGCACAGAAACAACCAGGTCAGTCGACTAACATGGAAGGTCAGTCGACTGATGTGTAAGTTTTTGTGGAACATGCACAGGTGCACAAACAAACAAATAAAAAGTTTGAATATCCAGTCGACTGACCCAGAGGTTCAGATGGTTGAATTTCTACAACAGCTATTTTTTGAAAAGGCACAAATATTTGTGAAGAGTTACGAACCTCTACGAAAAGATTTGGACGCAGCACTTCAATCGAACTCTTCATCAACAGTCGCTGCTTTTTAGCATCTCTAAATGCATACTCTAACTTGATTCCAGTCTACCAAATTTTCTTATCTTTCTTATCTAACTCTCTGGAATCTACTTGCAACTATACTTTCGAATATCCGCATTAAAGCAATATTATACCTTTCTATTCTTCATAAAATTCAAATATATAGACACACACACACACTCGAGGAGAAGATTATAGGAAGGGTGTACTAAAAGTGACAAATCCATGTTATTAGAACACACAAAGTCAAAACAATCTTTTGTATTTGTTGAAGTCCTGTTCTGTTGCTCAGTCGCTTGAAGTCATATTCGGCTGTTGAGGCGAAATCCTGTTCCACTGCTCAGGTGCTTGTTCAGCTGCTTAAGGGTTGTATAGACCTATTCCTCCGGGTTAGGTGAGGGTTATTGTTTTAGTGAAATTCTTGAAGGAGTCTCGGATTGGATGTAATACGGAGCTCCGAATCAGTAGAAAAATCATTGGTGTCATTTTTATTATACTGCTTTTATATTCCGCACTATTTACTATATAGCTACAATCACTACAATCTGTATTATCATATATCCATATTACACGATCCATAGCATACTTTCAGGTGCATGGATTTGAAATGGAACAGTACCATGGTGCACCACTCTCCGGCGATGGTAAATTGAGGACCAGCCACGGTGATCTCGTTTTACCGTAAAAATCCACGAAACGAAAAAACGAAGGGTAAAAAACTCCAGAGACCCGATTGAGGTACGGGTAGTCTTTTTTGGGTATGAAACTAACCATTTATGGCTTAAAGTAGTCAAAGACATAGAACTAACAAAGAGCTTCGTTTAGAATGGTTATGGCTCCTATAATTCAAAACGACCAACAGTTATGGTCGTCCGAAGAATCGATATTTATAGGGTGCAACATCTACGGTGCATGGTGCAACATCCGCCTGAAATGCCGAAACAGTGCCGTACGACTTTCAGAAATAGGTGCATGGATTTGAAATGGAACAGTACCATGGTGCACCACTCTCCAGCGATGGTAAATCGAAGACTAGCCACGGGGATCCTGTTTTAATGTAAAATGTATGTGATGAAAAAAAGAAAGGAAAAAACCTTCCAAGACCAGATTGAGGTTCGGATAGTCTTTTTTGGTATGAAACTATCCATTAACGTCTTAAAGCTATCAATGCCGTAGAACTCGCAAAGAGCTTCATTTTGACTGGTTATGGCTTATGTAACATTGAATGTGCCAATAGTTATGGCCGTCCGAAGAATCGATATCCATAGGGTGCAACATCTATGGTGCATGGTGCAACATTCGTCCAAAATGCCCAGACGGTCCCGTATGACTTTTAGAAATGGTTGCATGGATTTGAAATGGAACATTACCATGGTGCACCATTCTCCAGCGATAGTAAATCGTAGACCAGCCACGACGATCTCATTTTAATGTAAAAATGCACGTTACGAAAAAAAGAAGGGTAAAAAAACTTCCGAGACCCGATTGAGGTTCGGATATTCTTTTTTGGGTATAAAACTAAACATTTATGGCTTAAAAAATCTGTTAACTCCGCCTTAGTTTTAACTCAGCCGACCTAAGACTTAACAGGGGGCTACCGACTCAACAATAGATACCGACTTAACGATGAAGGGAGATTGCCGACCTAAGATTTGAAGTGGAGCCGACTTAAGACTAAGGTGGGTTGCCAATCTAATATGGATGCCGACCTAGAGCCTTGAATGGTTAATGACCTGATGCCTTAAAGGATAACGGCTTAGGAAGTCTACCGACCTAACTTGAAGACCGACCTAAAGCTTCAAAGGGAGACCGACCTAAGATATAGGAGAGGTACCGACTTAGGACTTTTTAGGGTTGCCAACTTAAGGCTTAAGAGTTATGCTGACCTAACGGCATAAGGCAAATGACGACTTAATTCTCCATCGTGATTGCCGACCTAATGCTTGACAAAGACACCGACCTAACTGCTTAAAACAGAGTGCCGATTCAAGAAAGCTACCGACCTAAGTTGCAGCCGACCTATGACCAATGTTAAGTCGATCACGACCTAAGCAATGGAAGGCAGGTTCAGTGCAGATACTTGGAGCAGTGGTCACTTAGCTCGTTCACGATCCAGGACTTACCAGTTGGACCATGGCGTGCAACTTACCATATTACTAAGTAGTGTTAACTCGGAGGCGACCTAGGACCTTAGACCGGTCACGACTGCGACTTAACCTAAGCGAAAGAATAAGCTAGTGAGAAGACCAAGTACGGATGAATCGGCCACGACTCAACCTGACTCGGCCACGACCTAGCTTGACTCGGGGACGACTCAGCTTGAGTCGGTCGCGACTCAGGACTTGTGCGTAGAATTCATGTCCAGGCTTGCCTATAAATACAGCCCTAACTCGAACTAGCAAGGGACTTTGGGGGGGCTTATTCTCTTCAAGCACCGATACTCTGCTGCATTCCAAACCAATTCAACACTTGAAGCTCTCGAGACACAAGGAACGCTACAAACAACTTCAAAAAGAGATTATAAACATCCAACATGGATTCGAAGACTCTGATCTCCATCGAAGTTTAAGCTACTTGTTCTAAGTCTCTTGTAATTCAAAGTATATTGTACTTGGAAAGATTTGTATCAACTTGTAACGAAATCATCAATAAAAGCACTTAAAGTGGACGTAGGCTATTCCCTTAAGCCGAACCACTATAAAATCGTTGTTGTTTACTGCTTTTTCTGTTGCTTTCTGCTTATAATCTGTTCCCGAGTCTTCGGGTGGTGCTTTCACAACTATAACACATACACTGGGGTGTTAGCGTTCAAATTTAAGCGTTAACAAAATCAAAGCCATAGAACTCACTGAGAGCTTCGTTTTGACTAGATATGGCTCCGCAACTCTAAACAAGCCAACATTTCTGGCCGTCCGATGAGTCTATATCCATCAAGTGCAACATATACAGTGCAAGGTGCATCATCCGTCTATAATGCCGAAACAGTGCCTTACGACTTTAAAAATGGGTGCATGGATTTCAAACGGAATAGTACTATGGTGCACCACTCTCTAGTGATGGTAAATCGAAGACTTGCCACAGCAGTCCAGTTTAACCGAAAAAATCCATATGATGAAAAAACGAATGGTAAAAAACTTCCATGACCTGATTGAGGTTCGGATAGTCTTTTTGTATGAAACAATCCATTGTCGGCTTAAAGTTGTCAAAGCCCTAGAAGTCATAGGGTGCTTTGTTTTGACTGCTTATGGCTCTCGTAATTCTAAACGAGCCAATAGTTATTGCCGTCCGATGAGTCGATATCCATCAAGTGCAACATCTACGGTGCAAGGGGTAACATCCGTTGAAAATGCCGAAAAAGTGTCGTACGACTTTTAGAAATGGGTGCATGGATTTGAAATAGAATAGTACCATGGTGCACCACTCTCCAGCGATGGTAAACCGAGGACCAGCCACGATGATCCCGTTTTGCCGTAAAAATCCACGTGATGAAAAAAAGAAGGGTAAAAAACTTCTGAAACGCGATTGAGGTTCGGATAGTCTATTTTTGGTACGAAACTAACCATTGATGGCTTAAATCAGTCAAAGCCGTAGAATTCATAGAGAGCTTTATTTTCATGGTTATGGCTCCGGTAACTCTAAACGAGCCAATAGTTATGGCTGTCGGATGAGTCGATATCCATCGAGTGCAACATTAACGTTGCAAGGCGCAACATCCGTCCAAAAAGCCAATATAGTGCCGTACGACTTTTCGAAATGGGTACATGGATTTGAAACTGAACAGTTCCATGGTGCACCACTCTCTAACTATGGTAAATCGAAGACCAGCCACGGTGATACCATTGTAACGTAAAAATGTACGTGACGAAAAAACAATTGGTAAAAAACTTCTAAAACTCGATTGAGGTCCATATAGTGTTTTATGGGTATGAAATTATCCATTGATAACTTAAAGCAATCAAAGCCGTAAAACTCACTGAGAGCTTCGTTTTGACTGGTTATGGTTCTCGTACTCTAAGTTTTCCAACAGGATGGTCGTCCGAAGAATCAATATCCACTGGTGCAACATCTACGGGGCAAGGTGGATAATCCATCCAAAACGCCGAAACAGTGTCGTACGACTTTTGGAAATGGGTGCATTTATTTGAAACAGAACAGTACCATGGTGCACCACTCTCCAGCGATGGTGAATCGAAGACCAACCATGGTTATAACGTTTTAACGTAAAAATGGGTGCATGGTAAATCGATCTTCGAAAGTTTTTTGCTCTTCGTTTTTTCGTCACGTGCATTTTTACCTTAAAACGGTATCACCGTGGCTGATCTTCATTTTACCATTGCTGGAGAGTGATGCAATATGGTGCTGTTCTGTTTCAAATCCACACACCCATTTCTAAAAGTCGTACGGCACCGTTTCAGCATTTTGGATGGATATTGCACCATGCACTGTAGATATTGCACCTTATGGATATTGATTCTTCGGGAGGCCATAACTTTTGGCTCATTTAGAGTTACGGAAGATATAACTAGTCAATACCAAGCTTTCTATTAGTTTTATGGCTTTGACTGCTTTATGCCGTCAATAGTTAGTTTCATATCGAAAAAAGACTTTCTGAACATCAATCGGGTCTAAGAAGTTTTTACTGTTCATTTTTTATCACATGGATTTTTCTGGTAAAACAGGATTGTCGTGGCTGGTCTTCGATTTACCGTCGCTGGAGAGTGGGAGACCAGGGAATTATTTTGTTTCAAATCCATGCACCCATTTCTAAAAGTCGTACGGCACTGTTTCGGCACTTTTGACGGGTGTTGCACCTTGAGCCTTAGATGTTGCACTTGATGGATATCGACTCATCGGACGGCCATAACTGTTGGATTGTTTAGAGTTAAGGGAGCCATAACCAATCAAAGTGAAGCTCTCTGTGTGTTCTATGGATTTGAAAGCTTTAAGCAGTCAATGGATAGTTTCATACCCAAAAAAGACTATCCGAACCTCAATCGGGTCTAGGAAGTTTTTTTCCCTTCGTTTTTTCGTCACGTGGATTTTTATATTAAAATTGGATCACCATGGCTGGTGTTCAATTTACCATTACCAGAAAGTGGTGCACCATGGTACTGTTCTATTTCAAATCCATGCACCCATTTCAAAAAGTCGTACGACACTGTTTTAGCATTTTGCATGGATGTTGCACCTTGCACCGTAGATATTGCACGATGTGGACATTGATTCTTCGGACAGCCATAACAGCTGGCTCGTTTAGATTTACGGGAGCCATAACCAGTAAAAACGAAGCTCTCTGTGAGTTCCACAGCTTTGATAGCTTTAAGCCATTGGTGTATAGATTCTTAGGCAAAAAAGACTATCCAATTCTCAATCGGGTATCAAAAGTTTTTACCCTTCGTTTTTTCGTCACGTGCATTTTTATGTTAAAACTTGATCACCATTGCTGGTCTTCGATTTAGTATCGCTGGAGAGTGGTGCACCATGGTACGGTTCCATTTCAAATCCACGCACCCATATCTAAATGTCATGCGGCACTATTTTAGCATTTTGAACAGATGTCCCACCATGCACCGTAAATGTTGCACCATGTGGACATCGATTCTTCGGACGACCATAACTATTGGCTTGTTTAGAATTACGGAAGACATATCCAGTCAATCTATCCATTCTATGGCTTTGACCACTTTAAACCATCAATAGTTAGTTTCAAACCCAAGAAAGACTATCCGAACCTCAATCGGGTCTCCGAAGTTTTTTACCCTTCAATTTTTTGTCACGTGGATTTTTCTAGTAAAACGGGATCATCGTGGCACGTCTTCGACTTACCATCACTAGAGAGTGGTGCACCCTAGTATTGTTCTGTTTCAAATCCATGCACACATTTCTAAAAGTCGTACGACACTATTTCAGCATTTTGGACGGATGTTGCGCCTTGCACCGTAGATGTTGCACTCGATGGATATTGACTCATCGGAAGACTGTTAGCCTATTTAGAGTCCTGGGAGCCATAACCGATCAAAACAAAGCTCTCTGTGAGTTCTACGGCTTTAATGGCTTTAAATCGTCAATGGATAGTTTCATGCCAAAAAAAGACTATCTGAATCTCAATCGGGTCTCAAAAGTTTTTTAACCTTCGTTTTTCTATCAATTGGATTTTTGTGTTAAAATTGGATCATGGTGGCTGTTCTTCGATTTACCATTACTGGAGAGTGGTTCACCAAGGTACTATTCCTTTTCAAATCCGTACTCCCATTTCTAAAAGTCATACGGCACTGTTTTGGCATTTTGGACGGATGTTGCAACTTGCACCGTAGATGTTGCGCCCTATGGATATCGATTCTTCGGACGACCATAACAATTGGCTCGTTTAGAGTTACGGGAGCCATAGCCAATCAAGACGAAGCTTTCTGTGATTTCTACGGTTTTGACAGCTTTAAGCCATCAATGGATAGTTTCATTTCCAAAAAAGACTCTTCGAACTTCAACCGGGTCTCGGAAGTGTTTTACCCATCGTTTTTTCGTCGCGTGCATTTTTATGTTAAAACGGGTTCACCATGGTTAGTCTTCGATTTTCCATCACAAGAGAGTGGTGCGCCATGGTACTGTTGCGTTTCAAATCCATGCATCCATTTCTAAAAGCCTACGATACAGTTTTGGCATTTTGGACGGATGTTTTACCATGCACCGTAGATAGTGCACCCTATAGATATTGATTCTTCGGAAAGCAATAATTGTTGGCTCGTCCAGGGTTACGGAAGTCATAACTAGTCAAAACGAAGCTCTCTGTCAGTTCTACGGCATTGACTGCTTTAAGCCGTCAATGGTTCGATTCATACCCAAAAAAGACTATCCGAACATCAATCGGGTCTCGGCGGTTTTTTACCGTTCATTTTTTGTCACGTGGATTTTTCTGGTAAAACGGGATCCTCGTGGCTGGTCTTCGATTTATCATCGCTGGACAGTGGTGCACAATGGTACTGTTCTGCTTCAAGACCATGCACTCATTTTTAAAAGTCGTAAGATACTATTTCGGCATTTTTGACGGATGTTGCACCTTGCGGCGTAGATGTTGCACTCGAAGGATATCGACGCATCGGACAGCCACAACTGTTGGCTCGTTTAGATTTACGGGAGCCATAAGCAGTCAAAACGAAGCTCCCTGTGAGTTCAACGGCTTTGACTGCTTTAAGCCTTCAATGGATAGTTTCATACTAAAAAAAGACTATCTGAAGCTTAATCGGGTCTCTGAAGTTTTTTACCCTTCATTTTTTCGTCACGTGGATTTTTATGTTAAAATGGATCACCATGGCTGGTCTTCGATTTACCATCACTGGAGAGTGGTGCACCATAGTACTGTTCCGTTTCAAATCCATGCACCGATTTCTAAAAGTCGTACGACACTGTTTTGGCATTATGGAAGGATGTTGCACCTTGCACCGTAGATGTTGCATCCTATGGATATCGATTCTTCGGACGGCCATTAAAACTGGCTCGTGTAGGGTTACGAGACCATAACTAGTCAAAACGAAGCGCTCTATTAGTTCTACGGCTTTGACAGCTTTAAGTAATCAACGGATAGTTTCATACCAAAAAAAGACTATCCGATCCTCAATCGGGTCTCGGAAGTTTTTCACCCTTCGTTTTTCGTCACGTGCATTTTTACGTTAAAACTTGATCACCATGGCTGTTCTTCGATTTACTATCGCTGGAGAGTGGTGCACTATGGGTTCCGCTTCAAATCCATGCACCCATATCTAAATGTCGTACGGCGCTGTTTTGGCATATTGGTTGGATATTCCACCATGCACCGTAGATGTTGCACCCTGTGGATATCAATTCTTTGGACGGCCATAACTGTTGGCTTGTTTAGAGTTACGGGAGACATTACGGGAGACATAACCAGTGAAAATGAAGCCTTCTGTCAATTCTACTGCTTTGACTGCTTTAAGCCATCAATAGTTAGTTTCTTCCCAAAAAAGACTATCCGAACCTTAATCGGTCTCCGAAGTTTTTTACCCTTCTATTTTTCCTCATGTGCATTTTATGCTAAAATGGGATCATCGTGGCAGGTCTCCGGTTTGCCCTCGCTGGAGAGTGGTGCACCATGGTTATGGCTTTTCTAAAATTCGTACGGCATTGTTTCAGCATTTTGAACGGATGTTGCACCTTGTGCCGTAGATGTTTCACTCGATGGCTTTCTACTCATCGGATGGCCATAACTGTTGGCTCATTATGGGTTACGGGAGCAATAACCGGTCAAAACGAAGCGCTCTTTGAGTTCAACGGATTTGACTGATTTGAGCTATTAATGGATAGTTTCATATTAAAAAAAGACTATCTGAACAACAATCGGGTCTCGGAAGTTTTTTACGTTCGTTATTTCATCACGTGGATTTTTACGTTAAAACTGGATCATCGTGGCTGGTCTTCAATTTACATTCACTGAAGAGTGGTGCACCATGGTACTATTCCGTTTCAAATACATTCCTCCATTTCTAAAATTCGTATGACACTGTTTCGGCATTTTGGACGGATGATGCACCTTGCATCGTAGATGTTGCACTCGATGGATATCGAATCATCAGGCAGCCATATCTATTGGCTCATTTAGAGTTACGGGAGCCGTAACTAGTCAATACAAAGATCTATGTGAGTTCTATGACTTTGACAGCTTTAAGCCATCGGTGGTTAGTTTTATACCCAAAGAAGACTATTTGAACCTTAATCGGATATCGAAAGTTTTTTACCATTTGTTTTTTTCTCACTGCACTTTTATGTTAAAATGAGATCACTGTGGCTAGTCTTCTATTTACCATCACTGGAGAGTGGTGCACCATGGTACTCTTCCGTTTCAAATCCTTGCACCCATTTCTAAAAGTCATACGACGTTGTTTCGGCATTTTGTATGGATGTTGCACCTTGCACCGTAGATATTGCACTCGATGGATATCAACTTATCAGACGCCATAACTGTTGGCCTGTTTAGATTTACGGGAGCCATAACCAGTCAAAACAAAGCTCTCTATGAGTTCTATGACTTTGACAACTTTAAGTCGTGAATGGTTAGTTTTATACCCAAAAAAGACTATCCGAACGTCAATTGGGTCTCCAAAGTTTTTTACCCTTCATTTTTTGATCACGTGCATTTTTACATTAAAACGAGATCACTGTGGCTGGTCTTCAATTTACCATCGCTGGGGAGTGGTGCACGATGGGACTGTTCCGTTTCAAATCCATGCACCCATTTCTAAAAGTCATACGACACTGTTTTGGCATTATGGACGGATGTTGCAGCTTGCACCGTAGATGTTGCACCCTGTGGATATCGATTTTCTTGACGGCCATAACTGTTGGCTTGTTTGGATTTATGGGAGCCATAACCAGTGAAAACGAAGATCTTTGTGAGTTCTACGGCTTTGATGGCTTTAAGCCGTCAGTGGATTTTTTCATACCCAAAAAAGTCATCCGAACTTCAATTGGGTCTCGGAAGTTTTATACCCTTCGTTTTTTCGTCACGTGCATTTTTACGTTAAAACGGGTTCGCTGTGATGGTCGTCAATTTACCATCATTGGAGAGTGGTGCACCATCGTACAGTTCTGTTTCAAATCCATGCACCCATTCTAAAAGTCGTATGGCACTGTTTCGGCATTTTGGACGGATGCTGCACCTTGCACAGTAGATATTGCACTCGTTGGATATCGACTCATCGGACGACCATAACTGTTTGCTTGTTTAGAGTTAAGGGAGGCATGACCAGTCAAAAAATAGCTCTCTGTGAGTTCTATGACATTGTCAGCTTTAAGCTGTCAATGGTTAGGTTCATACCCAAAAAAGACTATCCGAACCTCAATCGGGTCTCCGAAGTTTTTTACACTTCGTTTTTTTGTCACGTGCATTTTTACGTTTAATCGAGATCTTCATGGCTGGTCTTCGATTTACCATGCCAGGAGAGTGGTGTACCATGGTACCATTCCGTTTCAAATCCATGCACCCATTTCTAAAAGTCGTACAACACTGTTTTGGCATTTTGGACGGTGTTGCACCTTGCACCGTAGATGTTGCACCCTGTGGATATCGATTCTTCGGACGGCCATAACTACTAGCTCATTTAGACTTAGGGGAGCCATAACCAGTCAAAACGAAGCTCTTTGTGATTTTTATGGCATTGATAGCTTTAACCCGTCAATGGATAGATTAATACAAAAAAAAGACTATCCGAACCTCAGTCGGGTCTCGGAAGTCCTTTGCCCTCGTTTTTCGTCACGTGGATTTTTATGTTAAAACTGCATCACCGTGGCTGGTCTTCGATTTACCATCACTGTTCCGTTTCAAATTCATGCACCCATTTCTAAAAGTCATATGGAACAGTTTTGGCATTTTGGACGGATGTTGCACCTTGCACCGTAGATGTTGCACCCTGCGGATATCGATTCTTCGGACGACCATAACAACTCGCTCGTTTAGAGTTACGGAAGCCATAATCAGTCAAAACAAAGCTTTCTATGGTTCTATGGCTTTGACATATTTAATCCATCAATGGATAGTTTCTTACCCAAAAAAGACTATCCGATCCTCAATTGGGTCTTGGAATTACCCTTCGTTATATTGTCACCTGCATTTTTACGTTAAAACTTGATCACCGCGGCTGGTCTTCGATTTACTATTGTTGAAGAGTGGTGCACCGTGGTACGGTTTTGTTTCAAATCCATGCACCCATATCTAAAAGTCGTACGACACTGTTTCAGAATTTTGGACAGATGTTGCGCCATGCACCGTAGATGTTGCACTCTGTGGACATCGATTGTTCGAACGACCATAACTGTTGGCTCGGTTAGAGTTTCAGGAACCATAACCAGTCAAAACGAAGCACTCCGTCAGTTCTACAGCTATTACCGCTTTAAGCCGTCAACGTTTAGCTTCATACCCAAAAAAGACTATCCGAACCTCAATCGGGTCTTGGAAGTTTTTTACTCTTCGTTTTTTCATTACGTGGACTGTTATGGTAAATCGGGATCACCGTGGCTGGTCTTCATTTTACCAACGCTGGAGAGTGGTGCACCATGGTTATGGCTTTTCAAAAAGTCGTACGTCATTGTTTCGGCATTTTGGATGGATGTTGCACCTTGCATTGTAGATGTTGCACTCGATGGGTATCGACTCATCGGAAGACCATAACTGTTGGCCAATTTGGAGTTACGGGATCCGTAACCAGTCAAAAAGAAGCACTCTGTCAGTTCTAAAGATTTGGCTTCTTTAAGCTATCAATGGATCGTTCCATATTAAAAAAAGGCTTTCTGAACCACAATCCGGTCTTAGATGTTTTTTACCCTTTGTTTTTTCGTTTCGTGGATCATTACGTTAAAACTGGATCACCTTAGCTGGTCTTCTATTTACCATCACTGGAGAGTGGTGCACCATGGTACTATTCCGTATCCAATCCATGCCCGTATTTGAAAAAGTTGTACGACACTATTTTGGCATTTTGGACGGATGATGCACCTTGCACCATAGATGTTGCATTGGATGGATATCGACTCATCGGACTGCCATAACCGATCGTTCGTTCAGATTTATGGGAGACATAACCAGTCAAAACGAAGATCTCTGAGGGTTCTATAGCTTTGAAAGCTTTAAGCCGTCAATGGCTAGTTTTATACCCATAAAAGTCTATCCGAACCTCAATAGGGTCTTAGATGTTTTTTACCCTTCATTTTTTCGTCACATGCATTTTTACGTTAAAATGAGACCACTGTGGCTTGTCTTCCATTTACCGTCACTGGAGAGTTGTGCACCATGGTACTGTTCTGTTTCAAACCCTTGCACCCATTTCTAAAATTCGTACGGCACTGTTTCGGAATTTTGGACAGATGTTGAACCTGCACCATTGATATTGCACTCGATGGATATCGACTCATCGGACGACCATAATTCTTGGCTCGTTTAGAGTTACGGGAGCCATAACTAGTCAAAACAAAGATATCAATGAGTTCAACAACATTGACAGCTTTAAGCCGTCATTGGTTAGTTTTGTACCCAAAAAAGACTATCCAAACGTCTATCGGGTCTCGGTTGTTTTTATCCTTCGTTTTTTCGTCACGTTGATTTTTACGTTAAAAAGGGATCACCATGGCTGGTCATCGATTTACCTCGCTCGAGAGTGGTGCACTATAGTACTACTCCGTTTCAAATCCATGCACCCATTTCTAAAAGTCGTACGAAACTATTTTGGCATTTTGGACGGATGTGCACTTTGCACCGTATATATTGCACTCGATAAATGTCGACTCATCAGACAACCATAACTGTTCGCACGTTTAGAGTTATGGGAGTAATATACAATCAAAAAATCTCTCTATGAGTTCTACGACTTTGATGGCTTTCAGCCGTCAATGATTAGTTCATGTCCAAAAAAGACTATTCAAACCATAATCGGGTCTCGAAAATTTTTTACCCTTCATTTTTTCGTCACGTGGATTTTTACGTTAAAGCTGGATCACCGTGGCTGGCTTCAATTTACCATCACTGGAGAGTGGTGCACCATGGTACTATTCGATTTCAAATCCATGCATCCATTTCTAAAAGTCGTACGACACAGTTTTGGCATTTTGGACGGACGTTGCACCTTGCACCGTAGATGTTGCACCTTGTGAATATCGATTTTTCGGATGGCCCTAACTGTTGACTAGTTTAGATTTATGGAAGCCATAACCAGTCAGAATGAAGCTCTCTATGAGTTCTACGGCTTTGATAGCTTTAAGCTGTCAACGGATAGATTCAAACCAAAAAACCACTATCCGAACCACAATCGGGTCTCGGAAGTTTTTTACCCTTCTTTTTTTCGTCACGTGGATTTTTTTGTTAAAATTGGATCACCGTGGCTGGCCTTCGATTTACCATCACTGGAGAGTGGTGCACCATGGTACTGCTCCGCTTCAAATCCATGCACCCATTCTAAAAATCGTACGACACTGTTTTGGAATTTTGGATGGATGTTGCACCTTGCACCGTAGATGTTGCATCCTGTGGATATCGATTCTTCGGTCGATCATTACAGCTGGCCCATTTAGAGTTATAGGAGCCATAACCAGTCAAAAAGAAGCTCTCTTGAGTTTTATGGCTTTAATAGGTTTAAGCTGTTAGTGGAAAATTTCATACCCAAAAAAGACTTTCCGAACCTCAATCGGGTCTCGGAAGTTTTTTACCATTCATTTTTTCATCACGTGCATTTTTACGTTAAAACGAGATCACCGTGGCTGGTCTTCGATTTACCCTCGTTGGAGAGTGGTGCACCATGGTATTGTTCCATTTCAAATCCATGCACCCATTTCTAAATGTCATACCGCACTGTTTTGGCAATTTGGACTGATGTTGCACCATGCACCGTAGATGTTGCACCCTATGGATATTGGTTCTTCGGACGGCCATAATTGTTGGCTCATTTAGAGTTACGAGAGTCATAACCAGTCAAAGCGAAGCTCTCTATCTGTTCTATGAGTTTGACCGCTTTAGTTCGTCGATGATCAATTCATACCCAAAAGAGTCTATTCGAACCTTAATCGGGTCTCTGAAGTTTTTTACCCTTCATTTTTTCGTCACGTGCATTTTTACGTTAAAACGAGATCACCGTCGCTGGTCTTCGATTTACCGTTGCTGGAGAGTGGTGCATCATGGTACCGTTCCATTTCAGATTCATGCACCCATTTCTAAAAGTCATACCGCACTGTTTTGGCATTTTGGACTGATGTTGCACCATGCACCGTAGATGTTGCATTCGATGGATATCGACTCATCGGACGACCATAACTGTTGGCTCATTTAGAGTTACAGGAGCCATAAACAGTCAAAACAAAGCTCTATATGAGATCTACCTCTTTGATAGCTTTAAGCCATCAATGGACAGTTTCATACCAAAAAAAGACTAACCGAACCTCAATCGGGTCTCGAAAATTTTTTACCCTTCGTTTTTTCGTCACGAGGATTTTACGCTAAAACTGGATCACTGTAGCTGGTCTTCGATTTTCCATCACTAGAGAGTGGTACACCATAGTACTGTTACATTTCAAATCCATGCGTCCATTTCTAAAAGTCGTACGACACGGTTTTGGCATTTTGGATGGATGTTGCACGTTGCACCGTAGATGTTGCACCCTGCGGATATCGATTCTTCGAATGGCCATAATAGCTGACTAGTTTAGGGTTATTGGACCCATAACTAGTCCAAACGAAGCTCTTTGTAAGTTCTACGGCTTTAATAGCTTTAAGGCATCAATGGATAGTTTCATACCCATAAAAGACAATTTGTACCTCAATCGGGTCTCGGAATTTGTTTTTTCCTCACGTATATTTTTACGTTAAAATAGGATTACCACGGTTGGTATTTGATTTACCATCACTGGAGAGTGGAGCACCATGGTACTGTTCCATTCAAATCCATGCACCCATTTCTAAAAGTCATACGACACTGTTTCGGCATTTTGGACGGATGTTGCACCATGCACGTAGATGTTGCACCCTGTGGATATCGATTATTCGGACGGACATAACTATTGGATCGTTTAGAGCTACAGGAGCCATAACCAGTCAAAACAAAGCTCTCTATGTGTTCTATGGCTTTGACTGCTTTAAGCCATCAATGGATAGTTTCATACCCATAAAAGACTATCTGAACCTCAATCGGGCGTCGGGAGTTTTTTACCCTTCGTTTATTGTTACGTGCATTTTTTCGTTAAATAGGGATCACCGTGGCTAGTCTTCGATTTACCATTGCCGGAGAGTGGTGAACCAGGGTATTGTTTTGATTCAAATCCATGCATCAATTTCTAAAGTCGTACGATACTGTTTCGCCATTTTTGATGAATGTTGCACCTTGCACCGTAGATGTTGCACTCGATGGATATCGACTAATCAGAAGGCCATAACTGTTGGCTCATTTAGAGTTACGGGAGCCATAACAAGTCAAAACGAAGCTCATTGTGAGTTCTACGGCTTTGATTGCATTAAACCATCAATGGATAGTTTCATACCATATTTAGAAGTCGTACGGTACTGTTTTGGCATTTTGGACGGATGTTGCAGCTTGCACTGTAGATGTTGCACCCTATGGACACCGATTCTTCGAACGGCCAAAGCAGCTTGCTCGTTTGGAATTACGGGAGCCATAACCAATCAAAACAAAGCACTTTATGATTTCTACTACTTTGACAGCTTTAAGCCATCAATGGATAGTTTCTTACCCAAAAAGACTATTAATCCACAATCGGGTCTCGGAAGTTTTTTGCCCTTTGATTTTTCGTCACGTGAAGTTTTTACGTTAAAAATTGATCATCGTGGCTGGTCCTCGATTTACAATCGCTAGAGAGTGGTGCACCATGGCATGGTTCAGTTTCAAATCCGTGCACCAATATGTAAATGTCGTAGGCACTGTTTAAGCATTTTGGACGGATGTTCCACCATGCACCGTAGATGTTGCACCCTGTGCATATCGATTCTTCGGACGGCAATAATTGTTGGCTCGTTTAGAGTTATGGGAGAAAAACCAGTCAAAACGAAGCTATCTGTCAGTTCTATGGATTTGACTGCTTTAAGCCATCAATGGCTAGTTTCATACCCAAGAAAGACTGTCCAAACCTTAATCGGGTCTCCGAAGTTTTTTACGCTTCATTTTTTATCACGAGGATTTTTCTGGTAAAACGGGATCATCGTGGCTGGTCTTCGATTTACCATCACTGAAGAGTAGTGCACCATGGATATGTCTTTTCTAAAAATCATACGGCACTATTTTGGCATTTTGGACGGATGTTGCACCTTGCGCCGTAGATGTTGCACTCGATGGGTATCGACTCATCGTACGGCCATAACTGTTGGCTCATTTAGAGTTATGGGAGCCATAACCAGTCAAAAGGAAGATCTCTTTGAGTTCTTTGAATTTGACTACTTTAAGCCGACAAAGGACAGTTTCATACCCAAAATATAGTATACGAATCTCAATCGGGTCTCGGAAGTTTTTTACCCTTCGTTTTTTTACTCACGTGGATTTTTGCCTTAAAACTGGATCACCGTGGGTGGTATTCGATTTACCATCACTGGAGAGTGGTGCACCATGGTAGTATTCCATTTCGAATCACATGCCGCCTTTTCTAAAAGTCGTACGACACTATTTCGGCATTTTGGTCAGATGATGCACCTTGCATCGAAGATGTTGCACTCGATGGATATCCACTCATCGGACAACCATAACTGTAGGCTCGTTTAGAGTTACACGAGACATAACTAGTCAAAATAAAGACCTTTGTGAACTCTACGATGTTGATAGCTTCAAGCCGTCAATGGTCAGTTTTATACCCAAAAAAGTCTATCCGAACCTCAATTGGGTCTCCGAAGTTTTTTACCCTTCGTTTTTTCATCACGTGCATTTTTACGTTAAAATGAAATCACCATGGCTGGTCTTCAATTTACCATCACTGGAGGGTGGTGCACCAAGGTATTGTTCCGTTTAAAATTCGTGCATCCATTTCTAAAAGTCATACGGCACTGTTCCTGCATTTTGGATGGATGTTGCACCTTGCACAGTAGATATTGCACTCAATGGATATCGACTGATCGGACAGCCATAACTATTGGCTCATTTAGAGTCACGGGAGTCATAACTAGTCAAAACAAAGCTCTCTGTGATTTCTATGATTTTGAATGCTTTAAGCCGTCAATAGTTAGTTTTATACCCAAAAAAGACTATCCAAACCTCAATCGGGTCTTGGAAGTTTTTTACCCTTCGTTTTTTCATCACGTGCATTTTTACGTTTAAACGAGATCACCGTGGCTGGTCTTCAATTTAACATTGCTGGAGAGCAGTGCACCGTGGTACTGTTCTGTTTCAAATCCATGCACCCATTTCTAAAAGTCGTACAACACTGTTCTGGCATTTTGTACGTATGTTGCACCTTGCACCGTAGATGTTGCATCCTATGGATATCGATTCTTCGGACGGACATAACTGTTGTCACGTTTATATTTACAGGAGCCGTAACTAATCAAAACGAATCTCCTTGTGAGTTCTATGGCTTTGATGCCATTAAGCCATCAATAGAAAGTTTCATACCTGAAAAAGACTATATGAACCTCAATTGGGTCTCGGAAGTTTTTTACACTTCCTTTTTTCATCACGTGCATTTTTACGTTAAAACGGGATCACCGTGGCTGGTCTTCGATTTACCATTGCTGAAGAGTGGTGCACCAAGGTAATGTTCCATTTCAAATCCATGAACCCATTGATAAAAGTCATACGACACTGTTTCATCATTTTGGATGGATGTTACACCATGCACGTAGATATTGCACACGATGGATATCGACTCATCGGACGACCATAAATGTTGGCTCGTTTAGAGATACGGGAGCCATAACCAGTCAAAAGAAAGCTCTCTATGAGTTATATGGCTTTGACATCTTTAAGCCATCAACGATTAGTTTCATACCTAAAAAAGACTATCCGAACCTCAATCTAGTCTCGGACCCTTTGTTTTTTCGTCATGTGGATTTTTACACTAAAACTGGATCACCTTGGCTAGTCTTTGATTTACCTTCACTGCATAGTGGTGACCATGGTACTGTTAAGTTTCAAATCCATGCACCAATTTTAAAAGTCGTTCGACACTGTTTTGCATTTTGGACGGATGTTGCACCTTGCACCGTTGATGTTGCACCCTGTGGATATCAATTCTTCAGACGGCCATAACTGCTGGCCCGTTTAGATTTACGGGAGCCATTACCAGTCAAAACGAAGCTCTCTTTGATTTCAACGGCTTTGATTGCTTTAAGCCATCAACGTTTTGTTTCACACCAAAAAAAGACAAATCGAACTACTCAATCGGGTCTCGAAAGTTTTTTACACTTTGTTTTTTCAATATGTGGATTTTTATGTTAAACCTGGATCATATGGCTGGTCATCGATTTGCCATCACGGGAGAGTGGTGCACCATGGTGCTGTTCCATTTCAAATCCATGCATCCATTTACGAAAGTCGTACGGCACTGTTTTGGCATTTTGGACAGATGTTGCCCCTTGCACTGTGGATGTTGCACCCTGTAGATATCGATTCTTCGGACGACCATAATAGCTGGCTCATTTAGAGTTATGCGAGCCATAACCAGTCGAAACGAAGCTCTCTTTGAGTTCTACGGCTTTTATGGCTTTAAACCATCAATGGATAGTTTCATAGCCAAAAAATACTATCCGAATCTCAATCGGGGCTCGAAA
Organism: Allium cepa; assembly: GCA_030765085.1. Lineage (NCBI taxonomy): Eukaryota > Viridiplantae > Streptophyta > Magnoliopsida > Asparagales > Amaryllidaceae > Allium > Allium cepa. The sequence goes on from CM060943.1 coordinate 45,815,738, forward strand.
GTTTTTTACCCTTCGATTTTTCATCACGTGCATTTTTACATTAAAATGGGATCACCATGGCTGGTCTTCAATTTACTATCGCTGGAGAATGGCACACTATGGTACTGTTCCTTTTTAAATCCATGCACCCATTTCTAATAGTCATACGACACTGTTTCGGCATTTTGGATGGATGTTGCATAATGCACCGTAGATGTTGCACCCTGTGGATATCGATTCTTCAGATAGCCATAACTGTTGGTGTTTGTACCAAAAATGGGCACAACACTCTTCGAAAGTTTTCGAAGAGAAAAAAGTGAAGAATATAAATTTAAAATGAGGATTATCTTAAAAAAACACCAAAAACTGATAAATAAATGCTCAGACACAAGCGATTTGGAGTGGTTCGACGTATTGCCTACGTCCACTATGTAGTTTTATGACTTTATTGGTTTTTTCTTGATGAATACACTTTATTACAGCAAACAACAGTAGATTACAACTCTGAAATTCATGTACAACAGCAGTAGTAGAGTGCAAGCTCGAATCCAACAGAGTCTGGGCGCTTTAGAATCAAAAGATCCTTCTTTTGTAGGCCCTGCGGCTCTATTTATAGGTGTCAGATACTGATATCTCGCTCAAACTACAAGAGACTCCTTCTGGCACGTGAGTGGGCCCACGCGATCAACCTCGGAAAGTTTTGACTCGATCTGTGATCGATACAAATGTAATTCGTGTCGATCAAGATTTTGTCCAATGGAGTCAAAACTTTGTGTGAACCTTCTTTAGCATGTACGTAAGCTCCTGTGAAAATTTTATAGTAATTGGACTTGTGGATCTCGAGTTATGATCGATACAAGATGGAGTTTTTTGATAGGCCGTTCGTTTGACCCGATTACTTTGGATCCATTTATTTGAATCGATGATAGCACGTGCCCTCGCAATGACGTGGCGCGCACTCCTCGGATCGGTCCACCTTTCACTCTGAATTGACCGAGTCATCCTTGAACTTCGCCCCGTTCGTATCGATAGCCGTTGTCTTGTTCGAGTCGATCAACAACATGCTTTTCGTATCGATCTATAGTACGCCTTGTTTGAATCGATGGAGGCGGCTATGTTCGCATCGGCGAATGTAGCCCTTGTTCATATCGATCAAAGTCACTTTTACTTGATGGATACGAACAAGCAATATTGTGATAGATACAAACAGTGCTTACTCAATGGACACGAAGCAGTGATTGTTTGGTGGATACAAACTAAGGTTAACTAATGGATTCAAACATGGCCTTTCAATGCGAAGTAGGCGATAATCGATCGATACGAACTAAAGCCTGACGATGGATACGAAGCTGATCGATACGAACTGTGGCGTGACGATGGATACAAAGTTGAATGATACGAACTGTGGCGTGATGAAGGATACGAATCTGATCGATTCGAAATGTGGCTCACTGATGGATACGAAAATGAGGTTATTTCCTCCAACTTGCATCGATCATAACTTGAGCATACAAACTCGGATTGACTTGAGATATGGAATGCTGGCCTCTATGGGTTCGCTTGTCATGTCTTATCAATCGTAGCCTGATCCGAACTCGTAAAAAATCATCGATATCCATATTGAACCTGTTCGTACTCGATATCTGGGACGAGCGGTCCTTGGTTTTCAGTTTGTTCCTTGATATCTCGGCCTTGCCAAAAGATGGGATAACATTTTCCCTCCAAAGTACTTGTGGAAACATAATGTTCTTTGAATAGCTGCATCCTTCACTCTAAACAGTTATTGTCTTTTCGCTGAAGGTTGTAATACTTGACTGATTTCCTCAGTAATATGAACTGCTGACTATTAACTGTTGTACCCTGTATTGTTGTAGCTAATTGATGTATGATAGTGATTAGCTGTTTGTCGTCGTAATCGTTATCAGCTAAGCATTCAATTCCTGTGGATGTTGAAAATCGAATATTAGTCCAACATATATGTATATATGTTAACTGACCCTCGTTAATGTTGCATGTTTACGAGTCATTGTCAGTTTTCTAGCATCAAGTTCCATACCGATCATCTCCTGAACCGATGTGAAATTCGAGTTGCAACAACGCTTGATGGTTGTTTTTGGATGTTCCTACGCATTGATCCTCTCCTGAATCGATATAAAATGTTGAAAGATTGCCTTTGCATTGATATACTCTGCAATTATGGATACGAGATAAACTTTCGTATCGATGGGTATGAGATGATCATCATGCATCGATAGATAGAAGTCTCTGTGGATACAAAATGATCATTCATGTCGATGGTTGTGAGCTCCGATGGATACTGAATTTCCATTTCGTATCGATGGTTTTTAGCAGCTCCAATAGGCATATGTCGTGTCTTTCATATCGATGGATACAAGCTTTGGTGGACCCCATTTCGTATCAAGGAATTTGCGTTCTCATGGGTTTAGTGCTGATGGATACAAATAAAGCATCTCGTATCGATAAATATTGTCCTATGAAAGCTATGATTTGATGGATTCGAACAGTGTAGTTCGAACTGCTGCACCATGGGTGGAGTCGAAAATAACCAACATGAACCAATGGTTTTGAATCGATGGACCCTAGTGACAATTTCGCAGTGATGAATGCTCTGGCTTATGGATTTGAATAGCATGTTCGTATCACTCTTGTGAAACCGTTTCTACCGGTCATTTTTGATTGGGAGGCGAATCATTTTTCTTCCTTTCCTTGGGTCCATATAAATACCTTTGGACTTAGCCATTTTTCACTTTTTTACTTCCACTTTGCTTTTCACCTTCGTATCGCTCTGGAAGTCGGATAAAGGAAGAACACTGCTTGCTGTCGAATCGATCCAATTCTTCACTTCCTCTCGTTAACTATCAGATTTAGGTAATCTATTAAACGAATCCAACATTTAAGCGATGAGACTCGAATTTTTTCGCCATTCTGTTTGCTTTTCCGATTGACTCTGATGAAATCAAGGCAAGAGGCGGGCCAGAGAAAGATCGAGGATGGAGCATGGAAATGGAGTTGAGGCCATTGGGCAAAGAAGGAGTTGCGTAGGAACGGCCTGGCCTTCCTTTCGTGTCGATCTAGAGTAGGAGCGCTCGAATGGATCCAGATGGCTTGATTTCGCATCAGGGTTCGTATCGATCCTAGAAAGGCTAAATGGGACGATAAGGTTCGCATCGGTCGAAGTTGTTTGGATCTCGTATCCATCTGAAATGATCGATTCGAGGAACTGGCCTGTACGATCGATACGAAGCACTGGCTTTAACGATTGATACGAAGATTGGGGCGGTGATTGATACGTGGCCAAAGGTTTCATAGATGCGAGACTAATGGATCTGATCGATACGAAGCTGTATGCCCTGATCGATATGAAACTAAGGTTCTCTGGTCGATGCGAGATACAATCCCATTATCAATATGAAACATATCGGTTCGAACATCATCGATATGAAATGCATCGATTGGAACATCATCGATATGAAGCGTATCGATTCGAAGTAGATTAATACGATCGATGCAAAGTGATGGTGCCGAGTAGTAGATCAAAGTATGAATATTGATGGATACAAAATCTTGGATAATGAAATACTTGACTCCGACGAGCTTCAGCCTTGCATAATCGGACTTGATTGTAGAACTGAATTGTTGACTGCCTTTCAAAGCTCGTCAATGGAACTGTAACTTTAACAAAAAATATAACGAACTTTAACTTGGATCGACCACTAGCATCTGGATGGAATGGAGGTGACGGTCAGCGGTGACGGTCGCTTCAGTTGCATTTAGGAGTCTCGTCATTTGCATACTTTCTTTATCTCTATAGAATCTTTTCAAGTACTTCACAGCACTACACCGCACAACACATTCACATGCTTAACACTGGGGGATGCACGGGCTTACTATCGTCTAATGATGATTTCTCATAAGTTAGTTAGTTATGGAACTCTCAAGATCACAACAACAGGAAGCTCAGAGTTCAATTCTTCCAACAATCGAAATACCGGCCATGGAGGCCGAAATCATTGAACCAGCCCCGGATGAAGCACCTGGTGCATCTTTCATTGCAAATCCGATTGATTCTGTCCCGTCTAATGTCTCCGAAGACATGTTGGGATGGATATGTCTGGGGCATGGCCTGTCATTCGAAGACGTGTTACTTTCGGGTCCGAATGATAGACCGCACCTTCCACCTGACGAAAATACCGCATTCAACCATCATGTATGCGCAGTCGGGACATTTCCTCCGTTTAACCAGTACATTAGGGAGGTGTTATCTTTTCTGGGGATTGCTCCATCTCAGCTGCACCCGAATGGTTACGCTTTGTTGAATAGTTTGTTCATCGTATTCATGGAGTATATCTTTCGATCAATGCTCCTAACTAAGGTCAGATATCTATTCAACTTCAAGAGTCGAGGAGATAGCCCATCTTTCACGTTCTTGGAGGCAGTGAGAAACTGTCAGGTAGTCACGGCATCCTGGACCATGCTGAGTTACTTCAAGATGGAGTGGTTTTATGTGCGATGTCCCCCGGGGTTTGCCAGTCGATGGCTATTCCGACGTAAGTAATGCAATCTTCTCAAATAGCTGACAAGACAGTTATAATTGAAGCCAAACTTATCTCCTTTTCTTTACAGCAGTAATTCAGCGACCCGAAGGCGTTCATTATAGGGAGATAGTTCAGACTCTCCAAGAAATCTCGTGTGAAGCGAGACATATTGATTAGGTTCTTATGGACAGGAACCTGAGAATTCTCGAGCGATTGAGCGAAGACAAAGTACAAAGCTCGAGGGGACGCTTAGGACTAGCTCGAAGAAGCAGGTTAAGCACAAGATGCCCCGACTCGTCATAACTGAGGAGGCTGACTCGGAGAGAACACATTCCGATGATGAGCTCTTAGCTGGGCCTTCGGATGCAGCCTTGGATTCTGAATGAAAGATAAAAGGCAAGGCAGCTGCTTTTAAACGTCCCAAATCCAAGAGATGGAAATCTGTGGTCACGTCTTGGCCTGCTTCCGGAGTTAGAATTTCGAAGGCTTCTCCCCCAGGAATGGAAAATATCTTCGAAGGGCTTGCCGTTATCCCAATTCCAAACTATGTGTCCTTCCAATATGATGCCAGATTGGAAGAACTTCAACATGCTTTAGATTAAAGCGAGTCTCTTCCAACTAGCATGGTCGACTCTTCCGGTTGGTCTGGGGTGTTTGCACCAAAATTGGGCAACACCCTAAAATGTTTGCACCAAAATTGGGCAACACCCTTCGGAAGTTTTTGAAGAGATAATAAATGAAGAACTTGAATTGGAAATAAGGACTATCTAACAAAAACTCCAAGTCATAGAAAAGTAAATTGCACAGAAGACAAGAATTTAGAGTGGATCGGCGATGCGCCTACGTCCACTATGAAGTTTTATCACTTTATTGCTTAACACTTGAAGGTTACAAGTGTTTTTAAGCAAATTACAGCAGAAAACAGCAGAAAATAGACTTAAATTCGTAATCAGCAACACTGGAGAAGGTATGGAGCGCTTTTGGCAGCATTTGGGCATATTTTTTGTCTCCAAATTCTCCGACCCCCTTTTCTGAATGACCAGGGGCTCTATTTATAGGCGTGGAAGGCTAAAATCCGGCCTAAATCTCAGGGAGACTGCCTGGCACGTGAGGGGGGCCCATAAGCCCGCGTTCTCGTAATCCGTGCCCAGTTTGGGACCGATTCGAAGTGAACTTCGAATCGATCAAAAACGCATCCAATCGAGGCGAAATTTGGTGTGGACATGCTTCTACCTGTATGCAAGCTTCTGTGAAAATTTCATGGCATTTGGATCATGGGATTGAGAGATATGATCGATTTAAAGTTGCGTCTTCGTATACCCTGTTTGCTTCGACTCCAGCCTATGGATTCGTTCGAATCCATATGGTTCGAAACCATAGGTTCGAACCCATATGGTTCGAATCCATGGGTTCGAATCCATACGGTTCGAATCCATATGGTTCGAATCCATGCTTTTGCATGTGAAGGCGGCGACGTGGTGCTCACTGTGTGGATTGATTCGAAGCCGATGGATGCGAGGCCGATGGAGTTGAAGTTGATGGATTCGAAGTAGGCACTGGCTGATGGATTCGAGCATGGCAAGCGGCAAGCGGTGATGGATTCGAAGCAATGCATGGATTCGAGGGTAGGAAGGCCGGGTGGATTCGAGGTGAGTTTTCCCCTTGATGGATTCGAACGAAGGCATGCTCCTGATGGATTCGAAGTGAAAGCTTGCCTGATGGAATCGAAGCAAGTGCACTTCTCATGGGTTCGAGGCAACATGTGTCTTGGTTGATTCGAACGACGCTCCTGTTTATGGATTCGAACTAGATGGGTTCGAACTATATGGGTTCGAACTAGATAGGTGATGGATTCGAACCGAGCAAGGTCCATCTCCTTCAACTTGAATCCATCATAACTTGAGCATACGACCTCGGATTTACTTGAAATTTGAAACGCTGGTTCCTATGGCTTTTCTCATCATGTCTTGTCGATTCTGGCCCAATCCGGACTCGGGCAAAATTCATTGATATCCATAGCAAAGGGAAGTGCAACCAATCTCTGAGACGAACTGTCCTTTGTTTTCGACCAATCTTTTGGTATCACGGCTTTGCCAAAAAGCGGGATAACATTTTGCCCCCTAAAGTACGTCTTGTGGGAACATGACGTGCTTTGAATAGTTGCCATCTCTTTCTGAAAAATCATTGCTCTCTTTTTGTTGAGACTCGTACGCCGTATTGCTGTAACCTTGCCTTGATATGATTGATTGCTGTATAATTGCGCTTAGCCGTTGGCTGTTGTAGTCCTAACAGGATGAGTGTTTAATCCCTGTAAATGTTTAAAATCGAAGGTTAGTTCGATATATATGCATATATATTAGTTTGACCCTTGTTAACGTCGTGCGTCTACGAGTCGTGTCGGTTTTGTTCACTATTGAATTTCGTATCGACTCTCTCCCGAACCGATTTTGAAGGTTGAAGGAATTGAGTTTGTATCACGTGAGTGTAATATTTTGAACCGATGCGTTAGAGCACTAACGGATTCGAAATCTACGCTCGTATGGATGGAGTACGTTTGTGCTATGATGAGTTCGAAACCGACATTCGAACCGATGTGAAATGGTGGATACGAAATAGAAGTCCGTATCGATAGGTTATGGATGGATACGAAGTCGTCGTTCGTATTGATAGGGAAGGATGGGTATGAAGTATCAGATCGTATCGATAGGCAGTGGATGGAGTGGTGAACTTGTTGATGTGAACGAATATTTTAAGCTGGTGGAGTTCACAGTCTTTGATTGTCCTTGTTGCTTGCTTCGTATCGATGAACTTGTCGTTTATTTTCGAACCGATAGAAGCCTTTTGTGATGGATATGAAGTCGTCATTCGACTCGAGCGTGGGTTGTGACCGGTGGTGACTGGTCACATGGACCGGGAGGCGAAACGACCCGGCTCTTCTACGGCTTCATATAAATAGTGTGGACTTAGCCACTTTTTTCACTTTTACCTTTTACTGTTGCTTTTCACTTTGCACCCTCTGTGTCTTTGCATCGACTCGAAGCTTCCCAGTTTGTCACGTCTTCGAATCGATTCCATTTTTCTGCCTTTCAGAATTAAACATCGAAATCAGGTAATTCAATGGGTGATATCATGTTTAGAACGATGAAGCTCGAAGCCTTGATCCATCCTCTTTGCTTTTACCATCGGTTTCGGTGGATTGAAGATCTGGGTGGTGAGAGCGAGTTTGGGGATGGATGCGTTGCCATGGAGTCGAGGCCCTGTTTTGGGAGAAGAAAGAGCTGTGGAGCTTTCGAATCGAAGGGAAGCATGTGGTTTCGTATCGATTCGAATGTGAGGGCGGCGATCGATTCGAAGCCGGCGTTCACTGATCGATGCGAGAGGGTGTGCCTCTAATCGATACGAAACTCATTGTTTCGAACGGATCGGCATGAAACACATCGTTTCGAACGGATCGATACGAAAACCATCGTTTCGAACGCGATTGATACGAAGCGTATCGACTCGAAATTGATCGATTCGAAGCGTATCGGTTCGAACATGGTTGATGACGTTTCTTTGATTCGATACTAATGTGAACTGCAGCGACCGATTCCAAGTTGAAACTAAATGAACTTAGAGAATTTTGGCACACTCATAAAAATACTTGACTCCGACGAGCTTCTGCTTTGCATGACCGAACTTGACTGTAGAACTGCATATTGGACTACCCTTCGAAGCTCGCCGATGGAACTGTAACTTAACAAAATTGTATCGAACTTCAACTTGGCTCGATCGTTTGTAAGTGGATGGCACGGTTGTGACGGTCAGTGATGACGGTCATTTCCGGTTTGATCTTCAGAGTTTTGTCGTTCATGCGTTTTATTTTATTCCGTAGAATTTGCTCAAGTAATGCATCGCACAACACAACACATTCATGCACTTTACACCGGGGAATGCACGGGCTTTTTAGCATCTAATGATGATTTCTCGTGAGTTAGCTAGTTATGGAAACTTCAAGTTCGCAGCCGCAAGAAACTCAGAATCTAGTCCCTCCCGTGCTTGAAGTACCAGAGATTGAGAATGAAGTTATTGGTCCAACTCCGGATGAGTTACCTGACGAATCCTTCATTAATAACCCATCTGATTCTGTTCCGTCCCACATTTCGGAAGACATGCTAGGAAGAGTATGCTTAAGACATGGTTTATCGATGGATGACGTGTTACTGCCGGGGCCAAATGATAGACCGCACAACCCACCGGAGGGATATACCGCATTCAATCGCCACGCCTGCGCATCTGGGACACTCCCTCCGTTTAGCCAGTATATAAGAGAAGTATTGTCGTTTTTGAGAATCGTCCCATCTCAGCTGCATCCGAACGGATACGCGTCACTCAATAGCTTGTTCATTGCGTTTATGGAGTATCTCTATCGACCGCCACTCCCGACTGAAATCAAATACTTGTTTAATTTTAAGAGTCAGGCCGACAATCTCTTTCACATTCTTGGAAGCTGTGAGAAATTGCCAAGTGATCACGGGGGCTTGGACTAAATTGAGTTAATTCAGGACGGAATGGTTTTATGTCAGATGCCCCCCAGGGTTTGCTCGACGATGGCTATTTAGACGTGAGTATTGGTACCTTTCGAGTAGTTGATAAAACTGATGTTTTTTGAAGTTGAACTCAAATCTCTTTTTCTTTTCAGCCATAATTCAACGACCTGTAGGTGATCGTTTCAGAGAAATAGTTCGGGTTTTTCAAGAAATCCCAAGCGAAGAGAGGAACATCGAGACACTACTGACTGATAGAAATCTTAGGACTCTTGGAATGATTGAAAGAAGACAAAGCATAATGCTCGATGGTGTCTTAAGGATTGCCTCGAAAGAAAGGATCAAACGGAGAAGACCTAAAGTCGTCATAATAGAGGAGGCTGACTCTGAAAGAACCCATACCGATGAGGCGTCGATAACCGAGCCCACGGATGTAGTTCAGGATGTTACGGAACAGAGAAAAGGCAAGGCAACCGTTGCTAAGCCACCTAAAAAGGGAAGATGGAAATCGGTCGTCACGGCCCGATCTGCCCCCGGGGTTAGAATTTCGGAGATGTCTCCTCCGAGAACTGAAAACCTTTATGAAGGGCTTGCCGATATTCCAATTCCGGACGATGTGTCCTTGCAGCATGATGCCGGATTGGAAGCACTCTCAGAAGATTTAGTTTTGAGCGAATCTCTGCCTACTAGTGCAGTTGGCACATCTGGTTGGTCGGGGGTTACACCCACATTCACACTTCACGGCACTACACGATTTCTAAATGTAATACGTTCACCGTGAGGGATTACTAATTCTGCTCTATGTTTTTGCTTTGCAGATACTATGTCTGGTAGGAGCTCGATGCTTGGCAGTCTTCGTAAGAAACGCCAGTCTTCTTCATATTATGAGTCACACAGGAGAGAAGGAGATAGAGATTATGATTATGGGCGCTCGAGTCATGAGCGCAGAGATTACAAGCGGCGGTCTCGATCTTGCACGCCGCCTCCTAGAGCTCCTGCACCACCTCCGGTTCATGTTACGAGGCCTTTGGAAACTTCACGGCCCAAGCCGTCTTCCCAACCATCAAGGTCTGATACTTATCGCCGAACGGAGATCGCGGCCTCCCCCTCAACAGAGCAGGCAATGACAGAGCCTTCAGAGGAAGGAGCGATTAGGCTTGCTCAACTGAGGAAAGAATTTCCGGAAATTTGCTTTGACGGGTTTGTTTTTCCCCCGCATCTAAAAAGGATACCATTGACAGTTGCCCCTATGATGCATGATTACCTATCAGATGTATTCTTTCAGTATCAAGAATGGTCGAAGACTACTAAGAAAGCGTCAAAAGTGGCCTTTGATCGAGCGGCTACGATTGAAAAGTTGGAGAATGAGCTTGTTCAAAAGGACCGCATTATTCAGGCGCTCAGCAGTGAGGCCGAGTCCTCTCGAAAATTAGAGACTGAAGCTCTCAGCAAAGCGGATGAAGCTCAGGCAGCGATGGATAGAATGAAGCGTGAGCATTACGCTATGATGGAAGACATGGGCCACCGAAATACCATCGTGACTGCCGAGCGGGATGCGGCCTTGAGAGAGCTAAACGAACTCAAGGCCAAGGTTGGAGAGATTACGAAGGAGAGGGACATTGCTAACGTTTCCGCACAGGAAGCATGTGACCAAGCGGTGGAATTTTGGAGAGAAAGGGATGCGGCCTTGGAGAAGGTCCGCGAGACAGAAGCAGAAGTTGAAGAGAAGGTTCGTCAAGCAGAGATTAAGCTAGAAACAGAGATAGAAGAACTTCTCATTACTTATAACGCTAATGTGCTGAGGCACAGAAATTTGGCATGGCTTGATGATTATCCGACGCATCTATTCAATGCCTGGAATTTACTAGTTGAAGGAGAGAAAGCATCAAAGCCAGGCGAAGCTTTTGATGAGTTTGAGTTAGAGAACCGTATGCTGACTGATGATGAAAAGAAGGTTCTCCACGATTTCATGATCTCTTATGCTAGAGAGAGGCTGGGTACCCAACACTTGGAAGTTGGTGAGGGGTCCGGCGTTGTGCCTCCATCTACCATTTCAGAGAAGATTACTTCGTCCGGATCGGAGCCGACGCCGGCGGCTGAACCGCGACCGGTCCCAGGCTATGACCCTGAGCAGCCACACTTATCTCCCATAAGGGAGCATTCTTCTGAAGTTGTTCAGTCAGCTACAAGTCAAGTTGAGGAAGGTACTCTACAAATATCTACTATGTATCGGAACTAAAGTCCTAGTAATGAAGCGTGTTCTGACAACTTCTTTTCTTTCTTGTCAAGTGAGTAAAGTAACATCGACAGCGCCTCCTGCAGCCCAAGAACCACATCAAGAACAGGGGGCCATTATTACTGAAGCAATTGCCACGACTACAGCCGTGCCGACTGAGGTGACACAGGGGGGTTCCATTACTTTTGATGAACAAATGATGAATGAACTCTTGAGCCAGCACAGTGACCCCTTTATGGACATGTCATTCGTTCTTGGCACGTTCCCACCAGCTTCTATTGCATCGTCACAGTCCGCCGCTACCTATCGTGAGTCTCGTGCTGCTCGTGAGACTGAGATACTTGCTCAAATTGAAGCTGAGATGGAAGCAGCAGCACACGGCGGTAATACTGAGTGTGTCACGGCGGTAGTTGATCCCACTCCTCTTGTGGTGACATCTTCTGGGGGCACGCTAGTCGGAACCAGCACGCCCGTCCCTTTCCCGACGGTAGACCCGACTCCTACGATTCCTCGAGAAGAGAATGTTCCTTTAAGTTCAAGCTCGGAGGAATATATTGATATTATGCCCTCGTCAGAGGAAGATCTGCCGAGGGGTACAGGGTCGAAGCGAAAGACTGCAAGTAGTTCTAGTGATTCCGCGTTAAAGAGGAAGCCAAAGAAGAAGAAGTAGATGATTCCTTCTAGCGCATTTTTGGTAGCTACGAAGTCGCTTTTGTTTTTCATTCATAGGCTATGTATAGATGCAGGCTTGGCCACCTGCTAGTAGGAGTTTTTTGGAAGAACTTGTACATGGATTTTCACAAACAATCAGTTCAAATAAAATTCAATGTCTTATTTCTTTTGTGCTTAAGCATTTGTAGTGTTTGGCTTTCGATGCTGTGTACTTGTGGTGTTTTTACCGTCAAGTAGAGTTCGTTTTATTTTCCAAGTCCGGAAAACTTGATCACGTGTCGTGATTGATGAATGAGTTGAACTTTGGACATTGTTTTACTTCAGTTAGTGATTAACACTTGAGCATTCTGCCCCCAGTTTCGGGCGACAACATTTGTATTTCTGGTGGTTGATCGCTCTTGTTGCAAATCTTAAGCACACGTCCGCACTCTGGGGACTTAAGATAATTTTGAGATCGATAACCTGGTTTGTACTTCCAGGAATCTGAGAGTTATCGATGTCCGCAACATGGTTCGCACTCTGGGAACTTGGAATTGTTGCTTGTACTCTGACTCACGCTCTGGGAATCTTGAGTTAGCATGGATGTTTCGGTTCATGCTCCGGGAACCTGTAATTTGTGTTTATACTCCAATTCATGCTCTTAGAACTTGGAGCTCGCATTGATGGGTTGGTTCACACTCCGGGAACCTAGAATAGATACTTATACTCCAATTCACACTATGGGAAGTTGGAGTCAGCCGATAGATGGTCAGTCACACCTATTTGGTCTTTTAAGGAATTCATTCACACTTTGGGAACGATGGATTTGATGTTTAATCTCCAATTCACACTCTGGGAAGTTGGAGTCAGCCGATAGATGGTCAGTCACATCTATTTGGGCTTTTTAGGAATTCGTTCGCACTTTGGGAACGATGGATTCGATGTTTATACTCCAATTCGCACTCTGGGGAGTTGGAGTCCGTTCGCACTCCGGGAACGATTTGCTGAATGTTTATACTCCAATTCGCACTCTGCGAAGTTGGAGTCCGTTCGCACTCTGGGAACGATTTGCTGAATGTTTATACTCCAATTCGCACTCTGGGAAGTTGGAGTCCGTTCGCACTCTGGGAACGACTTGCTGAATGTTTATTCTCCAATTCGCACTCTGGGAAGTTGGAGTCCGTTCACACTCTGGGAAAGATTTGCTGAATGTTTATACTCCAATTCGCACTCTGGGAAGTTGGAGTCCGTTCGCACTCCGGGAACGATTTGCTGAATGTTTATACTCTCCAATTCGCACTCCGGGAAGTTGGAGTCCGTTCGCACTCTGGGAACGATTTGTTGGAGTTAGCTGTAGGACTATCGTGTGTTGGCCCAGTTCAGCCTTTGATGTGATGGCTTGCCCCCCAGCTGAAGGTTTCACTTAGTAAGTGATCAGTGGGATCTTGATTACTTTCCACTTATCTGCTATCAACGAAGGATGAAATTTAGTTCATGGACGGTTGAATCGCATCCATGTCTGTTTGATTCCCGCGTTCGCCAAGCCTGAGGAGTAAGATTACGGCTCTGGCAAGCTTTGAGTTCGAGCAGAGGAAAGGATGGCTGAGCTATATTCACTTTAGATGTGTACTTTAATAACTCCGAGTGTCCAATGTAGTATTGGGTGGATGGACGGCCATGTCACGTCCGTCTTTGGTGTGATTTTGACTTTATTGGGCATCAGAGGAAGCGTAAGTATTTTGGTGAGCTTCAGGTAGGAGATGGGGAGTGTATGGTTGGGACATGCAACTCCGATTCTTTCTCAATTCCGCTTAAATTGTATAGGCACATGAGTGGATGGACAGCCATGTCTCGTCCGTCTTTGGTACCAAAGTCCTGACCTTGTCGGTTTTTTTTGTCTTGATGCCCTGCCGTCGAGTCGAGTGCAAATGACAGCTGGCGAGTGGTTGACCCATGCTCGTCGTGATGATACCTCAATAATTTGATCATAGTCCACGGAGGTTGTTTTGCACCCATTCTTAGGTGCTCTGTTACGTGCATCATTTGCAAGTAGTTTCATTCAAGTCGATTATATTTGACAACATAAACGAAATAAAAGTAATTCAAAAGAGATCAGGTTAAATCTCGGTGATAAGTGAAGCGGCGTCTTATGCTTGCTATTGCATTTCGGTTCATTCCTTCACTGTTGGAAGCCTATCGTAAGTGATTCAGCGGTGACCAGCTATGTTTTGAGTTGGAGGAGTAGGCAATGCAAAGCGGTTGTCACGCTAGCCATCGCACCATACTTGTCAATTTAAGAGCTTTAAAAGTTGGTCAATTGGATGGAGTTGCAGTCCATGTCAGAAGCACGATACATTAATCAACTTTAGTTCTTGGGATGTTAGCTAGGTCCTCCGGCCTCGGGGAGCATGATTGAGTAGTATTTCAACACCCATTCCTCGATTGCAACTCAACGAGTGCTGCTGCAGTCTCCTATGTCCCGTCCAGTCATGGAACAATCAGAATGTTCGTTTCGCATCGATTGTCATGAAATTCCTTGGACTCCATTGCATTGGACTTCATATCGTACCGGTGAGCCTGGTGTCACTGGAGATGAACCGATGATTCGCAGTCCGTATCAATGGATGTTGGCTTTCGGAGGTGGTAATATGATGGGTTCGAACTACGTAGTCCGTATCCATCGGATTGATACAAACGTTGCAGGTGGGGATCGATACAAAACGCACATGGTTGGATCGGTGCGAAAGTGGCAAGTGGCGATCAATACGGAATGCATGAGATCGAATCGATTACGAAATGTGTGCGATCGAATTGATGCGCAGCAGCATAGGAGTATTGAAGTGAAAGTGTACGTGTTTATCGATACGGGATGCGCGTTGTAAGATCGATACGATGTTTTGTATGGGGGATCGATTCGAATAGCGATCGATACGAAAGGTGATCGACTCAAATATCACCATGCCCTCTGGATACGGAAGCTTGGACACGAAAGTGGCCATATCCTCTGGATTCCACAACATGGATACGGAAATGTTGGCGCGAAATGCAACATATTTTTCTGGGTCCGAAAATATGTATACGACAACCATCACATATTGATGGATACGAAAAAATGGATGCGAACTGACGAGCCTTGATGGATTCGAACAAGGTCTCCCAGGATGGATGCGAAGTAGTGCTCCTCGACGGATACGAAATAGCCAATAGGAGATCGAGTCGACACGAAATGCGTGCGCTCGAATCGATGCGCAGTGGTATGTGGGGATCGATAGGAAAAGTATGCCATTGGATCGATACGAAATGGGATGTGCACGGTCGATACGAAATGGTGCCTTGGGATCGATACGAAATGGGAGTCGCACGATCGATACGAGAATGTACGTGAGTATCGATGCGAAGTTATGATCGATTCGAATATCACCATACCCTCTGGACACGAGAAATGGCCATATCTCCTGGATTCCAAAACTTGGATACGAAAATTATCATACTTTTAGGGATACGAGGGTATGGGTACAAAAATGACCATACTTTTAGGGATACGAAAGTATGGATATGAAAATGACCATACGAAAGTATGGATACGAAATTCATCATATATTCGGGGTTCGAAAATAGGGCTATGAAATTTGAGATTTTTTCTGGATTCAGAGGCACGGGCACTAAATTCATCATAAAATATGGGTACAAAATTCACGATGAAGGTAGTTCCTCTTAGATTTAGAGCAATCTGAATAGAATAGAGGGAACCAAATGAACCTTAGATCGGGATCTGCTCCTTAGATTTATGCAATCCGGTATCGGTGACAGATCCAACGAGCAGGAGAAAACCTGAGTTCAATTCTCAATGGAAGCACCAAAATGTTTGCACCAAAATTGGGCAACACCCTAAAATGTTTGCACCAAAATTGGGCAACACCCTTCGAAAGTTTTTGAAGAGATAATAAATGAAGAACTTGAATTGGAAATAAGGACTATCTAACAAAAACTCCAAGTCACAGAAAAGTAAATTGCACAGAAGACAAGAATTTAGAGTGGTTCGGCGATGCGCCTACGTCCACTATGAAGTTTTATCACTTTATTGCTTAATACTTGAAGGTTACAAGTGTTTTTAAGCAAATTACAGCAGAAAACAGGAGAAAATAGACTTAAATTCGAAATCAGCAACACTGGAGAAGGTATGGAGCGCTTTTGGCAGCATTTGGGCATATTTTTTCTCTCCAAATTCTCCGACCCCCTTTTCTGAATGACCAAGTGCTCTATTTACAGGCGTGGAAGGCCAAAATCCCGCCTAAAACTCAGGGAGGCTGCCTGGCACGTGAGGGGGGCCCATAAGCCCGCGTTCTCGGAATCCGTGCCCAGTTTGGGACCGATTCGAAGTGAACTTCTAATCGATCAAAAACGCATCCAATCGAGGCGTAATTTGGTGTGGACATGCTTCAACATGTATGCAAGCTTCTGTGAAAATTTCATGGCATTTGGATCATGGGATTGAGAGATATGATCGATTTAAGGTTGCGTCTTCGTATACCCTGTTTGCTTCGACTCCACCTTATGTATTCGTTCGAATCCATATGGTTCGAATCCATATGGTTCGAACCCATACGGTTTGAATCCATGGGTTCGAATCCATACGGTTCGAATCCATATGGTTCGAATCCATACTTTTGCATGCGAAGGCGGCGACGTGGTGCTCACTGTGTGGATGGATTCGAAGCCGATGGATGCGAGGCCGATGGAGTTGAAGTTGATGGATTCGAAGTAGGCACTGGCTGATGGATTCGAGCATGGCAAGCGGCAAGCAGTGATGGATTCGAAGCAATGCATGGATTCGAGGGTAGGAAGGCCGGGTGGATTCGAGGCGAGTTTTCCCCTTGATGGATTCGAACGAAGGCATGCTCCTAATGGATTCGAAGTGAAAGCTTGCCTTATGGAGGCGAAGCAAGTGCACTTCTCATGGGTTCAAGGCAACATGTGTCTTGGTGGATTCGAACGACGCTCTTGTTTATGGATTCGAAATAGATGGGTTCGAACTATATGGGTTCGAACAAGATAGGTGATGGATTCGAAACGAGCAAGGTCCATCTCCTTCAACTTGAATCCATCATAACTTGAGCACATGACCTTGGATTTACTTGAAATTTGAAACGCTGGTTCCTATGGCTTTGCTCATCATGTCTTGTCGATTCTGGCTCAATCCGGACTCAGGCAAAATTCATTGATATCCATAGCAAAGGGAAGTGCAACCAATCTCTAAGACGAACTGTCCTTTGTTTTCGACCAATCTTTTGGTATCACGGCTTTGCCAAAAAGCGGGATAACATGAGGGTTGCATATACATATACATTTCACGACACCACACAATTCCTGACCGTAAGCTGTCCACTATTGGAAGATTACTAACCCTATTCTTGTTTTACTTCGCAGATACAATGTCTGGTCGTTGCTCTATGCCTGGTAGTCTATGAAACACTTGCCGATCTTGGTCATACTACGAGTCGCGTAGAAGAGAAGGAGATAGGGATCACGACCAGGGGTACTCCAGTCAGGAGTGGTATGAAAAAGACAGGGGATACACACGTCGATCTCGATCTCGCTTGCCCCCACCTAGAAATCCTGCACAACCTCTAGTCCATGTTTCACGGCCTCCTGAAACTTCAGGCATAAGCCGTCTTCTCATGCTCCAAGATCTGATTCTCATCGCAGAACTGAAATAGTGGCCCCCATAACTACGGAGCAGGTCCTTACAGAGCCTTCGGGGGAAGGAGCAATCAAGCTTGCTCAATTGAAAAAGCATTTCCCCGATATTTGCTTTGATGGATATATCTTCCACCCGCACTTGAAATGAATTCCGGCGGAAGCTGAGAACACAGTGCATGATTATGTTGCAAATATCTTCTTCCAGTACAAGGAGTGGTCGAAAGCTGCAAGAAAAGTATCGAATGTGGCTTTCGATCGGGCTGCCACGATTGAAAAATTAGAAAAGGAGCTCTCACGGAAAGACCGGATTATTCAGGTACTCAATACTGAAGCTGTGTTTTCTCGAAAATCAGAAATGGAAGCTATCAAAAAGGCCAATGACGCTCACTCGACCATGAGTAGGATGAGACAAGAGCATTATGCCATGATAGAGGACATGGGCCACAGGAACACCACCATCACATCCGAGCGGGACGCAGCCCTCAAAGAGCTCAACGAGCTTAAGTCCAATTTTTTTGAAATTATTAAAAAGAAGAACGCTGTCAATATCTCCGCACAAGAAGCATGTGATCAGGAGTTGTGCTTCAGGGTGAGAGAGATGCGGCTGTGGCTAAAGTCCGCTTGGTAAAGGCTAAGGTTGAAGAGAAAGTTCGGCTGGCGGAGTCCAGCTTGGAGGCTAATATAGAAGAACTTCTCGTCACTTACAATGCCAACGTGTTGAGACATAGAAACCTGGCTTGGCTCGATAATTACTCAATATATCTCTATAATGCTTGGAACCTGTTGGTCGAAGAGGAGAAGGCGGTGCACCTGGATGAGCATTTGACGAATTTGAGTTGGAGAACCGTATAATGAACGAGGTTGAAAAGAAGGTTCTCCACGACTCAATGATCTCGCACGCAAGAGAGAATCTTGGCACCCAGCACCAGGAGATTGGGGAAGGTTCAGGCGTTGAGCATCATGTTACAAGTTCAGAGATTACCGCTTCATCTCGATTTGAGCCTATTATAGTGGTTGAGCCCCATCCTATCCTGGCTTATGATCCGAAATAGCCACATCTATCCCCTATAAAGGAGCACACCTCCGAAGTGGCTCAGCAAACCGTGAGATGAACTAAGGAAGGTACTCTGAACATATCTCAAGGGTGTTTGAAACAAGGATTTTGCCTTGAAGTGTGTGCTAACAACTTCATTTCTTCCTTGTCCAGTGACAGGAGATATTTCGACCGTGCCTCCCACAATCCAAGAATCACATCAAACGCATGAGGCCAATATTACCGAGGCGACTACTACGTCAATAACCGCACCAATTGAAGGTACGCAAGGGACCTCGCTTTCTTTCAACGAGTAAATGATGAACGAGCTTTTAGGTTGACACAGCGACCCCTTCGCGGACTTGCCATTTGTTATTAGTGGACTCACGCCCACCTGTGTTGCTTCAATATAGACCTCTACTGCCCCCAACGAAGCCCGATCTATTCATGAAGAAGAAATATTAGCTGAAATCAATGTTGAACTGGAGGCAGTGGCACATGGCGGTAGCCTTAAGGGTGGAATGGCGGCTCCCTGTCCAGTTTCGATTAGAATGATATCACCTGGCGGTACACTTGTTGATACCAACGTGTCCATCCCGTCCTCGGTTGTAGATCCGACTCCTCCTGCAGGGAGCACTCCTCAAGATTCAAGCTCGGAGGAGGATGTCAACATCATGCCTCCGTCTGGAGACAGCCCGCCAAAAGGAAAGAGCTCGAAACGAAAGATCATCAGGGCTCCAGCGAGCTTACGTCGAAGAAAAAGCCAAGGAAGAAGAAAGAGTGAATAGACCTCTTCAGCACACTTTTTGGTAGATAGGAAGTTTATTTTTCATTTTTTTCTTCGTAGGCCATGCATAGATGCGGGTTCGGCCACTGCAAATAGGAATTTTGGAAGAGTTTGTATATGACTCTTCACTTACAATTAGTTGAAATGAATTTTGCTTTCTTGTTTCAACTGTTATTCCTATCTCTTATGCTTAAGTGTTGCAGCGTTTGAATCTTAGTTCAGTACACCCGTGGAGTTTCAACTCTTGAGCTGAGTTTGTTTTATTTGCCAAGTCTGATAAAGAAACTTGGCTTGGCTCGATAATTATCCAACACATCTCTATAATGCTTAGAATCTGTTGGTCGAAGAGGAGAAGACGGTGCCTCTAGGTGGAGCATTTGATGAGTTCGAACTGGAGAACCGTATATTGAATGAGGATGAAAAGAAAGTTCTCTACGACTCGATGATCTCACACGCAAAAGAGAAGCTCGGCACCCAACACCAGGAGAATGGGGAAGGCTCAGGCATCGAGCATCATGTTACAAGTTCTAAGATTATCGCTTCATCTCAATCTGAGCCTATTTCGGTGGTTGAGCCCTAACCTGTCCCGGCTTATGACCCAGAACAGCCACATTGATCCCCTATAAAGGAGCATACCTCCGAAGCTGCTCAGCTAACCGTGAGCCAAACTAAAAAAGGTACTCTGAAAAAATATCGTGTTTGTTTGAAATGAAGGATTTGTTTTTGAATTATGTGCGAACAACTTCTCTTCTTCCTTGTTCAGCGACATGAGCTATATCGACAGCGCCTCCTGCAATCCAAGAATCACATCAAGTGCAGGAGGCCATTATTACCGAGGCGACTACTACGTCAACAACCGCACCAATCGAAGGCACTCAAGGGAGCTCGCTTTCTTTCGATGAGCAGATGACGAATGAGCTTTTAGGCCGACATAGCGACCCCTTTGCAGACTTTCCATTTGTTATTAATGGACTCGCACCCGCCTCTGGTGCTTCAACACAGACCTCTGCTGCCACCAACGCAGCCTGATCTATATAAGAAGAAGAAATACTCGCTAAAATCCATGCTAAGTTGGAGGCAGCGGCACATGACGGTAGTCTTGAGGGTGGAATGGCGGCGTCCAGTCCAGCTCCACTTAGAATGATATCACCTAGGGGTGCACTAGTTGATAACAGCGTGTCCATTCCACTACCGATTGTAGATTTGACTCCTTTGACCCGTCCTGCAGGGATCCTCTAGATTCAAGTTCGAAGGAGGATGTCGACATCATGCCTCCGTCTGGAGACAGCTCGCCAAAAGGCAAGAGCTCGAAACGAAAGATCATCAACGGCTCTAGTGGGCTTACGTCGAAGAAGAAACCGAGGAAGAAGAAAGAGTGAATAGATCTCTACGGCGTACTTTTTGGTAGCTAGGAACTTGTTTTTCTTTCATAGGCCATGTATAGATGCGGGTTCGGCCCCTGCTAGTAGGATTTTTTTGGAAGAACTTGTATATGAATCATCACTTTCAATTAGTTGAAATGAAATTTTGCTTTCTTGTTTCAACTTTTATTCCTGTCTTTTATGCTTAAGCGTTGCAGCGTTTGATTCTCAGTTCAGTGCACTTGCGAAGTTTCAACTTTTGAGCTGAGTTTGTTTCATTCACCAAGTCTGAAAATCGCGAACACAGATCATAATTGGAGATTGGGTTGGACTTTTGACGTTGCACTGCTTTGAGCAATGATTAGCACTTAAGCTATGACCCTAGTTCCGGGGACAAGTTGTACAGATCGGCTAGCGACCACAAATTGTCTCTATTCCTTTAGCATTATTGGACCAACGCTCAAATAAATGAGAGTCGAGCTGTCGAATCATGCTCGCTTATTCATAAATAGTCACATACACACTCTAGGGATTTGTATTTATATTTCGACGATCAGTCACACCAATTGAAGTTTTCAAGCACATGTCCACACTCTGGGGACTTAGGTCAGTTAATGAGTGGTCGTTCGAACTCAAGTTACATTTATACTCTGACCACACTCTGGGGACTCAGAGTTATTTGCGATCGATAATCTGGTTCGCACTCTGGGAACTCGGAGACTATTGATGTTTGTAATCCAGTATGCACTCCGGGAACTTGGACTTTGCGTTTATACTCCAATTCACACTCTGGAAATTCGGAGTTAGTGTTTTATACTCCGGTTTTCACTCTAGGAACCTAGAGTTGATGTTTATACTCCAATTCATGCTCTAGGAATTTGGAGTTGGCCGACAGATGGTCAGTCACATCTGTTTAGGCTTTTTAGGAGTTCGTTCGCACTCTGGGAATGAGGGATTTATTGGGATCGTGGATGGTCGGTTCACATCCACCCCAAGTTAACAGGTGAGGTCGTTAGATGGACGGATCCATCCCCCTCGAACTTGGTAAGGAGACAGTTGGAGTCATTAGGCGGACGGGTCCACCCTCTCCAGAACCGTATTTATGAGTTTTATGCTCCAAATTGCACTCTTGGAGTTTGGATTTGGTTAAAGGATTGTCGTGTATCAATCCTTTTTGGTTTTTGGTGTAGTGACTTTCCCCTGAGCTCGGGTTTCACTTAGTGAGTGACTGGTCGTATCATAGCCACTCCCTATTTGAATAAATTCCATCACATGATGAAACTTAGCTCTCCGTGCATTGTGATGGTGTACGTCATATTCAATAAATCACAGCTCTGCCTCGAAGAGATAGCATATTATTGCTAAAATGAGAAAATACAGCAAAGTCGGTTTCCTTAATACAAATTCAAATTTCGAAATGCGGAAACAAATTGTAAATGGAAAAATAGAATGAATTAAATAAAGCCTGTCATGTGTAGTAGCGACGGAGACTCTCGCTGTTCCAGGCTCTTGGTAAAGTAAGACCGCCAATAGTCGATAACTTGAACGTGCCATCTCCGAGCTTTTGTGTAATCACATAAAGTCCTTCCCAATTTGGCTTCATATGTGAAGGAACCAGATAGATTCTTTTGAGAACAAGATCGCCGAGTTCGAAGGCTCGTGGCCGAACCTTGGCATTGTACAATCCCGCGACTCGACTTCGATACGCGGCTGCCCTCAAATCGGCCAACTCACACTTCTCATCCAATAAATCCAAGGATTCAGCAAGTAATATGGCATTTATCTTCGGATCATAGTAAGTCACATGATGAGAAGGTACTTCCATCCCGACTGGAATAACGGCTTCAGTTATAAGATAGAGAAAATGGAGTGTGTTCGGTCGCAGACTTATGGGTCGTTCGGTATGCCCATAAAGCCATAGGAAGTTCATCAACCCACTTACTCCCGGCCTTTTCCAGTCACTTCTTCAGAATAGATTTGACAACCTTATTAACAGCTTCAACTTGGCCATTCACTTGAGGGTGCGCAACTGCAGAGAATTTCATGTGGATATGAAAGCGTTGACAGAAATTCTTGAATTCAACACGATCGAACTGGGCTCTGTTATCAGTGATAATTGTATGCTGGAGACTAAATCGGCAAATAATATTGCGAACTACGAAGTTGATCACTTTCTTCGTCGTGATTGTTGCAAGAGGTTCTGCTTCAGCCCATTTGGTAAAATAATCAACTGCGACGGTGGCGTACTTCGCTCCGTCTTTGGCCAGGGGTAGAGTGCCAATAATATCAATGCCCCTTACTACAAACGGCCATGGACTGACCATTTGGGTTACCTCAGTAGGTGGGGCTCTAGGAATTCGAGCATATTTCTAGCATTTATCGCATTTCCAGGCATAGTCTGCTGCATCAAGGTTTACAGTGGGCCGGTAATACCCGTATCGGAGTACTTTCTTAGCGAGAGCTTGCCCCCTGGTGTGATCGCCACATTCTTATTCGTGTACATCATGTAACACTCGTTTTATTTCATCATGTGCGATACATCAAAGGAGAGGAACAAAATATACTCTTCTATACATGACTCCATTCTGAATGGTGAACCACGAGGCTTTTCGAGGAATCTTTCTTCTCTCACTCTTGCGCTCAGGCAGTGTTCCATGCTCGATGTAATTTTGGTATGGAGTCATCCATGGTTCCCTACCGAGAGTGGTTTCACATATGAAGTCGGTCTCCATCTCATCAATACTTGGAGAAGATAACATCTCCATAGGAACAAGTTCAATTTGCTGTGCTTTGTCCATACTCGCTAACTTCGCCAATGAATCAGCCTATTGATTGTGCTCAAGGGGTATGTAGAAGATGGCATAATAATCAAACTGATCAAGTACTTCCTGGACTCGAGCTAGATAAGCAGCCAGTCTTCGATCCTTGGCCTGATATTCACCCCGAACTTGGCATACGACTAATTGGGAATCACAATAAACTTCCACAACAATAATTCTCACATCACGCACGAGTTTCAATCCAGCAAGTAAAGCTTCATATTCAACTTCATTATTGGTCGCACGAAACTCAAATTTCAAAGCATAGCATATGGATCGGCCCTCGAGGGTTTCAAGCATTACTCTAGCACCCGAGCACCGATCGTTGGATGCACCATCGGTATACAGCTTCCAGATGTATTCGAGAGATTTACTGGTTTCAGGTAAGTCCTCTGGAATGATAAATTCTGCTATGAAATCTGCTAGGACTTGTTCTTAAATGGCTCTCCTTGGAGTATAATTAATGTCAAACTGACTCAGTTCAATGTTCCACTTGAGTAACCTACCAGACGTCTCAGGCGGCATAAGTACCTATCGTAACGGCTGATCGGTGTACAGAGTGATAGGATGAGCTTGGAAATATGAACGGAGCTTCCTTGAGGCAAAGACTAGGCAATAATGCAATTTCTCTAGTTTTGGATAATTTCTCTCAGCTCCGTTTAGTCGTTTACTCGCGTAATAGATCGGGTTTCTGCACTTGGTCTTCCTCCCGAACTAAGGCAGCACTGATCGCATTTTCTGATTCCGCCAGATAAAGGTACAATTGCTCGTGGTCAACGAGCTTTGACAAAATCGACGGTATAGAGAGGTGTTGAACTAGTGCTCTGAATGCGTCTTCACATCCCATGGCCCATTCAAAGTTTCGCTTTCCTTTTTGGATCAGATCGAAGAAGGGAATGCACTTGTCGGTGGACTTTGATATGAACCTGCTCAATGCTGCTACCTTCCCGTTGAGACTCTGGACCTGCTTTATGGTTCCCGAAGTTTGCAGATTTCTGATAGCCCAGATCTTTTAAGGATTGGCTTCTATTCCTCGTGCATTGACAATGAACCCGAGGAACTTTCCAGATGCGACTCCAAAATGACATTTCAATGGATTGAGCCTCATCTTGTATTCTCGAAGAATTTTGAATATAGATCCCAAATCTCTGATATGATCAGTGGGAAATCCTGATTTTACCAGCATGTCGTCGACATATACTTCCATGGTCTTCCCGATCTGGTTGGCGAACATCCGGTTGACTAGGCGTTGATACGTTGCTCCGGCGTTCTTGAGTCCAAAAGGCATGACTCTATAGCAGTAGAGTCCTAGATCAGTTACGAAGCTAGTATGCCCATGATCAGGTAAGTGCATGGGTATCTGATTATAACCGGAATAAGCATCCATGAAAGATAATTACTCGTGTCCAGCTATTAATTCTACGAGCTGATGAATCTGGGGAAGTGGAAAGTTGTCCTTCGGGCAAGCTTTATTTAAGTCAGAATAATCAACACACGTCCTCTATTTATTATTCGGCTTTTGGACAAGTACGGGATTGGATACCCACTCCGGGTATAGAGCATCTTGAATGAACCCATTTGTTTTCAGCTTATCAACATCTTCTTTGAGGGCTGCAGATCTTTCTGGATCCATACCATGCCTTTTTCTGTTTGACCGGGATACACCGCGGATCAATATTCAGAGTGTGGCTCGCGATGTCCGGCGAGAACCCACACATATCAGAGTGCGTCCTGGTGAACATGTCAAGATTCTCCTAGAGAAATTCAACCAATTCTTGTTGCGTCTGCTGGCTTAACCGAGACCCAATCTTTATCATCCTTGAATCATCATCATTAAAGATCGGAACATCGATCGTTAGTTTGACCGGGGAGGCTTGACTTTCTTTAGATTCATCGTTAGTTTCTGTGTCTCTCGGGTCATGATCCCTTTGCAATTGATTAGGGTGCTCGGGCCTAGGCCCAGGCATCAATTGTCAATTATTGGCAAAACAGACGCAGAGAGATTCCTCTATGCCCTTTCCTTTCTCTCTTCGCTGTGCCTCGTGCAACTCAGCAACATAACAGGCTCTTGCAGCTGCCTGCTCTCCTTGAACGACTCCGACCCCATGATCGGTGGGAAACTTCAGCATCAAACACCATGGGGCAATGGCTGCCCTGAATTTAGCAAGGGCCGGTCAGGCTAAAAAGGTATTGTAGGGTGAATCAATGTCCAGAACAACAAACTGCAAAATCCAGACTCTTCGGCGTTCTCCAGCCAGCAATTCCACTGGCAGTTCCACCACTCAAGTGGGTATAGTAGCACTTCCATTGAAGTCGTGGATTTGGGATTGACAAGATTTCAAATCCTTGGCTTCCATTTTCATCCGATCATATGCTCTTTTGAACAAAATATTTATAGAGCTCCCACTGTTAACCAGGATCCTCTTCATCCAAGCAAAATCTACCTCGGCAGAAATGACTAGTGGGTCGATAGTGGGGGCTTCGACCTTACCAGCATCCCGGTTTCTGAATACGATGTCATTAGTCATCATCCTTTGTTGCTTGGCCAAAGCCCCATCATCAGAATTGCTACAACACTCGAAATCCGCATGCCTGATAGAGTTGGCATACGACTCCATTTCCCTATAGCTTCGGTTTGCTAGATGAGGACCACCGCTTACTGTGTTTATAACTAACCTCCCACCAGTCGAGCGGACTTCTCCTGCCTTTCTTGATTCTGCACACGATTTTGATTTGATTGTCCCGCACCTTTTAACTGCGGCGCCCGTACGAATTGATCCCAATTTCTCTCTCTGATCAAATTCTCAATGAGGTCTTGTAAATGACGATACTCATTTGTATTGTGGCCATAACTTTCGTGAAACCTACAAAACTTTCCTGTCTAAATCTGCCTCTCCGATGATGGTTTCGGAACAGGCTTCTTCTATTGCATAGTATTGCAGGTCTGCAAATACACGTTCTCTAGCGACGTATTCAAGGGAGTGTGATTATCAAATATTGGAGCCTTACGTCGCGGGCCACGATTTTAAGCTCGCTTCTTGCTAGGATTGTCACTATTTCTCTGCTAGGTTTGCTTGTTCTATATATTCAACTGAACTTTCCTGGAGCTCTCCCCAGACTATTTAACCACAACATTACTTTGCATGCCCTCCATGCTGGGTCTCGCGTCATCCTGCTTCCTAGACTGTTTCGCGTCCTCTCGTCTCGAGAATTGAGCAGCTTTGGGGTAGAAGCGGTCCAATGACGCGGGGTGTTTCCCAGCTAGCCAATTTTCGAACTCGGAATCAGGATTAATTCCCTTCTTTAATGCCATCAGAATAGAATTGTCGTTGGGATTACTTATCTCTGCACATGCAGCGTGAAATCTCTCCAAGTAGCGTCTAAGTGTCTCTCTGGGAGCTTGAGTGACGCTGGATAGAGTATTAACTTCTTTAAGCCTTGCAACATGCATTCGGAACTGTTCCACGAACTTAGTGGCCATTTGGTCGAAGCAAGAAATGGATCGGGGTGGCAATCATGTAAACCACATGGTAGCAATGCCCCACAAAGAGATAGGGAAACTACGACACTGCACTCCATCATCTGCTCTTGCAGCATTCGTCAGCCATTCATACTTCAGGATATGCTGACACTACACCAAATCAGTGATTCTGCAACATTTATATTTTTTATTTTCCAACACTTATAAATGTTACAAACTACCAACACTTAAAAAATGTTAGGATATTGAAAAAGCGTTACTAAAAATAAATAGTTTTCTCTATAAACTTCAAGGGACATCAATAAGGATTTACAACACAAATAAGTGTTACAACAATTGGTAAATTGGTAAATAGTTGATCAACAAGTGAGGTGTTTTGTAATTTATGCATACTGCTATTTCCTCACGCTTAATGTTTTCTCTTTCCTTACGCTTAAACATTTTCGCCCACATAACTTCTAATTTAATTTAGGGTTTTCTCTCTCGCTCAACAAAATCACGCCGACTGCATCCACTGTTGATCAACATCATCCTTTTTAACATTGATGCCGACTTCGACAACTTCGACGACTCGAGGCTCGACTGGATCCACGGCTTGACTAGATTGACATCTCGTAGTCACTATGGTCATGACGTGTAAGCTGTTTGATTAATCCAAATGTATGCTAGAACGATGCAGATGTATGTCGCTCATAATTTTGGAGCAAAGCTCAGTTCCTATGGATGAGTTATCTAAATTATTGTCTGGACCAAAGCCTAGGGTAAATTGTAAACAGATCCACAACATTATGCTATCAGTGTCTCGCATTTTTGTATTAGCAAGAAAGCTAGGTCCAGAAAGTGGCCAGATATGGGTTTTCTAAAATGTACATGTTATTTATGTTCCAGAATGGACCGTGTTGGATGGATAAAGATCCCCTGCTCTGGTAGAAGACCAGAGTAGAGTAGAGGTACTCTTAGTCTATGTAGGCATACTCTGTGTGCATTTTATTTCATGATTGTGATATACTACTCTCCTATTGTCTAATGCTATTTCAGGATCATCAATTCTAACCCACTTGGAAAAAGTATATCTCATTAGATCAACAAAGTGCCACTTGAGTTTCTCAAAATTATTAAAATTTTCTTTCAACTAACATATTTGATTTTAAGATGCAAAATCATAGGGTTGCCTCTTTCTCAACATCTGTGTAATGTTATATATAATGGAGCATTAAAATTTTCAGTTAAAGAGTTATAACTAGTAACATGTTATAGGTAGTTTGTGTGGATGATGTGGAAGACATTGGTTAATGAACCACGCCTAATATACTGCTGTTATACAAGATTGATAACCCAGTGTTTGAATTGACCATGTCTTTCAATCTAGTCAACTAGAACATTTAACTTTATAAGGATGTTACCAACCATTATAGAGCTCTTTAACGGTGGTAGTTGCTATGATTTATGAAGTTTAGCCTTATATTGAGAAACTGATACTAGGTTGCTGCACGTAAATTGCACTTCATACTTTAACAAAATAAATATTTTGGAAGAAAAAACTTACACATTGAAATGACTCATATGTGGCAAGAATGATCGAGTTAAATACAATATACATGTTGTTTTTAAATGTGAGTTGGTACAATTAAATTAACACACTCTTGACATGTTGTCCCCTGTGGATGGTTCTGGACAAATCCAAAGCAGCCTCTAAATTTATAAGCTCAATTCGCATCTCAACAATTCTTAGATTTCAAAATTTGATGTTACATTTGAATATATTTGTTTCTTTCGTTTTCCAATTATTCTAATTATTCTGTTTCTTCTACTTGCTTAGCGTATGGTATGGAATTTTTGTCTTCATTCTCTATCCAGAAAAAAAACCTAAAAATATGTGTTATATAATCAAATAACCATGAAACTTCTGATTAATTGAGTGAGCGTCATTCTTTAGAACCCATTAGTTAGAAAATTCTTAATTGAGGTTGATATGTTCACGTAATGGCATCCTTGAAACTACTTTGAATGCAAACTTTTTTCCGTGATGCACTTACACGGTTGAGCTATCTTTTCAGGTTTTCATCTAAACTCCAATTGAGCATGGTTGGTAAGAGACGTATCAAGACAGAGGTAAACCCACAGAATTCACTGACTTATAGTCTTCTTTCTTCCTACATGTATCCTACTTAATATAAATAAGTCACGCACAACCATCGGAAGAAGAAATAAGTCATAGACAAATAGTGGAAGGTCAAGTAACAAGACCATACATAAAATTCCAAAGAATCGTGGTCTGTTTGGTCAAATATAGTTCACAATGTATTCTCAATGATATTAAACTATAGACGTTTACTTTCTTTTTGTACACTGCTCCTATTCGTAGAAAGAAGGTGGAAATGGATTATAGGGCATGGAGAACAAGAAAAAAGAGAGGATATTATTCTTCGCTACGATCTTTATTAGTCTTGTTGATATTTTGGTTTAAAGTTTTTGAATATTTCAGAAATAAAGTTTTGTTTACATTTACAACCAGCTCTCGTACAAGTTGTATACTTGGGGGAATAATTGTATGTAGGTTTTATTTTCATCCATAGCCACCAAAATACGGGTTTGAGCATGAAATATTAACAACACAGTTCCTTACAGTATATGTAATATATAATGTGGTAATATATAATGTGGCAGTACTTTTCATATCCACAATTAAAAGATTCCAAACATGTCTCTCATAGAACTAATTTTGTTTAGATATGACTTTTTTATTATGCCATTTTCACAGAAAAAGTGCCATTGTTTTAGAAACTGTGTATATAAAAAAAAATTTGTTTACGAAATTCAAAATATTTGCTTGATATGAAAGGATAAATATTTAAAATCTTCTGATAATATTGTTGTACATGTGGATATTAATTTAACTGATTTTTTATTATGTTTATAATATCTAATAATATTTAAGTTTAATATGTTGCTTAATTAACAATATAAATTTTATTCTTTTATTCATTATAATGGACTGAACGCTCAAATATTTTTTCCTAACTCATTATATGCTCAACCAAGTGCTACAATAAGTCATATGAAGTTGCATTTTAAATACACCGATAGATTCTTTTTTTACTAACCTTCTAATTCATATCTATAAATATGCCTCCCCTTTCAGCCATGAGTCGTAGAATTCACAAAAATAAATTCTATGGTAATAGAGTCACAGAAAAATAATGTTGGTTGTGATTTGGATGATGATGATGGTTGGAAAAAAGAACTTGTAATTAGAGAATCCTAAGGTATATTACTAAATAGTTCAATTATATCCATGTATACAAACGAATTTAACAATTTTGTAAATTAATGGTAAATTCCTCTGCAAACAGACTCTCTGAGAATGTTATACCATATGTCTTGGCAAATTTAATATCGTGGTTCACTTATATCTTGGCAAATTCATTTTGTCAACAGCTCGAACATATGTCTTGCTTTATCCCTCGATACACAGGCCAAGTTCAGATGCAATCATTGGGGCCTACACATTCTCTGATGATGCCATCACTAGAGCTTGATATGAATACTTATTCAAGGCATTTCAATGACCAACAACAAGCAATGGGATTTTGTAATTATATAGCTCCAGTTCAAAATAGTATTTTGGTCATGGATCAAGGTAAAGGATTGGCCTTGGATTTGGCTTTTACAGCACTCGAACATTTACTGAAGTTATGTACAATGAATGAGCCTTTGTGGGTTAATAGTAATGGAGGAATTGTTAATGAAGTCTTCGATTATGAAGAGTATAAGACATTTTTTAATTGGCCTGTTGAACTTAAGCAACAAAGTGAAGGAGTTAGATTAAAGTCACAAGAGATAGCATGATTGTTATGATGAATAGCATCACTTTGGTTGATGCCTTCTTCAATGCTATAAGTTACGTATATGTTATATACATTGCTTTTGGTATATGATTATGTATGATATCTATTTAAATTTATGTTTTGAATTTGTATTTTCTAGAATAAGTGGATGGAGTTATTTCATACTATCATGAGCAAAGCGAAAACGTTGCAAATTATTGCTGAAGGGATATCTAGTCATGGCAATGGCTCTCTTCATTTGGTAAATACCAAACCTTTGTTTATACTTAATTTTTGTGGAATGTTGCAATATCATTAGTATTATGTCATGACTTGAATTATAATTTTGAGTTATGAAGATGTTTGCCAAGTTTCAAGTTCTATCACCATTGGTGCCTATATGTGAGGCCCACTTTCTTAGATACTGTCAACAAAATGTCGATGAAGGAACTTGGTTGATTGTTGATTTTCCTATTGATGGATTTCATAGACTTGAAATGTCCCTGACTTGTTATAGAAGTCGGCCATCTGGATGTATCATTCAGGACATGCCTAATGATTATGCTAAGGTAGTTAGGCTTATCTTTTCATTTCATTATTTACCGTTGGGAAATTTTACTTTTTCCTAAGACTCGAAAGACCAAGTTTTTGTTTTACATCTCGAGGGATTTATGTTCAGTCCCTCCTTGTGCATGTTCTTCTCAAACAAAATATTTCTGTAAATAAAAAATAAAAAATAAAAAAATGGAAACGCATGTTTCATTTGCCTAACAATTGAATAAACAAAATATTTCTAAAAATAAACAAAATATTTATGTTCATTCCCTCCTTTTGCATGTTTCATTTGCCTAACAATTGAATAACACATAGTTCATATATGATTTAAAAAAGACAATTGACAAGGTTATGATGCATAACGAACTAAAATTAGTTCAATATTTAAGTGTGTGTATCTGTGTATGTGTTTGTGTGTGTGAATTTACATCATACATTCTATGTTTTCAATATTTTACAAGGTTATGAAAATTTGATTCCAGGATCATGTTCATTTCAGAAAAACACTGAAAATTAAACCTATCAAAAAAGCTATGATAGTAATATTTATGAATGACACAATTGATGTACTTTGATATAATTATATGTTTCTTTATTAACTAACATTACTCTCTATATTTTAATGAATAGCAAACCTACGATACAAGAGCATAAAGTGGAAGAGTCATGTAGCTGCACAAAACTTGGATGGTTGCCCTGCTGAAATGCTATCAAAAACCTTATAAGCTTGCAGAAAAATAAATTCAAACTCATAAAATTTGCATTAGGAAGAAATAGAAGATTTAAGAAGAAATTGAAGCATTTGGAGAATTTATAAAATAAATTCAAGCTCATTAAGAAGTTGCCAATGTAGTTTGAAGAATTTGGAAGAAAAGCCATCAGGTCCTGGTAATTTTTCTTCTTTAATTGAGAAGGCTGCATCCTTTAATTCCTTCATTGTAACATGTGTAACTAGTAATCCTTTCCCAAATCATTGCAGTTAATTTCCTCAAACTGATGAATATATTAGTGGTACCTATTGTACGTATCATAAAAATACTGAAATGCTTCAGCCTGAATATGCATAGTATCAAAAATCAGTTGTCCTAAATAATGCTTTGATGTTATTTCTGTATTTTCTCATCGACATTTATGCACAAAAAAATCTTGAGTTTGTATCCCCTTAGTAAGCCAACTAATTTTTGATTTCTAGATTGCCTGTACATATTTTTTAGGCATTTTCTTTTTTAGAATATTTCCTGCATAATCAATTCCTTATATGCAAATGCATCCTCTGGATTATTATCTGCTGTCAGCAATTTATCGTTATAATATATTTCCAGTTTACTCACTGTTTTAGTATCTTATTCTCTTGTTTTGTTCCAAGTTTCCAGATTTTGTTTAGTTATTCTAATTTTTATTATAAATTTCTAAATACCACTGCCTTAAGTAAGATCTAATAAGATGAGCACTACATAATCTTTTTCCATATGCCAAATATTGATATATCTGGAATGTATCCCCTTTTCTTGGGCACCTGTGTGAATGTAGTTTAATGATGATAGGGTTGTGATCACTAAGTGCTGATGTAGTGGTAGTAGCTATTAAATCTTGGAAGTGTTGCAGAAAGGTTTCATTGATTAATACTTTGTCTATACGTATGGCTACCCCATTTTATTTTCATGTAGTTTGATTAACATGTATTTTGCATACTACGTGCTGATGTAGTTTGACTAACATGTATTTTGCATACTACGTGCTGATGTAGTTTGATTAACATGTATTTTGCATACTAAGTTTGCGAATTCATAAATACAAAAAAAATTAGAACCTGAGTTGTAACTCAGTCTTTAACCCTTTGATTTAGAAGGTATAAGTTTTTATCAAGTGTTTATATTAAATGCAGGAACTTTAAGAAGGATGCTTTGGATTGTTGTATTGGATGTTGAAGAATATTCAAAACCATTAGAGTTTGGAGTGGATGATTAGGAATCGTTAAGTTAATCGTAAGTTAAACTTTAAGTTTATTTTGAAATATTTTTTTGAAGCTAATGTTGTAATAATATCTGAATATATGACATTGTGGTATTTTAGATATGTAAATAATTATTTATGATATATTATACTACATTTGCAGAGCGTTTAAACTTTGCAATCAATATGTATGATGAATTATTTGTGATATGGAAACCATTATTTGCAGTGTGCTTATATTTAAATTTTTCGTTTAAGTTTTGGTGTATATATATGTGTGTGTTACTAAATAATAATTTTCCAACACTTATAAGTGTTATCGTGTATTTCTATACCAACACTTATAAGTGTTACCGTATATTTCGTTACCAACACTTATAAGCGTTACCGTATATTTCTGTACCAACACTTATAAGTGTTACCGTATATTTCGTTACCAACACTTATAAGCGTTACCGTATATTTCTGTACCAACACTTATAAGTGTTACCATATATTTCATTAGCAACACTTATAAGCGTTACCGTATATTTAGGTACCAACACTTATAAGTGTTAGTAATACATATGTTTGTAACACTTATAAGTGTTACAAATTTGGTCGCTCCATTCCTCCCAGTCCATTAGTAACACTTAAAAAGTGTTACTGAAATTATTTATAACACTTAAAAATGTTAGAATTTGCCTGTTTTGGTGTAGTGTGATTTGGATCCGAACTCACTTCATAAACTGGTTGAGCCGGCATTCTGAATCGCCGAGGAGGTTCGACATAAAGTATCTCATCTATGAAATGGGTATGACTCTGGGAGATTCCCCAGTCGTCGTTAGTAAGACCCTGGCTTTCACGGATCATATGATGTATCATGGTTGGAAGATCTGGCATTTGGACGTTTTGCACAAGGTGAGCCAAAGTGTGGTCGGGTTCAACAGTGCGAGGCTGGACTGGACGCTGTCGACGGTCCACGTCTTGCCTCCTTGGCTCATAGTCTTTAGGGATGAATGGTTCAGGGGTACGTCCATGATGATGTTGGTTTGAATCTGGCTGATTCCGGGCATCAACCCTTGGTTCTACAGTGGCGTTTGTTGTGCGGTTATCTGTGCTATAGTGTGGAACTATACCTCCCTGGGAGGAGGGCCCGGTCTAGAAACTGGCCAATGGGCCAACTCTCAGTTGCTCAACGGTCATTGCAGGTTGATGCCAAGTGGCTTGTGTGTAAGTCTCGTCCAGCTGGTAACGTGTAGATCTATGATGATAGTCAGATGAAGAAGAACTTTCTGTGGAGGAGTAAGAAGCATGATCCCTTCTGGATCTTCTGCGCCTTTGGCGATTTAGCTGGTTGGCCAACTCAGCATTGGCGCGTAACTGCTTGGTTAGCAATTGCCGACATTGGGTCAATTCCTGAAGCAACATTTGAAATTCTTGTCTCGTAACCTGGCCCGACGGATCTGAGGGTCCTGTAGCATTCTAGCTGGATGGGGGCAATTGCGCGGGATTCTGTCTATCTCGGCCTTTCTTATCGGCAATATTGGAGGTGGTCCTTGTGCTTACCATTACGAGAGATGAAGTCCTTTCCTAGGTTTTATGCTGAATAGGTTGGAAGGATTCTGGAGTAGAGATTTGGATCTTCCTCTTAGATTTACGCAATACAGTATCGACGGTAGATCCAAGGAGCAGGAGAAAAGCTGAGTTTTCTCAATGAAAGCACCAAAATGTTTGTACCAAAAATTGGCACAACACTCTTCGGAAGTTTTAGAACAGATAAAAGTGAAGAATATAAATTTAAAATGAGGGTTATCAAACAAAAGCTCCAAAAACTGATAAATAAATGCTCAGACACAAGCGATTTAGAGTGGTTCGACGTGTTGCCTACGTCTACTATAAAGTTTTATGACTTTATTTATTCTTTCTCGATGAATACAGTTGATTATAGCAAACAACAATAGATTACAACTCCAAAATTCGAGTACAATAACAGTAGTAGAGTGCAAGGTCGAATCCAGCAGAGTCTAGGCGCTTCAGAATCAAAAGATCCTTCTTCTGTAGGCCCTGGGGCTCTATTTATAGGCGTCGGATGCTGAAATCTTGCTCAAACTACAAAAGACTCCTTCTGGCATGGGAGTGGGCCCATGCGATCGATCTCGGGAAGATTTGACTCGATCTGTGATCGATATGAATGTAATTCATATTGATAAAGATTTTGTCCAATGTAGTCGAAACTTGGAGTGAACCTTCTTTAGCTTGTATGTAAGCTCCTGTGAAAACTTCATAGCAATTGGATTTGTGGATCTTGAATTATGATCGATACAAGATGGAGTTTTTTGGTAGGCCATTTGTTTCGAATCGATTACATAGATTCCATCTATTCGAATCGATGATAGCACGTGCCCTCACGATAACGTGGTGCACACTCCTCGGATCGATCCACCTTTAACTCCGAATTGTCCGAGTCATTCCTTGAACTTCACCTCGTTTGTATCGATAGTCATTGTCTTGTTCAAGTCGATCAACAACATCCTTTTCATATCGATCTATAGTATGCCTTATTCGAATCAATGGAGATGGCTTAGCTTGATAGTGGTGCAATTCGTATCGATGGAGGCGGCTCTGTTCGCACTGACGAATGTAGCCCTTATTCGTGTCGATCAAAGTCACTTTAACTTGATGGATACAAACAAGCAATATTGTGACGGATACAAACAGTGCTTATTCAATGGACATGAAGTAGTGATTGTTTGGTGGATACGAACTAAGGTTAACTAATGGATTCGAACATGGCCTTTCGATGCGACGTAGGAGATAATCGATCGATACGAACTAAAGCCTGACGATGGATACGAAGCTGATCAATATGAACTATGGCGTGATGATGGATACGAAGCTGATCGATACGAACTGTGGCATTACGATGGATATAAATCTGATCGATTCGAAATGTGTCTCACTGATGGATACGAAAATAAGGTTATTTCCTCCAACTTACACTGATCATAACTTGAGCATACGAACTCGAATTGACTTGAGATTCAGAATGCCGGCCACTATGGCTTCGCATGTCATGTCTTATCAATCATAGCCTGATCCGGACTCGAAAAAAAACATCAATATCCATATTGAACCTATGCGTACTCGATATCCGAGACGAGCGGTTCTTGGTTTTCAGTCAGTTCCTTGATATCTCGGCCTTGCCAAAAGGCGGGATGATAGTTGGCTCATTTAGATTTACGGGATTCATTACTAGTCAAAACTAAGCTCTCCTTCTATTTTATGTCTTTGACCGCTTTAAGTCGTTAATGGTTTGTTTCATACCCAAAAAGACTATCCGAGTCTCAATCGGGTCTCGAAAGTTTTTTACCTTTTATTTTTTCGTCACATGGATTTTCACCGTAAAACGGGATCATCGTGGCTGGTCTTCGATTAAACATCGCTGGAGAGTGGTTCAACATGAATATTGTTCTATTTCAAATCCATGCACCCATTCTAAAAGTCGTACAACACTGTTTCGATATTTTGGATGGATGTTGCACTTTTCCCTGTAGATTTTGCGCTCAATGGATATCGACTCATTGGACGGCCATAACTGTTGGCTCGTTTAGTGTTATGGGAGCCATAACTAGTCAAACTAAAAATCTCTGTGAGTTCTAGTGCTTTAATTGCTTTAAGCCATCAATTAATAGTTTCATACCAAAAAAAGACTATTCGGACCTCATTCGGGTCTCGAAAGTTTTTTACCCTTCGTTTTTTCGTCACGTGGGTTTTACGTTAAAACTAGATCACTGTGGGTGGTCTTCGATTTACCATAACTGGAGAGTGGTGCACAATGGTACTGTTCCATTTCAAATCCATGCACCTATTTCTAAAAGTCATACGATACTGTTTTGGCATTTTGGATGGATGTTGCATCTTGCACCATAGATGTTGCACCCTATGGATATCGATTCTTCAAACGGCATAATAGCTGCCTCATTTAGAGTTACGGAAGCCCTAGCCAGTCAAAACGAAGCTCCATGTAAGTTCTATGGCTTTGATAGCTTTAAGTCGTCTATGGATAGTTTCATAACCATAAAAGAGTATTTGAACCTTAATCGGGTCTAAGAAGATTTTTACCCTTCATTTTTTGTCACATGGATTTTATGTTAAAACTTGATCACCGTGGCTGGTCTTCGATTTACCATCACTGGAGAGTGGTGCACCATGGTACTATTCCGTTTCAAATCCATGCCCCCATTTCTAAAAGTCGTACGACACTTTTGGCATTCTGGAAGGATGAAGCACCTTGACCGTAGATGTTGCACTCGATGGATATCGACTCATCGGACGGCCGTAATGTTGGCTCGTTTAGAGATACGGAAGACATAACTAGTCAAAATGAAGATCTCTATGAATTCTACTACTTTGATAGCTTTAAGCCTTCAATGGTTAGTTTTATATGCAAAAAAGACTGTCCAAATCTCAATCGGGTCTTGGAAGTTTTTTACCCTTCGTTTTTTCACCATGTGCATTTTTATGTTAAAATGAGATCACCGGGGCTGGTCTACAATTTACCATCACTGGAGAGTGGTGCATCATGGCAATGTTCTGTTTCAAATCCATGCATCCATTTCTAAAAAGTGGTACGGCACTGCTTCGGCATTTTGGAAGGATGTTGCACCTCGCACTGCAGATATTGCACTCGATGGATATCGACCCATCGGACGGTCATAATTGTTGGCTTGTTTATAGTTACGGGGGCCATAACCAGTCAAAACAAAGCTCTATGTGATTTCTACGAATTTGACAGCTTTAAGCCATAAATGGTTAGTTTTATACCTAAAAAAGACTATCCGAACCTCAATTGGGTCTCGAATGTTTTTTACCCTTCGTTTTTTCATCACGTGCATTTTTACGTTAAAACTGGATCAACGTGGCTGGTCTTCAACTTACCATTACTGGAGAGTGGTGCACCATGGTACTATTCCATTTTAAATCCATGCACCCATTTCTAAAAGTCATACGGCACTGTTTTGGCATTTTGAACGGATGTTGCACTGTGCACCATAGATGTTGCACCCTATGGATATCGATTTTTCGGATGGCCATAACTATTTGCTCGTTTAGACTTACGGGCGCCATAATTAGTAAAAAGAATGTCTCTGTGAGTTCTACGGCTTCGATGGCATTAAGTCATCAATGGATAGTCTCATAACTAAAAAAACTATCCGGACCTCAATTGGCTCTCGGAAGTATCTTACCCTTCGTTTTTTCATCACGTGCATTTTTACATTAAAATGGGATCACCGTGGCTGGTCTTCGATTTACCATCACTGAAGAGTGGTGCACCATGGTATCGTTCCATTTAAAATCTATGCATCCATTTCTAAAAGTCGTGTGACATTGTTTCGGCAATTTTGACGGATGTTGCACCTTGCACCATAGATGTCGACTAAACGGACGCCATAACTGTTGGCTCTTTTATAATTACGGGAGCCATAACCAATCAAAACAAGACTCTCTATGAGTTAGATGACTTTGACAGCTTAAAGAAGTCAATGGGTAATTTCATACCAAAAAAAGACTATTCGAACCTCAATTGGTTCTCGAAAGTTTTTTGCCCTTCATTTTTTCGTCACGTGGATGTTTACGTTAAAACTGGATCATCATGGCTAGTCTTCGATTTACCGTAACTGGAGTGTAGTGCACCATGGTATTGATACTTTTCAAATCCATGCACCCATTTCTAAAAGTCGTACTGTTTTGGCATTTTGGATGGATGTTGCACCTTGCACCATAGATGTTTCTCCTTATGGTTATCGATTCTTCGGACGACCATAATTATTGGCCCGTTTAGATTTACGGGAGATATAAACAGTCAAAACAAAGCTCTCTATGAGCGCTAGGGCTTTGATGGCTTAAAGCTGTCAATAGTTAGTTTCATACCAAAAAATACTATGTGAACCTCAGTCGGGGCTCGAAATTTTTTTACCCTTCAATTTTTCGTCACATGGATTTTTACGTTAAAACTGGATCACCGTGGCTAATCTTCAATTTACCTCCACTGGAGAGTAGTGCACTATGGTATTGTTCTGTTTCAAATCCGTGCACCCATATATAAAAGTCGCACGGTACTATTTTGGCATTTTAGAAGGATGTTGCACCTTTCAACGTAGATGTTGCACGCTGTGGATATCGATTTTTCGGACGGCCATAACAACAGGCTCGTTTAGAGCTATGGGGCCCATAACCAGTCAAAACGAAGCACTCTATGAGTTCTACGGATTTGATGGCTTTAGGCCATCAATGGATAGTTTCGTACCCAAAAAAGACTATCCGAACCTCAATCGTGGCTTGAAAGCTTTTTACCCTTTGTTTTTTCGTCACGTGAATTTTTACGTTAAAACGGGATCACCGTGGCAGGTCTTCGATTTACCATCGCTGGAGAGTGGTGCATTATGGCACCGTTCCATTTCAAATCAATGCACCCATTTCCAAAAGTCGTGTGGCACTATTTAGGTATTTCGGAAGGATGTTGCACCATGCATCGTAGAAGTCGCACCCGGTGGATATCGATTCTTCGGATGGCCATAACTGTTGGCTCGTTTAGAGTTACGGGAGCCATAACCAGTCAAAACGAAGCTCTCTATCAGTTCTATGGCTTTGACCGCTGTTATCTCGCCTTTTGGCAAGGTCGTGATACCAAAATATTGATCGAAAAACCAAAGATAGTTCACCTCAAAGATTGGTTGCACATTGCTTCGCCATGGATATCGACGAATTTTTTCGAAGCTCGGATCAGGATACAATCGATAGAACATGACAAGCAAAGTCATAGAAGCTGGCACCTCAAATTTCATGTCAATCCGAGTTCGTGTGCTTAAGTTATGATAGATGCAAAATGAAGGAGATAACCCTTATTCGAATCCATAGGCACCACCTCTGTTCGAATCCATCAGCAGTTAGCCTCGATTCGCATCCTCCAGCTTTGCATCGGTCAGGTCGAATCGATCAGATGGTCCAGCTTCGTATCGATCGTCCATTCCCCACTTCATATCAATCGGCCGAAGACATATTCGAATCCCCCAGTTATCCCTACTTCGTATCCATCAAATATGGCTAATGTTTGAATCCATGGCCTTCGCATCGATCAGAATGGCAGAGACCTCACACCCATCAGGTTCGAACCCATCGACTTGAAGTCCTTCGAACCCATCGGGTTGAAGCCTTCGAATCCATCGAGTCAAGGCGACTAGTTCGTATCCATCGAATCAGGGAGGCCTGAGTCGACACGGTAAGCATGGGTACGAACGCGGCGAAGTCTCCGGGACGACTCGGTCAAAGCGGCGAAAAAGGCGGATCGATACGAAAGTTGTGCTCCACGTCATCACGAAGTCACATGCCACCATCGATTCGAAGGAATCGATACGAAGGGATTGATTCGAACGAGATGACCAGCCGAGAAAACTCATTTCGTATCGATCATATCTCCCAATCCATAGATCCAAATGCAACGAAATTTTCACAGCGGCTTCCATACAAGGTAAAGAACATTCCTGCATTGTTTCAGCTCGATTGGATCAATTCTTGATGGATACGAAATCTATTCGTATCGATCACTGATTGAGCCAAAACTTTGTGGGACCGGTCACGTGGGCCCACGCACGTGCTAGAAAAAGTCTCCTGAAGTTTGGGCGAGATCTGAGCCTCCTACGCCTATAAATAGCCCCATGAAGCCTACAGAAAAGGGATCTTTTGGCCATTGAACGTCTAGACTCTGCTGGATTCAATTCTACACCTAATCACTGCTGTTATATTCAAGTTTCCAATCTATAATTTGTTGTAACCTGCTGTAATCAACTGAAATCATCAGGTGAACATCAATAAAGTCATTAGATTCAAAGTGGACATAGGCAAGATCGCTGAACCACTATAATCCTATGTCATTTACTACTTTGCTGTGAATTTTTTGAGTGACTTGCATACTTATTTCTCTGCATATTTGATATCTGAGATCTGTGATTGTAAACGGGTACTTTCAACTGTAATCGGGTGTTTGTGACCAATTTTGGCGCAAATAACCGCTTTAAGTTGTCAATGGTTAGTTTCATACCAAAAAAAGACTATCCGAACCTCAATCGGGCCATGGAAGTTTTTTACCCTTCATTTTTTCGTCACGTAGATTTTTCCGGTAAACTAGGATCATCGTGGCTGGTCTTCGATTTACCATCACTGGAGAGTGATACACCATGGTATTGTTCCATTTCAAATACATGCACCTATTTCTAAAATTCGTAAAAAACTGTTTCGGCATTTTGGATAAATGTTGCACCTTGCACCGTAGATTTTACACTCGATAGATATCGACTCATCGGGCGACCATAATTGTTTGCTCGTTAAGAGTTACGGGAGCCATAACCAGTCAAAACAAAACCCACTGTAAGTTCTATGGCTTCGATATCTCTAACCCATCAATGGATTGTTTCATATCAAAAAAAGACTATCCGAACCTCAATCGGGTCTCGGTGTCTTTTTACCCTTCGTCTTTTTCGTCATGTGGATTTTACGTTAGAACTGGATCGCCGCATGTAGTCTTCAATTTACCATCATTGGAGAGTGGTGCACCATGGTACTATTCCATTTCAAATCCATGCACCCATTTCCAAAAGTTGTACGGCACTGTTTTGGCATTTTTGATGGATGTTGCACCTTGCACCGAAGATGTTGCACCCTATGGATAACGATCCTTTGGACGGCTATAACAGCTAGCACGTTTAGATTTACGAGAGCCATAACCAGTCAGAACGAAGCACCCTATAAGTTCTACGACCTTTATAACTTTAAGCCGTCAATGGATATTTCACAACCGTAAAAGACAATACAAACCTCAAAAGGGTCTCGGAAGTTTTTCCCTTCGTTTTTTTGTCACGTGCATTTTTACGTTAAAACGGGATCACCAAGGCCGGTCTTCGATTTAGCATTGATGGAGAGTGGTGCACCATGGTATTGTTCCATTTCCAATCCTTGCACCCATTTCTAAAAGTCATACGGCACAGTTTCGGCATTTTGGACGATGTTGCACCATACACCGTAGATGTTGCACCCTGTGGATATCGATTATTAGGACGGCCATAACTGTTGGATTGTTTAGAGTTATGGGAGCCATAACTAGTCAAAACAAAACTCTCTGTGTGTTCTACACCGTTGACAGCTTTAAGCTGTCAATGAATAGTTTTATACCCATAAAAAACTATCCGAACCTCAATCGGGTCTCGGAAGTTTTTTACCCTTCGTTTCTGCATCACGTGCATTTGTACGTTAAAATAGGAAAACTGTGGTTGGTCTTCGATTTAGCATCGCTGGAGAGTGGTGCACCATGGTACGGTTCTATTTCAAATCCATGCACTCATTTCTAAAAGTCTTACGGCATTGTTTCATCATTTTGGATGGATGTTGCGCCTTGTACGTAGATGTTGCCCTAGATTGATATCGACTCATCGGATGGCCATAACTATTGGCTCGTTTAGAGTTATGGGAGCCATTACTAGTCAAAACGAAGCTCTCTATGAGTTCTACGACTTTGACCGCTTAAAGCCATCAATGGTTAGTTTCGTACCCAAAAAAGACTATCCGAACCTCAATCGGGCCTCGAAAGTTTTTAACCCTTTTTTTCCTCAAGTTTATTTTTACGGTAAAACAGGATCATCTTCGATTTACCATCGCTAGAGTGTGATGCACCATGGTATTATGTATTTTTATAATTCCTACGCACTTTTTCGGCATTTTGGACGGATGCTGCACCTTGCACCGTAGATGTTGCACTCGATGGATATCGACTCATCGGACGACCATAACTGTTGTATCGTTTAGATATACAGGAGCCTTAACCAGTCAAAACGAAGCACTCTGTCAGCTCTACGGCTTTGACTGCTTTAAGCCATCAATGTATAGTTTAATACCAATAAAAGACTATCCGAACCTCAATCAGGTCTCAGAAGTTTTTTACCCTTCATTTTTTCATCACTTGCATTTTTACGTTAAAACGAGATCGCCGTGGCTGGTCTTAATTTTACCATCGCTGTAGAGTGGTGCAAAATGGTACTGTTCCGTTTCAAATCTAAGCACCCATTGCTAAAAGTCGTACGACACTGTTTCGGCATTTTGGACGGATGTTGCACCATGCACCGTAGATGTTGCACAATGTGGATTTTGATTCTTCGGACGCCAAAACTATTGGCTTGTTTCGAGTTACGGGAGCCATAACTAGTCAAAACAAAGCTCTCTGTGTATTGTATGGCTTTGATTGCTTTAAGCCGTCAATGGATAATTTCATACCCATAAAATACTATACGAACCTCAATCTGGTTTCAGACTTTTTTGCCCTTCATTTTTTCTTCATGTGCATTTTTACGTTAAAATGGGATCACCATGGTTGGTCTTCGATTTACCATCACTGGCTATTCCATTTCAAATCCATGCACCCATTTATAAAATTCGTAGGGCACTGTTTTGGCATTTTGGACGGATATTGCACCAAGCACCTTAGATGTTGCACCCTATGGATATCAATTCTTCATACGGCCATACCTGTTGGCTCGTTTAGACTTACGAGAGCCATAACCAGTCAAAATAATGCTCTCTGTGAGTTCTATCGCTTTGATAACTATAAGCCATCTATGGATAGTTTCATACCCATAAAAGACTATCCGAACCTCAAACGGGTCTTGGAAATTTTTTACCCTTCCTTTTTTTGTCACGTTGATTTTTTCGATAAAACGGGATCATCGTGGCTGGTCTTCGATTTACCATCACTGGAGAGTGGTGCACCATGGTATTGTTCTGTTTCAAACTCATGCACCTGTTTGTACCAATAATAGGCACAACACTCTTCGAAAGTTTTTGAAGAGATAAAAATGAAGAATAGAAATGTAAAATGTGGATTATCTAACAAAAACTTCGAAAACAGATATGTAAATGCACAGAGACACAGCAATTTAGAGTCGTTCTGCGTGTTTCCTGCGTCCACTATAAAGTTTGATGATTTTATTGACATTCTTTGGATGATTACAATTGATTGCAGTGGATTACAACGACTTATAGCTGTGAAATTTGAGTACAACAGCAGTAATGGA
This sequence comes from Allium cepa, assembly GCA_030765085.1. Lineage (NCBI taxonomy): Eukaryota > Viridiplantae > Streptophyta > Magnoliopsida > Asparagales > Amaryllidaceae > Allium > Allium cepa. The sequence goes on from CM060943.1 coordinate 45,860,301, forward strand.
GTGCAAATTTGAAACCGACAGAGTCTGGGCCTTGGAGAATCAAAAGACCCTTTTTCTGTAGTCCTTAGGGCTCTATCTATAGGCGTAGGAGGCTGATATTTCGTTCAGGTCCCGAGGGACTTCGGTGGGCTCACACGATCGATCCTATGAAGTTTTGACTCGATCCATGATCGATACGAATGTAATTCGTATCGATCAAGATTTTGCCCAATGGTGTCGAAACTTTGTGTGAACATTCTTTATCTTGTACGTAAGCTTCTGCGAAAATTTCATAGCATTTGGACTTGTGGATTGTGAGATATGATCGATACGAGTTGGTGTTCTTCGGTGGGCTAGTTGGTTCGAATTGATAAATTCGAATCGATTAACGCACGTGCCTAGGTGATGACATGGTGCATACTCTTCGGATCCATCCTCCTTTTACGCCAAGTTGACCGAGACGTTCCAAAACGTTCACCTTGATTATATCGACAACAGTTGCTTAGTTTGCATCGATGGTAGACGACCGTATTCATATCGATGAAATGAACTCTGTTCGTATCGATGGAAAACACGTGGACATGTTGACTGTATGGCCTTGTTTGTATCGATTAGAGAAGACTCCAATCGATCGATACGAAGCTGGAGTTGCCAGATGTATTCGAATATTAATAGCTCGATCGATACGAATAGCCATGATATGAGGGATACAAACAGAGGCTCTCTAGGATGGATACGAAGTAGACTCCACTTTATCAATGCAATCCAGAGAAAGACCGATCGACGTGAAGGGGGCAATGGTTGATTGATACAGACCGATTCTCTGAGATGGAATCGAACGAGATCGATTCGAACCAGGGCTCTAAGATGGATGCGAACTAGAATCCATCTATTGCTGATCGATTCGAAACTAGGTGTTGACGATGGATTCGATTAAAGCTTTTCGTTAGATGGATGCGAAACAGCATGGTTCGATTGATGCGAATATGATCGATATGAATTGTTCAGCCATCGATCGATTCAAACAGCATGCTCTTCTCAAATTATAATGATCATATCTTGAGCACAAAAATTCGGATTGACTTGAAATTTGGAACGTTGGTTTCATGGCTTCGCTTGTCGTGTCTTATCAATTGTAGCCTGATCCGGACTTGGAAAAAGTTCATCGACATCAATGGTGAACCTGTGCTTACTCGATATTCGGGGCGAGCGATCCTTGGTTTTCCGTCAACTCCTTGATATCTCGGCCTTGCCAAAAGGTGGGATAACTTTTGCCCCCAAAGTACGTCTTGTGGAAACATGACGTGCTTTGAAAAGCCACAATCCTCATTCTGAATAGTTATCCTCTTTTTGTTGAAAGTTGTAATCGTTGACTGATTTCCTCAGTAATGTGAACTGTTGATTGTCAACTGTTGTACCCTATACTGTTGTAACTGATTGTTATACGATAGTAATTAGCTGTTTGTCGTCGTAATCGTTGTCAGATGAGTATCCAATTCCTGTGGATGTTTAAAATTAAATATTAGTCCGACATATATGCATATATGTTAATCTGACTCTCATTAATGTTGCACGTTCATGAGTCGTTGTCAGTTATCTCGTATTGAATTCTGTATCGGTCCTCTCAATAACCGATGTGAAATTTGATTTGCAACAACGCTTGATGGTTGTTTTTGAATGTCCCTCCATATCGATCCTCTCCTGGATCGATGTAAAAGGTTGAAAGGCAATTTTTCACATCGGTGCGATTTACAACGATGGACATGAAATAAACGTTCACAACGATAGATACGAGTTTTGGTGGAGTCCATTGCAGCGGGTATTAGGCTGCGATTTCGCATCGATAAACTTATGCTATTAGGGGTTGAGTGTTGACGGATATCAAATAAGCATTTTGTAGCGATGGAGCTCAATGCTTTTAGAACAGCCATTTTTGCGTACTTCATATCGATATGCCATGTGTTGTTGGATACGAATAGCCAATTTGCATTGATGGATACGAGCCTTTGGAAGTTGTGATTTGATGGATTTGAACAGTGCAGTTTGTATCGACGCATTGTGGATGGAGTCAAGAATAACGAATACTAACAACAACTTCGTATCGATGGACCTTGGTGAGTCAGAAAAATCTCCTTTGACAATTTCGTTTCGATATATGCTCAAGTTTATGGATTCGAATAGCTTGTTCGAATCGATTTAGTGGTGAACCTGTTACAACCAGTCGTTTTGACGGGGAGGCAAAACATTTCTCTCTTTCGGTTTTGCGCCCATATAAAAGCATTTTGGACTTAGAAACTTTTTCACTTTCTGCTTTTTTTACGTTCTGCTTTCGCATCGATAGGAAGACCGAGAATCAGAAATTGCCTTCATCCCTAAATCAATACAGCACTTTAAACTCTCGAAGCTACACTTTGATTTAGGTAATTAATTGAACAGCTTGAGCGCAAAACAATGAGACTCGAGTCCTTGCCATCCTATTTGTCTTTGTGGCTAATTCTGGTAAGGTGGTGGCCGTGTATGGTCGGAAAGAGGTAGTTTAGGAGAGGACGACCTTCGTGTGACTTTGGAGAAGAAGAAGGGTTGATGGTGCTGAAGGCCACCTCCACACCGATCGAAGAAGATCGATTCATATCGGTCTGGGTACTTATCGATCGAAAACAGCTGAATTTCTATTGGATAAAGGAACAGCTTTGTATCGATAGGAGGTGATAGGAGTTCACATCGATCTGGATTGATCGATACGAAAGATTAACTATTCGATCGGTGTGAAAGATCAGGTATGTTGACCGATGTGAAGGCGCTGCCCATGATCGATACGAATAGAGAATCTCAAGGTCGATACAAAATCACCACGGACCAATCGATGCGAAATCATCAAGCTTCGATCGATATGAAGACAACGTCCACTGGTTGATACGAAAGAGTTCCGATCGATTCAAACGTGACTTTATGTGGACGATCTAAACTTGCATTTTGATGGACATGAACTCCAACCGAACACACGACTCCATCGAGCTTCATCCTTGCATATCTGAACTTAATTATTGAACTTCGTATTTGACTGTCCATCGAAGCTCATCGACAGAACTATAACTTAATAAAATTTTAACGAACTTTAACTTGGATCGATCGCTAATGTCTGGATGGCACGGTTGTGACTGTCAGCGATGACGCTCACTCCAGCTGAATTTCGAAGTCTCATCGTTTGCATGTTTTCTCATACTGTGTTGAATTTTTCAGGTAATATACAACACCGCACAACACATTCACACACTTCACACTGCAGGATGCACTGGCTTATTGTCATCTAATGATGTTTTCTCATAAGTTAGTTAGTTATGCAACCTTCAAGCTGACAACAACAGGAAGTTCAGAGTTCATCTCCTCTAATAATCGACATACCGGCCATCACGGCCGAAGTCACAGAACCAACCCCAGATGAGGTACCTGGTGCATCATTTATCGGTAATCCGCCAGATATCACTAGATGACGTGTTATTATCAGGACAGATATGCTTAAGGCATGGACTGTCACTGGATGTTAAGATTACTGCTCCACCTCCATCTAAGCCTATATCTGCGGTTGAGCCTTAGTCTGTCCCGGCCTATAATCCAGTATAGCCGCAGCTATCCCATATTATGGAGCACACCTTCGAAGCCGCTCAGCCATCCGTGAGACAAACTGAGGAAGGTACTCTGTATAAATCTTATGTGTGTTCGAAATAAGGAACTTTTCATGAAGCGCTTGCTAACAGTTTCTCTTCAACCCAAGAATTACATCAGGCGTAGAAGGCCATTATTATTGCAACGACCACTACAACAACGACTACGCCAATCGAAGGAATGCTTAGGAGCTCACTTTCTTTCGACGAGCAGATGATGAGTGAGATTCTAGGGTGATACAGTGACCCTTTTGCGGACATGCCATTTGTCATAAGTGGACTCACGCCTGCTTCCAGTTCTTCAACGCAGGCCACCGTTACCCCCAGCGAAGCTCGATCGGTTTGTAAAGATGAAATACTTGCTGATATCAATGCTGAATTGGAGGCAGCGGCACATGGTGGTAATTCTAGGGATGGAATGGCGGCGCCTGGCCCGGCTCCGCTAAGAATGATATCACCTAGAGGTATACTTGTTGATACTAGTGTGCCCATTCCACCCCATGTAGTAGATCTGACTCCTCCGACCCCTACTGTAGGAAGTATTCCCATACATTCGAGAAGGATATCGAAATCATGCTTCCTTCTGGGGACCATCTGTCAAAAGGCAAGAGCTCAAAGCGAAAAATCATTAGCGACTCCAACAGGTCCACACCGAAGAGGAAGCCGAAGAAGAAAAGGGAGTAGATAGGCCTCTTCGGCGCATTTTTTGGTAGATAGTAACTTGTTTTTTTAATTTTCTTTCATAAGCCATGTATAGATGTGGCTTCGGCCTCTACTAGTAGGAATCACGGGAAAACTTGTATATGAATCTTCATTTACAATTAGTTGAAATGAAATTTTTCTTTTTGCTTTGAATCTACTAATGTCTATTCTGCTTAAATGTTTCAGTATTTGAATTTCAATCCAGTACAATGGTGGAGTTTCAACCTTTGGGTTGAGTTTGCTTTTATTTTCCAAGTTTGGAAATCACAAACATGAGTCGTAACTAAAGATGGAGTTGGACTTTGAAGCTACACTACTCCGGTCAGTGATTAACACTTAAGTCCTTCCCCCAATTCCGAGGACAAGTTGCAAAGATCGGCTAGCGGTTGTAATTTTTCTCTATTTCTTCAAGTTTAACATCGTCGGATTGGTGCTAAAACAAGTGAGAGTCAAGTGGTTGAATCCCGCTCGCTTACTCATAAATGGTCACATCCGCGCTCCGAGGATCTGTATTTGTATTTCGGCGGTCAATCACGCCTATTGAAGTTTTAAGTACATGTCCACGCTTTGTGGACTTAAGTTAGTTTATGGGTGGTCATTCGCACTTGAGTCGTGTTTATACTCTGACCTCACTCCGGGGACTCAGAATTATTTGCAATTGATAATCTGGTTCGCAGTCTGGGAATCCGAAGATAATCAATGTTTGTAATCCAGTTCGCACTCCGAGAACTTGGATTTGTCGTTTATATTCCAATTCACACTCTGGGAATTTGGAGTTGACATTTAAACTCTGGTTCACACTCTGGGAATCAAGAGTTGATGTTTATACTCCAATTTGCACTATGGGAATTCGGAGTTGGCCGACAGATGGTCAGCCATATCTGTTTAAGCTTTTAGGGCTTCGTCGCACTCTGGGAACGATGGATTTATCGGCATCGTGGATGGTCGGTTCACATCCACCCCGAGTTAACAAGTGAGGTCGTTAGATGGATTGATCCATCCTCCTTAAACTTAGCTAGGATACGGTTGAAGTCGTTAGGTGGATGGGTCCACCCTCTTCAGAACCGTATTTATGAGTTAACATTCCAACTCGCACTATGGGAGTTTGGAGTTAGTTAAAGGATTATCGTATATCAATCCTTTTTTGGCTTTAGTGTAGTGATTTTCCCCCGAGCTCGAGTTTCACTTAGCGAGCGGCCGATCGTATCACAGTCACTCCCTATTTGAATAAACCCCATCGTATGATGGAACTTAGCTCTTCGTACGTCGTGGTGAATGTATGTCACATTCAATAAATCATAGCTCTGGCTCAAAGAGATGGCATTTTATTACTGAAATGAGAAAATACGGCAAAGTTAGTTGCCTTATTAAAAATTCACATTTCGAAATGTAGAAACAAATTGCAAATAAAAGAACGAACTAAATAAATAAAGCCTTTCATGTAAAGTAGTGACGGAGACTCTCGCTGTTCCAGGCTCTCGGCAAAGTAAGACCGTCAACGGTCGATAACTTAAACGTGCCATCTCCGAGCTTCTGTGCAATCACATATGGTTCTTTCCAATTTGGCTTCATGTGTGAAGGAATCGAATAGATTCTCTTGAGGACGAGATCGCCAAGTTCTAAGGTTCGTGGTCAGACCTTGGCATTGTATGATCGGGCGGCTCGACTTCGATATGCGACTGCCCTCAAATCAGCCTCTTCACGCTTCCCATCCAATAGAACCAGGGAATCAGCAAGTAATATGGCATTTGTTTTTCGATCATAGTAAGTCACCCGATGAGAAGGTACATCCACCTCGACTGGAATGACGGTTTCTGAGCCATAAGATAGAGAAAATGGAGTGTGTCCGGTCGCAGACTTATGGGTCGTTCGGTAAGCCCCTAAAGCCATAGGAAGTTCATCAACCCACTTGCCCCTGGGCATTTCCAGTCGTTTCTTCAGAATAGACTTGATAACCTTATTAACAGCTTCAGCTTAGCCATTCCCTTCAGGATATACGACTGCAGAGAATTTCTTATGGATACGGAATCGATGACAGAAATCTTTGAACTCGACACTATCGAACTGGGCTCCATTATCAGTATGATGGTATGTGGAAGGCCAAATCGGCAGATAATGTTGCGAACTACAAAGTTGATCACCTTCTTCGTCGTGATTGTTGCAAGAGGATCAGCTTCAGCCCATTTGATAAAGTAATCAACTGCGATGATAGCGTACTTCGCACCACCTTTGGCCAGAGGTAGAGATCCAATGATATCAATGCCCCATACTGCAAAAGGCCATGGACTGACCATTTGGGTTATCTCAGTAGGTGGGGCTCTTGGAATTCGAGCGTGTTTCTAGCATTTATCACATTTCCTGGCATAGTCTGCTGCATTACGGTTTACAGTTGGCCAGTAATACCCATATCAGAGTACTTTCTTAGTGAGAGCTTGCCCCCCGGTGTGATCGTCACATTCTCCTTCGTGTACATCACATAACACTCGTTTAATTTCATCGTGCACGATACATCGGAGGAGAGGAATAGAATATCCTCTTCTATACATGACTCCATTTTGAATGGTGAACCGCGAAGCTTTCCAAGAATCTGTCTCTTCTTACTCCTGCGCTCAGGTAGCATTTCATGCTAAATGTAATTTTGGTATGGAGTCATCCACGACTCCTTACTGGGAGTGATTTCACATACATAGTCTGTCTCCATCTAATCAATGCCTTGGAAGGATAAAGTTTCAACAGGAACGAGTTTCATTTGCTGTGCTTCGCTCGTGCTGGCTTACTTTTCCAATGAATCAACCTTTTGATTGTGCTCATGGGTTATGTAAAAGATGGCATAATAGTCAAACTGATCAAGTATTCCTCGGATTCGGGCTAGATAAGCAGCCAGTCTTCGATCTTTGGCTTGATATTCACCCCGAACTTGGCATACGACTAGTTGCAAATCACATTAAATTTCCACAGCAATAATTTTCAAATCGCAGGCGAGCTTCAATCCAGCAAGCAAAGCTTCATATTCAGCTTCATTATTAGTAGCACGAAAATCAAATTTCAGAGCAAAGCATATGGATTGGCCTTCGGGTGTTTCAAGTACTACTCCAGAACCCAAGCATATGTATTCGAGAGATTTACCGATCTCGCGAAAGTCCTATGGAACAGTAAATTTGGCTATGAAAATTGCTAGGACTTGTCCTTAAATAGCTCGCCTCGGAGTATAGGTAATGTCGAACTGGCTTAGTTCAATATTCCACTTGGGCAACCTACCAGATGTCTCAGGCAACGTAAGGACCTATCATAATGGTTGATCGATGTAAACAGTGATAGGATGAGCTTGGAAATAAGACGGAGCTTCATTGAGGCAATAATGAGACAATAAGCCAATTTCTCTAGCTTCGGATAAATTCACTCAGCTTCGGTTAACCGCTTACTTACATAGTAGACCGGTTTCTGCACTCTGTCTTCCTCTCGAACTAATGCAACACTGATGGCGTTCTCTGATACCGCCAACTAAAGGTACAATTGCTCGTGATCGATAGGCCTTGAAAAAATCGGCTGTGTGGAGAGATGCTGAACTAGTGCTCTGGATGCATCTTCACATTCTATGGTCCATTCAAAGTTTCGCTTTCCTTTTCGGATTAGATTGAAGAAGGGAATGCACTTGTCGGTGGACTTTTAAATGAACCTGCTCAATGCTGCAACTTTCCCATTGAGACTCTGGACTTGCTTTATGGTTCTCGGAGTTGTAGATTTCTGATCGCCCAGATCTTTTTCGGGATTTGCTTCTATTCCTCGAACGTTGAAGATGAAACCAAGGAATTTTCCGGATGCAACTCCAAAATGACATTTCTGTGGATTGAGCTTCATCTTATATTCTCGAAGGATTTTGAACATTGGTTCCAAGTCTTTTACATGATCGGTAGAGAATCGCGACTTTACCAGCATGTCATCCACATATACTTCCATGGTCGTCCCAATCTGGCCGGAGGACATCTGGTTGACTAGGCGTTGGTACGTTGCAACGGCGTTATTAAGTCCAAAGGGCTTGACTTTGTAGCAGTAGAGTCCCAGAAAGGTCACAAAGCTGGTATTCTCTTAGTTGGGTAAGTTCATGGTATTTGGTTGTAGGCGGAATACGCATCCATGAAAGATAATAACTCGTGCCCATCCGTCGAATCTACGAGCTGATCAATTCAGGGAAGTGGAAAGCTCTCTCGAGCAAGCTTTTTTTAAGTCAGAATAATCAACACACGTCCTACATTTCCCATTTGGCTTTCAGACAATTATGGGGTTGGATACCCACTTTGGGTATAAAGCATCTCGGATAAACCCATTTGATTTCAACTTATTGACCTCTTCTTTATAGGCGGCATATCTCTTTGGATTTGTACCATGCCTTTTATGCTTGACCGGGATACACCGTAGGTCAATGTTAAGGTTGTGGCTTGTGATGTCCGACGAAACCCCATACATGTCAGAGTGCATCCAGGCGAATACGTCGAGATTCGCCTGGAGAAATTCAACCAATTCGTATTGCGTCCGTTGGTTTAACTGAGATCCAATCTTTATCATCTTTGAATCGTCATCGTCATCGATAGGAGCATCAATCGTCAACTCGGCCGGGAAGGCTTGACTATCTTTATTTTCAGTTTCTCTCGGGTCAAGATCCCTCTAGAATTGGTTGGGGTGCCCGGGCCTGGGCCCAGGCACCAATTGTCAATTATAGGAAAAATGGATGCAGAGAGATACCTCTACGCCCTTTCTTTTCTCCCTTCGCTGCGCCTCGTACGGCTATCCAACATAACAGGCTCTCCCAGCAGCCTGATCTCCTTGAACAACTCCGACCTCACGATTGGTGGGGAACTTCAGAGTCAAGAACCACGGGGAAATAGCTGCTTTAAATTCAACAAGGGCCGGTCGGTCCAAAAAAGTATTATAAGGTGAATCAATATCCAATACGACATACTGCAATATTCAGACTCTCTAGCGTTCTCCAACACCCAACTCCACAGGCAGTTCCACCACTCCAGTGGGTATAGTAGCACTTCCATTCAAGCCATGGATTCGAGATTGGTATAGTTTCAAATCATTGGATTCCATCTTTATTAAATCATAAGCTAGCTTAAACAAAATATTTACAAAGCATCCACTGTCAACCATGATCCTCTTCATCCAAGCAGAGCCAATCTAGGCAGGTATGACAAGTGGATCGATAATGGGGGCTTCGGCCTTATCAACGTCTCTGTTTCTATACATGATGTCATCTATCATCGTCCTTTATTGGTTGGCAGGAGACCCATCATCACAACTGCTACAATATTCAAAGTCCGCATGCTTGATAGAACTGGCATACGACTCCATTTCCCTCCAGCTTCGATCTATTGGATGAGGACCGCCATTTATTATATTTATAACTAACCTCCTGCCGATGCCTGTGGGTTCCCCCTGTATTTCTTAGTTTAGTACACGATTTTGAGTTGATGATCCCACACCATCTGATTGTGGCGCCCACACAAACTGATCCAACTTCCATCCTCTAATCAGCTTCTAGATGAGATCCTGCAAATGACGACACTCATTTGTGTTATGACCACAACTCTCATGGAACCTACAAAATTTTCCTGTCTGGATTTGCCTCTCCGATGATGGCTTCGGAGCAGGCTTCTTGTACTGCATAGTATTGCAGTTTTGCAGATACACATTCTCTAGCGACGTATTCAATGGAGTGTAGTTATCGAACATTGGAGCCCTACGTCATGGACCACGATTTTGATCTCGCTTCTTATTTATATTGCTATTATTCCTCTGCTGAGCTTGCTTATTTTGGACATTTAACAGAATTTTTCTGAAACTATCCCCGGACTGCTTAACAACAACATTACTTTGTATCACTTCCATACTGGGTCCCACGTCATCCTGCTTCCTGGCCTATTTCACATCCTCCCTTCTCAATAATTGGGCAGCCTTGGAGTAGAAACGGTCCAGTGGCGCGGGAGGTTTCCCAGCCAACCAATTTCCAAACTCAGAGTCAGGGTCAATCCCCTTAGTCAATGCCATTAAGATTGAGTTATCGTTGGGATAATTAATCTCCACACACGCAGCATGGAATCTCTGCAAATAGCATCTGAGTGTCTCTCCAAGAGCTTGGGTGACACTAGATAGAGTGTTAACATCTTTTGGCCTCGCAACATGCATTCAGAATTGTTCTACAAACTTGTTGGCCAACTGGTCCAGTGAAGAAATGGACCGAGGTGGCAATCGTGTGAGCCACATAGTAGCAATGCCCCTCAAAGAAATAGGAAAACTATGACATTTTACTGCATCATCAGCTCTTGGAGCACTCATTGACCATTCTTATTTCAAGATGTGTTGATTCGGATCAGAACATTCTTCATACATCAGTAGAGCCGGCATCCTGAATCGCCGAGGGGGTTCAGCATATAGTATCTCGTTTGTGAAGGGGGTATGACTCTTAGAGATTCCCCAGTCGTCATTTGTGAGGCCCTGGCTTTCTCGAATCATCTTCCGAGTCATAGTTGGAATATTCGGCATATGTACGTTCTGTGCATATTGAGCCAAAGTGTGGTCAAGTTCCACAACGCAAGGCTGGACCGGGCGCTGTCGATGGTCCATGTCTCACCTCCTTGGCTCCAAGTCATCTGGGACATATGGTTCAGGAGTACATCCATGCTTATGATGGTTAAGATCTGAATGATTCTAAGCATCAACCCCTGGTTTGACCATGGCGGTGGTAGCACGGTTGTCTATGGTGTATTGAGGAACAGTATCTTTTTGGGAGGAGGGTCCGGTATGGAAACTGGCCAACGGGCCAACTCTTAGTTGTCCAACGGTCACTGCAGGCTGATGTCTAATGTCTTGTGTGTAACTCATGTCTAACCGGGGACGGGTGGATCTGTGATGGTAATCAGACGAGGCTAAACTTTCGGTTGAGGAGTAAACGGCGTGGTCCCTCCTGGATCTCCTATGCCTTTAGCGATTCAACTTGTTAGTCAGTTTAGCATCAGCGCGTAGCTATTTAGTCAACTATTGCCGAATCTGGGTCAACTCATGAAGCAGCGTCTGAAATTCTTGTCTAGTCACCGGGTCTGACGGATCTGTGAGTCCAGTAGCATTTTGGTTAGATGAAGACAATTGCATGGGATTCTGTCTATCCCATCCTTCTTGATCTGCAACAGTGATGGCGGTCCTTGTGCTAACCATTGTGATAAGTGAAGACCTTTCTTAGATTTTATGCAAATCTGAATAGGTTGGAAGATTTTGGACTTGAGATCCGGGTCTTCTTCTTGAATTTATGCAATATGGTATTGACAGTAGATACACGGAGTAGTAGTAGAGCTGTGTTTTCTCAATGAAAACACCTAAGTGTTTGTATCAAAAATGCACACAACACTTTTGGAAGTCTTTGAAGAGATAAAAATGAAGAATAGAAATGTAAAATGTGGATTTTCTAACAAAAAGTTCGAAAACAGATATGTAAATGCACAGACACACAGCAATTTAGAGTGATTCGGCGTGTTGCCTACGTCCACAATGTAGTTTGATGATTTTATTGATATTCTTTAGATGATTATAATTGATTACAGCGGATTACAACGAGTTACAGCTGTGAAATTCGAGTACAACAGCAGTAATGGAGTGCAAAGTTGAAACCGGCAGAGTCTCAGCGTTGGAGATTCAAAAGATCCTTTTTCTATAGGCCTTGGGGATTTATTTATAAGCATACAAGGCTGATATTTTGCTCAAATCTCGAGAGACTTCTTCTAGCACGTGGGTGGGCCCACGCGATCGATCCCATGAATTTTAGACTCGATCCGTAATCGATACGAACGTAATTCATATCGATCAATATTTTGTCCAATGGAGTCGAAACTTGGTGTGAACATTCTTTAGCTTGTACGTAAGCTCCTATGAAAATTTCATAGCATTTGGACTTGTGGATTGTGAGACATGATCGATAAAAGTTGGTGTTTTTCCGTGGGCTGTTTTGTTCGAATCGATGAATTCGAATCGATCAACGCACATGCCCAGGTGATGACGTGGTGTGCACTATTCAGATCAATACACCTTTTACGCCAAATTGATCGAGTCGTTCTAAAACTTTCACCTTGATCGTATCGATAGTAGTTGCTTTGTTCGCATCGATGGAAGACGATCCTATTGGTATCGACGAAATGAACTCTGTTCATATCGATGGAAAACACGTGGATACGTTGCCTATATGGCCTTGTTTGTATCGATCGGAAACGACTCCAGTCGATCGATACGAAGCTGGAGTGGCCTGATGGATTTGAATATTAATAGCTCAATCGATACGAATAGCCATGATACGAGGGATACGAACAAAGGCTCTCTAGGATGGATACGAAGCAGAGTATGCTTTATCGATGCGAACCAGAGAAAGACTGATCGATGCAAAGTGGGCAATGGTTCATCGAAACGGACCGATGCCCCGAGATGGATTCGAACGAGATCGATTCGAACCAAGGCTCTAAGATGGATGCGAAGTTGACTCCGTCTGTTGCTGATCAATTTGAAACTAGGTGTAGACGATGGATTCGAACAAAGATTTTCACCAGATGGATGCGAAACAACATGGTTCGATCAGTGCGAATAAGATCGATATGATTTGTTCAGCCATCGATCGATTCGAACAACATGCTCTTCTCAAATTGTAACGATCATATCTTAAGCATACGAACTAGGATTGACTTGAAATTTGGAACATTGGCTTTCATGGCTTTGCTTGTCATGTCTTGTCAATTTTAGCCTGATCCGGACTAGGAAAAAATTCATCGATTGAACCCGTGCGTACTCGATATTCGGGGCGAGCGATCCTTGGTTTTTAGTCAACTCCACGATATCTCGGCCTCGCCAAAAGGTGGGATAATAGAACCGATTTCTAAAAGTATTACGGCACTGTTTTGGCATTTTGGACGGATGTTGCACCTTGCACCATAGATGTTGCACTCGATAGATATCGACTCATCGGACGGCCATAACTGTTGGATCGTTTTGAGTTAAGGAAGCCATAATCTGTCAAAACGAAGCTCTCGGTCAGTTCTGCGGATTTGACCACTTTATGCCATCAATGGATATTTTCATATCCATAAAAGGCTATCTGTACCTTAATCGGGTATTGGAAGTTTTTAACCCTTCATTTTTTCGTCTCGTGCATTTTTATGTTAAAACAGGATCACCGTGGCCGGTCTTCGATTTACCATCACTGGAGATTCGTTCACCATGATACTGTTTCGTTTCAAATCCATGCGACCATTTCTATAAGTCGTACGACACTGTTTTGGCATTTTGGATGGATGTTGCACCATGCACCGTAGATGTTGCACCCTGTGGATATCGATTCTTCGGACGGCCATAACTGTTGGCTTGTTTAGAGTTACGGGAGCCATAACCATTCAAAACAAATCTCTTTGTGCGTTCTACGGCTTCGAAAGCTATAAGCTGTTAATGGATTGTTTCATACACATAAAAGACTATCCAAACCTCAATCGGGTCTCGGAAGTTTTTTGCCCTTCATTTTTTCTTCAAGTGCATTTTTACGTTAAAACGAGATCACCGTGGCTGGTCTTCAATTTTCCATCCTGGAGAGTGGTGCACAAGGTACTGTTCCATTTTAAACCCATGCACCTATTTCTGAAAGTCGTACGACACTGTTTGGCACTTTGGATGGATGTTGTGCCTTGCATGTAGATGTTGTAGTAGATGGATATCGAATCATCGGATGGCTACAACAGCTAGCTCGTTTAGAGTTACCGGAGCCATAACCATTCAAAATGAAGCTCTCTGTGAGTTCTATAGCTTTGACCGCTTTAAGCCATCAATGTTTAGTTTCATACCCAAAAAAAACTATCCGAACCTCAATCAGGTCTCGGAAGTTTTTTATCCTTCGTTTTTTCGTCACGTGGATTTTTACGCCAAAACAGGATCACCATGGATGATCCTCGATTACCATTACTAGAGAGTAGTACACCATGGTACTGTTCCATTTCAAATCCATGCACCCATTTCTTAAAGTCGTAAGGCACTGTTTCGGCATTTTGGATGGATAATGCAACTTGCACTGTAGATGTTGCACTCGATGGACATCGACTCATCGAACGACTATAACTATTGGCTCGTTTAGAGTTACGGGAGCCATAAACAATCAAAACGAAACTCTTTGTGATTTCTACGGCTTTGATGGCTTTAAGCCATAAATGGTTAGTTTCATATCCAAAAAAGACTATCCGAACCACAATCGGGTCTTCACGTTTTTTACCCTTCGTTTTTTCATCACACGCATTTTTACGTTAAAACATGATCACCGTGGTTGGTCTTCGATTTATCATCGCTAGAGAGTGGTGCACCATGGTACTGTTCCGTTTCAAATCGATGCACCCATTTCCAAAAGTCGTACGACCCTATTTCGACATTTTGGACGGAAGTTGCACCATGCACGTAGATATTGCACCCTGTGGATATCATTTATTCGGAAGGCCATAACTATTGGCTCGTTTAGAGTTACGGGAGCCATAACTAGTCAAAACAAAGCTCTCTGTGAGGTTTACAGCTTTGATCGATTTAAATAGTCAATGGTTAGTTTCATAGCAAAAAATAGTATCCGAACATCAATCGGGTGTCGGAAGTCTTTTACCCTTCATTTTTTTGTCACGTGGATTTTTTCGGTACAACGGGATCATCGTGGCTGATCTTCGATTTACCATCGCTGGAGAGTGGTGCACCATGGTATTTTTCTGTTTCAAACCATGTACCCATTTATAAAAGTCGTAGAACATTGTTTCGGCATTTTTGACGGATGTTGCGCCTTACACCGTAGATGTTGCACTCGATGGATATCGACTCATCGGACGACCATTACTGTTGGATCGTTTAGAGTTAGATGAGCCAAAACCGGTCAAAACGAAGCTCTTTGTCTCTTCTACGGCTTTGATTGCTTTAAGTCGTCAATGGATAGTTTCATACCCATAAAAGACTACACGAACCTTAATCGGGTCTTGGAAGATTTTTACCCTTTGTATTTTCGTCACGTGCATTTTTAGGTTAAAACGGGATCACCTGTCTGGTCTTCGAATTACCATCACTGAAGAGAGTTGCACTATGGGACTGTTCCATTCCAAATCCTTGCACCCATTTCTAAAAGTCGTACGATACCGTTTCGGCATTTTGGACCGATGGTGCCCCATGCACCGTATATGTTGCACCCTGTGGATATCGATTATTCGGACGGCCATAACTGTTGGCACGTTTTGAGTTATGGGTGCCATAACAAGCCAAAACAAAGTTCTCTATGTGTTCCATGATTTTGATGGATTTAAGCAGTCGATGGATAGTTTCATGCCCATAACAGACTATTCGAACCTCAATCGGGTCTCTGAATTTTTTACCCTTCGCTTTTTCTTCATGTGCATTTTTACGTTAAAATAGGATCACCGTGGCCGGTCTTCGATTTGCCATCGCTGGAGAGTGGTGCACCGTGGTACTGTTCCATTTCAAATCCATGCACCTATTTCTAAAAGTCGTACGGCACTGTTTCGGCATTTTGGACGGATGTTGCACCTTGCACCGTAGATGTTGCACACGATGGATATCGACTCATCGTAACTGTTGGATCGTTTAGAGTTACGGGAGTCATAACCAGTCAAAACGAAGCTTATTGTCAGTTCTACGGCTTTGACCACTTTAAGCTGTCAGTGGATAGTTTCGTACCCAAAAAAGAACATCTGAATCTCAATCTAGTCTCGGATGCTTTTTACCCTTCGTTTTTTCGTCACATGCATTTTTACGTTAAAATGGGATCACCATGGTTGGTCTTTGATTTACCATCGCTGTAGAATGGTGCATTATGGTACTATTTTGTTTTAAATCCATGCACCCATTTATAAAAGTCATATGGCACTGTTTTGTTATTTTGGACGAATGTTGCACCATGCATCGTAGATGTTGCACCCTTTGGATATCGATTCTTCGAACAACCATACTGTTGGCTCGTTTAGAGTTACGGGAGCCATAACCAGTCAAAATGAAGCTCTATATCAGTTCTATGGCTTTGACCGCTTTAAGTTGTCAATGGTTAATTTCATACCCAAAAAAGACTATCCGAACCTCAATCGGGTCTCGGAAGTTTTTTCCCTTCATTTTTTCATCACATGAATTTTTTCGCTAAAACGGGATCATCGTTGTTGGTTTTTGATTTACCATCACAGGAGAGTGATGCACCATGGTATTGTTCCGTTTCAAATCTTGCACCTATTTCTAAAAGTCGTACAACATTATTTAGGGTTTTTGGACAGATGTTGCACGTTGCATGGCAGATTTTGCACTCGATGGATATCGACCGATCGGACGGCCATAACTGTTGGCTCGTTTAGAGTTATGGGAGCCATAACCAATTAAAACAAAGCTCTCTGTGAGTTCTATGGCGTTGATAGCTTTAAGCCATCAGTGGATTGTTTCATACCAAAAAAGGACTATCCGAACCTCAATCGGGTCTCGGAAGTTTTTTACCCTTCGTTTTTTCATCATGTGGATTTTATGTTAGAACTAGATCATCGTGTGTGGTCTTCAATTTACCATCACTGGAGAGTGGTGCACCATGATATTATTACGTTTCAAATCAATGCACCTATTTCTAAAAGTAGTACGATAATGTTTTGGCATTTTGGATGGAAGTTGCACCTTGCACCGTAGATGTTGCACCTAATGGATATCGATTCTTCGAACGGCTATAACAGCTGGCTCGTTTAGAGTTACAGGAGCCATAACCAGTAAAAACAAAGCTCCTTATAAGTTCTACGGCTTTGATATCTTTAAGGCATCAATGGATAGTTTCAAAATCATAAAAGCCTATATGAACCTCAATCGGGTCTCGGAAGTTTTTTACCCTTTGTTTTTTCATCACGTGCATGTTTACGTTAAAATGGAATCATCATGGCTGGTCATCGATTTACCATCGATGGAGAGTGGTGCACCATGGTACTATTCCATTTCAAATCCTTGTGCCCATTTCTAAAAGTCTACAACACTGTTTTGGCATTTTGGACGGATGTGGCACCCATGCATCGTAGATGTTGCACCCTGTGGATATGGATTATTCGGATGGCCATAACTGTTGTTTAGAGTTACAAGAGCCATAACTAGTCAAAACGAAGCTATTTGTGTGTTATAAGGCTTTTACAACTTTAAGCCGTCAATGGATAGTTTTATACCCACGAAAGACTATCCGAACCTCAATCGGGTCTCGGAAGTTTTTTACCCTTCGTTTTTTTGTCATGTGCATTTTTACGTTAAAACAGGATAACTGGGGCTGGTCTTCGATTAACAATCGCTGGAGAGTGGCGCACCATGGTACTGTTCTGTTTCAAATCCCTGCACTCATTTCTCAAAGTCGTACGGCACTGTTTCGGCATTTTGGACGGATGTTGCGCCTTGCACGTTGATGTTGCCCTATATGGATATCTACTCATCGGATGGCCATAGCTATTGGCTCGTTTAGAGTTACGGGAGCCATTACTAGTCAAAACAAAGCTCTTTATGAGTTCTATGGCTTTAACCGCTTTAAGCCATCATTGGTTAGTTTCATACCCAAAAAAACACTATCCAAACCTTAATCAGATCGCGGAAGTTTTTTTACCCTTTGTATGTTCGTCACGTTGATTTTTACGGTACCATGGCTAATCCTCGATTTACCATCGCTGGAGAATGGTGAACCATGGAAATGTTCCATTTCAAATCCATGCACCCATTTCTAAAAGTCCTATGGCACTGTTTCAGCATTTTGGACGAATGTTGCACCTTGCACCGTATATGTTGCACTCGATGGATATCGACTCATCAGACGACCATAACTGTTGGATCGTTTAGAGTTATGGGAGCCATAACTAGTCAAAACAAAGCTCTCTGTAAGTTCTATGGCTTTGACCGTTTTAAGCCGTCAATGGACACTTTCATACCCATAAAAGACTATCCGAACCTCGATCGGGTCTCAGAAGTTTTTTACCCTTCATTTTTTCTTCACTAGCATTTTTACGTTTAAAC
Organism: Allium cepa; assembly: GCA_030765085.1. Classification (NCBI taxonomy): domain Eukaryota; kingdom Viridiplantae; phylum Streptophyta; class Magnoliopsida; order Asparagales; family Amaryllidaceae; genus Allium; species Allium cepa. The sequence goes on from CM060943.1 coordinate 45,878,708, forward strand.
GGGATCACCGTGGCAGGTCTTCGATTTACCATTGCTAGAGAGTCGTGCGCCACGGTACTATTAAATTTCAAATCCTTTCACCCATTTCTAAAAGTCGTACGACACTGTTTTGGCATTTTGGACGGATGTTGCACCATACACCGTAGACGTTGCACATTGTGGATATCGATTCTTTGGACGTCCATAACTGTTGGCTCGTTTAGATTTACGGGAGCCATAACTAGTCAAAATAAAGCTGTCTATGTATTCTTCGGCTTTAATAGGCTTAAGCCGTCAATGGATAGTTTCATAACCATAAAATTATCCGCACCTCCATCGAGTTTCAGAAATTTTTTACCCTTCATTTTTTCGTCACGTGCATTTTTAAGTTAAAATGGGATCACCACGGATGGTCCTCGATTTACCATCACTGGAGAGTGCTGCCACTTGATACTGTTCGACTTCAAATCCATGCACCCATTTCTAAAAGTCGTAGGGGACTGTTTTGGCATTTTGGATGGATGTTGCACCTAGCACCATAGATGTTGTACCTTGTGGATATCGATTCTTCGGACGACCAAAACTATTGGCTCATTTAGATATACGGAAGCCATAACCTGTCAAAACGAAGATCTCTGTGAGTTATATGGCTTTGATAGCTTTAAGTCATTGATGGATAGTTTCATACCCATAAAAGACTACTCGAACCTCAATCGGGTATCGGAAATTTTTTACCCTTCATTTTTTTGTCGCATGGATTTTTCCGATAAAACAGGATCATCGTGGCTGGTCTTGATTTGCCATCACTGGAGAGTGGTGCACCATATCATCGTTCTGTTTCAAATCCATGCACCCACTTCTAAAAGTCTTACGACACTGTTTTGGCATTTTTGACGGATGTTGCATCTTACACCGTTGATGTTGCACTCGATGGATATCGAATCATCGAATGGCCATAACTACTGGATCGTTTAGAGTCACCGGAGCCATGACCAATCTAAACGAAGCTATCTGTCAGTTCTATGGCTTTGGCCACTTTATGTCATCATGGATAGTTTCATACCCATAAAAGACTATCCGAACCTCAATCGGGTATCGAAAGTTTTTTAACCTTCATTTCTTCGTCTCTTGCATTTTTACGTTAAAACGGGATCACCGTGGTTGGTCTTCGATTTACCATCACTGTAGAGTGGTGCACCATGGTACTGTTTCATTTCAAATCCATGCGCCCATTTCTAAAGGTCGTATGGCACTATTTCGGCATTTTGGATGAATGTTGCACCATGCACCATAAATGTTGCACCCTGTAGATATCGATTCTTCGGACGACCATAATTGTTGGCTCGTTTAGTGTTATAGGAGACACAACAAGTTAAAACAAAGCTCTCTATGTGTTTTACGGCTTTGAACGCTTTATGCTGTCAATGGATAGTTTCATACCCATAAAAGACTATCCGTACCTCAATTGGGTTTGGAAAGTTTTTTTTCACGTGCATTCTTACGTTAAAACGAGATCACCATGGCTGGTCTTCCATTTAACATTGCTGGAGAGTGGTGCACCACGGTACCATTCCACTTCAAATCCACGCACTTATTTCTAAAAGTCTTACGGCACTGTTTTGGCACTTTGGACAGATGTTGCCCTTTGCGCGTAAATGTTGCGCTAGATGGATATCGACTCATCGGATGGCTACAACAGCTGGCTCGTTTAGAGTTACGGGAGCCATAACCAGTCAAAATGAAGCTCTCTGTGAGTTCTATGGATTTGACTACTTTAATTCGTCAATGGTTAGTTTGATACCCAAAAATGACTATATGAACGTTAAACGGTTCTCAGAAGTTTTTTACTGTTCGTTTTTTCGCCACGTGGATTTTACGTCAAAACTGGATCACCATAGCCGATCTTCGACTTACCATTACCGAAGAGTAGTGCACCATGGTATTGTTCCGTTTCAAATCCATGCACCCATTATTTAAAGTCATATGGCACTGTTTTTGCATTTTGGACGAATGACGCACCATTCAACATAGATGTTTCACTCGATGGATATCGACTCATCGGAAGGCCATAACTGTTGGCTCATTAAGAGTTACGCGAGCTATAAATAGTCAAACGAAGCTCTTTGCGATTTCTATAGCTTTGACAGCTTTAAGCCATCAATGGTTATTTTCATACCTAAAAAGACTATCCGAACTCAATTGGGTCTTGATGTTTTTTACCTTTCGTTTTTTCATGACGTGCATTTTTACGTTAAAACAGCATCACCATGGCCGGTTTTTGATTTACCATCACTAGAGAGTGGTGAAACATGGTATTATTCTGTTTCAAATCCATACACCCATTTCTTAAAGTCATACGACACTATTTCGGCATTTTGGACAGATGTTGCACTATGCACCATAGATATTGCACCTAGTGGATATAGTTACTTCGGAAGGCCATAACTATTGGCTCGTTTAGAGTTATGGGTGCCATAACTAGTCAGAATGAAGCTCTCTGTGAGTTTTATGGCTTAGACCGCTTTAAACCATCAACGATTAATTTCATACCCAAAAATACTATCCGATCATCAATCAGGTCTCGGATGTTTTTTACCCTTCATTTTTTTGTCACGTGGATTTTTCTAGTAAAACGGGATCATCGTGGCTAATCTTCGATTTACCATCACTAGGGAGTGGTGCACCATGGTATTGTTCTGTTTCAAACCCACACAGCAATTTCTAAAAGTCGTACAACACTGTTTCAGCGTTTTGGGCGGACGTTGCAACTTGCACCGTAGATATTGCACTCGATGGATATCGACTCATCAGACGGTCATTACTGTTGGATCGTTTAGAGTTATGGGAGATATAACCAATCAAAATGAAGCTCTCCGTTGGTTCTATGGATTTGATCTCTTTAAGCCGTCAATGGATAGTTTCATACCCATAAAAGACTATCCGGACTTAAATAAGATCTCGAAAGTTTTTTACCCTTCTTTTTTTCGTCAAGTGCATTTTTACATTAAAACAGGATCACTGTGTCTGGTCTTCAATTTACCATCACTGAAGAGAGGTGCACCATGGTACCGTTCCATTTCAAATCCATGCACTGATTCCTAAAAGTAGTACGATATTGTTTCGACATTTTGGACGGATATTGCACCATGCACCGTAGATGTTGCACCCTGTGGATATCCATTATTCGGACGGCCATAACTATTGGCTCGTTTAGAGTTATGGGAGCCATAACCAATCTAAACAAAGCTCTCTGTGTGTTCTATGACTTTGATAGCTTTAAGCCATGAATGGATAGTTTCATGCACATTAAAGACTATCCGAACCTCAATCGGGTCTAGGAAGTTTTTTACCCTTCATTTTTTCTTCACGTGCATTTTTATGTTAAAACGGGATCATCGTGGCCGGTCTTCGATTTACCATTACCGGAGAGTGGTGCTCCATAGTACTGTTCCGTTTCAGATCCATGCACCATTCCTAAAAGTCATACGACACTGTTTTGGCATTTTGGATGGATGTTGCACCTCGCACCGTAAATGTTGCACTCGATGGATATCGACTCATCGGATGGCCATAACTGTTGGATCTTTTAGAGTTACAGAAGCCACAACCAGTTCAAAACAAAAAATCTCTATTATTTCTATGGCTTTGATCGCTTTAAGCCGTCAATGGATAGATTCGTACCCAAAAAAGACTATTCGAACCTTAATCGGGCCTCGGAAGTTTTTTACCCTTCGTTTTTTCGTCACATGGATTTTTACACTAAAACTGGATCACCGTGGCTGGTCTTCTATTTACCAACACTAGAGAGTGGTGCTCCATGGTACTGTCCCGATTTAAATCCATGCACCCATTTCTTAATGTCGTACGACACTGTTTCGGCATTTTGGACGGATGATGCACCTTGCACCTAGATGTTGCACTCGATGGAAATCGACTCATCGAACAACCATAACTATTGGCGCGTTTAGAGTTACGGGAGTTATAACCAATCAAAACGAATCTGTTTGTGAGTTCTAAGGATTTGATGTCTTTGAGCCGTCAATGGTTAGCTTCATACCCAAGAAAGATAATCCGAACCTCAATCGGGTATGGGAAGTTTTTTACACTTTGATTTTTCGTCACGTGCATTTTACGTGAAAACGGGATCACCATGGTTGGTCTTCGCTTTGCCATAGCTAGAGAGTGGTGCATCATGGTGTTTCAAATCCACGCACCATTTCTTAATGCAGTATGACACTATTTCAGCATTTTGGATGGATATTGCACCATGCACCGAAGTTATTGCACCCTATAGATATCGATTCTTCGAAAGGACATAACTATTGGTTTGTTTAGAGTTATGGGAGCCATAACTAGTCAAAACGAAGCTCTCAATGAGTTCTACAACGTTGACCACTTTAAGCCGTCGATGGTTAGTTTCATACCTAAAAAATAGTATCCCAACATTTTTCGGGTCTTGGAAGTTTTTTTACCCTTCATTTTTTTGTCACATGGATTTTTCCAAAAAACGAGATCATCGTGGCTAGTCTTCGATTTACCATTACTAGAGAGTGGTATACCATGGTATTATTCCGTTTCAAATCTGTGCATCCATTTCTAAAAGTCGTATGACACAATTTCAGCATTTTGGACTAATGTTGCACCTTGCACCGTAGATGTTGCGTCCTTTGGATGTCGATTCTTCGGACTGCCAAAACTGTTGGCTCGTTTAGATTTATGGGAGCCATAACAAGTCAAAAGGAAGCTCTTTGTTAGTTCTATGGCTTTGACTGCTTTAAGCCGTCAATGGATAGTTTCGTACCCATAAAAGACTATCTGAACCTCAATCGGGTCATAGAAGTTTTTTACCCTTTATTTTTTCGTCACTTGCATTTTTACGTTAAAATGGGATCACCGTGGCCGGTCTTCGATTTACCGTCGCTGGAGAGTGGTGGACCAAGGTATTGTTCCATTTCAAATCCATGTAGCCATTTCTATAAGTCATATGATACTGTTTCGACATTTTGGACAGATGTTGCACCATGTACCATAGATAGTGCACACTGTGGATATCAATTCTTCAGACGGCCATAACTGTTGGCACGTTCAGAGTTACGGGAGCCATAAATGGTCAAAACAAAGATCTCTGTGTATGTTATGGCTTTGAAAGATTTAAACCATCAATGGATAGTTTCATACCCATAAAAGACTATCCGAACCTCAATCGGGTTTCAAAAGTTTTTTACCCTTCGTTTTTCGTCACGTGCATTTTTACGTGAAAAAGGGATCACCGTGGCTGGTCTTCGATTTACCAACACTGAGAGTGGTGCACCATGTTACTGTTCCGTTTCAATCCATGCACCGATTTCTAAAATTCTTACGGTACTATTTTGGAATTTTGGATGGATGTTGCACCATTCACCATACATGCACTCGATGGATATCGACTCATCGGACGGTCATAACTGTTGGCTCGTATAGTGCTACGGGAGCTATAACCAGTCAAAATGAAGCTCTCTGTGAGTTCTATGACTTTGACATCTTCAAGCGGTCAATGGTTAGTTTCATCCCCAAAAAAGACTATCCGAACTTCAATAGGGTGTCAGATGTTTTTTACCCTTTGTTTTTTTGTCACGTCGATTTTTACGTGAAAACGAGATCACCATTGCTCGTCTTCGATTTACCATCGCTAGAGAGTGGTACACCATGTACTGTTCTGCATCAAATCCTCGCACCCATTTCTAAATGTCTTATGGCACTATTTCGGCATTTTGGACGGATGTTGCACCGTGCACCATAGATATTGCACATTGTGGATATCGATTCTTCGGAAGGCCAAAACTGTTGGCCCATCTAGAGTTACGGGAGCCATCACTAGTTTAAATGAAGCTCTTTGTGAGCTCTATGGCTTTAACTGCTTTAAATCGTCAATGGTTAGTTTCATACCCCAAAAAACTATTCGAACATCATTAAGGTCTTGGATGTTTTTCATCCCTATTTTTTTTGCCACGTAGATTTTTCCGGTAAAACGGGATCATCCCAACTGGTCTTCGATTTACCATCACAGGACAGTGCTGCACCATGGTATTGTTCTATTTCAAATCCATGCACCCATTTCTAAAAGTCGTACGGCACTGTTTCGACATTTTGGACGGATGTTGCACCATGCACCGTAGATGTTGCACATTGTGGATATCGATTCTTCGGACGGCCATAACTGTTGGCTCGTTTAGAGTTATGCGAGCCATAACCAGTCAAAACGAAGCTTCCTGTGTGTTCTACGGCTTTGAAAGCTTTAAGCCATCAATTGATAGTTTCATATCCATAAAAGACTATCCGAACCTCAATTGGACATGGAAGTTTTTTACCCTACGTTTTTTCGTCACATGCATTTTTACATTAAAACGACATCACCGTGGCTGGTCTTCGATTTTCCATCATTGGAGAGTGGTAAACCATGGTACTATTTTTTTTTCAAATCCATGCACTCATCTTCAAAATTCGTATGGCACTTTTCGGCAATTTGGACGGATGTTGCACCGTGCACCGTAGATATTACACCCTATGGATATCGATTCTTCGGAAGTCCATAGCTGTTGGCTCATTTAGATTTACAGGAGCCATAGCAAGTCAAACCGAAGCTCTCTGTGAGTTCTACGACTTTGACCGTTTTAAGCCGTCAACGATTAATTTCATATCCAAAAAAGACTATCCAAACATCAATCGGATCTCGAAAGTTTTTTACCCTTCATTTTTTTGCCACGTGGATTTTTACGGTAAAATAGGATCACCGTGGCTGGTCTTCGATTTACAATCGCTGGAGAGTGGTGCACCATAGTACTGTTGCGTTTCGAATCCATGCACCCATTTCTAAAAGTCGTACGACAATGTTTCGGCATTTTGGACGGATGTTGCACCTTGCACCATAGATGTTGCACTCGATGGATATCGACTCATCAGACGGCCATAGTTGTTGGCTCGTTTAGAGTTACGGGAGCCATAGCCAGTCAAAACGAAGCTCTTTATAAGTTCAACGACAATGATGGATTTAAGCCGTCAATGGATAGTCTCATACCCAAAAAAGACAATTCGAAGCTCAATCGGGTCTTGGAAGGTTTTTACCCTTCATTTTTTCGTCACATCATTTTTACGTTAAAACGGGATCACCATGGCTAGTTTCACTTTACCATCACAAAAGAGTGGTGCACCATGGTACTGTTCCGTTTTAAATCCATGCACCTGTTTCTAAAAGTCGTACGACACTGTTTCGGCATTTTGGATGGATGTTGCACATCGCACCATAGATGTCTCTATCAGTTCTATGGCTTTCACTGCTTTAAGCAATCAATGGTTAGTTTCATACCCAAAAAAGACTATCCTAACCTCAATTGGGTCTCGGAAGTTTTTTACCCTTTGTTTTTTCGTCACGTGCATTTTTACTTTAAAACGGGATCACCATGGCCGGTCTTCGATTTACCATCGCCGTAGAGTGGTGCCACATAGTACTGTTCCATTTCAAATCCATGCACCCATTTCTAAAAGTTGTACGGCACTGTTTCGGCATTTTGGAAGGACGTTGCACCAAGCACCGTAGATGTTGCACCCTGTGGATATCGATTCTTTGGATAGCCATAACTGTTGGCTTGTTTAGAGTTATGGGAGCCATAACCAGTCAAAATTAAGCTCTCTATCAATTCTGTGGCTTTGACCGCTTTATGAAATCATTGATTATCTTCAAAAGACTATCTGAATCTGAATCGGGTCTCGGAAGTTTTTTACCCTTTGTTTTTTCATCACATTGATCGTTATGATAAAATGGGATCACCATGGCTGGTCTTTGATGTACCATCATTGGAGAGTGATGCACAATTGTATTGTTCCAATTCAAATCCATGCACGCATTTCAAAAATTTATACGGAACAGTTTCGGCACTTTGGACGTATGTTGCACATTGCACTGTAGATGTTGCACCCTATGGATATCGATTCTTAGGACGACCATAATAGTTGGCTCGTACAGTGTTATGGGAGCCATAACCAATCAAAACGAAGCTCCCTATGAGTTCTACGGCTTTGAAAACTTTAAGCTATCAAGGATAGTTTCGTACCCAAAAAGACTATCCGAACCTCAATCGGGTCTCGAAAGTTTTTCACACTTCTTTTTTCAGTCACGTGCATTTTTACGTTAAAACGAGATCAATGTGGCCGATCTTCGATTTACCATCGCTGGAGAGTGGTGCACCATGGTACTGCCCTGTTTCAAATCGTTGCACCCATTTCTAAAAGTCGTAAGGCACTATTTCGGCATTTTGGACAGATGTTGCACCTTACACCATAGATGTTGCACCCTGTGGATATCAATTCTTCGGACGGCCATAACAGGTTGCTCGTTTAGAGTTATGGAAGCCATAACCAGTCAAAACGAAGCTCTCATTGAGTTCTACGGCATTGAGAGATTTAATCCATCAATGGATAGTTTCATACCCAAAAAAGACTATCCGAACCTCAATCGGGTCTCGGAAGTTTTATAACCTTCGTTTTTTCCTAATGTGCATTTTTACGTTAAAACGTGATCACCGTGGCTAGGATTCGATTTACCATCGCTAGAGAGTGATGCACCATGTTACTGTCCCTTTTCAAATCTATGCACCCATTTCTAAAAGTCATACGACATTTGTTTGGCATTTGGGACAGATGCTGCACCTTGCACCGTAGATGTTGCACCCTGTAGATATGGATTCTTCGGACGGCCATATTAGTTGGCTCGTTTAGAGTTACGGGATCCATAACCAGTCAAAACGAAGCTCTTTGTGATTTCTATGGCTTTGACGGCTTTATGCCATCAATGGGTAGATTCAAACCCAAAAAAGACTATCCAAACCTCAATAGGTTCTCAAAAGTTTTTTACCCTTCGTTCTTTCATCAAGCGGATTTTTACGGTAAAACGGAATCACCTTGGCTGGTCCATGATTTACCATCGCTGGAGAATGGTGCACCATGGTACTGTTCCTTTTCAAATCCATGCATCCATTTCTAAAAGTCGTACGGCACTATTTTGGCATTTTGGACGGATGACGCACCATGCACCATAGATGTTGCACCCTATGTATGTCGATTCTTCGGATGACCATAACGGTAGGCTCATTCAGAGCTACGGTAGCCATAACCTGTCAAAACGAAGATCTTTGTGAGTTCTATGGATTTGATAGCTTTAAGCCTTCAATGGATAGTTTCGTACCCAAAAAAGATTATCCGAACCTCGATCGAGTCTTGAATGTTTTTTACCTTCGTTTTTTCGTCTCGTGCATTTTACGTAAAAACGAGATCACCGTGGCTGGTCTTCGATTTACTATCGCTGGAGAGTGGTGCACCATGGTACGGTCCTTTTTCAAATCCATGCAACCATATAAAAAAAGCGTACAACAATGTTTTGGCATTTTGGACGGATGTTCCACCATGCACCATAGATGTTGCACCCTATGGATATCGATTCTTCGGACGATCATAACTGTTGGCTCGTTTAGAGTTATGGGAGACATAACAAGTCAAAATGTAGCTCTTTGTCAGTTCTACTACTTTGACCAATTTACGCCGTCGATGGTAAATTTAATACCCAATAAAGACTATTGGAACCTCAATCGGGTCTCGAAAGGTTTTTACACTTCCTTTTTTCGTCTAGTGGATTTTTACGGTAAAACGGGATCACCGTGGCGGTCATCAGTGCAACATCGCTGGAGAGTGGTGCTGGTATTGTTCCATTTCAAATCCATGCAACCATTTCTAAAAGTCGTACGACACTGTTTCGGCATTTTTGGACGGATGTTGCGCCTTGCACCGTATATGTTGCACTCGATGGATATCGACTCATCGGACGGCCATAACTATTGGGTCGTTTAGAGTTACGGGAGCCATAACTAGTCAAAATGAAGCTCTCTATGAGTTCTACGGCTTTGGTTGCTTTAAGCCATCAATGGTTAGTTTCATACCCAAAAAGGACTATCCGAACGTCAAACGGGACTTTGAAGTTTTTTAACCTTCGTTTTTTTGTCTTGTGGATTTTTATGGTTAAACGGGATCACCATGGCTGGTACTCGATTTACCATCGCTGGCTAGTAGTGCACCATGGTACAAATCCATTTCAAATTCATGCACACATTTCTAAATGTCATATGGCATTGTTTTGGCATTTTGGACAAATGATGCACCTTGCACCGTTGATGTTGCAATATCGACTCATCAGACGACCATAACTGTTGGCTCTTTTAGAGTAACGGAGGACGTAACTAGTCAAAATGAAACTCTCCATGATTTCTACGACTTTGACAGCTTAAGCCATCATTGGTTAGTTTTATACCACAAAAAGACTATCCAAACCTCAATCGAGTCTCTGAAGTTTTTAACCCTTCGTTTTTTCGTCACGTGCATTTTTACGTTAAGACGAGGTCAACGTGGCTAGCCCTCAATTTACCATCGCTAGAGAGTGGTGCACCATGGTACTATTTCGTTTCAAATCCATGCACCCATTTTTAAAAGTCATATGACACTGTGTCGAAATTTTGGACGGATGTTGCACCTGGCACCGTTGATGTCTCTGTCACTTCTATGGCTTTGACCGCTTTAAGCAATCAAAGGTTAGTTTCTTACCCCAAAAAGTCTATCTAAACCTAAATCAGGTCTCGACAATTTGTTACCCTTTTTTTCGTCACGTGCATATTTACGTCAAAACAGGATCACCATGACTGGTCTTCGATTTACCATCACTGCAGATTGGTTCAATATGGTACTGTTCCATTTCAAATCCATGCACCCATTTCTAAAAATCGTACGACACTGTTTCGGTATTTTGGACGAATGTTGCCCCAAGCACCGTAGATGTTGCACCATGTGGATATCGATTCTGCGAACGGCCTTAACCATTGGCTCGTTTAAAGATATGGGAGCCATAACCAGCCAAAACAAAGCTCTCTGTCAGTTCTACGGCTTTGATTTCTTTAAGTCACCATTGGTTAGTATCATACCCAAAAAAGATTAATCGAACCTCTATCGGGTCTCGAAAGTTTTTTACCCTTCGTTTTATCGTCACATTGATTTTTATGGTATAACGAGATCACCGTGGTTGGTCTTTTATCTACCATCGCTGGAGTGTGGTGCACCATGGTATTTTTCCATTTCAAATCCATGCACCCATTTCTAAAACTCATACAACACTGTTTCGGCATTTTGGGACGGATGTTGCACCTTGCACCATAGATGCTGCACCTTGTGGATGTCGATTCTTCGAACGGCCATAACTATTGGCTCATTTAGACATACGGTAGCCAGAACCAGTCAAAATGAAGCTCTCTATGAGTTCTACGGCTTTGACATCTTAAAGCCGTCAATGGATACTTTCATACCCAAAAAAGACTATCCGGACCTCATTCGGGTCTCCAAAGTTTTTTACCCTTTGTTTATTCATCATGTGCATTTTAACATTAAAACCGGAATACCGTGGCTGGTCTTAGATTTACCATCGTTAGGGAGTGGTGCACTATGGTACCGTTTTAAATCCATGAACCCATTTCTAAAAGTCATAAGGCACTGTTTCGGCATTTTGGATGGATGTTGCACCTTGCACCGTAGATGTTGCACCCTATGGATATCGACTCCTCAAATGGCCAACATTGAGTTATGGGAGCCATAATGAGTTAAAACAGGCTCTCTGTGAGTTTTATTTCTATGATAGCTTTAAGCCATAAATAGATAGTTTCATACCCATAAAAGACTATCCGCACCGCATTCGGGTCTCAAAAGTTTTCTGCCCTTCGTTTTTTCATCACGTGCATTTTTATGTTAAAACGGGATCATCGTGTTGGGTCTTTTATTTACCATCGCTAGAGAGTGGTGTACCATGGTACTGTTCCGTTTCAAATCCATGCACCCATTTCTAAAAGTCGTACGTCACTGTTTCAGCATTTTGGTCAGATATTGCACCTTGAACTATAGATGTTGCACCCCGTGGATGTGATTCTTTGGACGGCCATAAGTGTTGGCTCATTTAGATTTAAGAGAGCTAGAACCAGTCAAAATAATGCTCCATGTGAGGTCTACGGCTTTGATGACTTTGAGTTGTCAATAGATAGTCTCATACCCAAAAAAGACTATCGGAACCTCAATCGGGTCTCGGAAGGTTTTTACCCTTCGTTTTGCCATCACGTGCATTTTTATGTTAAAATGGGATCACCGTGGCTGGTCTTCGATTTACCATCGCTGGGGAGTAGTGCACGATTGTACTGTTTCGTTTCAAATCCATGCATCCATTTTAAAAGTCGTACGTCACTGCTTCGGTATTTGGACGGATGTTGCACCTTGCACCGTAGATGTGGCACCATATGGATATCGATTTTTCGGACGGCCATAACTATTGGCTCTTTAAGAGTTATGAGAGCCAGAACTAGTTAAACGAAGCAATCTGTAAGTTCTACAGGTTTGACCACTATAAGCCGTCAATGGATAGTTTCATGCCTAAAAAATACTATCTGAACCTTATTCGGGTCTCGGAAGTTTTTTATCCTTCGTTTTTTCGTCACGTGCATTTTTACCTTAAAACGGGATCATCGTGGCTGATCTTCGATTTACAATCGCTGGGGAGTGGTGGACCATGGTACTGTTCTGTTTCAAATCCATGCACCCAATTGCAAAAGATGTGCGACACTATTTTGGCATTTTGGACGGATGTTGCACCTTGCACCGTAGATGTTGCACCCTGTGGAAATCGTTTCTTCGGACGGCCATAACTGTTGGCTCGTTTAGATTTACGAGAGACATAACTAATCAAAACGAAGCTCTCTATGAGTTCTATGACGTTGAATGCTTTAAGCCATCAATGGATAGTTTCTTACCCAAAAAAGACTATCGGAACCTCAATCGGATCTTGAAAGTTTTTTACCCTTCGTTTTGTAGTCATGTGCATTTTTACTTTAAACTGGATCACCGTGGTTGGTCTTCGATTAACCATTGCTAGAGAGTGGTGCACAATGATACTTTTCCATTTCAAATCCATGCACCCATTTCTAAAAGTCGTATGACACTGTTTTGGCATTTTGGACGGATGTTGCTCCTTGCACAGTAGATGTTGCACCCTATGGATATCGATTCTTTGGACGGCTATAACTGTTAGCTTGTTTAGATTTACAGGAGGCATAAATAGTCAAAACAAAGTTCTATGTGAGTTGTTCGGCTTTGACTATTTAAACCGTTAATGGACAGTTTCATACCCAAAAAGACTATCTGAACCTTATTCGGGTCTCTGAAGTTTGTTACCCTTCCTTTTTTCGTCATGTGCATTTTACCATTAAAACGGGATCACCGTGGCTGGTCTTCAACTTACCATCGCTGGAGAGTGGTGCACCTTGGTAATATTCTGTTTCATATCCATGCACCCATATCTAAAAGTCGTATGGCACTGTTTCAGTATTTTGGACGGATGTTGCACCTTGCACCGTAGATATGGCACCCTATGGATGTCGATTCTTCGGATAGCCATAACTATTGGCTCGTTTAGAATTACGGGAGCTAGAACCAGTCAAAACTAAGCACTCTATGAGTTCTACATCATTGACCGCTTTAAGCCATCAATGGATAGTATCATATCCAAAAAGACTATCCGAACCTCATTCGGGTCTCGAAAGTTTTTTACCTTTCGTTTTTTCGTCACATAAATTTTTACATTAAAACGGGATCACCATGGCTGATCTTCGATTTACCATCGCTGGAGAGTGGTGCACCATGGTACTGTTCCGTTTCAAATCATGCACCCATATCTAAAAGAAGTACGGCACTGTTTCGGCATTTTGGGCGGATGTTACACCTTGCACCGTAGATGTTGCACCCTATGGATATTGATTCTTCGAACGACCATAACTGTTGGCTTGTTTAGCATTGCGGGAGCCATAACCAGTCTAAATGAAGCACTCTAAGAGTTCTACGGCTTTGACGGCTTTACGCAAAAAATTGATAGTTTCATACCCAGAAAAGACTATCCGAACCTCATTTGGGACTCGGAAGTTTTTTACCCTTCGTTTTTTCGTCACGTGCATTTTTATGTTAAAAAGGGATCACCCTGGCTAGTCTTCGATTTACAATCACTGGAGAGTGGTGGACCGTGGTACTGTTCCATTTCAAATCCATACACCCTATTCTAAAAGTCCTACGGCACTGTTTCGGTATTTTGGATGGATGTCGCATGTTATCCGGCCTTTTGGCAAGGCCGAGATATAAAGGAACTGACTAAAAACCAAGGATCGCTCGTCCAAGATATCATGTATGCATAGGTTCACCATGGATATCGATGAATTTTGTCTGAGTCCGAATCAAGCTAAATTGACAAGACACGACAAGCGATGCCGTGAGAGCCAATGTTTTAAATTTCAAGTCAATCTGAGTTCATACGCTCAAGATGTGATCGATGCAAAAGTGAAGGAACTGATCCAGTTTCGTATCCATCATTACACCTCAGTTCGAATCCATCATCTACGGATCGATAAGAGCAGCAACAACTTCGCGTTCATCTTTGTGCCTCAGTTCATATCGGCCTAGTTCGTATCCATCGTCGAACCTTGGTTCACATCTTTCAATTTCGTATCCATCTACGGACAGTGCACTTCGTATTGATTGGCTAATGTCTACTTCACATCCATCAACTACAACATGGAGGTCTACTTCGTATCCATCGGCTAAAGGGCCATGTTCGATTCCATCAGTTAACCTTAGTTCGTGTCCATTAGGTGACTTTAGTTCGTATCCATCAAACAATCACCATTTCGTATCCATTGAGTAATCGCTATTCGTATCCGTCACAATATTGCTTGTTCATATCCATCAAGTTGAAGCAACTTTGATCGACACGAACAAGAGCCACCTCCATCAATACGAACTACGCTACCTTCATCGATACGAAGTAAACCATCTCCATTGATTCGAACTAAGCATGATGTAGATTGGTACGAAAAGCATGCTGTTGATAGATTCGAACAAGACAACGACTCCGATACGAACGAGGCGAGTATCTTGGAACGACTCGGTCAATTCGGCGTAAAAGGTGGATCAATCCGAAGTGTGCGTACCACATCACTGTTTGAACAAAATGGGCACAACGGTCATCGAAAGTCTTTGAAGAGATCAAATGAAGAATAGAAAATTAAAAAGTGGCTTATCTAACAAAAACTTCAAAAAGCAACAAGTAAATGCACAGAGACAGTCGATTTAGACAGGTTCGGTGTGTTTCCTACGTCTACAATGAAGTTTTTATGACTTTAATGCTTCTCTTTTGACGATTACAATTGGTTACAGAAAACAGTAGTAGAATACAACTCCGAAATTCGAATTCATTAGTGGGAATCGGTTGCAAAGTTCAATCCTGTAGAGTCTGGGCGCTTCAGAGTCAAAAAGATCCATTTTCTATAGACTCTGGGGATCTATTTATAGGCGTAGGAGGCTGATATTTCGCTCAAACTTCCGGAGACTCCTTCTGACACGTGAGTGGGCCCACGCGATCGATCTCGGGAAGTTTCGACTCGACCTGCGATCGATACGAACTCAATTCGTATCAATCAAGATGATGTCCAATGGAGTCAAAACTTGGTGAGAACATTCTTTGGCTTGTATGTAATCTCCTGTGAAAATTTCAAAGCATTTGGGCTGGTGGATCTTGAGTTATGATCAATACGAAATGGGGTGTTTTGATTGGCTGTTTGCTTCAAATCCATGGCTTCAAATCGATCCTCTTCGAATCGATAGCGCACGTGCCTTTGCGATGACACGGCATGCACTTCTCGCACCGATCCACCTTTCACTCCAAATTGACCGTGCCTTCCCTTGAACTTCGCCCTATTCATATCCAGAGCCGTCACATAACTCAAATCCATCAATGACATGTGTTTCGTATTGCTTTGCAGCGTGCCCACTTCGTATCGATGGAGGTGAGTTCGTACCGATGGATGTTATCTCCAATCTATCGATCCGAACAAGAAATACTTGTGATGGATACGAAGTGAGTTCAACTGATGGATACGAATCAAGGCTATCTGGTGGATTCGATCAAATGCCTCCTCGATGGACACGAATGAGACATTGAACGATTGATACGAAGCGCACTACTCATTGATATAAGATACCAATCAGTACGAATTAAGGCTTGTGGAAGGGTATGAACCCGTTGGATTCAAACTAAGGCATACCGATGGATGTGTGGTAGTGTCGTTTGATTGATGTGAACGCCATCGATTCGAACTGATGTTAATTGATGGATGCGAAAACAGGGTTATCTCCTACAACTTGCATCGATCATAACTTGAGCATACAGACTCGCATTGACCTGAAAATTAGAACGCTGGCTGACATGGCTTCGCTTGTCGTGACTTGTCAATTGTAGCTTGATCCAAAATCGAACAAAATTCATCGACATCCATAGCAAACCTGTGCATGCTTGATACCCAGGAGGAGAGATTCTTGATTTTCAACCAGTTCCTTGATATCTCGGCCTTTCCAAAAGGCGGGATAACATTTGCCCCCCAAAGTACATCTTGTAGAAACATGACATGCTTTGATTAAGCTACATTCTTCACTCTAAACAGTTATTGCTTATTCGTTGAAGGTTGTAACCTTGCGTTGTCGTAAATGATTGCTGCATGATAGTGCTTAGCTGTTTTTCGCCGTAATCGTGATTACATGAATATCAAATTCTTGTTAATGCTGAAAATTGAATATTAGTTTGACATACGTGCATATATGCCAACCTGACTTTCGTTAACATTGCACGTCCACAAGTGGTTGTCAGTTTTCTCGTATCGAATTCTGTATCGATCCTATCCTGAACCGATGTGAAACTCGAGTCGTAACAAAACTTAATGGTTGTTTTTGGATGTTCCTTCATATCGATCCTCTCCTGAATTGATATATATGTTTGAAAAATTTCTCTCGTATCGATATGTTTTGCACTGATGGATGCAAATTATCATTTCGTATCGATGGTCATGCGTCCCGATGGATACTGTTCGCGCCAAAATTGGTCACAAACCCCAAATATCGTGAAAGCACCAAAGTATGAATATAAATAAGCAATAATCAAGCACAAGTTGCAGATATCAACAATTGACAAAAAACAATCCAGAAATAATAAACAAAGACACGTGATTTATAGTGGTTCGGCTTTCTCTGGCCTACATCCACTCCAAAGTTTTATCCTTTATTGATTATCCTTGCTGATTACCGATAATTGCAGCAATTACAATGAAGTAATTTGATTACGATAGTGATGTAGAATTGAATCCGGCAGAGTTTGGGCGTCCAATGGCCAAAAGATCCCCTTTTTCTGTAGCTTCAGGAGGCTATTTATAGGCATAGAAGGTTGAGATCGCGCTCAAACTTCGGGTGACTTCTTCTGGCACGTGAGTAGGCTCACGCGACTAACCTCACCAAGTTTCGACCCGATCTGTGATCGATACGAAGAAATTTCGTATCCATCAAAAAATTAGCAAATCGAGCTGAAACTTGGCAGGATTGTTCTTTACCTTATATGCAAGTTGTTGTGAAAATTTCGTTGCATTTGGATCGGTGGATCTTGAGTTATGATCGATTTAAACTTGGGTTTTTCGTTAGCTGTCGTCTTCGAATCCATTTGTTCGAATCCATCACTTTCGATTCAATGGAGGCATGTGCACGCGCGATGATGTGTCGTGAAATCCCTGGGTTGATCCACCTTCCTCGCCGTGTTGAACGCTTCTTTCCTGGATACGTGGGTATTCTTTGCTCGCCTCCGTATTTCGTGCTCGTTCGTATCCATAACTTCACAAATCAATTAAAATTCCTCTTTGCATCGATTCCAGGAGTACACTTCGCATCGATACCTTGTGAATTGATCGATACGAAATGATCATGGGGCCATCTATACGAAGTGGTTGTGATGAAACGGATACGACGCTTGCCCTTATGATGGATACGAACGAGCTCTTACCTGATGGATGCGAACGTAGCATCACCCGATGGATACGAACGAGATTTTTACCTGATGGGATCGAATTAAGCTCCGGTGATCGATACGAGATCATGGACTCGAAATGTACCACCTGTCCCCATCCTGATCGATACGAAACGTATCGATTCGAATAAACCTCCGCATGCTTGCCTACCAATCTGGGTGTGTTGTCATTGAGTCGAAATCGATCTACCCTTCCTGCTCGATCGATACGAAGTCATTGAGTCGAACCTGTATTGATCGATACGAAGGTATTGAATCAAAACACTATCGTCCTGATCGATGCGAAACACATAGATACGAACCAATCCTTTGCACCGATGGATACGAACATGTTCTTCCTACCTTGCATCGATCATATCTCCTTCATACGAACTTCGATTAACCTGAAATTTGAAACATGGCCTCTCATAGTCCTCATAATCATCTCCAATCGATTCCATCCTGATCGAAGCTCGGCCAAATTTTAACGACATCGATTGTATCCTTGTTTCCAATTGATCTCCAATCCTGATATCCATCATTCCTTGCCAATTTTTTGATATTCCAGCTTTTACCAAAATGTGTGACAACATTTGCCCTCCAAAACATGCCTTGCGATAAGAAGACGTGTTTTGAATAATTTCGAATCCGATATCCAAAGTCCATAGCCAGTTCCATGTCCATCCAAACTCGATAACCGATTTGTAATACATCCTTATTCAATAGTCAATAACCGAATCCAGGACCTCTTCGGGTCGATATCCATATCTGTAACCTCTTCGGATTCTTACCAAGCGCAATCCGCACTTGACAACTGTGCTCCAGTGTCCCTGGACGTTGAGCTAACCTTTTCGGGTTCTTGACAAGCGCAATCCACACTCGACGACCATGGTCCAGTGTCCCTGGACGTTGAGCTAACCTCTTTGGGTTCTTGCCAAGCGCAATCCACACTCGACGACCATGGTCCATTGTCCCTGGACGTTGAGCTAACCTCTTGGGTTCTTGCAAAGCGCAATCCACACTCGACGACCGTGGTCCACTGTCCCTAGACGTTGATCTAACCTCTCCAGGTTCTTGCCAAGCGCAATCCACACTTGACGACCGTGGTCCAGTGTCCCTGGACGTTGTATAATCCCCTGGCTTAAGTCCTAAGCCGAATCATGGTCACTCTGGACCCTTGTTGGGCACAGTACATACTCAACAACCTAAAAATAGCAATTGATAATACAGGGCCTAAGTCCTAGGCCGATTCCTGGTCACTCCGGACCCTTGTCGAGCATAGTCCATACTCGACGACCTGAATGAGTCAATTTACCACGTTCGGGCAAAGCGACTCACCCCTTGCCAGGCGTAATCCTTACCCGACGACCTTCTATCAAAAATCAGATAAAAATCCAATCGAAATCCAATCCAAAATCCAAATCAAAACCAGAAAACCAGATATCCAAACCAACCATCCAGACGAAAATCCCGAACAGAAGGCAAACAAAACCAGGAGTCCAAACCAAACTCCAAAACCAAACCAGAAAAACAAATGTCCAATCTAGAATAAAAACAAATTTCACAAACCATAGATTCACGGTTCATCATCATTCACAGCATACCTAGGGGCTATCTCTGTCCCCATACATGTGTAAATGACTTGGTTGTTAGCTAATGGTCTGTTACTTATTGCACATCATCCAGGTCAATTGATAATCAATCGACAATCATTCTTAGACCTCATATCATAATGTGTGAGGTAAAAGGTGGCTGCTTCTGCTCCATCGCTGCATTCCGTTTTCCAACATACTGCCTCAGTTGCCCATTCCTCACATGTTCCTCAATTATGTCCTTTAAGTGCATGCAGCAGTTGGTATCTTGTCCGTCCAAATCGTGGAAGAGATAGTGCCTTCCTGATGCCCTCTCCCGTTCGGATGGTTCCCTCCTAGCCGGCCTTTGCTAAGGAAGGCGATTCCGGGTTTCCAAGTATATCCGCTCCAGCGTCTCATTTAATCCTATGTATGTAGAAAACATTGGATCCTTCCATCGCTTTCCAGCTTTTCCTGAATTGTCATCCAACTTCCTTTTTCCTTTATCCTTATCCGAGCTTCCGTTGGATGGTCCTTCACCCTCAGTCGCATTCATCTCCTTTAGCTTTAAATCCATACACGCATCTTCTTGCCGAAGGAACCTTTCGGCTTCGTGAAAGAATTACTCGAGATCCTGCGGGGGATCTCATATTAAAGATACCTTAAAATCCGAATCCTCTCTGACTCCTGATACCACCGCCATCAAAACCATCGATGGATCTGGCCGATCCACCGAAGTAACCGCTGCATTGAATCGAGTTAGAAAACCTCTAAGCGATTCATCCATCCTTTGCTGTACCGATGTCAATGTCATTACTTTCTTTGGTCTTTTGATATGAACCCGAAACTGCCCCAAAAACCTATCCACCAACTCCCTCCAAGTCCTGATGGATCCTTCTCCCAACTGTCTAAACGACACTGCAGCTAAGTCCGTCAAGCACAAAGGGAAGCATCGGGCCATCACTTCCTCCGATGCCTCCAGCACTTCCATGTGTCTAGTATACCTCATCAAGTGATCAGTCGGGTCAGCCTTGCCATCATATACTTCCACGCTAGGTAGCTTAAACTTAGGTGGATTCTGAGCTATCCTGATTTCCTGAGTAAACGGACTCCTATTTACTCCTTCCATATCTCTATTAGTCAAACCTCCACGCATAGTTTTCCTAATGATCTCTACTACTCCAGCATTATCTGTTAGAGATTGCCCCACATGCCCCCGAGGGAATTTCGGCACATATTCCTCATGTGGTTCATTAACATCCGCGTTCATTATAGCCTGTTGGGTTCCATCCAAAGGTCTTCCAGTGTAAGATCCTGCGGGCCTGCCCCCAAGCCCTCGTTGATTTTTTCCCAGCTATGTATTCTGTTCTCCATTAGGTTCCACAACCCTAGATCCTTGCTCCACATCCACAGCCGCTGCAGCTGTTCCTAAGTTCTGCGTCCCTGCAGCTCCCATCTGCTTAAAGACAGTCTGCATCATTTCCCGTTGACTTTTCAACCATCTATCTTGCAAGGAATTTGCCATAGCTTCCATTTCATCCCTAGTAATGTAGATGGAAGCTTGTCCTTCTCCTGCTCTAGAGGATGCCTCCTGGCTTCCTCCTTGTTGGCGTATCTCACCTCTTTGTCTCCTACTAGTTTGTCTAGTCATTCTTTCTGAATCTGAATCCTTCAAGCCTTTCAAATCTCAACTTCAATCCGATGGAGCGGGTGCCAGTCTTTCTCAGTGAAAGCACCAAAGTTTTCGCGCCAAATTGGTCACAAACCCCAAATATTGTAAAAGCACCAAAGTATGAATATAAATCAGCAATATTCAAGCACAAGTTGCAGATCTCAACAAATGACAAACAACAATCCAGAAATAAAAAACAAAGACACGTGATTTATAGTGATTCGGCTATCTCCGGCCTACGTCCACTCCAAAGTTTTATCCTTTATTGATTATCCTTACTGATTACAGATAATTGCAGCGATTACAATGAAGTAATTTGATTTCAATGGTGACGTAGAATTGAATCCGGCAGAGTTTGGGCGTCTCATGGCCAAAAGATCCCCTTTTTTGTAGCTTCAGGAGGCCATTTATAGGCGTAGAAGGCTGAGATCACGCTCAAACTTTGGGAGACTTCTTCTGGCATGTGAGTGGCCACACGCGACTAACCTCACCAAGTTTCGACCCGATCTGTGATCGATACGAAGAAATTTTTTATCCATCAAAATATGAGCCAATTGAGCTGAAACTTTGCAGGATGGTTTTTTACCTTGTATGCAAGCTACTGTGAAAATTTCGTTGCATTTGGATCGGTAGATCTTGAGTTATGATCGATTCAAACTTGGTTTTTTCGTTGGCTGTCGTCTTCGAATCCCTCACTTTCGATTCGATGGAGGCACGTGCGCGTGCGATGACGTGTCATGAAATCCCTGGGTTGATCCACCTTCCTCGTCGTGTCGACCACTTCTTTCCTAGAGACGTGGGTATTCTTCACTCGCCTCCGTATTTCGTGCTCGTTCGTATCCATAACTTCGCAAATCAATTGGAATTCCTCTTTGCATCGATTTCAGGAGTACACTTCGCATCGATACCTTGCAAACTGATCGATAAGAAATGATCATGGGGGCCATCGATACGAAGTAATTGTGATGAAACGGATACGAAGCTTACCCTTATGGTGGATACGAACGAGCTCTTACCTGATGGATGCAAACGAAGCATTACACGATGGATACGAATGAGATTTTACCTGATAGGATCGAACTGAGCTCCGGTGATCGATACGAGATCATGGACTCGGAATGTACCACCTGTCCCCATCCTGATCGATACGAAACGTATCGATTCGAATAAACCTCCGCATGCTTGCCTACCAATCTGGGTGTGTTGTCATCGAGTCGAAATCCATCTACCATTCCTATCCGATCGATACGAAGTCATGGAGTTGAACCTGTGCTGATCGATACGAACGGTATCGATTCGAAACACTATCCTCCTGATCGATGCGAAACACATCGATACGAACCAATCCTTTGCACCGATGGATATGAACAACATGTTCTTCCTACCTTGCATCGATCATATCTCCTTCATACGAACTCCGATTAACCTG
This sequence comes from Allium cepa, assembly GCA_030765085.1. Lineage (NCBI taxonomy): Eukaryota > Viridiplantae > Streptophyta > Magnoliopsida > Asparagales > Amaryllidaceae > Allium > Allium cepa. The sequence goes on from CM060943.1 coordinate 45,901,333, forward strand.
AAATTTGAAACATAGCCTCTCCTAGTCCTCATCATCATCTCCAATCGATTTCGTCCTGATCGAAGCTCGGCCAAATTTAAAGACATGGATTGTAGCCTTGTTTCCAATTGATCTCCAATCCTGATATCCATCATTCCTTGCCAATTTGTTGATATTCCAGCCTTGACCAAAAGGTGGGATAACAGATACGGATCTTACGTTCGTATTGATGGTTTCCATGAGCTTCGGCAGGTCCTCACGATGTCTTTCGTATCGATGGAGCATTGAGCCTTTGGGTTCAAATGGGTAGTTCGTACCGATGGGTACAAGTATTTAGGGGTCGTGCATCGATCTATTCGAACAGTGTAGTTCGCAACGATGGATCGTGGATGGAGCGACAAAATCATCAATACGAATAAGGGTTTTGCATCGAGGGAGCTCAATGTCTTCAGAGTTGTCTTAATCATGTACTACGTATCGATGGACCCTATCGACTATTTTGCCTCGATGGGAGCTTGGGCTGATTGATTCGAACTGGCCGTTCGACTCGATGCAATCGTTGACCCGCAATGACCGGTTGCATTTGACAGGGAGGCAAATCGTCGCTTCACTTGACACTTGCGCTCAAATAAGTACTCTGGACTTCGACATTTTTTACTTTTTCCTTTTCACTGTTGCCTTTTTTATCTCCTACTTTCACACCAATCTAAAAGCTTGGAAAAGAAGTACTGCCTGTCTTTGAATCGATCTACATCTTTAACCCATAGACCGAATAGTTGCATCTAGGTAATGCATCGAATGAATCTGACATCCAAACGGCGAGACTCGAATTCTTTGCTATCTTATTTTCTTTCGAAATCGATCTTGATGGAATCAGGGATGGAGACAAGTCGAAGTGAGGCCGAGGATGGAGCATGGCAATGGAGATAAGGCTATTTGGGGAAGAAGGAGTGTAGAGAAGGACCGCCTCACTTTCATTTCGTGTTGATCTGGAATAAGAATGCTCGAATCGATCAGGACAACTCGACTTCATGTTAGAGTTCGTATCGATCCTGGAAAGGCCAATTGTGATGATGATGTTCGCATCGATCAAAGGTGGTTAGAACTTGTATCGATCTGGATTGATTGATTCAAGGATTTGCCCCAAACGATCAATACAAACTCCTGGCTCCAATGATCGATATGAAGGTTCGGGGCTATAATCGATGCGAAGCCAACGTTTTCGATCGATGCGTAGCAACATGTCCTGATCAATACGAGGCTAGGGCTCTTTGGTCGATGCGAGACACATTCTTATGATCGATACGAAAAGTATCGATTCGAACACCATCGATACGAACCATATCGATTCGAACTAGATTGAAATGATCAATGAAAAATGAAGATGCCACGATCGATATGATGCAAGGGCTTGAGTGGTTGATCCAAGCCTGAATTTTTGATGGATACGAAATTTTTCATAATTGAAAACTTGATTCCGACGAGCTTCAGCCTTGCATGACCCGACTTGATTATAGAACTACATACTTGAATGCCTCCTGAAGCCCGTTGATGGAACTCTGACTTAACAAAAATATAATGAACCCTAACTTGGGTCGACCACCAAGAGTCTGGATGGCATGGTTGTGACGGTCAGCGATGATGGTCATTCCAGCCGAATTTCGAAGTCTCGTTGTTTGCATATTTTCTCTAACTCTGTTGAATATTTTCAAGTACCGCATAGCATTGCATTGTACAATACATTCACATACTTCACACCAGTGGACGTACGGGCTCATTATCGTCTAATGATCTTTTTTCATGAGTTAGTTAGCTATTGAAACTTCAAGCTTGCAGCCACCAGTAACCCAGAATTTAATTCCTCCAGTAATCGATATTCCGCCATCGAGGCCGAAGTCATTGACCCTGCCCCGGACGCAGTACATAGGGCATCTTTCATTTTCAACCCCGTATATTTTGTTCCATCCAATGTGTCTGAAGATATGCTAGGATGAATATGCCTAAGGCATGGCTTGTCGGTGGATGATGTGTTATTATCGGGTCCTAATGATAGACCGCACTGCCCTCTGGAAGGGTATACCGCATTCAACCTTCATGTATGCACGGCCGGGACATTTCCTCTGTTTAATCAATATATCCGAGAAGTGTTGTCTTTCTTTGGAATCGCTCCGTCTCAGCTATATCCGAATGGATACGCATTGCTGAATAGTTTGTTCATAGTATTCATGGAGTATCTTTATCGACCACCTCTCCCGACTGAGATCGGATATTTATTCAACTTCAATAGTCGAACAGATAGCCCATCCCTTACATTCCTGGAGGCAATAAAAAATTGACAAGTAGTCATGGGGTCTTGGACTAGGCTGAGCTACATCAGGACAGAGTGGTTCTAAGTTAGGTGCCCTCCAGGTTTTGCCAGTCGATGGCTATTTAGACGTGAGTATTACTATCTTCTAGAATAGCTAATAAGATAGTTATAGCTGAAGTCAAACTCATATCTCTTTTTCTTTACAGCGATAATACAACGACCTAACGGCGCTTATTACAAGGAGATAGTTCGTGTTCTCCAAGAAGCCCCGAGTGAAGAGAGGAACATTGACTTGGTTCTGATGGATAGAAATTTAAGAATCCTTGGGCTGATCGAGTGGAGACAAAGTATAGGGCTCGATGGGACGCTGTGAACTAAAACAAAGAAACGAGCTAAGCACATTATGCCCTGAGTCGTTATAACTGAGGAGGTTGATTCTGAGAGAACCCATACCGATGACGAACCCCTAGTCGGGCCTTCGGATGCGGCCTCGGATTCTAAAGGAAAAAGACAAGGCAAGGAGGCTGCTTTTAAACATTACAGACCCAGGAGATGGAAAACTGTGGTCGTGTCTCGGGACGCTTCCAGAGTTGTAATTTCGGAGGCTTCTCCCCCAGAGAGCGGAAAATCTCTTCGAAGGGCTTGTTGATCTCCCAATTCCGGACGATGTGTCCTTCCAACATGATGTCGGATTTGAAGAACTTCATCACACTTTAGATTTAAAAGAGCCTCTTCCCACTAGCGTGGTCGACACTTCCGGTTGGTCGGGGGGTTGCAAACACATATACACTTCACGACACTGCACGATCTACGACCGTAGGCTGTCCACTATTGGAAGATTACTAACTCTATTCTTGTTTTACTTTTTAGACACGATGGTTGGCTATGGTTTCATGCTTTGTAGTTTACGAAACACTCGCCGAACTTCATCATATTATGAGTTGCGTAGGAGAGAGGGTGATAAGGATTACAGTAGGGATATTCTCGTCAAGAAAGTTATGATAGAGATGGGGGTTATGTACGCCAATCTCGATCTCGCTCGCCCCCTCCCAGAGTTCCTGCACTGCCTCCAGTTCATGTTTCGTAGCCTCCTGAAACCTCATGGCATAAGATGTCTTCTCACACTCCACGGTCCGACTCTCATTGTTGAACTGAAATAGTGGCCCCCTCAAGTACCGAACAGGTTCTTACCGACCCCATCGTGGAAGGAGCGATTAAGCTTGCTCAGTTGAAAAAGGATATCCCCGATATCTGCTTTGATGGTTACATCTTTCCCTGCACATGAAGAGAATTCCGGCGTCGGTCGAACACACAGTGCATGATTATGTTGCGAATATATTTTTCCAGTACAAGAAGTGGTCGAAAGGTGCGTAAAAAGCGTCGAAGGTGGCATTTGAGCGGGCAGCTATCATCGAGAAGTTGGAAAAAGAGCTTTCACATAAAGACCAGATTATCAAAGTACTTAATAATGAGGTCGAGTCTTCTAGTAAATCCGAGATAGAAGTTCTCAAGAAGGCAGATGATGCCCACGCGACCATGGATTGAATGAGGCAAGAACATTACGCCATGGTGGATGATATGGGCCACAGGAACACCACCGTGACTGTTGAGCGAGACGCAGCCCTTAAAGAGATCAACGAACTTAAGTTTAAGTTCTCTAAGGTCAAAAAATAAAAGGATGCTACTAATGTTTCCACACAAGAAGCATGCGATCAAGCGGTGGTGCTTCAGAGGGAGAGAGACGCGGCTATGGAAAAAGTCCGTGAGGTGGAGGCTGAGGTTGATGAGAAAGTTCAACTAGCAGAGACCAGGCTTGAGGCTGACATAGAGGAGCTTCTCGTCACTTACAATGCCAATGTATTGAGACATAGAAATTTGGCTTGGCTGGACGACTACTCAACTCATCTTTATAATGCTTGGAATCTACTGGTTGAGGAGGAGAAAGCGATGCAGTTGGGTGGAACTTTTGACGAGTTTGAGCCGGAGAAACGTATACTGAATGAGGATGAAAAGAAGGTTCTCCACGACTTCATGGTTTCACATGCGAGAGAAAAACTCGGCACCCAACACCATGAAATCGGGGAAGGCTCAGGTGTTGAGCATCATGAGATCGTTACTTCATCTCATTCCGAGCCAGTTTCAATGATTGAGTCATAGCCCGTCCCAGCCTACGACCCGGAACAACCACGCCTATCTCTTATTAGGGAGCATTCATCCGAAGTCGTTCAGCCAACTACAAGCCGAACTGAGGAAGGTATATGAACAAATCTCATGTGTACTCAAAGTAAAGTTCTTATTCTGAGGCCTTTGCTAACAAATTCTCTTCTTTCTTTGTTCAGTGACCGGAGTTCCATTGACAGCGCCCCTTGCAACTGAGGAATCACATCAAGTGTAGGAGGCCATTATCACCGAAGCGACCACTAAGAATCCGACCGTGCCTATTGAAGTAACGCATGGGAGCTCACTTTCTTTTGATGAGCAGATGATGAACGAGCTCTTGGGCCGACAGAGTGACCCCTTCGCGGACTTGCCATTTGACATTAGTGGACTTGCATTGGCTTCCAGTTGCTCAATGCAGACCACCACTGCCCCCAGCGAAGCCCGATATGCTCGTGAGGAAGAAATATTGGCTGAAATTAATGTCGAGTTGGAGGTAGCGACACATGGCGGTAGTTTTGGGAGTGGAATGTTGGTGCTCGGCACAACTCCACTTAGGATGATATCTCCTGGGAGCACACTCATCGATACTAGCATGCCCATTTCCCCCTCCTCCCCGGTTGTAGACCCGACTCCTCTAACTCCACCCGTAGCGAGTATTCCTTTAGATTCAAGTTCAGAGGAGGACGTCGATATCATGCCTCCATTAGGGGATGATCCGCCAAAGGCTAAAGGCTCGAAGCGAAAGACCGCTAGCGGTTCCAGAAGTTCTGCGCTGAAGAAAAAGCCGAAGAAGAAAAAGTAGATATGCCCCTTTGGCGCATTTTTGGTAGTTATAAATTTACTTTTGTCTTTCTTTCATAGGCCGTGTATAGATGCAGGCTTGGCCCCCTGCTAGTAGAAATTTTTGGAAGAACTTGTGCATGAATCTTCACATACAATTAGTTGAAATGAAATTTTGTTTCTTGGCTTTAACTTTCATTTCTTTTGTGCTTACATATGGCAATGTTTTGAATTTCAGTTCCGTGCACTTGCGGAGTTTCTGCTCTTAAGTGTAGTTTGTTTTATTCGCCAAGTCTGAAAATCGTGAACACAAGTCGTAACTGGAGTTCGAGTTAGACTTGGACGTTGTACTGCTTCGGTCAACGATTAACACTTAAGCTTTGCCACCAATCTAGGGGATGAGTAATAAAGACCGGATAACGATCGCAAATTATTTCTACCCCCTCGGGTTTAGCGCAGTCGGACTGATGCTAAAATAAGTGAGAGCCGAGCGGTCAAATCATGCTTGTTTATTTATAAAAAGTTACATCCATACTCCGGGGATCAGCACTTATATTTCGGCGGTCAGTCGCATATATTTAAGTTTTTAAGCACGTGTCCACACTATGGGCACTTAGGTTGACTTATAAGCGGCCATTCACACTTAATTTATATTTATACTCAGATCGCACTATGGGGACTCAGAGTTATTTGTAATCGATAATCTGGCTCGCACTTTGGGAATCCGTAGATTATCAATGTTTGTAGCACAGTTCGCACTAATGGGTACTTGGACTTAGCGTTTATACTCCAATTCACATTCTGGGAATGCGGAGTTAGAGCTTATGCTCTGGTTCGTACTCTGGGAACCTAGAGTTGACATTTATACTCCAATTCACGCTCTAGAAACTTGGAGTTGGTGTTTATATTCCGATTCACACTCTGGGAACCTAGAGTTGATTTTTATACTCCAATTCGCGGTTTGGGAACTTGGAGTTGATGTTTATAATCTGATTCGCACTCTGGAACTCAGAGTTGATGATTATACTTTGATTCGTGTTCTGGGAACTCGGAGTTGGCCGGTAGATGGTCAGTCACATCTGTTTAGTCTTTTTAGGAGGTCGTTCATGCTTTGGGAACGATGGATTTATCGGGATCGTGAATGGTTGGATCACATCCACCTTGAGTTAACAAGCAAGGTCGTTAGACGGACGGGTCCGTCCTCCTCTAACTTGGTTAGGATACGGACGATGTCATTAGATGGACGGGTCGACCCTCTCCAAAACCGCATTTATAAGTTTACACTCCAACTCGCACTCTGGGAGTTTGGAGTAAGCCGACAAACGGTCAGTCATGTTTGTTTGGGCATTTGGATTGCGTTCGCACTCTGGGAACAACAGAATTATTACGATCACCGACGGACATTTCACATCCACCCTGAGTCGAGAAGCGTGGTCGTTAGATGGATGGATCCATCCTCCTCGAACTCGTTTAGGATATGGCCAAAATCGTTAGGTGGACGGGTCCACCCTCTTCGAAATCGTATTGATAAGTTTTCACTCCAGTTCGCACTCTGAGAACTCGGAGTTAGTTATAGGACTGTCGCGTGTCGGTCCAATTGAGTATTTAGTGTGGTGGCTTGCCCCGGAGCTTGGGTTTCACCAACTGAGCGGCCAGTCGTATCGTAGTCACTCACTATTTGAATAAATTCCACCGTATGATGGAAATTAGCCCTTCGTGCATGGCGATGGTTGGATATCGCATACGATGAATTAAAAGCCTCTTTAGCTAGAAGAGATGGAAATTTATTGCTGAAATGGAAAAATATGGCAATGTCGGTGCCTTATTACAGACTCGAATTTCAAAATGCAGAGACAAATTGCAAGGGATTTATAGAGTGAATAGATAAAGCCTGTCATGTGTAGCAGCGACGAAGATCATCGTCGCTCCAGGCTCTTGACAAAGTGGGACTGCCACTAACAGCATTTATCACTAATCTCCCGCGGTATGGGCGGGTTCCTCCTGTCTTGCCCAATTGGGTATATCATTTTGATTTGATAGGCCCGCTCCTCAAGGCTGCAGTGCTCGTACAAACTTTTCTAGCTTCCTTTCTCTAATCAACTTTTTAACGAGATCTTGCAAACGACGACACTTATTCGTATTGTGGCCGTAGCTTTCGTGAAACCTGCAAAATTTTCCCGTTTGGATTTGCCTTTCAGACGACGGTTTCGGTGTAGGTTTTTTATATTGAATGGTATTACAGGTTTGTAAATACAAGTTCTCCAGTGATCTATTCAAAGGAGTGTAGTTGTCAAACATAGAATTTTTGCGCTGCGAGCCACGATTTTGATCTCGCTTTCTATTCTAATTCACGTTCTCCCTTCGCGGAGTTTGTTTATTTTGGATATTTAACTAAAATTTTGTGGAGCTCTCACTAGACTGTTTGACCGCAACATTGCTTTGGATCCCTTCCATGCTCGGCCCTGCATCGTCTTGCTTCCTAGACTGTTTCGCATCTTCCCTTCTTAGGAATAGATCCGCCTTGGCATAGAAACGATCGAATGATGCAGGTGGTTTTCCAGCCAACCAGTTGCCAAATTCATCGGGATCAATCCCCTTAGTCAAAGCCATAAGAGTGGAGTTGTCATTTGGGTTGCTAATCTCAGCACAAGCAGCATGGAATCTTTCTAGATAACACTGAAATGTTTCTCCAGGAGCTTGAGTGACATTAGACAGGGTGTTAGCATCCTTCGGCCTCCTGACGTGCACGCGGAATTGCTCAACAAATTTAGTGGCCAACTGGTCAAAGGAAGAGATGGACCGAGGTGGAAATCGAGTGAACCACATAGTAGCGATGCCCCCTCCCAAGGAAATAAGGAAGCTTCAGCATTTTACTGCATCATAAGCTCTAGCAGCACTCATTGACTATTCATATTTCAGAATATGTTTATTAGGGTCAGAATTTCCCTCATACATTGGTAGAGTCGGCATTCTTAATTGCCGAAAGGGTTCAATATATAATATTTCGTCCGTAAAAATAGTGTGACTTTGGGAGATTCCCAGTCGTCATTCGTTAGACCCTGGCTCTCATGGATCATCTGATGTATCATGGTCGAAAGATCCGGCATTTGGACGTTCTGCTCATGTTGGGCCAAAGTGTGGTCGGGTTCCACATTGCAAAGCTGGACCGAGCACTATCGACGGTGCACGTCTCGCCTCCTTGCCTCCACATCTTCTGCGACGTAAGGTTCAGGAGTACGTCCATGTTGAATTCAGGCATCAATCCCTGTTGCTACCGCGGTGGTGGTAACACGGTTGTCCGTGGTGTAGTGAGGAACGGTACCCCATCGGGAGGTGGGTCTGGAAACTGGCCGATGGGCCAACCCTTAGCTGTCCAATGGTCATTGCGGGTTGATGTCCAGCGGCTTATGTGTGACTCCCATTCAGTCAGGGTCGTGGAGATCGATGATGATAATCGGAAGAGGCGAAACTTTCTTTGGAGGAGCGAGAAGCATGGTCTCTCCTAGATCTTCTCCGCTTTTGACGATTCAGCTGGTTAGTAAGCTCAACGATGGCACGCAGCTATTCAGTTAGTTGTTGCCGACTCTAGGTCAACTCTTGCAGCAACATCTGGAACTCTTGTCTATCCCGGTCTTCTTGATCGACAGCTGTGGAAGCAGTCCTTGTGCTAACCATAGCGATGGATGAGATCCTTTTCTAGACTTTACACAAATCTTAATAGGTTGAAAGGAATCTGGATTTAAAATCTGGATCTTCCTCTTAGATTTATGGAATCTGGTATCGAAAGAAGATCCAAAGAGTAGGAGAAAATCTGGGTTCTCTCAATGAAAGCACCAAAGTATTTGTACCAAAAATGGGCACAATACTCGTCAGAAGTCTTTGAAGAGATCAAATGAAGAATAGAAAATTAAAAGGTGGCTTATCTAACAAAAACTTCAAAAAGAAACAAGTAAATGCACAAAGCAGTCCATTTAGAGTGGTTCGACGTATTGCCCACGTCCATTACGAAGTTTTTATGATTTTATTGCGTCTCTTTTGACGATTACAGTTGGTTACAGCAAACAACAGTAGAATACAACTCTGAAATTCAAATTCAACAGTGGGAGTAGGTTGGAAAGTTCAATCCGGCAGAGTATGGGCGCTTTAGAGTCAAAAAATCCATTTTCTGTAGGCTCTGGGCTCTATTTATAGGCGTAGGAGGTTGATATTTCGCTCAAACTTCGAGAGACTCCTTCTGGCACGTGAGTCGGCCCGTGCGATCGATCTCGAGAAGTTTCGACTTGACCTGTGATCGATACGAACTCAATTCCTATCGATCAAGATGATGTCCAATGGAGTCGAAACTTGGTGAGAACATTCTTTGGCTTGAACGTAATCTCCTCTAAAAATTTCATAGCATTTGGATTGGTGGATCTTGAGTTATGATCGATACAAAATGGGGTGTTTCGGTTGGCTATTTGCTTCGAATCCATGGCTTCGAATCGATCCTCTTCGAATCGATATCGATTTGATAGCACACGTGCCTTTGTGATGACGCGGTGCGCACTCCTCTCATCGATCCATCTTTCACTCCGAATTAACCATGCCTTCCCTTGAACTTCTCCCTGTTCGTATCGAGAGCCGTCGCATAACTCGAATCCATCAATGACATGTGTTTCGTATCGATTTGCAGTGTGCCCACTTCGTATCGATGGAGGTGAGTTCTTTTCGATGGAAGTTATCTCCGTTCGATCGATACGAATAAGCAATACTTGTGATGGATACGAAGTGAGTTCAACTGATGGATACGAGTCAAGGCTATCTGGTGGATTCGATCAAATTCCTCCTCGATTGATATGATTGAGACATTAAACGACCGATACGAAGCGCACTGCTCGTTGATGGATACGAAACCAATCGATACGAACTAAGGCTTGTGGAAGGGTACGAACCCGATGGATTCGAACTAAGGCATATCGATGGATGCGAGGTAGTGTCGTCTGATCGATGCTAATGCCATCGATTCGAACTGATGTTAATTGATGGATGCGAAAACACGGTTATCTCCTCCAACTTGCATCAATCCTAACTTGAGCATATGCACTCAAATTGACCTAAAATTTAGAACGCTGGCTTCCATGGCTTCGCTTGTCGTGACCTGTCAATCGTAGCCTGATCCGAACTCGGGAAAAATTCATTGACATCCATAGCAAACCTATGCATGCTCGATGCCCAGGACAAGAGAATCTTGATTTTCAACCAGTTCTTTGATAACTCGGGCTTGCCAAAAGCCGGGATAACAGTCACCACCTGATCACGTGCAATGGTTGATTCAAATGGATCGATTCGAAGCTATCGATTTGAACAAAACTACCTGCCAAAAAGCTCCAACTCGTATCGATCATAACTCGAGATCCACAAGTCCAAATGCTATGAAATTTTCACAGGAGCTTACGTACAAGCTAAAGAATGCTCACACCAAGTTTGGACTCCATCGGACAAGATCTTGATCGATACGAATTACATTCGTTTCGATCACGGATTGAGTCAAAACTTCATTGGATTAATCGCGTCGGCCCATCCACATGCCCGAAGAAGTCTCCCAAGATCTTAGCAAAAAATCCGCCTCCTACGCCTATAAATAGAGCCCTAGAGCCTACAGAATAAGGATCTTTTGAATCTCAAATGTCCAGACTCTGCCGGATTCAACTTTGCATTCCATTACTGCTGTTTTACTCGAATTTCACAACTATAACTCACTATAATCCACTGCAATCAATTGTAATCATCCAAAGAATATCAATAAAATCATCAAACTTCGTAGTGGATGTAGGAAGCAAGCCGAACCACTCTAAATTGTTGTGTGCCTGTGCATTTACATATCTATTTTTGAAGTTTTTGTTAGATAATCCACATTTTACATTTTTATTCTTTATTTTTATCTCTTCAAAGACTTCCAAAGCGTGTTGTGCCCATTTTTGGTACAAACACTTTGGTGCTTTCACTGAGAAAACACAACTTTTCTCCTGCTCCTTGGATCTACTGTCGATACCGGATTTCATAAATCCAAGAAGAAAGATCCAGATCTCCAATTCACAATCATTCCAACCTATTCAGATTTTCATAAAACCTTGGAAAGGACATCACCTATCGCAATGGTTAGCACAACGACCGGCTCCATTGCTGCAGATCATGAAGGATGGGATAGACAGAACCCCACTCAATTGCCTCCGTCCAACCAAAATGTTACTGGATCCTCAGATCCATCAGGCCCGGTTAGAAGACAAGAATTTCAGATGCTACTTTAAGAGTTGACCGAGAATCAGCAGCAATTGACTGAACAGCTGCACGCTAATGCTGAACTGACTAACTTGTTGAGCCGCAAAGGTGTAGGAGATCCAGAAGGGATCACGCCACTCACTCCTCTATAGAAAGTTCAGCCTCGTCTGACTACCACCACATATCCACCCGTCCCCGACTAGACATGAGTTACACTCAAGCCACCGGACATCGGCCCGCAATGACCGTTGGACAACTGAGAGTTGGCCCATCGGCCAGTTTCCATACCAGACCCTCCTCCCGGGGAGCTACTGTTCCTCAATACACCATAGAAAACCGTGCTACCACCGCCATGATTGAACCAGAGGTTTCTGCCCGGAATCAGTCAGATCTGAACCATCATCATCATGGACATACTCCTAAACCATACGTCCTAGAAGACTTTGAGCTAAGGAGGCGAGACATGGACCGTCGACAGCGCCCGCTCCAGCCTCGCATTGTGGAACCCGACTGCACTTTGTCTCAGCGTGCACAAAATGTACAGATGATGGATATTCCAACTATCATTCGGCAGATGATTCGAGAAAGTCATGGCCTCACAAATGATGACTGAGGAATCTCCAAGAGTCATACTCTTTTTACCGATGAAATATTATATGCTGAACCCCCTCGGCGATTCAGGATGCCGACTCTACCAACGTATGAAGGAAATTCTTACCCCAATCAACATATCCTTAAGTATGAATGGTCAATGAGCATAGTGAGAGCTGATGATGCAGTGAAATGCCGTAGTTTTCCCATTTTTTTGGGGGGCATTACTACCATGTGGTTCATAAGATTGCCACCTCGACCCATTTCTTCCTTGGACCAATTGGCCATTAAGTTTGTAGAATAATTCCGGACGCATGTTGCGAGGCCAAAAGATGTCAATACTCTATCCAGCCTCACTCAAGCTCCTGATGAGACACTCAGACGCTACCTAGAGAGATTTCATGCCATGCATGCGAAGATTGGTAATCCCAAAGACAACTCAATCTTAATGGCATTGACTAAGGGGATTGACCCTGACTCAGAGTTTGGAAATTGGTTGGCTGGAAAACCCCCCGCATCATTGGTCTTTTTCTACTCCAAAGCTACCTAATTCTTGAGATGGGAGGATACGAAATAGTCTAGGAAGCATGATGGCGTAGGACCCAGTATGGAAGGGATACAAAGTAATGTTATGGTTAAACAGTCTGAATAGAGTTCCGGGAAAGCTCACTTAAATATACAGAACAAGCAAAACTCAGCAGAGGACAATGGCAATCAAAATAAGAAGCGAGATCAAAACTATGGCCCACGACGTCGGGCACCAATTTTTGATAACTACACTTCTTTGTATACGTCGTTAGAAAATGTGTATTTGCAGACCTGCAATACTATGCAATACAAGGAGCCTACTCTGAAGCCAACTTCGGAGAGGCAGATCCAGACAGGAAAGTTTTGTAGGTTTCATGAGGGTTGTGGCCACAACAAAAATGAGTGTCGTCATTTATAGGATATCATCGAGAAATTGATTAGCGGGAGGAAGTTGGATCAGTTTGTGCGGTCGCCGCAAGCAGGTGGAGCGGGCCCATCAACCCAAAATTGTGTATCGAATCAAGAAAGGCAGGAGGAACCCGCTCGTATTTGCGGGAGGTTAGTTATAAATATAATAAGTGGTGGTCCTTATCTAGCAGACCGAAGCTAGAGGGAAATGGAGTCGTATGCGAGCTCCATCAGGCATGCGAACTTCGAGTGTTGTAGTTGTTGTGATTATGGAGCTCCGGCCAAGCAACAAAGGACGATGATATATGACATCGTATTTAGAAATAGAGACGCTGATAAGGTCGAAGCCTCCACTATCGACCCACTAGTCATATCTGCCTAGGTAGGTCCAGCTTAGATAAAGAGGATCCTGGTTGATAGTGGGAGGTCTGTGAATATTTTGTTCAAGCGAGCATATGATTTGATGAAGATGGAAGCTAAGGATTTGAAACCTTCTCAATCTTTAATCCATGGCTTCAATACAAGTGCTACTATACCCACCGGAGTGTTGGAACTTCCAGTGGAATTGGGGGTTAGAGAACGCCGGAGAGTCTACATTTTACAGTTTGTTGTTTTAGACATTGATTCGCCTTATAATACCTTTTTGGGTCGACCAGCCCTTACTGGATTCAGGGCACCTATTGCCCCATGGTGCATGACTCTGAAGTTCCCAACCGATCGTTGGATCGGAGTCGTTTAAGGAGATCGGGCAGCTGGGAGAGCCTGTTATGTTGCTGAGCCGCGTAGGGCACAACGAAGAGAGAAAGGAAAGGGCGTAAGGGAATCTCTCTACGTCCATTTTGCCGATGATTGACAATAGGTGCATGGGCCCCGGCCCAGGCACCCCAACCAATTCCAAAGGGATCTTGATCCAAGAGAAACCGAAAGTAAGAATGAAATTAAAGATATTCATGCTTCCCTGGCTAAACTGACGATCGATGATCCGATCGACGATGATGATGATTCAAAGATGATAAAGATTGGGTCTCAGTTAAGCCAACGGACGCAACTGGAATTGGTTGAATTTCTTTGGGCAAATCTCGACGTATTTGCCTATATGCATTCGGATATGCGTGGGATCTCGTCGGACATCGCGAGCCACTTCCTGAATATTAACCCGCAGCGTATCCCGAACAAGCAGAAAAGGCGTGGTATGGTTCCAGAGAGATCTGCCGCCCTTGAAGTAGAGGTCGATAAATTGAAATCAAATGGATTTATCTGAGATGCTCTATACCCGAAGTGGGTATCCGATCCCATACTTGCCTGAAAGTCGAATTGGAAATGGAGAAAGTGTGTTGATTATTTGGACCTGAACAAAGCTTTTCCGAAAGACAGTTTTCCACTTCCCCGAATTGATCAGCTCGTAGATTCAACGGCTGGGCACGAGTTACTATCTTTTATGGATGCTTATTCCAGCTACAACCAAATACCCATGCATTTACCCAGCCAAGTGCTTGCCAGCTTTATGACCGACCTAGGACTCTACTGCTACAGAGTAATGCCATTCGGACTCAAGAACACCGGAGCAACGTACCAGCATCTAGTCAACCGGATGTTCGCCAACCAGATCGGGAAAACAATGGAAGTATATATGGACGACATGCTGGTAAAGTTGAGATTCTCCATCGATCATGTAGGAGACTTGGAATTGATGTTCAACATCCTTCGAGAGTACAAGATGAAGCTCAATCCACTAAAATGTAATTTTTGAGTCGCATCTGGAAAGCTCCTTGGAAAGATCTGGGCGATTAGAAATCTTCAAACTTCGAGAACCATAAAGCAAGTCCAAAGTCTCAACGGGAAGGTAACTGCATTGAGCAGGTTCATTTCAAAGTCCACTGAAAAATGCATTTCCCTTCTTTGATCTGATCTAAAAAGGAAAACGATACTTTTAATGGACCATGGAATTTGAAGACGCATTCAGAGTACTAGTTCAACATCTCTCCACACCACCGATTTTGTCAAAGCCTATCGACCACGAGCAATTATACCTTTACCTGGCGGTATTAGAAAACACAATTAGTGCTGCATTAGTTCGGGAGGAAGATCGAGTGCAGAAATCGGTCTACTATGTTAGTAAACGACTAAACGGAGTTGAGGGAAATAATCCAAAGCTAGGGAAATCGGCTTATTGCCTAGTCATCGCCTCAAGGAAGCTCCATCCATATTTCCAGGCTCATCCTATCACTATGTACGCCGATCAGCCGTTACGATAGGTCCTTACACGACCTGGGACGTCTGGTTGGTTACTCAAGTGGAACATTGAACTGAGTCAGCGTTATGTCACTTATACTCCAAGGATTGATACTCAAGGACAAGTCCTAGCAGATTTCATAGTCGAATTTACCATTCCAGGGGACTTGCCCGAGACGAGTAAATCTTCTGAATACATCTGGAAGCTGCATACCGATGGTGCATCCAACGATCAGTGCTCGGGTGCTGGGGTAGTACTCTAAACTCCAGATGGCCGATCCATATGTTATGCCCTGAAATTTGATTTCCACACGAACAATAATGAAGCCGAATATGAATCCTTGCTTGCTGGATTGAAACTCTCCTGTGGTTTGAGAATTATTGCTGTGGAAATTTATTATGATTCCCAATTAGTCGTATGCCAAGTTCGGGGTGAATATTAGGCCAAGGATCGAAGACTAACTGCTTATCTTGCTCGAGTCCAAGGAATACTTGATCAGTTTGACTATTACACAATCTTTTACATACACCGTAAGCGCAATCAAAATGCTGGTACATTGGCGAAGCTAGCTAGCACTGGCGAAGCACAACAAATGGGACTTGTTCCCGTGGAGACATTATCTTCTCCGAGCATTGATCGGATGGAGATAGACTTTGTAACTGAAATCGCTCCTAGTAAGGAGTCGTGGATGACTCCGTACCGAAATTACATCGAACATGGAACACTGATTGAGCGCAGAAGTGAGAAAAGACAGATTCTTCGAAAAGCCTCACTGTTTACCATTAAGAATGGAGTCATGTATAGAAGAGGATATTCTGTTCCTTTCCTCCGATGTATCGTGCACGATGAAATTAAATGACTATTACATGATGTGCACAAAGGAGAATGTGGCGACCACACCAGGGGGAAAGCTCTTGCTGAAAAAGTACTCCAATATGGGTATTACTGGTCAACTGTAAACCGCGATGCAGGAGACTATGCCAAGAAATGTGCTAAATGCCAGAAACATGCTCGAATTCCTAGAGCCCCACCTACTGATATAACCCAAATGTTCAGTCCATAGCCGTTTTCAATATGGGGCATTGATATCATTGGCACTCTACCTCTGGAAAAAGGTGGTGCGAAGTACGCCATCGTTGCATTTGATTACTTTACCAAATGGTCGAAGCTAAACCTCTTGCAACAATCACGATGAAGAAGGTAATTAGATTTGTAGTTCACAACATTATCTACCGATTTGGTCCCCGCATATGATGTGCATGTAAATGTGCATATTTTTACCACCATATTTATTCTTTTTAAATTAAATAAACGATCATATTGGATATTTTAACTTGTTTTAACCAAAATCAATATTAATTCCAAATTTTCACATATCCATCTTCATATAGGGCCAAAACGGTCATTTGTGTGCATATATTTCTTTGAGAAAAATTAATTGGAAATTTATATATCTTTTTGTAGGAATTTGGTCTCAAACAGGAGTGGTTTCATGAAGGAATATACATGCACAACATGAATATGAAGGAATGAAGATGGAAATAATTCAAAGTGAAGATCACGGAGGACCCCACCTACCCACCCCTTAATGTACAAACTAGAGGCTAATGCACATGCTTATGGAATTAATGGCTTCATGTACACTTAAAAGGGGATTATGACATGTTAATGATTACTTGGTGGACACACTACCTCAATGGCATTTTGGGCATTCCCCAAAAATATGAATTAGGTTTCATACATGTATAAATACCCATATGTTTCATGTGATCCTCTCTCTTCACTTAGTCCCTCCTCATTAGTTTAGGATCAAAATAAAAGACAAGTTCTCTTTCTCTTTTCATGGCTACTTAGCCATTTTTATTTTATGTAATTTTCTTTTCATTTTATGCAATGTTAATCATTGTTTCTTTTTAATTACATGTTCATTTCCTTTTATGCAAAGTGTAGATCTCTCTTATTTCATTCAAGTAGAATAATTTTTCCTGTCATTTTGCTCTCTTTTTCCTCTTCTTTTTATTCAATGTCAAAAACTTGTTCATCGACGGAAATTCTATCATTTTAGAAAACGGTCGACGAATTTAGAATTAAAAATAACCGCAAGCGCACGGTGTACGAATGTAGCACGTGGCGAATACGGGTCGATCCGTAGGAAATTGATGATTTTAAAATTCTATTCAATCAAATTATACCGAAGTGGAGAGTGAATAGCTAGAAATGTAAGAAACTAATAAAAACTAGCAAAAGAAAATGATAAAAATATGAGAGTTAAATTACAATTTAGAGATAATTCCACTCTCTAGATCATATAGTTGAACAAATTATGAAATTATGATCTCTTTTTTTGGTCATAAGTGAATTTAAATGATGTGTTTATCATAAGTATGACTCATTTATGCTATTAATTAGCTCAACATAAGCCATCAAACTATAACACAACATTCAAATCACTTACTAACTCTCATGAAAATGACAACAAAGTTGAAAATGAAATCTATTTTAATTATGGCCTATTAACTATTAGTTAGAAATATATACCATCAAATTTTAATTTCAAATCACTTTCTTATGCCATAATCATAATTTGATGAAGAGGCATTTGTGTTAGTGATTGTTTAAGCATTGCCTATTTGGTGTCAACAATATAGGCTATCAAATTCAAAGAAAAAACAACAAATAAAACCACTTCAAGCATTGTCATTAAGCACAAAAAGAAAGCTATAATTATCAAAATGTTGAAGCTACATGAATAGAAGCTTCATTACCCCTAAATTGAAGGGATTAGCCCCTCATATTTGTTATCAAAACAACAAATATATCTTGCAACACTAAAGGAAAAGAAAAAGAAAGCAAAGCAAAGAAACAAAACTAATCTACTTGCATGAAATAAGAGAGATCTACACTACTTGCATAAAAGGAAATGAACACGTAATTAAAAAGAAATAATAATTAACATTACATAAAATAAAAAGAAAAATGCATAAAATAAAAATGGCTAAGTAGCTATGAAAAGAGAAAGAGAACTTGTCTTTTATTTTGATCCTAAACTAATGAAGTGAGACTAAGTGAAGAGAGAGGATTACATGAAACATATGGGTATTTATACATGTATGAAACCGTAATTCATATTTTTGTGGAATGCCCAAAATGCCATTGAGGTAGTGTGGCCACCAAGTAATCATTAGCATGTCATAATCACCTTTTAAGTGTACATGAAGCCATTAATTCCATAAGCATGTGCATTAGCCTCTAGTTTGTACATTAAGGGGTGGGTAGGTGGGGTCCTCCATGATGTTCACTTTGAATTATTTCCATCTTCATTCCTTTATATTCATGTTGTGCATGCATATTCCTTCATGAAACCACTCCTGTTTGAGACCAAATTCCTACAAATATATATATATATATATATATATATATATATATATATATATATATATATATATATATATATATATATATATATTTCCAATGAATTTTTCTCAAAGAAATATGTGCACACAAATGACCGTTTTGCCCCTATATGAAGATGGATATGTGACAATTTCGAATTAATATGAATTTTGGTTAAAACAAGTTAAAATAACCAATATGATTGTTTATTTAATTTAAAAAGAATAAATATGGTGGTAAAAATATGCACATTTACGTGCACATCAAATACACCCATACTTATCTTTTTATTCGTCCTCGAATGAAGGAAAGACAAAAAACTAAGATAAATCCGTTTTCGTAGGGAGCACGCTTGCATTGAGCGTATGCAATAAGCAATTAAACCTCTGGGTGTCCCCAGTAGGACGAGTGTTGTCTCGTGAGGGTTTTCAGCGGATACTACCAACAAAATCAAAATGCAGGATGAAAATATTTACAGAATGCAAGATTTGTTTACAAAGAGATGAATGCGAATTTTTGGAAATATTTTCAAATGAAAGATTTATTTAAATTGACACAAATAAGTTAAATATAGGTTTCGGTCATTATCTTGAAAATTTAAGTCATTTACCCGTCAAAATTTTCAATAAAAATTAAGCTATCGTAACAAATCGACTATAGTTTAACTCGTTATTTCGGTTGATAACAAGGTGTAATTATGAAATAGATCCTTAGTTGATTATGAAAGTTTATCAAAATGGTATTTTCATTTATCTTCAATAACAAATCAAATCAAATAAGTAAAATTAGTGTTAGGATTTCAATTGCTTGTTCTCTCATTATTTGTAAGAAAAATTACACACCTAGCTCAGGTAAACCGAGGCCAGATATACCACCCATGCACCGCCTTTCGGGCTTATGTGAGGGGAGTATAGAGCAGGGCGAGTGCACGCGCTTTCGTGCGTACACCGATCGACCATAGATGGTTTTTATTAAGTCTGTTTTTTTTACATGTGTTCCATACATGCATAACCGTGAGGACTTTTAAATGAGTATGAAAGCACATAATCAAAGATTCCAAGCAATTCACCCATGCATAACCGTGAGGACTTTTAAATGAGAGTGAATACTTTGGATGTTATTATTTTTTATTTTTTTTATTTTTTTAAGAGAGAGAGAGAGTTTTACAAAATCATCTTAGCACCACTTAACTTAGAAGTCAATTTTTTTTATATCCTTTACTTTAAATCAACCACTTTTTAAAACATAGATTTTCAATTAGGATGTACATCATAATCAACACGTATGAATCTTCCTATATACTAGTTAAACCATTATTATTTGTCATAAAACATCATTTTTATTTTTGTTAAGACGAATAAATTTTCAAAAATTTCAATTTAGTGAACCAAAACCATATATTTATCCTATAGTGTTTCATTAAAAATAAATTAGAAGAAAATTTGTTTTTGGGATTTTTTTTGAGTTTTTCTTTTAAAAGAAAACGCAAAAATAAACCATGAAAAAAATAAAAAATGAAGACGAGTCTGCCCCACACTTGATTTTGACTGTGTCCCCACAGTCAACCCAAGTGAAAGGAAAAAATAAAAATAAAACAACAAACAAAATCCTATATTTACATGAAAACAAAAGGATTATTATTTACAAGAGTGCAGAAAGTATATCATCAAAAAGTAAACGAAACGGTCTTCCAAAGACCGTTCATTCATCTCGTCAAGTATGCGAGACACAGTTTAAGCTCAAAAACTCAAATCCTCAAAGATTTCAAAGTTGAGTGTTGATCCGGGAAAACAAATGCCGTTTTATTGAAAATCATACGAGTTGTTTTATTTTCTATGATTTTGGGGGTAGATAAAACAATTGGTTGAAATTCACATTTATTTCCACCAAATTGAAATTCAAGTTTGTTATTGAAAACTTCTTCCAAATTATCAATTTCAAAGTCAAAATGGTGATCGAAATCTTCCCCAGCGGAATTTAATGACTCATTTTCGAAAAGTCCATAAAACTCGTGTTTGTTAAATTCATCTTCCTTTATTGGATTATCAACAACTTCATCGCATATATCCATTTCAAAATCCAAAGTTATTGTATTCAAATTTTCAGAAAAAGGAAGATCGAAACTTAAATCGAGTTTCTCACCCTCAAAAGAATTGAAATCCAACACAATTACAGTCTTTTCAACAACTTCGTTAAGATCATCATTTTCAGTTTCAAAAGTTGTTGTTTGAAAATCATCGGTTTGGGTAAAAGGTGGATTATAACTTGACTCGTCACACGTTGAAATTTGATTTTGTTGTTCATGTTGTTTCATGTAAGTTTCAAACAACAAATCCGTGTAATCATCGTAAATTTCATTAATTTGTTCAACAAAATCCAATTTATAGTATTAAATTGAGAATTTTCAATTTGGATTTTTTGAGAACAAAAATTTTCACTCGTAACATGGTTAAGATTATTCCCATTGCCAAATTCATTTGAAAAGTTGTTCCCATTTTCATGTTGAGTTTGAAATTCATTTTGGAGTTCGAAATTAAATTGGCATGGGTTATAATCGTTATCGTTTTAATTTTGAATTGAATTCAAATTTTGAAATCCTTGAAAATTTTGACTCGAGTTATCGTAGAAATATGAATTACACAAATCATTTATCATTTGATTTTGTTATGTAGAGGATTCAAGCAAAGACGAAACGATAGTTTCAAGATTTGAAGGATGCTCGTTATTTTGAAAATTTTGTGGTTCGAAATTTGAATTGTTTAAATAATAGTTGGTGTTAAAATATCCGTACAAATTTGGAGTGAAATCATATGGATTATATTGGTTTTCACAACTATTGTAAAATTAAAGTGAGTAAGGAAAAGGAAACTCATACATTTACAAGAGTTTTTTTTTTGGTTTTTTTATAAAGGAAATATATTTACAAACAGAATTTATTTTTCAAAAGGGAAATTGATTTTTGTTTTGTTTTTTGGTTTTTCAAAAAAACATTCTTTGTTTTTGAAAAGGTTTTATAATTTTTTTTGAATTTTGGTTTTTCTAAATTCTTTTGGATTTTTTAAATTTCAAAGAAGAAGGATGTAAAAATTTCAAGAGAAAAGGAATATTTACAATTTTTTTTTAGGTTTGGCTTTTGAATTTTTTTTGTTTTTTTAAATATGCATAAACTAATGCAATTAAATGAATGCAAGGTTAATTACAAATGATTTATCATAAGTTAACCCAAAATTGTATAATCACACTCTGTCTTAAATCAACAAGATAGTTCTCAGCCAGGTAACGGGCAAAGATTATCGGTGCACCACGAATCACCGTAGCAATGCAGCCGAAGGTTTAAGTACCTTCAGAGAAACAATTCAATATAATATTTACGAATCACCGTAATATTTATAACTGATTATTGCTCTGCCGTAGCCTAGACACCGAGAAATTAAATTGTTCAAAGAAGACAAATTGTCAATATACAATTAAGAGTTATTTAACCGTTGTTAAAAATACTAGGATGAAATGCAAAACAGAAATTAAACGTGTATTAACAATGCAACTAGAATGGAATTTTTTTTGAATTTTTTTTCAAATGCAAGCAATCAGCAATGCAAAGAAAATAAAAACAAGATATAGAGCAAGCAAGTGGTTTTTTTGGCAAGCTTAGCAGCGCAATCCACTTATTGTTCCTTGTCTGCTTCTGTAACCTGAAAATAAAAACAAGATACATACACACACACACACAGTTTTTTTTAAGAGAAAGGAACTAAAAAAATTGAAACCAAAACAAAAAATTTGCCAAAATCAATTTCACTAAATAAATAAGACCAAAAACAATTGTTATTATTACTATTTTTTTTTCAACAATTTGCAATTTTTTTATTAAGAAGATATAAGAAAACAAAAGGATTTAACACAAATCAAAGCAATTTAATCCAAACGCAGCCCGTAACAACAAGTATCGGCCCATTGCCCAAGCCGAAGAAAACCACGCTTATTTTTTTTTCCGTTCAAATTAAAAAGAACGCCCAAGCTTTCCCAAATCAACTCCCTAAAAATCAATTCGTTCTCGTACTCGTCCTCACGAACTCTCTCTTCTGTTTTTTTTGTGAATTTGGGTTTGTGGTGCTGGTCACTTTGTGTTTTGGCGTCGAAGTGGGGATGGAATTGCGAGTGGATTTGAGGTGATACTTGGGTGAAGTTTTTATTTTTAAAGCAAAGGGGAAGTCGAATTGCAGTGGAGTTGGAGGGGATTTGGGTTGTGGTGGTTCTAGATGGGGGCGACTGCGTATTGCTTTGTGAGGCTCAGAGTTGTGTTGATCTACAGAGGTGGTCGAAGTCGATTGGTGGTTCAGGCGGTTCGAATGTGCGAAGTATGCCATGTCGTAGTTGATTACTTTACCAAATGGTTGAAGCTGAACCTTTTGCAACAATCACGATGAATAAGGTAATTAGATTTGTAGTTCACAACATTATCTGCCGATTTGGTACACCGCATACAATCAATACTGATAACAGAGCACCAGTTCGACATCGTTGAGTTCAAGGATTTCTGTCATCGTTTCCATATCCACAAGAAATTCTCTACAGTAGCACACCCTCAAGCGAATGGCCAAGTTAAAGCTGTTAGTAAGGTTATCAAGTCGATTCTGAAGAAACGATTGGCAAAGGCCAGAGGCAAGTGGGTTGATGAACTTTCTATGGCTTTATGGGTCTACCCAACGATCCATGAGTCCACGATCGGACACACTCCATTATCTCTATCTTATGGTTCAAAGGAAGTCATTCCAGTCGAGGTGGAAGCACCATTTCATCGAGTGACCTACTATGATCCAAAAAAAATGCCATATTACTTGCTAAGTCCCTGGATCTACTGGGTGAGAAGAATGAAGAGGCTGATTTGAGGGCAGCTGCGCATTGAAGTTGAGTCGCCCGATTATACAATGCCGAGGACCGATCATGAACCTTTGAACTCGACGATCTCATAATCAAGAGATTCTATCCGGTCCCTTCACACATGAAACCAAAATTGGGAAGGACCGTATGTAATTACACAAAAACTCGAAGATGGCACGTTCATGTTATCGACCATTGATAGTCTTACTTTGCCGAGAGCCTAGAACAGCGAGAGTCTCCGTCGCTACTATACGTAACCGGCTTTATTTATTTAGTTCATTCATTTATTTACAATTTGTTTCTGCATTTCGAAATGTGAATTTGTAATAAGGCAACTGATTCAGCCATATTTTCTCATTTCAGCAATAAAAATGCCATCTCTTCGAGCCAGAGCTGTCATTAATTGAATGTGACGAACAACACCACGATGCACGGAGTGCTAAATTCCATTATACGATGGAATTTATTCAAGTAGGAAGTGACCGTGACACGGTCGGCCACTCGCTAAGTGAAACCCAAGCTTGGGAGTAAGTCATTGCACTAAAGTCAAAAAGGATTGATACACAACAATCCTTTAACTAACTCCAAACTCCCAGAGTGCGAGTTGAGGCATAAAAATCATAAATACAGTCTTGAAGAGGGTGGATCCGTTCATCTAACGACTTCATCCGTGTACCAGCTAAGTTTGAGGAGGATGGATCCGTCCATCTAGCGACCTCACTTGTTAACCTGGGGTGGATGTGAACCGACCGTCCACGATCCCTATAAATCCATCGTTCTCAGAGTGCGAACAAAGCCCTAAAAGCATAAATAGATGTGACTGACCATTTGTCAGCCAACTTTGAATTCCCAGAGTGTGAATTAGAGTATAATCATCAACTCTAGGTTCCAGAGCGTGAACCAGAGTATAAACACCAACTCCAAATTCCAAGATTGTGAATCAGGGTATAAACACCAACTCTAGTTTCCCAGAGTGTGAACCAGAGTATAAGCATCAACTCCAAATTCCTAGAGTGTGAATTAGAGTATAAACATCAAATCCAAATTCCCAGAGTGCAAACTGGATTACAAACGTCGATTATCTTCAGATTCCCAGAATGCAAACTAGATAATCGGTTGCAAATAACTCTGAGTCCCCTAGTGCGGACAAAGTATAAAAACGACTCAAGTGCGAACAACCTCTCATAAACTAACCTAAGTCCCTAGAGCGTGGTCATGTACTTTAAAATTCAATAGGCGTGATTGACCGCAGAAATACAAATGCAGATCCCTGTAGTGTGGATGTGACTATTTATGAGTAAGCGAGTATGATTCTACCGCTCGACTCTCACTTGTTTTAGCTTCGATCCAACGATGTTAAATTCGAAGAAATAGAGACAAATTATGATCGCCAGTCGATCTTTACAACTTGTCCCCGGAACTAGGGGCAGGGCTTAAGTATTAATCACGGGCCGGATCAGTGCAACGTCAAAGTTCAACTCGATTTTCAATTACAACTCGTGTTTGTGATTTCTAGACTTAGTGAATAAACACAAACTCAACTCAAGAGTTGAAACTCCACAAGTGCACTGAACTGAAATTCAAATGCTGCAACACTTAAGCATAAAAGTCAGAAATAAAAGTTGACGCAAGAAAACAAAATTTCATTTCAACTAATCATAAGTGAAGATTCATATACAAGTTTTTCCAAAATTCCTACTAGCAGGGGCCGAACCCGCATCGATACATGTCCTATGAAAGGAAAGTAAAAAACAAGTTCCTAACTGCCAAAAGTTGCGCCAAAGAGGCCTATCTATTCCCTCTTCTTCTTCGGCTTCCTCTTCGTCGTGGATCCGCCGGAGCCGCTAGTGATTTTTTCGCTTTGAGCCTTTGCCCTTTGGTGGATCGTTTCAAAATGAAGGCATGATTTCAACATCCTCCTCCGAACTTGAATGTATAGGAATGCTTCCTGTAGGAGGGGTGAAGGATTCGGATCTGCAACAGGGGGTGGAATGGACACATTGGTATGAACAAGTGCACCTCTAGATGACATCATTCTAAGCGGAGCTAGGCCAGGCGTTGCCATTCCACCCCAGAACTACCACCATATGTCACTGCCTCTAAATCAGCATTTATTTCAGCCAGTATTTCTTCTTCGTGAATATATTGCGCTTCGTTGGGGGCAGAAGTGGTCTGTGTTGAAGCACCAGAAGCGGCCACGATTCCACTAATGACAAATGGCAAGTCTGCGAACAGGTCACTGTATCGACCTAAAATCTCGTTCATCATCTGCTCGTCGAAATAAAGTGAGCTCCCCTGCGTTCCTTCGAATGGCACGATCGTTGTCGTAGCGGTCGCTTCAGTAATAATGGCCTCCTGCGCTTGATGTAACTCATGGATTGCAGGAGGCACTGTCGATGTAACTCCGGTCACTGAACAAAGAAAGAGGAGAAATGTTAGCAAGCACTTCAAGGCGAGTTCTTTATTTCGAACACACATAAGATCTATTCGGAGTACCTTCCTCTGTTCAATGATGGCTGAGTGGCTTCGGAGGCGTACTCTTTGATGGGGACAGCTGTGGTTCTTCTGGATTGTGGGCTAGGACAGACTGGAGTTCAGCCGCTGAAATAGGCTCAGATCAAGGTGGGGCAGTAATCTCGGAACTTGTAGCGTAATGCTCAACACCTGAGCCTTCCCCAATCTTCTACTTCTGGGTGCTGAGCTTCTCCTTCTCATGTGAGATCATCGAATCGTGGAGAATCTTCTTTTCATCCTCGGTCTGCACTTGATTCTCTAGCTCGAACTCATCGATTGATCCACCCAGATGCACCGCCTTCTCGTCCTCGACCAATAGATTCCAAGCATTATAGAGGTGTGTCGAATAGTTATCAAGCCAAGCCAGATTTCTATATTTCGCCAAGGTGGCGTTGTAGGTAACGAGAAGTTCCTCTATATCGGCCTCCAACCTAGATTCCATAATTCGAAGTTTTTCTTCGACCTTAGCTTCCAACGCGCGGGCTTTTTCTAAAGCCGCATCCTTTTCACCCTGAAGCACCACAGGTTGATCACATTCCTCTTGTGTGGAAATATTGGCAGCATTCTTCTCTTTAACGATCTCAGAAAATTTGGACTTAAGCTCATTGAGCTCTTTGAGGGCTGCGCCCTGCTCGGCAGTGACAATGGTGTTCCTATGGCCCATGTCCTCCATCATGGCATAATGTTCCCGCCTCATCCTATCCATGGCCGAGTTGGCATCATCGGCCTTTTTGAGAGATCCTATTTTATATTTTCGGGAAGACTGGGCTTCTGCATTGAGCACCTAAATAATCCGATCTTTCTGCACGAGCTCTTCCTCCAACTTTTCAATCACAGCAGCCCCCTCAAAAACCACTTTCGATGCTTTTTTCACGGCTTTCGCCCACTCCTTATACTGGAAGTAGATATCTGCAACATAGTTGTAAACCGTGTTCTCATCCTTAAAAGGAATTCTATTTAAATGCGGGGGGAAGATATACTCGTCGAAACACATGTCGGGAAAATCTTCCTTCAATTGAGCGAGTTTAATCGCTCCTTCCTTCGTGGGCTCAGTGGGGACCTGCTCTGCTATTATGGGAGCCCCTACTTTAGTTTTGCGTTGTTGAGTTTCAGACCTTGGAGCATGAGAAGAAGGCTTGTGCCGTGAAGTTTCTAGAGGGCATGAAACATAGACCGGAAGCTGTACAGTATTTCTGGGAGGAGGAGAGCGAGATCGAGATTGGTATATGTACTCCCTGTCTCTGTCATACCGCACTTGACTATAATACCCACGGTCGTAATCTCTATCTGCCTCTCTTCTACACTGCTCATAATATGTAGAAGATCGACGAGCCTTTCGAAGACTGCTTAGCATTGAGTCTCGACCGGACATTGTATCTGCAAAATAAAAGAAGAACAGAATCAGTAATCTCCCGAAGTGATCGACCTATGGCCTTAAATCATGTAGTACCGTAAAGTGTGTATGTATGTGCAACCCCCGACTAACCATAAGTGTCGACCACGCTAGTGGGAAGAGACTCGCTTAAATCTAAAGGTATTGAAGTTCCTCCAATCCGACATCATATTGGAAGGACACGTAGTCCGAGATTAGGATATTGGTGAGCCCTTCGAAAAGATTTTTCACCCGCGGGGAGAAGCCTCCAAAACTCTAAGTCTAGGAACGGGTGTGGACATGACCACAGTTTTCCATCTCCCGGATTTGGGACGTTTAAAAGCCGCTGCCTTGCCTTTTCTTTTCCCTCAGGATCTTGAAGGGCACCAGAGATCTCGGCCGCAAGTTCGTCATCAGTGGGTGTTCTC
Organism: Allium cepa; assembly: GCA_030765085.1. Taxonomy (NCBI): domain Eukaryota; kingdom Viridiplantae; phylum Streptophyta; class Magnoliopsida; order Asparagales; family Amaryllidaceae; genus Allium; species Allium cepa. The sequence goes on from CM060943.1 coordinate 45,929,166, forward strand.
TCCGAATCAACCTCCTCGGTTATAACAAGTCGGGGCGTCTTACGCTTAACTCGTTTCTTCGAGACCGACCTTAGTGTTCCCTCATGCCTAAAACTTTGGTTCCGCTCAATCAATCCGACGATTCTCAAGTTCATATCCATCATGACAGAGTCAATGTCCCATTCTTCGCTCGTAACCACTTGGAGTACCCAAACTATCTTCCTTAAGTGCACAGCTTAAAGCCATGGAATCGCAGCTGTAAAGAAAAAAGTGATATAAGTTCGTCATCAACCGTGATTATCTTATTAGCTACTTGTGAAAATTATGGTACTTACGCCTGACTAACCATCGGTTGGCGACCCCCGAGGGACGTCGAACATAGAACCATTCCATTTTGAAGTAACTTAGCCTGGTTCAAGCCCCCGTTACTATCTGAAAGTTTCTGACTGCTTCCAAGAATGTGAAAGATGAGCTATCTCCCCGGCTCCTAATGTTGAATAGATATCTAATCTCGATCGGGATTGGTGGGCAAAAGAGATGCTCCATGGAGACGATGAATAAACTATTCAACAGCGTGTGTCCATTGGGGTGTGCTGAGATGGAGCGATCCAAAGGAAAGACAACGCTTCGTTGATATATTGATTAAATGGAGAAAGTGTCCCGGCTACGCATGCATGACGGTTGAATGCGGTGTACCCTTCAAGTGGAAGGTGCGGTCTATCGTTCGGACCCAGCAATAGCACGTCATCCATTGACAAACAATGCCTCAGGCATATATGCCCCAACATGTCTTCAAAAACATTAGATGGCACAAAATCTAGCGGAGTATAGGTGAAAACAGCCCCCGGTTTCTCGTCCGGGGACGGATCAATGACTTCGGCGTCGATGGCCGGTATCTCGATTACTGGAAGAAGAGAACTCTAAACTTCATGCTGCTGTGAGCTTGAAGGTTTCATAACTAACTAACTTGAGAGAAATCATCATCAGATGATAATAAGCCCGTGCATCCCCTAGTGTGAACTGTGTGAGTGTGTTGTGTAGTGCAGTGTTGTATAGTACTTGAAAAAATTCTACGGAGTCAAAGAAAGCATGCAAACGACAAGAGTTCAACATCCAACTGGTGTGACCGTCATCGCTGACCATCACAACCATGCCATCCAGATGTTAGTGGTCGATCCAAGTTATAGTTCTTTATAATTTTGTTAAAGTTACAGTTCCATCGGCGAGCTTCGAAGGATAGTCAAATATGTTGTTCTACAGTTATGTCCAAATATGAAAGAATGAATCTCGCCGGAGTCAAGTGTCCAAATGTGCAAAAGTTTTCCAAATTCATCAAATTTCGGCTTGGAATCGATAATCGAAGTTCAAATTCGTATCGGTCAACGAGGCCTCAATTACACATCGGTCATTTTCGAATCGATACGTTGGTATCGATCATAAGAGTATATTTTAGATCGGTCAGAAGGGAGAAAATTTCATATCGATCAGAGTCCTTAACTTCGTATCGATTAAAGGCCTTAGCTTCGTATCGAATGGAGGCCTTGGCTTCGTATCGATAAGGACCAGCAACTTCGAACCGACCTACAATGTCCATTTAGTATCAGTACCAAGTAGTCAACTTCGGATCGATCATCAAAGGTCTCCTTCGTATCGATCGTAGAGGACGGGCTTCGTGTCTTGAGTAGACAAATTCATATCTACTTCGATCCTGCGTCTTCGTATCGATCGGTAGAGTCGATGCTTCGTATCGATCGGGTAAATAGTTTTTGTACCGATCAATATGGAAGACATGAACTACAACCATTGCCGATCGATATGAAACCATCCCATCTTTCTATATGAAATTCTCCCAGTGGCAAATCGATACGAAATTGTGATTGTTTCTAGAGAGATATGAAGCTCTCTTTCTCAAGCGATACCAATGAAGACTCTCGACCCATCTACATTCCTTCCCCAAACAACGTTACAACCATCTCGACCTTTCTGGTCCTTGCTCCGACCCATCTCGGCCCCCTCATCACCAGAATCGGCCGTGGATATGAATTGTTTAGCGCTCGCATCTCGTCGTTTTTAAAGTATGGTTATTAGTCAATTACCTATTTTAAGAACTTAGTCAAGAATTGATGAACTGCATTGATTTTGGGGATGAAGACAGTTTTCGTTCCTCGTTTCTTCTCGATACGAAGTGTTATCCCATTTTTTTGTCAAAACTTGAATATCAACAAATTGGCAAGGAATTATGGATATCAGGATTGGAGATCGGTTGGAATCAAGGCTGCGATCGATATCGTCAAAATTTTGTTAAACTCCGATCGGGACGAAATTGATTGGAGATGATGATAAGGACTGGGAAAGGCTATGTTTCAAATTTCAGGTTAATCGGAGTTCGTATGAAGGAAATATGATGGATTCAAGGTAGGAAGGGCACGTTGTTCGAATCCATCAAAAAGGGACAAAGTGATGCTCGGTTCGAATCCATCAGATTCGAACCCATCAGGATGGATTTGAATCCATCAGGTTCGCATGCTTCGAATCGATGGGAACTTGATGGACTCGAAGATAATGGATTCGAACAATGGACATGGACTCGAAGATAATGGATTCGAACAATGGACATGGACTCGAAGATGGTGGATACGAAGCACTGGACATGGGTTCGAAGATGGTGGATACGAAGCACTGGACATGGATTCGAAGATGGTGGATACGAAGCACTGGACATGGATTCGAAGATGGTGGATACGAAGCACTGGACATGGATTCGAAGATGATGGATACGAAGCAATGGACACGGGTTCGAAGATGATGGATACGAAGCAAGGGACACGGATTCGAAGGACGTGGATTCGAAAGGGATGGATTCGAAGTGGATGGACTCGGAGGATATGGACTCGAAGGAGATGGGCTCGAAAGTCATGGACTCGAAGGAGGCGGCTTCAGAGAGCATGGATTCGATGGAGTCGGCCTTATGGATTCGGAGGAGATGGTTTCGAAGTGGATGGTTTCGAAGAGGGTGGGTTCGAAGCATGGGTTCGAACCAGGCAGAACGCACGGAGGTTTGAACCTGAATCGATCATATCTTCCAAACCGTTGATCCAAATGCAATGAAATTTTACAGGAGCTTACATACCTGTTGAAGAATGTTCACACCAAATTTCAGCTCAATTGGATGGATTCTTGATCGATTCGAACGTCACTTCGAATCGATCCCAAACTGGACACGGATTCCGAGAACGCGGGCCTGTGGGCCCACCTCACGTGTCAAGTAGCCTCCCTAGGTTTCAGGCGGGATTTCAGCCTTCCACGCCTGTAAATAGAGCCCCTGGTCATTCAGAAAAGGGGGTCGGAAAGTTGGGAAAGGAAAAGCATGCCCGGACGCTGCTAGGATCATTCCATAGCATCGTTATAGCTATTTTCATTGAGATTTGGACATTGTAATCGCTGTAATCTTCAAGGATAATCAATAAAAGGATAAAAAATTTTGAAGTGGACGTAGGCCGGAGATAGCCGAACCACTATAAAACTTGTGTCCCTGTTCTTTACTTTTGGATTGCTGTCATATATTTGCTGAGATTTTTTATTTGTGTTTGAATATCACTAATTTATATTCATACACTGGTGCTTTTACGGTATCGGGTGTTTGTGACCAATTTTGGCGCAAACATTTTGGTGCTTTCACTGAGAACGACTAGCACCCGCTACATCGGATTTGAAGAGTTTGAGGAATTGGGATTTGGAAGACAATGACTAGGCAGAATAGAAGAAGGCAAAGGGCTGAGAGAAGCCAACAGGAAGAAAGTCAACAAGCATCCTTTGAGGATAGGGAAGGACATGCTTCGATCTACATAACTCTGGATGAAATGGAAGCTATGGCAAATTTTTTACAGGAGAGGTTGTTGAAAAGTCAACAGGAAATGATGCAAACTTTCTTGGAACAAATGAGAGCTGCAGGGATGCAGAACTTAGGAACAGCTACGGCGGCTGCGGATGCAGGACAAGGAGCTAGGGTCGTGAAACCCAATGAAGGACAGGATACGGAGCCAGAAGGCAATCAACAAGGGCTTGGGGGCAGGCCCACAGGATTCAATACAGGAGAATCTTTGGAAGGAATTCAACAAGCTAGAGCTAACGATCCCACTAGTGAGCCACACGAGGAATATGTGCCAGAGTTCCCTCGGGGGCATGGGGGGCAACCCCTAACAGACAACACTGGATTAGCAGAGATCATCAGAAAAACTGTGCGAGGTGGTCTGACCAACGGGGATTTGGAAGGAATGAATAGAAGTCCATTCGCTCGGGAGTTAAGGATGGCTCAGAACCCACCTAAGTTCAAGCTACCTAGCGTGGAGGTATACAATGGCAAGGCAGACCCTACGGATCACTTGATGAGATACACCAGACACATGGAGGTGTTGGGGGCATCGGAGGAAGTGATGGCCCAATGTTTCCCTTTGTACTTGACGGACTTAGCTGCGATGTGGTTTAGGCAGCTGGAAGAAGGATCTATCAGGACTTGGAAGGAATTGATGGAAAGGTTTTTGGGACAGTTTCGGGTTCACGTCAGGAGGCCGAAGAACGTGATGACTTTAACATCGGTAAAGCAAAAGATGGACGAATCGCTTAGAACTTTTCTAACCCGATTCAGTGCGGCAGTCGCTTCGGTGGATCGGCCGGATCCATCGATGGTTTTAATGGCAGCAGTATCATGAGTCAGGGAGAATTCGGATTTCAAGATATCTCTGATACGCGATACCCCGCAAAATCTCGATGAATTCTTTCACGAGGCGGAAAGGTTCCTTCGGCAAGAAGATGCAAGTACGGATTTAAAGTTGAAGAAGGTTAATGCAATCAAGGTTGGAGCGGTATCCAAAAACGGTTTGGATAAGGATAAAGGAAAAAGGAAGTTAGATGACGATTCTGGAAACGCTAGGAAGCGATGGAAGGATCCAAATTTTTCCACGTACACAGGATTGAACGAGACGCTGGAGCGGATATACCTGGAAACTCGGAATCGCCTTCCCTACCGAAGGCCGGCTAGGAGGGAACCAACAGAACGGGAAAGGACATCAGGAAGGCACTGTCTCTTCCATGATCTGGATGGACACGATACCAACAGCTGCAGGCACCTAAAGGATATAATCGAGGAGCATGTAAGGAATGGACAGTTACAGCAATACGTTGGAACTCGGAATGCAACGGTGGAGCAGGAGCAACCACCGACCACCTCACGCCGTGATGATGGGAGGCCCAAGGATGATCGTCGATTGATCATCCATTGACCAGGATAATATGGAATAAGTAACAAGCTACTAGTAAACGGTAAAGTCATTTACACATGTATGGGGACGGAGATAGCCCCTAGGCATGCTCTGAATGATGATAAACCGGGATGCTATGGTTTGTGAAATTTATTTCTTGCTTTTAGATTGGACATTGCTTTTCTTTTTGAATATGGTTTTGGAGCTTGGATTGAGCTCCTGGTTTTTCTTGCTTTTTTATTTGGATTTTCCTTTGGATGATTGTTTTTGGTTTTGGATGCTGGTTTGGATTTCTGGTTTTCTGGTTTTGGATTTGAATTTTGGATTTGGATTTGAATTTTGGATTTGGATTTCGGATTTGAATTTCGGATTTGGATTTTGGATTTTGGACTGGATTTTGGTTGGACTTTTATCTGGTTTTTGATAAATGGTCGTTGGGTATGGATTATGCCTGGCAAGGGGTGAGTCACTGTGACCAAACAAGGTGAGTTGGCTCATTCAGGTCGTCAAGTATGGACTATGCTTGGCAAGGGTCCGGAGTGACCAGGATTCGGATTAGGACTTAGGCCCTCTATTATCATTTATTATTTTCAGGTCGTCGAGTATGGACTATGTTCGGCAAGGGTCCGGAGAGACCAGGATTCGGCTTAGGACTTAAGCCATGGCATTGTTTAGCGCCCAGGGACACTGGGCCAAGGTTGTCAAGTGTGGATTACGCTTGGCAAGAACCCGGACAGGTTAGCTCAACGTCCAGGGACACTGGACCAAGGACATCAAGTATGGATTGCGCTTGGAAAGAACCAGGAGAGGTCAGCTCAACGTCCAGGGACACTGGATCAAGGTCGTCAAGTATGGATTACGCCTGGCAAGAGCCCAGAGAGGTTATGGATTTGGATATCGACCCGGAGAGGTCCTGGATTTGGTTATTGGTTATTGGATAAGGATGGATTGGGACTCGGGTGTCGAGTTTGGGTGGATACGGAATTGGCACAGGCTTTGGTTATTGGATTTGGAATTGGATATCAACTCGGAGCAATCAAGGATGATATACTCTGGCAATATGGCTTTGGATTTTGGATATTGGACTCGGAATTATTCAAAACACGCCTTGTTGTCACAAGGCATGTTTTGGGGGGCAAAATGTTATCCCATTTTTTGGTCAAAACTGGAATATCAACAAATTGGCAAGGAATAATGGATATCAGGATTGGAGATCGGTTGGAATCAAGGCTGCGATCGATATCGTCAAAATTTTGTTAAACTCCGATCGGGACGAAATTGATTCGATATGATGATAAGGACTGGGAAAGGCAATATTTCAAATTTCAGGTTAATCGGAGTTCGTATGAAGGAAATATGATGGATTCAAGGTAGGAAGGGCATGTTGTTCGAATCCATCAAAAAGGGACAAAGTGATGCTCGGTTCGAATCCATCAGATTCGAACCCATCAGGATGGATTCGAATCCATTAGGTTCGCATGCTTCGAATCGATGGGAACTTGATGGACTCGAAGATAATGGATTCGAACAATGGACATGGACTCGAAGATAATGGATTCGAACAATGGACATGGACTTGAAGATGGTGGATACGAAGCACTGGACATGGATTCGAAGATGGTGGATACGAAGCACTGGACATGGATTCGAAGATGGTGGATACGAAGCACTGGACATGGATTCGAAGATGATGGATAAGAAGCAATGGACATGGGTTCGAAGATGATGGATACGAAGCAAGGGACACGGATTCGAAGGACGTGGATTCGAAAGGGATGGATTCGAAGAGGATGGACTCGGAGGATATGGACTCGAAGGAGATGGGCTCAAAAGTCATGGACTCGAAGGAGGCGGCTTCAGAGAGCATGGATTCGAAGAGCATGGATTCGAAGGAGTCGGCCTTATGGATTCGGAGGAGATGGTTTCGAAGTGGATGGTTTCGAAGAGGGTGGGTTCGAAGCATGGGTTCGAACCAGGGAAAACGCACGGAGCTTTTAACTTGAATCGATCATATCTTCCAAACCGTTGATCCAAATGCAATGAAATTTTTACAGGAGTTTACATACATGTTGAAGAATGTTCACACCAAATTTCAGATCAATTGGATGGATTCTTGATCGATTCGAACGTCACTTCGAATCGATCCCAAACTGGGCACAGATTCCGAGAACGCGGGCCTGTGGGCCCCCCTCACATGCCAAGCAGCCTCCCCAGGTTTTAGGCGGGATTTCAGCCTTCCACACCTATAAATAGAGCCCCTTGTCATTCAGAAAAGGGGGTCGGAAAGTTGGGAAAGGAAAAGCATGCCCGGACGCTGCTAGGATCATTCCATAGCATCGTTATAGCTATTTTCTTTGAGATTTGGACTTTGTAATCGCTATAATCTTCAAGGATAATCAATAAAAGGATAAAAAATTTTGAAGTGGACGTAGGCCGGAGATAGCCGAACCACTATAAAACTTGTGTCTCTGTTCTTTACTTTTGGATTGCTGTCATATATTTGCTGAGATTTGTTATTTGTGTTTGAATATCACTAATTTATATTCATACACCGGTGCTTTTACGGTATCGGGTGTTTGTGACCAATTTTGGCGCAAACACGAAGGAAGATAAGTGAAAAGTAGAAAATGAGGAAGAGTGGTTAAGTCCTGAACATATTTATATAGGCCCGAGTGCAGAAGGAAAAAGGCGTTTCACCTCTTAGTAGCCTCGACCGGTAGCAACGGTTCCACCATATCGATTTGAATCGGCTTTTCGAACCCATAAGCCCGAGCCTTCATCGAGGCGAAATTGTTACCATAGTCCATTGATTCGAAACTGCTGTTCGTATCGATTATTTTCGACTCCACCCATAATGCATCGATACGAGCTACGCCTTTCAAATCCATCAAATCACATCCTCTAGAGGCTGATATGCATCAATGGAATTGTGAATCATATGTTCGTATCCAATGACATCGAGCTCATCGATACGAAATGAAGACCACTACAATGGAGTCAAACGAAGTTCGTAACCATCGATATGAACGATCATTCCATATCCATCGTTGTGAATCACATCGATATGAAAACCATATTTCAAACTTTTACATCGATTCAGGAGAGGATCGATACGAAGAAACATCCAAAAACAACCATCAAACATTGTTACAACTCGAATTTCACATTGTTTCAGGTGAGGATCGATATGAAATTTGATATGAGGGAACTGACAGCGAATCGTGAACGTGCAACGTTAACGAGAGTTAGATTAACATATATGCATATATATATTGGACTAATATTCAATTTTGAACATCCACGTGAAATGGATACTCATCTGATAACTATTACAATGACAAATAGCTAATCACTATCATACAACAATCAGTCACAATAGTACAGGCTACAATAGTTGAACATCAGCAGTTCACATTGATGGATCTCGCTTTATAGCGTTTTGATTATAACAACTATACATATATATTAGTATCGATTAACTTTGTTTTGCAGGAAGAAACTCTACAACAGAAAATTTTCAAAGGCTTAGTTGAAGATTATAATCGAGTCTGTATGTATTAGTTTAGATATTGTTAAAATATTCCTTGGTGATACACACACGTGCACGAATTTTAAGATATGCATAAGGCACATCAAACAGATGTCTAAAATTTCTAATTCTGAAGTTTGTCTGCTGAAACAAAAACCATACTCAGCATAATATTCAGACGTCTATTCTGAATTTTTCAGACGTCTGAATATAGGCCGAATTTGCCTATTTCCTTGTTGTATATATATTTAACTATAAACAGACTTCTGAAATTTTATTTCAGACTTCTGAAAATGAATAGATGCAACTATTCAGCAAAGAGACACAGCTCTTGATTCACATCTAATCATCGAATCTCTTCGTCAATAATTGCAACTATTTGTATATTATAAATAGAGGCTTAATCAAATATGTTTTTAATCTTAACTTACTCTAATTCTTTCTATCTTATCTATTGTTATCTCGCCTTTTGGCAAGGTCGAGATACCCAGAAACTGACTGGAAAAAGATAAAATCACACGCCCTCAACATGGAGTGATTGATTGGGCGACTACAAATATCGATGTATTTTGCCCAAGTCCGGATTCGGCTACAATTGATGGGACACGTCAAACAAAGCTGTGGAAACCAACATTCCAAATTTCGGGGCAATCCGAGTTCGTATACTCAAGATGTCGCAAAAAGAAAATAAGAAGGAAAGGCCTTATTTCGAATCCATACGAAAGACCCAGGCTCGGATCGATCGAAGTTCATATCCATCAGGTCACTTCTTCCTTCGAATCCATCAGACAGCCCCGCCTCGAATCAATTCAGCAAGCCTCGGCCCAAATGCACGAGACATAATCCCTGCGTCGAATCCATCAGGGACATGCTTTCGTTCGAATCCATCAAAGGTAGCCACGCTTCGAATCCATCCACGTCTACCTTGGTTCGAATCCTTCGAAGTATTCATATCTTCGACTCCATCCCATGAAGGTCCTTCGAATCCATCAAACAGAGAGGACTTCGCATCGACCAACTATGAAATACTCTAAACAATACGAAGGACGCGTATGAAGGTACCTTCGAATCCATAACATCGAACCCATCAGGTTGTAGCAGCTGAAACCAAGGATTCGACCCTATCGATTCGAAGACCATGGATTCGAAGCACGCACATCAACTAAAAATGCAATCTTCAATCGATCATAACTCAAAATCTATAAGTCCAAGTGCTATGAAATTTTCACAGGAGCTTGCATATGCATGGAAGAATGTTCCCGCCAAGTTTCGTCACAATTGGACAAATTCTTGATCGATTCGAACCAAGGGTCAAATCGATCCAAATGTGGGCCCGAATCTCCAGATTTCGGCCATGTGGGCCTCCTCACGTGCTAGAAGCAGTCTCCCCGAATTTTAGGAGAAATATCAGCCTCCTACACCTATAAATAGAGCCCCTGGTCATTCAGAAAGGGGATCGGAAAATTTTTAGAGACAAAGCACGCCCGAACGCTGCCAGAATTGCTTCAGAGCACCACCGCTGCCTTTGATTTCGAATTTTTGCTTACGAACTGCTGTACTTAGTCATATAAAAGTTGTATTCTCCGAATATAGAGCAATAAAATAATAATACTTCATAGTGGACGTAGGCAAATCGCCAAACCACTCTAAATCGCTGTCTTCCGTGCAATTTACTTTCTGTTATTTGGAGTTTTTGTTAGATAATCCTCAGTTTAATTTACTTTCTTCATTTATTATCTCTTCAAAAACTTCCGACGAGTGTTGTGCCCAATTTTGACATAAAACTTTGGTGCTTTCACTGAGGAAAAAAAACCCAGTTTTTTCTCCTGCTTTTTGGATCTATCCTCGATACCGGATTGCATAAATCTAAGAAGAAGATCCAGATCTCATCTCTAAGCCCCTTCCGTTCTATTCAGATTTGTTTAAAGTCTAGGAAAGGAATCAACTCTTCAAGATGGTAAGTACAAGAACCACTTCCAACATTGATGACCAAGAAGGTCGGGATAGGCAAAATCCTGCGCAGATACAATTAACCATTCAAGCTGCTGCTGGACATACGGATCAGTCAGGTCCGGTAACGAGACAAGAGTTCCAGGCATTGATTCAGGAACTAACCCAAAGCCGACAATAGCTAACTGAGCAGTTGCGCACTAACGCTGAATTGAACAATCAGCTAAACCACCAAAGGCGAAGGAGATCCAGAAGGGATCAAGCTCCTCATTCTTCCACTGAAAGCTCCGCTTCATCTGACTACAATGGCAGATCCACCCGTCCTAGGCTAGACGGAAACCATACGCACGATGTTGATTATCAACAGGCAGTAACCGTTGGGCAATTGAGAGTTGGCCCGTCTACCAGCTTCCATACTGGACCCTCTTCCCGAGGAGGCACCATTCCACACTACACTACAGACGATCGTGCTGCCACAGCCGCTGCAGTCGATATAGGAGCTGATACTCGAAATCACTCCACTCAAAACTACCATCAACAGGGACATGCTCCAGAGCCATACGTCCCAGAAGACATCGAGCCAAGGAGGCGAGATACGGATCGTCGACAGCGCCCGATCCCACCTCGCGTTGTGGAACCCGACCACACCTTGGCTCACCACACCCAAAATGTTCCGATGCCAGACCTCTCAGCTATGGTACGCCAAATGATTCGCGAGAGTCAAGGCCTAACAAACGATGATTGGGGAATATCCCGAAGTCACACCCCATTCACTGATGACATATTGTATGCTGAACCTCCTCGGCGATTCAAGATGCCAACTTTGCCCATGTATGAAGGGAATTCTGACCCAAACCAACATATCTTGAAATATGAATGGTCAATGACTGCTGCTAGAGCTGATGAAGCAGTAAAGTGCCGTAGTTTTCCCATTTCCTTGGGGGAATTGTGACAATGTGGTTTACACGATTACCTCCACGATCTATTTCCTCGTTTGATCAGTTAGCTACCAAATTTGTTGAGCAGTTTCGTATGCATATCGCCAGACCTAAAGATGTTAACACCTTATCAAGTGTCACCCAAGCTCCCGGAGAAACACTTAGGCGATTTTTGGAAAGATTCAATGCTGCATGTGCAGAGATCACCAATCCTAATGATAATTCTATCTTAATGGCCTTGACTAAAGGAATTGACCCTGATTCCGAATTTGGAAATTGGTTAGCTGGAAAACCTCCCGCATCGTTGGACCGTTTCTATTCCAAAGCCGCTCAATTATTATGGCGAGAGGATGTGAAATAGTCTAGGAAGCAGGACGATGCAAGGCCCAGCAATGAAGGTATTCAGAGTAATGTTGCTGTTAAACAGTCTGGCGAAAATTCAGGAAAAGTCCAGTTGAATATTCAAAATAAACAGACTCGACAACCAAGAAACGGTGATAACCGGAGCTAGAAACAAGACCAGAATCGTGGTCCAAGGCGTAGAATCGCAATGTTTGACAATTACACACCTCTTAACACGTCGCTGGAGAATGTATACCTACAAACTTGCAACACTATGCAATACAAGAAGCCTACGCCGAAGCCGTCATCGGAAAGGCAAATTCAAACAGGAAAATTCTGTAGATTTCACGAAAGCTATGGACATAACACCAATGAGTGTAGGCATTTACAAGACATCATTGAAAAATTGATCAGGGAAAGAAAGTTGGATCAGTTTGTTCGGGAACCGCAGCCTGGTGGAGCGGGCCCATCCAATCAAAATCGTATGTAAAATCAAGAAAGGCAAAGTGAACCTACTCGTACAGGCGGGAGGTTGGTTATCAATACAATAAGCGGTGGTCCCCACCCAGCAGACAGAAGCTGGAGGGAGATGGAGTCATACGCTAGCTCGATTAGGCATGTGAACTTTGAATGTTGCAGCAACTCTGAGGACGGAACACCGGCTAAGCAACAAAGGACGATGGCTGACGAAATCATATTTAGAAATCGAGATGCCGATAAAATCGAAGCTCCCACAATTGACCCATTAGTTATATCCGCTCAAGTTGGTCCTGCTTGGATGAAGAGGATCTTGGTGGACAGTGGAAGTTCTGTGAACATATTATTTAAAAGAGCATACGATTTAATGAAGATGGAAGCTAAAGACTTAAAACCTTGTCAATCATGAGTTCACGGCTTCAATAGAAGTGCAATGATACCAAATGAAATAGTTGAATTGCCAGTGGAGTTAGGAGAGATAGAATGCCGAAGAGTTCGGATATTGCAATTTGTGGTCTTGGATATTCCTTCTCCGTACAAAGCCTTTCTGGGCCGACCGGCCCTTACAGAATTTAGAGCTGCTATTGCTCCATGGTGTTTAACTCTGAAGTTCCCGACTGACCACGGGATAGAGTTGTGCAAGGAGATCAGGCTGTTGGAAGAGCCTGCTATGTTGCTGAGTTGCGAGAGGCGCAGCGAAAAGAAAAAGGAAAGGGCGCAGAGGAATCCCTCTGCGTTCGTTTCGCCGATGATTGACAATTAGCGCCTGGGCCTTGGCCCAGGCACCACAACCAATTCCAAAAGGATATTGACCCAAGGGATAATGATAATAAAGAAGAATCTATAGCGAGTCAAGCTTCTCCGGCAGAGCTAACTATTGATATCCCGATTGACAGTGATGACAATGACTCGAGAATGTTGAAAATTGGGTCTCAGCTGAGACAAGAAGCACAACAGGAATTGGTTGATTTTCTCCAGGAGAATCTCGGCGTATTCGCTTGGACGCACTCTGATATGTGTGGAATCTCGCCAGACATCGCGAGCCACACCTTAAATATTGACCCGCGATATATCCCGGTCAAACAGAAAAAGGCGTGGTATGGATCTAGAGAGATCTGCTGCCCTTAAAGAAGAGGTCGACAAATTGAAGACGAATGGGTTCATTAGAGATGCTTTATACCCGGAGTGGGTGTCCAATCCCGTACTCGTCCGAAAATCGAACGGGAAATGGAGAACGTGTATCGATTACTCTGACTTGAATAAAGCCTGCCCAAAAGACAGCATTCCACTTCCCCGAATTGATCAACTGGTAGATTCAACCGCCGGACATGAGTTATTATCTTTTATGGATGCTTACTCAGGTTATAATCAGATACCCATGCATGTACCCGACTAAGAACACACAAGCTTCATAACCGACTTGGGGCTATACTGCTACAAGATCATGCCTTTTGGATTAAAGAATGCTGGTGCAACTTATCAACGCTTAGTCAACAGAATGTTTGCCGACCAGATTGGGAAGACCATGGAGGTTTACGTAGATGACATGTTAGTGAAATCACGATACTCCATTGATCATGTCAAAGACTTGGAGTCAATGTTCAACATCCTCCGGAAATATAGGATGAAGCTCAACCCACTAAAGTGTCATTTCGGAGATGCATCCGGAAAATTCCTTGGGTTCATCTCAACGCTCGAGGAATAGAGGCCAACCCCGAAAAAATCTGGGCTATCAGAAATCTCTGAACTCCAAAAACCATAAAACAAGTTCAGAGTCTTAACGGAAAAGTTGCAGCATTAAGCAGGTTTATCTCAAAGTCAACTGACAAATGTATTCCCTTCTTTGATTTGATTCGAAAAGGAAAACGAAACTTCGAATGGACTGCAGAGTGTGAAGGCGCATTTCAATCACTAGTCCAGCATCTTTCTGTACCACCAATCCGTTCAAAGCCTGTGGATCATGAACAATTATATCTCTACCTGGCGGTATATGAAAACACAATCAGTGCTGCATTAGTTCGGGAGGAAGACCGAGTGCAAAAACCAGTCTACTACGTGAGTAAACGACTGACCGGAGCCGAGAGAAATTATCCGAAGCTTGAAAAGTTGGCATATTGCCTTGTCATTGCCTCAAGGAAGCTCCATCCATATTTTCAGGCTCATCCTATTACCGTGTACACCGATCAGCCGTTACGACAGGTCCTCACGCGGCCTGAGACGTCTGGTAGGTTACTAAAATGGAACATCGAGTTGAGTCAGTTCGACATTACTTATACTCCGAGAAGGGCCATTCATGGTCAAGTCTTAGCAGATTTTATAGTCGAGTTCACTATACTTGAAGACTTGCCCAAGACCAGCAAATCTCCCGAGCACATCTGGAAGTTGTACACCGATGGCGCGTCAAACGATCGATGTTCAGGAGCTGGGGTAGTGCTCGAAACCCCCGAGGGGCGATCCATATGTTATGCTTCGAAGTTCGAATTCCGCGCAACCAACAATGAAGCCGAGTATGAAGCTCTACTTACCGGACCAAAGCTTGCCCGTGATCTGAGAATCATCGCCGTAAAGATCTACTGTGATTCCCAGTTGATAGTATATCAAGTTCGAGGAGAGTATCAGGCCAAAGACCGAAGATTAGCCACTTACCTAAATCAAGTCAAGGAGATACTTGATCAGTTCGATTACTATGCCATTTTCTATATACCTCGAGAGCACAATCAGAAAGCTGATTCATTGGCAAAGTTAGCAAGTTCGGGCGAAGCCCAACAGTTGGGGCTCGTTCCAGTTGAAACCCTATCCTCCCCGAGCATTGATCGAATGGAGACCGATTTCATATTTGAAGCTCCCTCCAATAGGGAATCATGGATGACTCCCTATCGAGATTATATCGAACATGGTATATTGCCCGAAAGTCGAAGCGAGAAAAGACAAGTTCTCCGAAAAGCCTCATGATTTGTTGTTCAAAATGGAGTCATGTACCGGAGAGGATACTCTGTTCCTCTCCTCCGGTGTATCGCGCACGATGAAGTCAAACGAGTGTTACACGATGTGCACGAAGGAGAATGTGGTGATCACACTAGGGGGCAAGCACTTGCAAAGAAAATACTCCGATATGGATATTATTGTCCTACTGTTAATCGCGATGCTGCAGACTATGCTAGAAAATGTGATAAATGCCAGAAACACGCGCGAATACTAGAGCCCCGCCTACTGAGATAACCCAAATGGTCAGCCCATGGCCATTTGCGGTATGGGGAATAGATATCATTGGCACATTGCCTTTGGCTAAAGGTGGCGCGAAGTACGCCATCGTCGCAGTTGATTATTTCACCAAATGGGCTGAAGCTGAACCCCTTGCAACAATTACGACAAAGAAAGTAATCAACTTTGTAGTACGTAACATCATCTGCCGGTTTGGTCTCCCACATACTATCATCACCGATAACGGAGCCCAATTCGACAGTGCTGAGTTCAAAAATTTCTGTCACCAATTCCACATTCATAAAAAATTCTCTGCAGTAGCGCACCCTCAGGCGAATGGTCAAGTCGAAGCCGTTAATAAAATCATTAGATCCATTCTAAAGAAGTGACTGGAAAAATCCGGGGGCAAATGGGTAGACGAACTCCCTATGGCACTATGGGCCTACCGAACAACTCACGAAACTGCAACCGACCATACTCCGTTTTCTCTATCTTATGGCTCTGAAGCCGTTATTCCGGTTGAAATGGGAGTACATTCTCATCGTGTAACGTATTATGATCCAAAAACAAATGCCATACTACTTGCTGAGTCTTTAGATTTACTCGATGAGAAGCGCGAAGAGGCTGATTTGAGGGCAGCCGCATATCGGGGTCGGGTCGCCCGAATATACAATGCCAAGGTCCGCCCACGAACCTTCGAACTCGACGATCTCGTACTCAAAAGAATTTAACCGGTTCCTTCGCACATGAAACCAAATTGGGAAGGTCCGCATGTTATTTCACAAAAACTCGGAGATGGCACGTTTAAACTATCAACCGTCGACGGTCTTACTTTACCAAGAGCTTGGAATAGCGAAAGTCTCCGTCGCTACTACACATAAAAGACTTTACTTATTTATTTCTGTAAATTTATTCCTTTGCATTTTATTTTAGCATTCTGAGATTTAAATTTGTAATAAGGCAACTGACTTTGCCATGTTTTCTCGTTTCAGCAATAAAATGCCATCTCTTCAAGCCAGAGCTGTGACTTATTGAGAATGATATACAATAACACGACGCACGAAGAGCTAAGTTCCATCATACGGTGGGACTTATTCAAATAGGGAGTGGCTATGATACGACCGGTCACTCGCTAATTGAAAACCGAGCTCGGGGGTAGAACACTACATCAACATTCACAGGGATTGATACACGACAATCCCTCTTCCAACTCCAAATTCCCAGAGTGCGAATTGGAGCACAAACTTCAACTCTCGGTTACCGGAGTGCGAACCGGAGTATAAATCCACTGCTCCCAGAGTGTGAGCCGACTCCAAATTCCTAGAGTGCGAATTGGAGCATAAACTTCAACTCTTGGTTCCCGGAGTGCGAACCGGAGTATAAATCCATCGCTCCCAGAGTGTGAGCCAACTCCAAATTCCCAGAGTGTGAATTGGAGCATAAACTTCAACTCTCAGTTCCTGGAGTGCGAACCGAAGTATAAATCCATCGCTCCTAGAGTGTGAGCCAACTCCAAATTCCCAGAATGCAAATTGGAGTACAAAACTTCAACTTTTGATCCTGGAGTGAAAACTATGATATAAAACTCAGACTCCAAGTTCCCGGAGCGCGAATTGGAGTGCAAACTTAAAAGTAATCATGAATCCCCAGAGTGTGGACTGAAATACAATCGCTAACTCCGGATTCCCGAAGTACGAATTAGAGTATAAACATCAAACACAGGTTCCCGGAGAGTGAATGTGACGACCCGGAATTTTGAGCAATATCAATTTAATAATCTTTGATAAAAATTAAATTGATTTGATCATTTTATATTATAAATTGGCAGTTAAGATTTATTTTAAAGGTTAATGATAATAATTTGTTATATCAATTCATATTTAGGCAAGATTAATTCTTTTGAAAATTTATAATCTGATTTGAAATTAT
This sequence comes from Allium cepa, assembly GCA_030765085.1. Lineage (NCBI taxonomy): Eukaryota > Viridiplantae > Streptophyta > Magnoliopsida > Asparagales > Amaryllidaceae > Allium > Allium cepa. The sequence continues at coordinate 45,946,769 of CM060943.1, forward strand.
TTATTTTGGTAAATAAGAAGTCTTTAATGTAATAAAACTTTAGATTCAAATTATAATATATATGAATGTATATATATTGTGATTTGATATTGTTTTTAAAAAATTTAATTTGGAAATTAATAAATTTAATATTAGAATGTTTCTATTTTAAATGTGTATATATATATTTGTATATATATATTTGAAATAGGAATTGCATTAATTTGAATTTAATAATAGTTTTCAAACTTGAATATATTTGGTTTTGAATTGAAAATGATAATTTGATTTAATGACTTTGAATTGATAATTGAGATTTAAATTTAAAATAACAAAGTTAATTTCTTATTTATGATAAATATGTACTTTAAGCTTTTAAATAAGATTTAAATTTAAAATAGAAATTTCAAACATATAAACATGATTAAATTAAAAATGTAAATTACTTGATTTCATATGAATATTTATTAAAGTATAAGTGTGTACATTTTATATCACATAAATACATGTATATAAGGATTTAATAAATTATTAAAGATAAATAAAATTTAAAGGAAAACATTAATAAAACAAATATAACACTTGTAAACATTTTAGGATTTGTGAAGACAAATGTAAATTAATTGTATAGGTGTAAGTTAATCAAAGTAAGAGGTGACAAATGTCTTCCTCTCTAATAATTTAATTTAAAATCTAATTGTAAATAAAGGATGGTTTTATTCTTCAGCAAAAAGATTTTCTTCTTCTCAACTAGAACATGAATTCAAATCTGAAAGAATGCATGCAAATCAAAAACAAATCAAAGATGAATACAAAACTGTAAATCTGGAAAATGCAAATGCAAGGTTTTCAAATGAAACTAGAGGCATGCAAACTAGAATAATTCAAGTAATACTGGAATCAAACAATTCAGAAGAAAACATCAACATGCAGTTTCATTCTCAAGTCAATCAGTAATCAAGCAAATCTGGGAAATCAACATGCAAATGAATTAAAGTCTGGAAACATACAGCTTCTGTTTTCTGGAAAATTGTACAGGTGAGTAAATGAATTTTAAAAACAGATTTAAACTTGAATCTTATCTTGGATTGTGAATGAATATCATGCTATTACTTGATTGAATTCAATGCATGATTGTATGTGGGTGTTTGATTTCATGTTTGAGTATATGTTTGAAATACCTGTACAGTTTAAAGATTACAGTATTTATAAAACAGGCTCAACTTCATAAATAAAATCAATAACTTGAAAATGGATTCGAATTTGACTTTGATTTGTATATAAAAGATGTTTGTAATCATCTAACTTATCATCTAAAAATACTTGTAAGTTTTAAAAGTAAATAATTAGTATTCTTTTTAAAATTTACAGTAAAATATAAAAATTGGGTTAAAATTCGATGGATTCAATTTTAAGTTTTGATTACATAAATGGATTTTAAATCGAAAATGATGATTTTTAGAACCTGAATCACGAATTTTAATGGTGTAATTTGTGGGCATTTTGGGATTCTTTGGTTTGGGGTTTTTGGCCAAATCACGACGAACAGCGGCAAATTGATCGCCGTGGTTGAACATGAAGGTGAAGGGGGCCATGGGGATCATAGGAAAAATACTATTTGAATTTATTGTTGACCGAGTTGATCATGAATTGAGAAAATAGGGTTTTGCTTCCTGTACTTACTGTCACTGTTTAACTTGACTTCGCGACTTCGTGGGTATTCTGGAGGCTATCGCGAGGGGTTAGGGAGATGATGGGAAGTGAGAGGAAGCTGCGGTGATGGTGGCGTGGTCTCCGGTGAAGGGGATGGTCGGCGGTGGGTAATTTTCTGGCTGCTGTGTTTCGAATTTGATGGGTTCGAGTGTGATATTTTCGTGTGTCATTCGAATTTGTTTTCTGGGTTGAGCATTGGGATGGAGGGGTTGAACGTGACTTGCCGCGGTCGGAATGATGGTCGTTGGCGATGGGGAACTCGGTGCATGTTGCACGCGTGGGAAGGTATCAGGTGGAGTTTTATTTTTAGGGAGAAGAAGATGGACCCGAAGATTTCATCGTGTTTTATTGTGTAGAACTCGAAGCAAGATGGAAGGGGGGAAGCTCGGGAATTTTCGCGTGTGTTTTGAGGGTTAGCTCGAGTTGTGTTGAGCGTGTTTTTGTTGTGGGGTTCTGCAGTTCACTGTTGAGTCTAAAAGTTTTTAAAATATTTAACAGTAAGGTTTCTAAAATTTAAAACAAAGATAATACAATTTGTAAATGATTTAAAGTTTAAACAAAGTTAAATAAGTTTATATATAAAACTAAATTTGTTTCAAATTTATGTTTAAACAAGTTTTATATATAATAAATATGAAAGTTTTAAATAGAGTAAGTGGATTTTAAAGTAAAATTTGTATTAAACTTTAATAAAAAATTTTGGGAAAGGTTGTAAAGATTTCAAAGTTCAATTTAAAATATGTTTAAATTTTAATTGATTTCCAAATATTATTTTAAATAAAGATTAATGATTTAGAATTTGATAATCAATTGTAATAAAGATTATCTTTAGTAAGTTTGAATTTGATTTATTTAAAGATAATTAAATTTGTAAAGATAATTGAGATAATTAAATTATTTTTAATTATCAAGTTTTAATTGTGAATAAATGATTTAATCAAGATAATGGTTTCTTAATTAAGAATCTTTTAATATAATAAGTTAAGAATCATTTAATTAATTTTAAATGATTTAGTTAAATAGTTAATTAAATAATTAATTTGTGGTTAATTAAGATAATCACTTTGAATTAATAAAATATAATTACATAGGAAAGTAATTAAAGTAATTCAATGGTTAATTACTAAAGGTAATTAAATAAAGATAATTACTTTGTGAAAAGTAATTAAGTAAAAGGTGATTAGAAAATAATCATTTTATTTATTAATTAAAGAAATTAATTAATAATTAGTTAAAGGTTTAAATTATTTGATTAATGATTAATTAATAAAAGGATTAAGAGTAATTAATTAAGTTATTAATTACTTATAAAAGTAATTAATTAAGATAGAATTTAATTAATGATGTAATCATTAATTAATGAAAATAATTAATTAATTGTTAATTAATAATTTAAGGATAACTAAATTATAATTAAGTTTTAATTACTAAATGTAATTAAAGTAATTAATCAAAGGTGATTAATCAAAAGTAATTAATTAAGTATGACTAATTAAAAGTAATTAATCAAGTGTGATTAATTAAAATGATTAATCAAGTGTAATAGATTAAAGATAATTAAGGAATAATTGTCAAGATAATTAGAGAATAATTAATAAAGGTTGATTAATTTAGAAAGTAATTAAGAGGTAATTACTTAGTATAATTTGTAAGTAATTAATCAGGATGATTAATTAATATTGTAGTTAAGTAATAATTACTTAAAGTAATTAAGTGATAATTAATCAGGGAGGATTAATTGAAGTGGATAATCAAATGATGTTAGTTAATTAACTTGTAATTAATTAATGAATGAGAAGTTGGATTGAAGATAATCCAAGTATTTAATTAAGGATTAATTTAATTTAAGGATTAATTAAATTAATCGAGTTTGAATCAAACTTGTTTATGAATGATAATTGATTGGATGATATGTGTATCATTGAATGAATTATTGATATTGGTTGTGGTGGGATGATTTTGATTGATGGATAATGTGAATATGCTATATCTGAATGTGATATATATGCTGCTTTGTGATATGTATATATGCATGTGATAGTAGATGTTTATCTATCTGTATGTTATAAATCATCCATTTATGTTAAGTGATATTTTCTGAATATCTATTGTTTAAATCCCTTAAGTACAACTTGGACATTAAAATGGCGTTTGGTTTCGATGAGACCGGGATCGGGTTTCCATATTTGGAATCCGAAAACCACATCGATTCCAATTAAACGTTAGGTCGTTAATCCAAGTGGAACAAGTGAAGACTCGAGGTGTAAGGGCTATACGTCAGTATAACTTGTGGGTGATTCCGTAATGAGTTTGACGGAATAGTGATTATAGATTCGAGATGGTGAATCAGAGTGCAAGGGCTATGGTCGTTGACTCTGAGGGTGATTCCAAAATGAGTGCAACGAGATAGTGCCATCGGTTTCGTTCGAACCCGGAACGAACTTGTATGGATTGAATGCTTTCATCACATCGTCACGCGGACGATGAGCATTCTAAGATAATTTGTCCTATAAAGGTAATCGCAGCGTCAAGCCTCATCAACGGGAATGGCTAAAACAGGGGAGGTGCAGCAAGGCTTCGTGGGTCGCGCCCACTGGAGGGCAAGATACATCCCTGTCTAGAGGTCCCTTTATATTTCGGCTGTGTGGGCAGTTGGTCTGCAGCCAACTGCTGGGTGGTCTTGTTCGGGACTGTTCAGTAAGGAATGGTCCCGGTCTTGTGTTGCAGGGGATGAAGGGAGTAATCCTCGGTACGGTGATCTAGGCCACGTACTGTGACGGGCGGTACCCCAGTAGCCCTGCCATTGTTGGAAACCCATTTACCCTACGAGACCCTACGGTTTTGTTTGTATTACCCACTTTTGTGGCTAGTAGCTATAATTTAATAGATGTAACAATTTCGGCTATTTCATATTCATTTGAAAACCCTAGACACTATTATAATATCACTGGATTGCCTATCAAATGTTTTGGTTAGCGTAAGGTAAAAACTTTTCCATGTTTATGTTTGGGAAGTCTTACGTGATACCTTTTCTTTCAAAGGTTTTTCTAAAGTTAAGCAATCTTAAACCGTTTACTCACACCAGACCCCTGTCTGACCCGAGTGTTTATTTTCTGTTTTATTAAACTCTTGGGTACTCATATTCTGTATGAGTAGTCAAGTGATTCAGGTTATCTCTTGACGAATTCTGGAGGAGCTTTGGAGCAGGAGGCTTTAGCGTGTAGATATGGTTAGAGTTTCCGCTGTGTTGTTTGTATGTATGATGTCTTGTATTGTATTAGACAGAAATGTTATAACTGTCTTAATTGAGATGTTTAGTTGTGTACTCTGATGTATATGATACTATGTATATGTTCTATATTATATTTAAATCGTTCCGCTGTGAGATTCTGATGTGTTGTTTTCTCTTTCTTCTCTTTCTTTTCTTCTTCTATCCCTTTCTTTCTTAATTAGTGATGCGATTTTCCGGTAGTGGAAAGTTGGGTCGCTACAGTTGGTATCAGAGAATTAGGCTGAGTGAATACCTAGGCTCTGAAGTGTATCTTTCTTTAGGGAGCGTTAGGTTGAGTGAATACCTAGGCTCTGGAGTGGTGTCTATCTTGAGAGAGCGTATTTTTAATTTTTATATAAATATATATTTATATAACTACCTAATCTGTTGGGTTATCTGTTCGGATTTTCCAACATAGGTTATAAAGGTAGATAAGGTAGAAGTGTATGGAACACAACTACCACTAATGGAAGATGTTTATATGTTGTGGTTGGAGGTGTTTATCGAGATTGTAGACCTAATACCATCTCGAATAAGTTTTGTAGATGGGTGAAAGGATTTCTTTGAGTCCCGAGGAAGTCTTTTCCAAGAATTGGCGTATATTCTTGAAGTGTGAGGTTGATTTGCTCTCTAGTGGGCAGGATTTCCAAGAGTTGAGTTGTCAGCTGAGCAGAAGCAAGTGATGGTATGTTGATAGCTTCAAGAAGGAATAGCTGTGTGATGAGACGCAGTTTCCATAGATGGTTCTGAAGATGTTTCTTTTGGAGCCAGATTTAGATGGTGTTGGAAGAGCATTGATGCCTGCTACAGTGAAGTTTTGGATGTTTAGAGATTCTCTGGATCTCAAGTAAGGGTATCTTATCTTTATTGAAGTAGGAGACTAAGGTCGATGAGTTACCTCATTTCGAACATGGTCTCATTTGTTTTCTTAAGAAGATAAGCGGCTGGTGTTTGATTTGGAGCCGAGTTTCTTTGAGGAGATGTCTACTCGTCACAAGGATGTTTAGAGGTTTTGGGTGATAGTTTTGGGTTTCAGGAGCTTTTGGTTAAGGATGATCTTTTGGCTTAGCTGTATCATTGAAGTGGAGTTGGGAAGTAGCAGCATGGATCTGTTTCTTCGATGATTCAGTAATCTTTGGGATTCTACTATCAGCAGACCAGGCAGATGGTGGAGCTTATTCTTTTCTTTGGAAGGCTCAGCAGGGCGAGATATCTGTTGGAAATGATCTATCAGTTTTTCTGATAGATAAGCCATTCTTGAAGATTGGTCTTGGATAGGAAAAGCTGTTCTAGTTGGGAGATAGTTCTTTGGAACCAGAACTGAGTAGGATCGCAAAAGTGACTTGCGAATAGTTTGGGAATCTTTGAATATTCTTTGGTTTGAGATTGAGGCATCTCAAATAGAGGTGAAAGATATGGAAGCTATGAAGTAGTCGGAGATTCTCCGGATGTTTTTAGGGAATTAGAAGTTGACCTGAATCGGAGATTGAGATTTCTTATCGACTTGGATTCTAAGAGCAGTATTGATGTTCAACCATATAGTGGGATGACTCTTAGAGTGAGGAGAGTTTGGTGAGTCAGCTCAGGATTCTTTGGATTGATCATCTTATTCTAAGTTGAGATTCTGCTAAGATGTTTTGACCAAGTGGAATGGTCGTTGAGATTTTTATGAGTGGGATGAGCAGTGTATGGAGATAGATTGTGCTTTTGTTATTCGATAGCATTCTTATCTGCTCTAGATCAGAGTTGTGCAGCGGAAGCAAGTTGGCAGTTATTCTAGAATAGGAGCAACCGGATGTTGCAGTTAAGGATTTCTATTGGAAATTCAAGCATGACGGAATTTTCTGGATTTGGTAGGCAAGGTTGTCAAGTACAACTGTTTGACTATCCCAGATATGAGGTATAGGTCTGGAGTCCATTGGTGCTTGTGAATAGAGTTGTATTTTGGATTTCAGCAAATTATTTTTGGGAGAGCCATTTTGTTAAGTAGGATCTGGAGATTAGATTTGAGCTGGTGCTGTTGTTTCAGGGAGCAATCAGCAAGGGTTAGGCTGATCAGGTATATTGGAGGTGACTCTGGCTCATTTGAAGAATTGTGGAGTTTAGAATTGAGAAATTTTGGAATGTGCAGTTAGAATTTGGATATTGTTTTAGTTTTATCCAATCAAAGGGGATATAAGATTGGGTAAAACTGGAGAGTTAGCTCTGGAGGTATTTTGGAGTTGTTGCTGTGTTCTCTAGAGATTTGATTTTGATCTACAGGATTGAATGGCCAGTTTGGACAGCTGGAATTCATGGTATTTTACATATCTCTGAGGAATATGTGTTTGATTCTTCGAGTGATAGAATCAGCAGTTTAGAAGGAATCTGGTAGTTGAGTCGGTTTTGAGTTTAGTCTGATATCTTGTTCAGATTTGTAAAATCAGATGAGGGAGTTCTTGGTTTTAGTAGAGTAGTTAGTTAAGATTCTGTAGAGCGAGTGTTCCAGTATAGATATCTGGAAACTCTAGATTATATTAGGAAGTTCTATTCAGAATTTTTCTGGATAGATAAAATTGTATATTTGAGTTGGTTGCTATGATTGATAATGCATGATTGATTGTTTGATTGCTGATAGGAATTTAAATTCTTTAACTGGGTTATTAAATTATCTTTGCTTTCAAATTTCGAGGACGAAATTCTTTTAAGGGGGGAGGAATGTGACGACCCGGAATTTTGAGCAATATCAATTTAATAATCTTTGATAAAAATTAAATTGATTTGATAATTTTATATTATAAATTGGCAGTTAAGATTTATTTTAAAGGTTAATGATAATAATTTGTTATATCTATTCATATTTTTCTTTGCAATATGAATAGGAAAGATTAATTCTTTTGAAAATTTATAATCTGATTTGAAATTATTTATTTTGGTAAATAAGAAGTCTTTAATGTAATAAAACTTTAGATTCAAATTATAATATATAAGAATGTATATATATTGTGATTTGATATTGTTTTTAAAAAATTTAATTTGGAAATTAATAAATTTAATATTAGAATGTTTCTATTTTAAATGTGTATATATATATTTGTATATATATATTTGAAATAGGAATTGCATTAATTTGAATTTAATAATAGTTTTCAAACTTGAATATATTTAGTTTTGAATTTAAAATTATAATTTGATTTAATGACTTTGAATTGATAATTGAGATTTGAATTTAAAATAACAAAGTTAATTTCTTATTTATGATAAATATGTACTTTAAGCTTTTAAATAAGATTTAAATTTAAAATAGAAATTTCAAACAAATAAACATGATTAAATTAAAAATGTAAATTACTTGATTTCATATGAATATTTATTAAAGTATAAGTGTGTACATTTTATATCACATAAATACATGTATATAAGGATTTAATAAATTATTAAAGATAAATAAAATTTAAAGGAAAACATTAATAAAACAAATATAACACTTGTAAACATTTTAGGATTTGTGAAGACAAATGTAAATTAATTGTATAGGTGTAAGTTAATCAAAGTAAGAGGTGACAAATGTCTTCCTCTCTAATAATTTAATTTAAAATCTAATTGTAAATAAAGGATGGTTTTATTCTTCAGCAAAAAGATTTTCTTCTTCTCAACTAGAACATGAATTCAAATCTGAAAGAATGCATGCAAATCAAAAACAAATCAAAGATGAATACAAAACTGTAAATCTGGAAAATGCAAATGCAAGGTTTTCAAATGAAACTAGAGGCATGCAAACTAGAATAATTCAAGTAATACTGGAATCAAACAATTCAGAAGAAAACATCAACATGCAGTTTCATTCTCAAGTCAATCAGTAATCAAGCAAATCTGGAAAATCAACATGCAAATGAATTAAAGTCTGGAAACATACAGCTTATGTTTTCTGGAAAATTGTACAGGTGAGTAAATGAATTTTAAAAACAGATTTAAACTTGAATCTTATCTTGGATTGTGAATGAATATCATGCTATTACTTGATTGAATTCAATGCACGATTGTATGTGGGTGTTTGATTTCATGTTTGAGTATATGTTTGAAATACCTGTACAGTTTAAAGATTACAGTATTTATAAAACAGGCTCAACTTCATAAATAAAATCAATAACTTGAAAATGGATTCGAATTTGACTTTGATTTGTATATAAAAGATGTTTGTAATCATCTAACTTATCATCTAAAAATACTTGTAAGTTTTAAAAGTAAATAATTAGTATTCTTTTTAAAATTTACAGTAAAATATAAAAATTGGGTTAAAATTCGATGGATTCAATTTTAAGTTTTGATTGCATAAATGGATTTCAAATGGAAAATGATGATTTTTAGAACCTGAATCACGAATTTTAATGGTGTAATTTGTGGGCATTTTGGGATTCTTTGGTTTGGGGTTTTTGGCCAAATCACGGCGAACGGCGGCAAATTGATCGCCGTGGTTGAACATGAAGGTGAAGGGGGCCATGGGGATCATAGGAAAAATACTATTTGAATTTATTGTTGACCGAGTTGATCATGAATTGAGAAAATAGGGTTTTGCTTCCTGTACTTACTGTCACTGTTTAACTTGACTTCGCGACTTCGTGGGTCTTCTGGAGGCTATCGCGAGGGGTTAGGGAGATGATGGGAAGTGAGAGGAAGCTGCGGTGATGGTGGCGTGGTCTCCGGTGAAGGGGATGGTCGGCGGTGGGTAATTTTCTGGCTGCTGTGTTTCGAATTTAATGGGTTCGAGTGTGATATTTTCGTGTGTCATTCGAATTTGTTTTCTGGGTTGAGCATTGGGATGGAGGGGTTGAACGTGACATGCCGCGGTCGGAATGATGGTCGTTGGCGATGGGGAACTCGGTGCATGTTGCACGCGTGGGAAGGTATCAGGTGGAGTTTGATTTTTTGGGAGAAGAAGATGGACCCGAAGATTTCATCGTGTTTTATTGTGTAGAACTCGAAGCAAGATGGAAGGGGGGGAAGCACGGGAATTTTCGCGTGTGTTTTGAGGGTTAGCTCGAGTTGTGTTGAGCGTGTTTTTGTTGTGGCGTTCTGCAGTTCACTGTTGAGTCTAAAAGTTTTTAAAATATTTAACAGTAAGGTTTCTAAAATTTAAAACAAAGATAATACTATTTGTAAATGATTTAAAGTTTAAACAAAGTTAAATAAGTTTATATATAAAACTAAATTTGTTTCAAATTTATGTTTAAACAAGTTTTATATATAATAAATATGAAAGTTTTAAATAGAGTAAGTGGATTTTAAAGTAAAATTTGTATTAAACTTTAATAAACAAATTTGGGAAAGGTTGTAAAGATTTCAAAGTTCAATTTAAAATATGTTTAAATTATAATTGATTTCCAAATATTATTTTAAATAAAGATTAATGATTTAGAATTTGATAATCAATTGTAATAAAGATTATCTTTAGTAAGTTTGAATTTGATTTATTTAAAGATAATTAAATTTGTAAAGATAATTGAGATAATTAAATTATTTTTAATTATCAAGTTTTAATTGTGAATAAATGATTTAATCAAGATAATGGTTTCTTAATTAAGAATCTTTTAATATAATAAGTTAAGAATCATTTAATTAATTTTAAATGATTTAGTTAAATAGTTAATTAAATAATTAATTTGTGGTTAATTAAGATAATCACTTTGAATTAATAAAGTATAATTACATAGGAAAGTAATTAAAGTAATTCAATGGTTAATTACTAAAGGTAATTAAATAAAGATAATTACTTTGTGAAAAGTAATTAAGTAAAAGGTGATTAGAAAATAATCATTTTAGTTATTAATTAAAGAAATTAATTAATAATTAGTTAAAGGTTTAAATTATTTGATTAATGATTAATTAATAAAAGGATTAAGAGTAATTAATTAAGTTATTAATTACTTATAAAAGTAATTAATTAAGATAGAATTTAATTAATGATGTAATAATTAATTAATGAAAATAATTAATTAATTGTTAATTAATAATTTAAGGATAATTAAATTATAATTAAGTTTTAGTTACTAAATGTAATTAAAGTAATTAATCAAAGGTGATTAATTAAAAGTAATTAATTAAGTATGACTAATTAAAAGTAATTAATCAAGTGTGATTAATTAAAATGATTAATCAAGTGTAATAGATTAAAGATAATTAAGGAATAATTATCAAGATAATTAGAGAATAATTAATCAAGGTTGATTAATTTAGAAAGTAATTAAGAGGTGATTACTTAGTATAATTTGTAAGTAACTAATCAGGATGATTAATTAATATTGTAATTAAGTAATAATTACTTAAAGTAATTAAGTGATAATTAATCAGGGAGGATTAATTGAAGTGGATAATCAAGTGATGTTAGTTAATTAACTTGTAATTAATTAATGAATGAGAAGTTGGATTGAAGATGATCCAAGTATTTAATTAAGGATTAATTTAATTTAAGGATTATTTAAATTAATCGAGTTTGAATCAAACTTGTTTATGAATGATAATTGATTGGATGATATGTGTATCATTGAATGAATTATGGATATTGGTTGTGGTGGGATGATATTGATTGATGGATAATGTGAATATGCTATATCTGAATGTGAAATATATGCTGCTTTGTGATATGTATATATGCATGTGATAGTAGATGTTTATCTATCTGTATGTTATAAATCATCCATTTATGTTAAGTGATATTTTCTGAATATCTATTGTTTAAATCCCTTAAGTACAACTTGGACATTAAAATGGCGTTTGGTTTCGATGAGACCGGGATCGGATTTCCATATTTGGAATCCGAAAACCACATCGATTCCAATTAAACGTTAGGTCGTTAATCCAAGTGGAGCAAGTGAAGACTCGAGGTGTAAGGGCTATACGTCAGTATAACTCTGTGGGTGATTCCGTAATGAGTTTGACGGAACAGTGCTTATAGATTCGAGATGGTGAATCAGAGTGCAAGGGATATGGTCGTTGACTCTGAGGGTGATTCCAAAATGAGTGCAACGAGATAGTGCCTTCGGTTTCGTTCGAACCCGGAACGAACTTGTATGGATTGAATGCTTTCAGCAAATCGTCAGGCGGACGATGAGCATTCTAAGATAATTTGTCCTATAAAGGTAATCGCAGCCTCAAGCCTCATCAACCGGGAATGGCTAAAACAGGGGAGGTGCAGCAAGGCTTCGTGGGTCGCGCCCACTTGAGGGCAAGATACATCCCTGTCTAGAGGTCCCTTTATATTTCGGCTGTGTGGGCAGTTGGTCCGCAGCCAACTGCGGGGTGGTCTTGTTCGGGACTGTTCAGTAAGGAATGGTCCCGGTCTTGTGTTGCAGGGGATGAAGGGAGTAATCATCGGTACGGTGATCTAGGCCACGTACTGTGACGGGCGGTACCCCAGTAGCCCTGCCATTGTTGGAAACTCATTTTCCCTACGAGACCCTACGGTTTTGTTTGTATTACCCACTTTTGTGGCTAGTAGCTGGAATTTAATAGATGTAACAATTTCGACTATTTCATATTTATTTGAAAACCCTAGACACTATTATAATATCACTGGATTTCCTATCAAATGTTTTGGTCAGCGTAAGGTAAAAACTTTTCCATGTTTATGTGTGGGAAGTCTTACGTGATACCTTTTCTTTCAAAGGTTTTTCTAAAGTTAAGCAATCTTAAACCGTTTACTCACACCAGACCCCTGTCTGACCCTAGTGTTTATTTTCTGTTTTATTAAACTCTTGGGTACTCATATTCTGTATGAGTAGTCAAGTGATTCAGGTTATCTCTTGACGAATTCTGGAGGAGCTTTGGAGCCGGAGGCTTCAGCGTGTAGATATGGTTAGAGTTTCCGCTGTGTTGTTTGTCTGTATGATGTCTTGTATTGTATTAGACAGAAATGTTATAACTGTCTTAATTGAGATGTTTAGTTGTGTACTCTGATGTATATGATACTATGTATATGTTCTATATTATATTTAAATCGTTCCGCTGTGAGATTCTGATGTGTTGTTTTCTCTTTCTTCTCTTTCTTTTCTTCTTCTATCCCTTTCTTTCTTAATTAGTGATGCGATTTTCCGGTAGTGGAAAGTTGGGTCGCTACAGTGAACTAAGTCATAAATGTTGATGATAATCAATAAGTCCCAAGTGTGGACCGAACTGTTAAATACACTCTACAATAAGTCCCTGGAGAGTGGACTTATGTGCTAAAATTATAACATATGTGAGCATGAGCTTACAAACACAACACTTAAGTAAAAAAGAAAAGAGTCGTTTTCCATTTCATCAACAAACGTAAAAAGGGTTTGGTTACATGACAAGACAAAAAAATTTCAATCAAGTGGATACCGAATCCACGCCTATACACGACTCTTAAAGGAAGTAAAAAGATTACTATCAACAAACAAGACATGCAGGTCTAAAGTTTCAATCCTTCTTCTTCCATGGCCTCTTCTTGGGAGTTGCGCCACTAGAACCGCTACCCGACTTCCTATGAGACTTCTTGCCCTTTTTTGGTTCCTCCTCCGGGTCCGGCATGATATCAACATCTTCTTCAGAACTAGAAGGGATGGAGATTCTCTTGGAAGGACGAACGGGAGGCAGAGGATCCGTAACAGGAGGTGAAGCCTCGGCACTAGAAGTCATAACAGTGCCATCAGGGGATATAACCATTAAAGGAGTTAAGCTCGGTGGAGCAGCATCGCCTACGGAACCGCCAACCGTCATCGCCGCAGCCATCTCAGCACTTATCTCGTCAAGGATTTCTTCTTCTCGGGAAGGATGAGCGGCACTGGATACACTAACAGTCGGCATAAATGAGCTAAAAGTCGGAACAACTCCACCCATCGCAAAAGAAGGATCGGTAAAAGGTTCGCAAGGCTGCTTAAGGAGTTCCTCAATCATTTGAGCATCAAGTGACATCGAACTCCCCTCTCCAGTCTCATTGGTTACGACGGTAGTTGTAATGGCTTCGGTAGCGACAGCTCCTTGTGTTGGCTGCGAAGCCTGTGAAACCGGAGGAATGGGCACATCACTTTCAGCCACTAAATCAAGAAAGAACAAGAATGGTCAGTCAAACGATTTGCTCAAAGTTCATCACTATAAAATACCCCAGAAATGTTTGAAGTACCTTCTTTAACCCGGCTTGGTGCTGAGACGGGTTCAGAAACATTAGTTGTATCGAGAGATATTTTCGGTTGATCCGGGTTATAGGCAGGGACAACATGCGGACCAACTGTAGCTGTAACTCCAGACGAGGTCGGAGCAACGGTTATAACATCCACGCTGCATCGAACAGCTCCAGAACCCTCGCCGGTCTCTACATGGTGGAAACCAAGTCTCTCTCTCATCAGAGATCATCGCCTCATGAAGAAGCTTCCTTTCCTCCTCGCTCAACAAGCGAGACTCAAGTTCAAATTCATCCACGGCACCTTCAGGGAGAGTTGCTTTCTTGTTTGCCACCAACCTTTTCCAAGCACTGAGTAAAAGCGTGGAATAATCTCCAAGCCACGATAGATTCCTGTGCTCAAGCACATAAGCATTATAAGTGTCGAGGATCTCGTCAAACTCAGCCTCTACCCTGAACAACTCAGCCTGGACTCTCCCCTCTACCTCTGCCTCCACTACTTCAACCCTGGCAATTGCCGCATCTCGCTCAGCCCGGAGAGACACAGCCTGCTCACACGCTTCTTGAGCGGCCACATTAGCATCATCTTTTTCTTTGTTTATATCGAAAAACTTAGCCTTCAACTCCTCTAGTTCTTTGACTGCCGCGTCACGTTCGGCCTCAACATTCTTGTATCGATGACCCAAATCTTCAACTAAAGTACAATGTGCTTGTTGCATCCTGGCCATCTCGACCAGTGTCTCATCGACCTTTCTCAGTGACTCAACTTCGGCTTTACGAGAAGATTCCACTTCAGATTGAAGTACATCAACAATGCGGTTCTTCTGAGCCAAGTCGGCTTCCAATTTTTCGATAATTTTGGCTCGATCGAAGGCTACTTTCGAAGCTTTAACAGCCGCCTTATACCATTCCTTTTATTGAGCATAAAAATCGCGAGTATAAATGAGGGCGGTGTTCACTGCCTCTTCAGGGATCCTTTTTAGATTGGGAGGAAAGTTGTAAGCATCAAAGCGTATTTCTGGAAAATCTTTTTTCAATTGGGCGATTCTAATCGCCCCTTCACCAGATGGTTCGAGAGGAGCCTCCTCCATCGTAGTAGTTACAGTCGTATCAGTCCTGGAACGATGTGGACCAGGCTTTGAGACTTGTAAGGATGGCTGTTGTCGCGAAGGTTCAGGTGCAGGAGCAAGACTCCTGGATGGCGGAGGAGAACGAGAGGGTGAACGGTACCTTCGGTCCCTATCAGGACGCTCCTGGCTAGAATAGTAACGGGAATGATCCCTATCACGATGCTCTTGCTCGTAGTACCTCCGTTCACGGTCGCGATCAGAATCCCTACGGCGAGATTCGTAATAAGATGAGGAGTGATGCACTCGCCGAAGTCTGTCCAATGTAGAAGGGCGGTCCGACATAGCACCTAAAAGAAAGAAGCAATTTAATTAAGTGTCAAGGAAAAGCACTACAATGCATGTGGAAGTCGTGTAGTGTTGTGAAAGTGTGTACAAATGTGCAGGACCCCCCGACCAACCAGAAGTGTCGACTACACTAATGGGTAAAGACTCGCTTATGTCTAGCGCTTCACGGAGCTCCTCCAACCCGGACTCGTGATGGAGAGATACGTAATCCGGGATCGGAATATCACCCAACCCTCCAAAGATATATCCTGGTTGATGAGGGGTGGCGGCCGAAAAAGTGATCCCGGGGATGGGACGAGGGGAAAGATCGGCTGCAATCTTGGTGTCCGTGGGCGTTCTTTCATCATCACTCGCTTCTCTTATCACGATGCCGGGTTTTCTTTTCACAACTTTCTTCTTTTTCTTAGAGGCCTGTTTTGCCAACCCTTCGATTGCAATACTCTAGTTCATCTCAATCAAGCCAAGTGTCCTTAAGTTATCGTCAGTGAGCAACAAATCGATGTGCCTTAAATCGCTTGGGATCGCATGCAAGCTTTGAACGATGCTTCTGTAACGCCCACCGGTAGGTCTTGAAATGATGGCTGTAAGAATAACAGAGTATTAGTGCAAGTACTAAGTGTGACCATTCAAGGGTAACATATGACACTTACGTTTGGATAACCATCTCCTAGCAAACCCTGGGGGGCATCGAACAAAAAACCACTCATTCTTGAAGTAGTTAAGCCTGGTCCAAGCCCCGGTCACAATCTGACAGTTCCTAACCGCTTCCAGAAAAGTGAAAGATGGGCTATCACCCCTACTCTTGAAGTTGAATACGTGCCGGATCTCATTTGGACTTGGCGGACGAAAGAGACAATCCATAAATATAACAAAGACGCTATTCAGCAGTGCGTGCCCGTTGGGATGGAGTTGGGAAGGAGCAATTCCTAAGTACGACAACATCTCTCTGATGTATTGGTTAAAAGGAGGGAGAGATCCAACCGCGCAGGCATGATGATAAAGGGCAGTGTATCCTTCGGGCGGATTATGTGGTCTATCATCGGCACTAGGTAATAAAACATCGTCAGGTGATATGTTGTGTTTCAAGCATATCCGGCCCAATAAGGACTCAGAGATATTAGACCGAACAAAATCGACGGGATCCTCGATAAATATAGCCTCCGGAAATTCATCCGGAGCCGGGTCTATTACATCAGGAGGGATTTTCGGAATCTCAAGCACTGGAGGGGGCGAGCTTTGTACTTCTTGTTGTTGAGAACTCGAAGATTCCATAATTAACCAACTCACCAGAAAGCGACATTAAATACATAAAAAGCAAATATATTCCCCCAGTGTAAAGTGTATGAGTATGTCGTGTGGTGCAAGTGCTATGCATAACTTAAGCAGATTTAACAAGCTGAAACGGGATGCCCGAACGGTGAAACTTTGGAATTTAAGGATGAAAATGACCGTCATCGCTGACCGTCGCTTCCACGCCACCCCGATGCCATTGACCGATTCAAGCGCCATTCTGTTATATTATTAGTTAAGTCACAGCTCCATCGACGAGCTTCAAGAAAGAGGTCAAGTCTTAATAGTCAAGTTTGATTACGCAAGGCCGAAGCTCGTCGGAATCATGTGTGCTAGAGATTTGTCAAGTTCGTCAAAGTCAAAGTCCGAATCGGTCATAATTCAGATGTTGGAACGAGGTGGAAAAGTTGTATTCTCTGAACTTAAGGCGTTCGACTCGATCACCTCGACTCGATCACCTCGAATCGATATGGTTCGAATCGGTATGGTTCGAATCAATATGGTTTGAATCGGTATAATTCGAATCAGTGTCCATAGCACCGCGAGAAGGAGCATTTCGAATCCATCAACACAGAGCGACTTCGAATCGGTCGACATTCATTGCATTCGAATCGATCAATGGATCGTTGCCTTCGAATCGATCGAACACGAAGCTCCTTCACAAACATCAATTCGAAGCCTTGCTACATGAATCGATTCGAACCACTCGTTCCTGGATCGACACGAGGCAAAGAAAGACAACACTCTGGATTGATACGTCTTGAAAAGCTCCATCCCTCACAATCAAGGATTCGACCCATTCCAGATCTCCTAACCTCTCATGATTTTCAGAAGAAAGAATCGAATCAACGAAAATTCCAGTTTTATCGTTCCATACTCGAATCAATCCCTTGTTTACCTGGTTTGATTTGATTGCAAATGGAAGTTTGAGAAAATATGATCGATTCGTGCAAAACACGGTTGTTTTTAGCGCTGGAGGATTGATTCGAAGAAGCAACTATAGCTGCAGTAGAAAGTAAAAAGTAAAAAAAGAGACCAGCCTCACGTATTTATATGGATCCCAGGGAAGAAACGGGACGATTCGTCTCCCGGTCAAAATGAGCGACCCCAACCAGTCACGCGCTGATCGATTCGAACAAGCCACGTTCGTATCCATTACATTCGAATCCATCACGACATCGAATACTTCATGACCTCGAATCCATCGTGGCTTCGAATCCCTCACAGCTTCGAACCCATCAAAACGACACCGATACGAGGCATCATTGATACGAAGCAATTGAATGAGGGCCAAATAAAAAAATAAAAAAATAAATAAATAAAATTTATCGATTCGAAGATTATCGAGTCGAATGGCCGATTTTGAATCCATCAGAAATCACCAACGGGAACGAACACATTGCTTCGATGTGAAAAATTACTTGCCTACCTTTTACATCGATTCAGGAGAGGATCAATTCAAGAGAGCAACTATAGACAATCATAAAAACAGTGTTTTAACTCGAATCTCAAGATCGGTCCAGGAGAGGATCGATGCAGAATTCGATAACAAACCAGACTGACCATGAATTGCAATCACGCAACGTTAATCAAAGTCAAAGTGGTACATATATGCACATATGTCTAACTAATGTTTGATCTTTATCATCCACAGGGATCAAATGTCCATCTCGTCATAATTTCGACGATAAACAGCCAGTCACAATCGTACGACGATTGGGTACAAGCAATAAAGGAAACAACACTCAGCGAAGCATGCTCTAATTGTCCAACGATAGATTGCAGCTTTTCAAAGCACATCGTGTTTACACAAGACGTACTTTGGGGGGCAAATGTTATCCCACTTTTTGGCAAGGTCGAGATACCCAGAAACTGACTGGAAAAAGATAAAATCACACGTCCTGAACTTGGAGTGATTGATTGGGCGACTACAAAAATCAATGTATTTTGCCCAAGTCCGGATTCGGCTACAATTGATGGGACACGTCAAACAAAGCTGTGGAAACCAACATTCCAAATTTCGGGGCAATCCGAGTTCGTATACTCAAGATGTCGCAAAAAGAAAATAAGAAGGAAAGGCCTTATTTCGAATCCATACGAAAGACCCAGGCTCGAATCGATCGAAGTTCGTATCCATCAGGTCACTTCTTCCTTCGAATCCATCAGACGGCCCCGCCTCGAATCCATCCAGCAAGCCTTGGCCCAAATGCATGAGACATAATCCCTGCTTCAAATCCATCAGGGACATGCTTTCGTTCGAATCCATCAAAGGTAGCCACGCTTCGAATCCATCCACGTCTACCTTGGTTCGAATCCTTCGAAGTATTCATATCTTCGACTCCATCCCATGAAGGTCCTTCGAATCCATCAAACAGAGAGGACTTCGCATCGACCAACTACGAAATACTCTGAACGATACGAAGGACGCGTATGAAGGTACCTTCGAATCCATAACATCGAACCCATCAGGTTGTAGCAGCTGTAACCGAGGATTCGACCCTATCGATTCGAAGACCATGGATTCGAAGCACGCATCAACTAAAAATGCAATCTTGAATCGATCATAAGTCAAAATCTATAAGTCCAAATGATATGAAATTTTCACAGGAGCTTGCATATGCATGGAAGAATGTTCCCGCCAAGTTTCGTCACAATTGGACAAATTCTTGATCGATTCGAAACAAGGGACGAATCGATCCCAATGTGGGCCCGGATCTCCAGATTTCGGCCATGTGGGCCGCCTCACGTGCTAGAAGCAGTCTCCCCGAATTTTAGAAGAAATATCAGCCTCCTACACCTATAAGTCGAGCCTCTGGTCATTCAGAAAGGGGATCGGAAAATTTTTAGAGACAAAGCACGCCCGGACGCTGCCAGAATTGCTTCAGAGCACCACCGTTGCCTTTGATTTCGAATTTTTGCTTACGAACTGTTGTACTTAGTCATATAAAAGTTGTATTCTCCGAATATAGAGCAATAAAATAACAAAACTTCATAGTGAACGTAGGCCAATCGCCGAACCACTCTAAATCGCTGTCTTCCGTGCGATTTACTTTCTGTTATTTGGAGTTTTTGTTAGATAATCCTCAGTTTAATTTACTTTCTTCATTTATTATCTCTTCAAAAACTTCCGACGAGTGTTGTGCCCAATTTTGACACAAACATCTATAGCATTCAGATTCACAAAAGCACTCTATTTCCATATGTAAAAGGTTATAAATCTTCTCAAATCTTCCAAATTATTTCACGAACTGCACTATTATCATAAAGGAAAGATTATAGGAAGGGTGTACATTGATTTGACATATCCGTGTTATTAAGAACACAATTAGTCAACAAACTCTTTGTATAGTGAGGGTTATTTTTTTGTTAGTGAAATTCCTAAGAGGAGCTTAGGGACTGGACGTAGGACAGTGGTTTGAACCAGTATAAATCTCAGTTGTTACTTTTACTTATTCTTGATATTCCGCTAGCTACACATTTCTATTCCATACGATCCTACTGCAACGTCTCTTTCAATTGGTATCAGAGAAAGGACATCCAATAACCGTAACACCGTTATTTGATATTTTGATAATATGGAAAGTAACGCAAGTACCAGCATAACCACTGTCTTTACATTTGCCGAAGGACAATCTACTCAAAGACCACCATTATTAAATGGGTTGCATTACAATTATTAGGCAACAAGAATGAGGATATATATGCAAGCAACCTGTTTTGATGCTTGGAATGCAAGTCAAATAGAATTCACAGCTCCTACAACTAATTACTCTACATGGACAATAACTCAGAAAAATGAAGCAAGTGCAAATGCCAAAGCTATGAATATGTTATTATGTGCTTTTGATAGAAATGAATTCAATCGAGTTAGTATTTGTACTACTGCACATCAGATATGTGAAAAACTCAAAACAATTCATGAGGGTACAAACAAGGTCAAACAAACAAAAATATCAATGCTTAAAAACCAGTTTCAAAATTTTAGAATGAGACAAAATGAAACCATCAACGATATGTACTCAAGATTTCAAGACATACTTCATGCCTTAATAGGATTAGGATAAAAATATAGCGACTTTAATATTATATCAAAGGTACTAAACTCCTTAACCGACGAATGGGAGAGGAAGGTTTTAGCTATTGAGGAAGCCAACGATTTATCAACAATGAAACCTGAAGAACTAATAGGTAACCTCATGTCTTATGAAGTAAATCTTCTGGCCAAAAAGGACCAGGTATAAGAAAAAAGAAATGTAGCTTTTCATGCGGAAAAAGAAGAATCAGAATTAGATAATGAGGATCTAGAATTTGTTGCAAAAAAATTTAAGAAATTTCTAAAATTCAGAAAAAGTAGCTTCAAAAAGAATTCCTCAAATAAACCTTCATCCTCAAACTTAGAATGTTTTAATTATCACAAGAAAGGTCATATGATAAAAGACAGTCCGGAGCTAAAGAAGGAGAATCGGAAAAGCTTCAACAACAAGAATAAGAAAGACAAATTTAAAAAGAAGGCTTTTTCTGTCACATGGGACGATTCAAATCCAGTTTCATCAGATAGTGAGAGTGATACCAACAATGAACAAACAAATGTGTGCTTCATGGCTCAAGAATCTGAGGTTTGTAATTTATCTTATGATGATTTAATAGAAGTAAACGCTGAATTTTTAAATACCATAAAAACTCTTAAAAAGAAACTTAAAGAGACACGTGAAAATCAGAACAAAGCTGAATTTGAAAGAGATATGTTAAAAGACGAAAAAAATATTGGAAGAAGAACTTGAAAAGGTTCAAGAATCTCTCTCAAACTCAGATAGTCAACTTTTACTTTTGAGCCAAGAAATTGAAACTCAAAAGGCAAAGAATGATGAAATTATTTCTGAAAATCACAATTTAAAAATTGAAGTAAAACAAGTTGAATTAGAAAATAATAGTCTTTAAACTAAATTTGATAACATTACTAAAAATATTTCTAATTTTAATAAGGGAAGAGAAAATTTATCTAAAATTATCGAAAATTCTCAATCCTTTTCATATAAAAATGGATTAGGTTTTAAAAAGGAATAAAAAATTCATCCAAAGAAAAATGCTAATTTTAAGAAGGAAAATAATTCAAAAAATAATATAGTATTGAAAAATGAAGTACCAAGACACACTAAAAAGAAAAAGGAAATCAAAATATGGTTTCCGAAAAAAACAATAATTTAATTCGGAACAAATATATAAAATCCTTTATAGAAACAGTCCACAAAGTAGTAATTATCTTTATAAAAGGGATACTGAACCCACTTGGGTTTGGTTTCCTAAGATCTAACTCTTAGGACCCTATTAAAAGATGGGTACCAATATATGTATTAATATTTTTTGCAGGTCCCACTCAAGAAAAGAAAATGTATTTTAGATGGTGGTTGCTCAAAACACATGACCGGAGACAAAGAAATGCTTACAAATATTTCATACTTTGATGGTGGTTATGTTACCTTCGGAGATAACTCAAAAGGTTTTATCATTGGAAAAGGAGATGTGTGCAACTATGGTATATCGAATTTACCCCTCATTATAAATGTTTCTTTAGTTAAAAACTTAAAACATAATTTATTAAGCATAAGTCAACTATGCGACAAAGGTTTTAAAATAACTTTTTCTGAAAATAAATGTTGTATTTTTGATCAAGATCAAAATCTTATTTTTGAAGGAAAGAGAGATAGAAATATTTATGTTGTAAACATGAAAATTAATAATAATAAAAACATGTATTTAATGGTCAAAGATAATGATCCTTGGCTATGGCACAAAAGATTTTGTCATATTAATTTTAAATCTATCCAAAAACTTTCAAAAAATGGATTAGTCAAAGGCTTACCAAAAATAAATTTTAAAATAAATAATCTTTTGCAATGGTCAATTAGGAAAATTAACAAAATCATCTTTTAAATCTAAGAAAGACATTTCAGCTTTACAACCATTAGATTTATTACATATGGATTTATTCGGACCAACACAAGTTCAATCTATTAATCATAATCGATATGTTTTTGTAATAGTTGATGACTTCTCAAGATATACATGGACGATACTTATGAAAAACAAAAGTGATACGTTTGATTAATTCAAAAATTTTGTTAAAAGAATTCAAAATATTAAGAATTTAAAAGTCAAAAACATAAGGAGTGATCATGGAGGCGAACTTGAAAATGAACCATTTGAATTATTTTGTAAAAAAGAAAGGAATAAATCATAATTTTTCATTTCCTAGAACTCCACAACAAAATGGAGTTGTAGAAAGGAAAAATAGAACTCTACCAGAGTGCGCAAGAACGTTATTAAATGGAAGTACATTACCAAAGCATTTTTGGACAGAAGCTGTAGCAACTATATGTTATGTATTAAATCGTATTTCCGTATGACTTTTAACTAAAAACACTTCATATGAACTTTTTAATGGAAGAAAACCTAATATTTCTTACTTTAAAACCTTTGGGTCAAAATGTTTTATTCTTAACACAAAAGACCAACTTGGAAAATTTGATCCTATAGCCGACCATGGAATTTTTGTAAGTTACTCAGAACGAAGTGAGGCATATCGTGTTTTTCATAAACGAACAAATGTAATAGAAGAAGCTTTACATGTATCTTTTGATGAAAACTTTAATAAAAATACAATCATCAAAGATGATGAAGAAATTATATCCAACATATAAAATATAAGTTTTGAAAATAATGAAAATATTAACAATCAAATTAGATCTCCTCCTAGAATCCTACGAGATCATCCTACACAAAATATAATTGGAGAGATTGATTCGCATGTTCAAACAAGAAGTCAACTAAACCAAATGGGTCATGTTGCTTTTCTTTCAACTATTGAGCCTAAAAATCCAAAGGAAGCTTCAAAAGATGAATACTGGATTATTGCCATGCAAGAAGAGTTAAATCAGTCCGAACAAAATAATGTTTGGGAGTTAGTTCCTCGTCCTGATAACCAATCAGTTATTGGAACTAAATGGGTCTATAAAAATAATGCAGACGAATTGGGAAACATTACTAGAAATAAAGCAAGATTAGTAGCACAAGGCTATAATCAATAAGAAGGAATCGACTACGAAGAAACGTTTGCTCCTGTTGCAAGACAGAACCAATACATATTCTAGTAGTTTATGCTAGTTTTCATAATTTTAAACTTTATCAAATGGATGTAAAAGTGCTTTCTTAAATGGATTTATTAAGGAAAATGTATATGTTTAACAACCGCCATTATTTATTCATGAAAAATATCCAGATTATGTATATAAACTAAAGAAAGCTTTATATGGTCTAAAACAAGCACCTCGTCCTTGGTATGACAGACTTAAAAATTATTTAATTAACTCAGGATTTCGAGTCGGAAAATGTGTTCAAACTTTGTTTATTAAAAATACTAATAAATATATTTTAATTATACAAATATATGTAGATGACATTATATCTGGTTCAACAAATGAAAAATTATGTGAAGAATTTTCAAATATAATGACTAAAGAATTCGAAATGTCACACATGGGAGAACTATCGTATTTTCTCGGACTTCAAATTAAACAATTATCCAATGGTATTTTTATAAATCAAGAAAAATATTGTAATAATTTAATTAAACGATTTGGAATGGAAAACACTTTTGGAAAACCTACTCCTATGAGTACTACAGCTCATCTCGATCGAGATGACCATGGTAAAAATGTTGACGAAAAGTTATATAGAAGTATGATAGGGTCGCTACTTTATTTAACTGCAAGTCGACCAGACATTATGATAAGTGTATGCTTATGAGCTAGATTCCAAGAACATCCTAAAGAATCACAGTTAAGAGTAGTGAAAATAATTTGACGATATCTTAATAATACTAAGGACTTCAGTCTTTTCTATCCGAAAGAATGTCCATTTGAATTAGTATCTTTTAGTGATGCTGATTTCGGTGGATCTCAAATGGATAGAAAAAGTACAAGTGGTACGTGCCATTTCATTGGAAAATCACATGTTTCTTGGTTTAGTAAGAAACAAACTCAAGCTCTAGACATGATGGATCTAAAGGAGGGGATGTAAGTATTGACCCTAGCTTGACGGTCACTGAAAGTTGGTAATCTTTGTATGACTTTTATGATACTTTTGCAAACTAAAACTTTAAATCTATAGTTTGTAATATTTTTTGATACTCTGCTTTATTTGGCACAAAACTCTACTATGTGTCTGCTTTGGTAGTGAACTCATATGTATGTAAATATCATGTATGTTATTGTATGTTATGAATGTTATTGTGCATATTTATCTTCACTTATTTATCTCTATTTTGTCAATGACAAAGGGGGAGAAAATATGTGCATATCGACTGGGGGAGTCACATATATAGTTGTCATTATCAAAAAGGGGAAGAATGTTGGATCTCGCTTTACAACATTTAGACTATGACAACTATACATACATACATACATACATACATACATAGATATATATATATATATTAGTATCGATTAACTTTGTTTTGTAGGAAGAAACTCTACAACAGAAAAATTTCAAAGGCCTATTTGAAGATTATAATTGAGTCTGTCTGTATTAGTTTAGATATTGTTAAAATCTTCCTTGGTGATACACACACGTGCACGGCTTTTAAGATATGCACAAGGCACAGCAAACGTACGTCTGAAATTTCTAATTCAGACGTCTGTCTGCTGAAACAAAAAATATACTCAGCATAATATTCAGACGTCTGTTCAGAATTTTTCAAACGTCTGAATATAGGCCGAATTTGCCTATTTCCTTGCTATATATATATATATATATATATTTAACTATAAATAGACTTTTGAAATTTTATTTCAGACTTCTGAAAACGAATAGATGCAACTATTCAGCAAAGAGACACAACTCTTGATTCACATCTAATCATCGAATCTCTTCATGAATAATTGCAACTATTTGTATACTATAAATAGAGGCCTAATCAAATATGTTTTTCATTTAACTTACTCGAATTCTTTCTATCTTATCTATATCATTCAGATTCACAAAAGCACTCAATTTCCATATTTAAAAGATTACAAATCTTCTCAAATCTTCTAAATTCTTTCACGAACTACACTATTATCATCAAGGAAAGATTATAGGAAGGGTGTACATTGATTTGACATATCCGTGTTATTAAGAACACATTCAGTCAACAAACTCTTTGTATTGTGAAAGTCCTCTTCAACAGTCGAGGCAAGAAATCCCGTTCGGCTGTTCGGGTAGTTGTAAATCTATTCCTCCGGGCAAAGTGAGGGTTGTTTTTTTGTTGGTGAAATTCCTAAGAGGAGCTTAGGGAATGGACGTAGGACAGTGGTCCGAACCAGTATAAATATCTGTTGTCACTTTTATTTATTGTTGATATTTCGCTATCTACACATTTCTATTCCATACGATCCTGCTGCAATATCTCTTTCGCACATTACTGAGGAAATCAGCCAAAGATTACAACTTTCAATGAAAAGATGATAGCAGTTCACAGTGAAGACCATCCGAAAATCAGCAGTTCACATTATTGAGGAAATCAGCCAAAGATTACAGCTTTGATGGCTTTACGCCATAAATTGATAGTTTCATACCCATAAAAGACTATCCGAAACTCATTTGGGGTTCGGAAGTTTTTTACGCTTCGTTTTTTCGTCATGTGCATTTTTACATTAAAACGGCATCATTGTGGTTGTTCTTTGATTTACAATCACTGGAGAGTGGTGGACCATGGTATTGTTTCGTTTCAAATCCATGCACCCAATTCTAAAAGTTGTACGGTACTGTTTCGGCATTTTGGAGAATGTTGCATGTTATCAAACCTTTTGGCACGGCCGAGGTATCAGGAACTGACTGAAAACCAAGGATTGCTCGTTCTGGATATCGTGTACGCATAGGTTCACCATGGATATCGATGAATTTTGTCCAAGTCCAGATCAAGCTACAATTGATAAGACACAACAAGTGAAGCCGTGAAAGCCAACGTTCCAAATTTCAAATCAATCCGAATTCGTTTGCTCAAGATGTGATCGATGCAAAATTGAAGGAAATGACCCAGTTTCGTATCCATCATTACACCTCAATTCAAATCCATCGTCTTCGTATCGATCAGAGCGGCAACAACTTCATATCCATCTTTGTGCCTCAGTTCGTATCGGCCTAGTTTGTGTCCATCGTCGAGCCTTGGTTCGCATCGGCCAATTTCGTGTCCATCTGCAGACAGTGCACTACGTATCGATCGGCTAATGTCTACTTAACATCCATCGACTACAACATAGGGGTCTACTTTGTATCCGTTGGCTGAAAGGCAATGTTCGAATCCATTGGTTAACCTTAGTTTGTATCCATCAGGTCACCTTAGTTCGTATCCATCAAACAATCACTATTTCGTATCCACTGAATAATCACTATTCGTATCCATCACAATATTGCTTGTTCGTATCCATCAACTTGAAGCAACTTTGATCGATACGAACAAGAGCCACATCCATCGATACGAACTACACCACCTTCATCGATACGAACTAAACCATCTCCATCGATCGAACTAAGCTACTACAGATCGGTACGAAAAGTACACTATTGATCGATTCGAACAAGACAACGACCCTGATACGAACGAGGCGAGTATCTTGGAATGACTTGGTCAACTCAGCGTAAAAGGTGGATCGATCCGAAGATTGTGCACTATGTCACCAATTGATCACGTGCGACGATCGATTCGAATGAATCGATTCGAAGCTATCGATTCGAACGAAACCGCCTATCGAAATGCTCCAACTCGTATCGATCATAACTCAAGATCCACTAGTCCAAATGCTATGAAATTTTCATAGGAGCTTACGTACAAGCTAAAGAATACGCACACCAAGTTTCGAATCCATTGGACAAGATCTTGATCGATACGAATTACATTCGTATCGATCATGGATCGATTCGAAACTTAATGGGATCGATCGCATAGGCCCACCCTCGTGCCAAAAGAAGTCTCCCAAGATCTGAGCGAAAAATCAGCCTCCTATGCCTATAAGTAGAGCACTAGGGCCTACAGAAGAAGGATCTTTTGAATCTCCAATGCCCGGACTCTGCCGGATTCAACTTTGCATTTCATTACTACTGTTGTACTCGAATTTCACAACTGTAACTCGTTGTAATCCACTGCAATCAACTGTAATCATTCAAACAATATCAATAAAATCATCAAACTTCATAGTGGACATAGGCAACATGCCGAACCACTCTAAATTGTTGTGTGTCTGTGCATTCACATATCTGTTTTTTGAAGTTTTTGTTAGATAATCCACATTTTACATTTTTATTCTTTATTTTTACCTCTTTAAAGACCTCTGAAGAGTGTTTTTCCCATTTATGGTACAAACATTGCACCTTGCACCGTAGATGTTGCACCCTGCGAATATCGATTCTTCGGACGACCATAACTATTGGCTAATTTAGAGTTATGGGAGACATAACCAGTCAAAACGAAGCTCACTGTGAGTTCTATGGCTTTGATCGCTTTAAGTCATCAGTAGATAGTTTCATACCCAAAAAAGACTATCGAAACCTCAATCGGGTCTTGGAATTTTTTTTACTCTTCGCTTTTTCGTCATGTGCATTTTTACGTTAAACGGGATCACCGTGGCTAGTCGTCGATTTACAATCACTGGAGATTAGTGCACCATGGTGTTGTTCCATTTTAAATCCATGCACCCATTTATAAAAGTCATACGTCACCATTTCGGCATTTTGGACAGATGTTGCAACTTGCGCCGTAGATGTTGCACCCTATGGGTGTCTATTCTTCGAACGGCCATAACGGTTGGCTCGTTTAGAGTTACGGGAGCCATAACCAGTTAAAACGAAGCTCTATGTGATTTCTATGGCTTTGACTGTTTTAAGCCGTCAATGGATAGTTTCATATCCAAAAATGACTATCCGAACCTCATTCGGGTCTCCGATGTTTTTTACCCTTCCTGTTTTCGTCTGGTGCATTTTTATGTTAAAATGGTATTACCATGGCTAGTCTTTGATTTATCATCGCTGGAGAGTGGTGGACCATGATACTATTCCATTTCAAATCCATGCTTCCAATTCTAAAAGTCGTATAACAGTATTTCTGTATTTTGGACGGATGTTGCACCCTGTGGATATCGATTCTTCGAGTGGGCATAACTGTTGGCTCGTTTAGAGTTACGGGAGCCATAACTAGTCAAAACGAATCTCTCTGTGATTTCTACGGCTTTGACCTCTTTAAGCCGTCAATGGATAGTTTCACACCCAAAAAAGAATATCCGAACCACAATCGAGCCTTGGATGGTTTTTACCCTTCGTTTTTTTGTCACGTGCATTTTAACATTAAAACGGGATCACTGTAGCTGGTCTTCGATTTACCATCGCTGAAGAGTGGTGCACCATGGTACTGTTCCATTTCAAATCCATTCACCCATTTCTAAAAGCCGAACGGCACTGTTTCGGCATTTTGGTTGGATGTTGCACCTTGGGCCGTAGATGTTGCACCCTGTGGATATCGATTCTTCAGATGGCCATAACTGCTGGCTCATTTAGAGTTACGGGAGCCATAACTAGTCAAAACGAAGCTCTTTGTGAGTTCTACGACCTTGATAGCTTTAAGCTATAAATGGTTAGTTTCATACCCAAAAAAACTATCCGAACCTCATTCAGGTCTCGGAAGTTTTTTACCCTACATTTTTTCGTCACTACATTTAACGTTAAAATAGGATCACCGTGGATGGCTTCAATTTACTATTGCTGGAGAGTGGTGCACTATGGTGTTATTCCGCTTTTAATCCATGCACCCATTTCTAAAAGTCATATGGCTGTTTGTACCAAAATTGGGCACAACACTCTTCGGAAGTTTTTGAAGAGATAATAAATGAAGAAATAAAACTGAAAATGAGGATTATCTAACAAAAACTCCAAATAGCGAAAATAAAATTGGACGGAAGACAGTAATTTAGAGTGGTTCGGCGTATCGCCTACGTCCACTATGAAGTTTTGTCACTTTATTACACTATACTTGAAGATTACTAGTTTTTTGCAGCGCAGTACAACAGATAGTAAGTCTAAATTCGAAATTTTTGGCAGCGATGATGATATGGAGTGATTCTGGCAGCGTCCGGGCGTGCTTTTCTCTCAAAATTCTCCGATCCCCTTTTCGAATGACCAGAGGCTCTATTTATAAGCGTAGGTTGCCGATATTTCGCTGAAAATTCGGGAGACCACTTCTGGCACGTGAAGGGGCCCACATGCCTAGCCTTAGTGTTTGCGCCAAAATTGGTCACAAACACCCAGTACCGTGAAAGCACCCGTTTACGTATTCAAATCGATAATAATCAACACAGATCTCAGCAACAATCAATATAGAATTCAGATCTAAGCAACAAATCACAATAATTCACAGACAACAATCACAAACACAGGATTTATAGTGGTTCGGCGTTCGTGCCTATGTCCACTTTGAAGGTTTTCTCTTTATTGCTTTGCTTGATTAAATCGATTACAACGGATTACAGTTGATAATAGCTTTGAAATCTGAATACAACAGTGATTCTGATGAATAGAATTGAATCCGGCAGAGTCTTGGTGTTCAATGGCAGAAGTTCCTGGCAGATCCCTTTTCTGAAGGCTTCAGGGTGCTATTTATAGGCATTGGAGGCCCAGATCTCGCTGAAACTTCGGGAGACCTCTTCTGGCACGTGAGTGGGCCAACGCGACCGACCCCACCATGTTTCATCTCGATCTGACATCGATTCGAAGTCATTTCGAACCCATTAAGAAATGGTCCAATCGAGCTGAAACTTGGCAGGAACAATCTTTACATTGCATGGAAGCTACTGTGAAAATTTGGTTGCATTTGGATGTGTGGTTGAGGAGATATGATCAGTTCGAAATGGTGTTTCTCGGTTGGCTGTGGAGTTCGAAACGATCACTTCGAAACCACGTACTTCGAATCGATCGGCTCACGTGGCTTTGCGTTGAGGCAGCACGCGTTTCTCGAATCGATCCGGATTTATCTCCGAGTGGACCGCTTCGACTCTGTGAATTGTGGCGACTTCGTATCGATGGAGTGACATGTTATTCAAACCAGCTGACTCGGTGGGTTCGAACAATGGAGTATCCCTAGCTTCGAACGCGATCGATTCGATTCGAGGAGTCCCTATGGGTTCGAACTCGATCGATTCGAACAGGGTCGGTTCGAAGTGACATGGACTCAAAGTCAGAGGATTTTTTATGGACTCGAACATACTGGTGAGGATGTATTCGAAGTAAGGGCTTGCATGGATTCGAAGCAAGGATGCGAAGGGGCTTTAGTTGGATGGATGTGAAGCTGGCTGACGTTATGGATTCGAAGGACTTCTTCTCGGTGGGTACGAAGGAAGGCTTCGGGATGGTTTCGAACCAGATGGGTTCGAACTAGATGGGTTCGAAGCAAGGACATTGGATGGGTTCGAACTGGATGGGTTCGAGGCAGGGACATTGGATGGGTTCGAACTGGATGGTTTCGAGGTAGGGACATTGGATGGGTTCGAACTGGATGGTTTCGAGGTAGGGACATTGGATGGGTTCGAAGGCGATGGTTTCGAAGCACTCCAACGTGATGGGTTCGAACCAGACAATGACTACCTTTCTTAAATTGAATCCATCATATCTTGAACATACGAACTCGGATTGACTTGAAATTTGAAATGACGACTCCTACGACCTTTCTTGTCACGTCCTATCAATTGTGGCCCTTTCCGGACTCGGACAAAATTCATCGATATCCATAGCAAAGTGAAGTATAACCAATCTCTGAGACAAACTGTCTTTTGTTTTCGACCAATCTTTTGGTATCACGGCTTTGCCAAAAAGCGGGATAACATTTTGCCCTCCAAAACATGCCTTCCGGTAGGTGTGTTTTGTGATGCTTTGAGTTGGATGTTCGTATCCTATTATCAACCTGCAAAGAACTTGGTAGTTTCGTATGGCCTTAAATGACGATCGTTGGGGATCGAGCTATTTGGGATGAAGCGCGGCCGTTCATGGTCAAGAGCCTAACTTCAAATGACGATCGTTCGTGATCGAGTCATTCGAGGTGAAGTGCGACCGTGTGCGGTTGAGTGTATAAATCCATGCGTCGATCGTTCGGGATCGTATGCTGCTTGAGGTGAATCGGGACCGTTCGCGGTCTGCGCCGTGCGTGGCATAAGATGGAATAGGACCGTTCGCGGTCGATGCCGTTCGCGGCAAATGATGAGATGGGACCCTTCGCGGTCGACTGCTATTCGTGGAAAATGATGATCGTTCGCAACGAAGTGTCGTTCAAGGCGAATGGTGACAGTTCGAGGTCGGATTTCGTAATTAGTGAACCATGACCGTTCGCGGTCGGTGTCGTTCAGGGCAGAGAGTTATCGTTCGTGATCGTGTGCCGTTCAAGGCGAATTTGTGACCGTTCGCGGTCGGTTGTCGGACCTTAAGTGACGACCGTTCGCGATCAAGCCATTTGAGGTGAGGTGAGTTGTGACTGTTCGAAGTCGGGTGCCGTTCGAGGCGAATTGTGTGCCCGGGAGGGCTTGATGTTATCGATGCCAGGGTCACGTTCGGGTGAGTTCCTGGATCGTTTGTCAGGGCGGTTCATCGCCATCTCAGAGAATGCCTAAGGATCGTTCGCGACCCCATACATGTGTAAGTGGCTTAGCCATTCCAGAGTTATCAGAATCAAATATCTATTAAACGGATGAGTTTCAAAAACAATGTCCAAACAAACAAAGTCTAAAAGTTCAAATCAAAATGAAATGAAAGCAAAGCATGGATGTTAAAGTGTAAGTTCCCACTACGAAACAGTCAATGTTCACTCAGAGCATGCCTAGAGATCGTTCGCGATCTCGCACATGTGTAAATGATTTAATTACGTTAGTGGAAGCTTACAACTTGTTCATCGTTATTTCACTCAATTGATAACCAAACGGTGCCCTGATTCAGGGTCGCCTCTAGCTATTGTGGACGGTGGCCGTTCTGGTTCTGCCACAGGAGCTCGCCTCCTTACATATTGAAGGAGCATACCGTTCCTGATATGCCCTTCCACCTCATCCTTCAGATGCCTATAATCATTAGTGTTATGACCGTTTAATTCATGGAATACACAAAACTTATCTGATTTCCTTTCGTCAGAGGTTGGATCCCTTCGCATTGGCCTACGATACGGAACCTGCTCTTTGGTATCCTGATAAATTCGTTCCAGGCTCTCATTCAGCTCAGTGTAGGTGGTGAATCGCGGCTCCCTCCGTTGCCGATTTAATCTGTCTCCGTCATTCTCAGTCTTTCTTTTACCTCTATCCTTGTCTGAGTCCTTTTTAAGAGGCTTTTCGTCTTTAAGTGCATAAACTTCTATCCCATCACCTTCTTCTCTTTCTGCATTCGCATCCTCTAATCGCAAAAACTTTTCTGCCTCATGATAGAATTCTCCCAGATCCACGGGTGGATCCTTAGTTAATGAATTTTTGAACTCCGTTCGGTCTGCTATTCCGGGCACAGCCGCCATCATAACCATGGATGGAACCGGTCGATCCACCGAAGCTGCTGCCGCATTGAACCGTGTCAGGAAACATCTCAACGTCTCTCCAGCCTTCTGTTTTAAAGTTGCCAGCGTCATCACATTCTTGGGTCTTGTAATGTGAACCCTGAATTGCCTCATAAATCTCTCAGTTAAATCCTTCCATGTTCCGATGGATCCACTATCCATTTGCCTAAACAATAACGCCGCAATATCCACCAAGTACAGTGGGATGCACCGGGCCATAACCTCCTCTGATGCCCCCAGCACTTCCATATGCCTCATATATTTTGTCAGATGGACCGTGGGGTCCGTTCTCCCGTCATACATATCCAATGATGGTAATTTGAAGTCCGGTGGGTTCCTAGCTTGCCTGATTGCTGAAGTAAAAGGACTCCTATTAACATCCTCCAAATCTTTGTTCACCAAACCACCTCTCAAAGCTCTCCTAACCATCTCTGCCAACCTGTCGTTGTCTCCAAGATGTAACCTTCGTTCGTTACTTTCAGCCTGCCCCCCGAGTTCATGAGGAAATTCTGGAATCTGCCCCCTTGACTGAGCGTTCACTCCTCTACTACTCCTAGGTTGCGCAGATCCTTCTCTCTCTCCTTCCAAGATTGGGTCAACATTCTCCATATGCGTGCCCCCTAGCTCGGGTGCTATGCCGGATGGTCCTGCTCCGTTCTGGACTCCATTGGCTTCTCTATTCTGTGCTCCAAGCTGTCCTATCTGTTGAAATAAACTCTGGATCAACTCCTCTTGCTTCTTCATCATCGTCTCCATCTCGTCCCTAGTGATGTAGATCGATGGTTGATTCGCTCCTGAGGAAGCCTCCTGACTTCCTTGTTGCTCACTTCTCTCTGGCCTTGGCCTTCTACTCGATTGTCTCGTCATAATTTCTCAAGCATGAACTTTCAAACTCTCTCTAAAACTGCTATCAATTGGTAGAACTCCTGAATTAGCCCTTCTCGGTGAAAGCACCAAAATGTTTGCGCCAAAATTGGTCACAAACACCCAGTACCGTGAAAGCACCCGTTTACGTATTCAAATCGATAATAATCAACACAGATCTCAGCAACAATCAATATAGAATTCAGATCTCAGCAACAAATCACAATAATTCACAGACAACAATCACAAACACGGGATTTATAGTGGTTCGGCGTTCGTGCCTACGTCCACTTTGAAGGTTTTCTCTTTATTGCTTTGCTTGATTAAATCGATTACAACGGATTACAGTTGATAATAGCTTTGAAATCTGAATACAACAGTGATTCTGATGAATAGAATTGAATCTGGCAGAGTCTTGGTGTTCAATGGCAGAAATTCCCGGCAGATCCCTTTTCTGAAGGCTTCAGGGTGCTATTTATAGGCTTTGGAGGCCCAGATCTCGCTGAAACTTTGGGAGAACTCTTCTGGCACGTGAGGGGGCCCACGCGACCGACCCCACCAAGTTTCGTCTCGATCTGACATCGATTCGAAGTCATTTCGAACCCATCAAGAAATGGTCCAATCGAGCTGAAACTTGACAGGAACAATCTTTACATTGCATGGAAGCTACTGTGAAAATTTGGTTGCATTTGGATGTGTGGTTGAGGAGATATGATCGGTTCGAAATGGTGTTTCTCGGTTGGCTGTGGAGTTCGAAACGATCACTTCGAAACCACGTACTTCGAATCGATCGGCTCACGTGGCTTTGCGTTGAGGCAGCACGCGTTTCTCGAATCGATCCGGATTTATCTCCGAGTGGACCGCTTCGACTCCGTGAATTGTGGCGACTTCGTATCGATGGAGTGACATGTTATTCAAACCAGCTGACTCAGTGGGTTCGAACAATGGAGTATCCCTGGCTTCGAACGCGACTGATTCGAATCGAGGAGTCCCTATGGGTTCGAACTCGATCGATTCGAACAGGGTCGGTTCGAAGTGACATGGACTCAAAGCAAGAGGGTTTTTTATGGACTCGAACATACTGGTGAGGATGGATTCGAAGTAAGGGCTTGCATGGATTCGAAGAAAGGATGCGAAGGGGCTTTAGTTGGATGGATGTGAAGCTGGGTGACGTTATGGATTCGAAGGACTTCTTCTCGGTGGGTACGAAGGAAGGCTTCGGGATGGTTTCGAACCAGATGGGTTCGAACTAGATGGGTTCGAAGCAAGGACATTGGATGGGTTCGAACTGGATGGGTTCGAGTCAGGGACATTGGATGGGTTCGAACTGGATGGTTTCGAGGTAGGGACATTGGATGGGTTCGAACTGGATGGTTTCGAGGTAGGGACATTGGATGGGTTCGAAGGCGATGGTTTCGAAGCACTCCAACATGATGGGTTCGAACCATACAATGACTACCTTTCTCAAATTGAATCCATCATATCTTGAACATACGAACTCGGATTGACTTAAAATTTGAAATGACGACTCCTACGACATTTCTTGTCATGTCCTATCAATTGTGGCCCTTTCCGGACTCGGACAAAATTCATCGATATCCATAGCAAAGTGAAGTATAACCAATCTCTGAGACAAACTGTCTATGTTTTCGACCAATCTTTTGGTATCACGGCTTTGCCAAAAAGCGGGATAACACTTAGGAAATTTGGGCCCACTTTGGGGATCGATTCGAACTCCATTCGAATCGATTAGAAAATCATCCAATCGAGGTGAAATTTGGTGTGGACATTCTTCAACATGTATGCAAGCCTCTGTGAAAATTTCATGGCATTTGGACTTATGGATCTCGAGTTATGATCGATTCAAGATGATGATCTTCGTCAGACGACTTAGTTCGAATCGATAGGGTCGAATCGATATGCTTGCGCGTGAGGATGTTGACGTGGCGCGTGCTTCCCGGGTTGATCCAGTTTTTTCTCCGAGTTTACTGGGTCGACTCCACGATTTTCGCCGCTCTGACTTAAAGGATTCGAAGGAATGGATTTGAGCAGAAGTTTGTTCGTATCGATCGTTATGTGCCATAGCCGATCGATACGAAGTCGTCACAATAGAATGGATTCGAAGCAAGGTCATTGGATCGATACGAAGTGGTGTAACTTCATGGATCCGAAGGACTTCATTATGGTGGATTCAAACAAGGCTGACGCGAGGCTAATTCCCTTCTGATCGATGCGAAGGCAATGGAAACAAAGCTCAGCAACACCTATGGATTCGAAGTAGGGGAAACTTGATGGATTCGAACATGTGTTCCAACGATGGATTCGAACTTAGGGCTTGTCCTATGGATTCGAACTCAGGGCTATTTTCTCCATCTTGTACTGATGATAACTTGAGTGTACGAACTCGTATCGGCTTGAGATTTGGAACGTTGGCTTTCATGGCTTTGCTTGATGTGTCTTATCAATTGTAGCTTGATCCGGAATCGAGTAAAATCGATCGATATATGTGGCTATCCAACATTTACTCAATGCGGAGGATGTATGATCCGTATTCTCCAACCAGTTCCTTGATATCTCGGCCTTGCCAAAAGGCGGGATAACATTTGCCCCCAAAGTATGTCTTGTGTAAATTTGACGTGCTTTGAAAAGCTGCAGCTTCACGTTGGACAACTATCACATGTTTCGTTGAAAGCCGTACTTTGTATTGCTGTAACCGATCGTCATATGGTAGTGATTAGCTGTTTATCGTCGACATCATGATGAGATGAGCATTTGATCCCTATGAATGTCAAAAATAGAATATTTGTCAGACATATGCGCATATATGTTAACTTGACTCTCGTTAACGTTGCGTGTTCATAAGTCGTTGCCAGTTTAAATTTTTATCGAATTTTGTATCGATCCTCTTCTGAACCGATTCGAAATTCGAGTTGAAACAATGTTTTGATGATTGTCTTTTATCATCCTTTTGTATCGATCCTCTCCTGAATCGATGTAAAAAGGTTGACAAGTAGTTTTTCACATTGGTGCGGGTCGAATTGATGGATACAAAGCGATCACTCTCATCAATGGTTTTCGATGGATTCGAAGTGATTGTTCGTGTCGACAGTTCGTGCATCGTCATGTGTCGATGTTCGTGAAATGCATACTTCGAATCGATGGGATGTGGCGACTTTAGTATGGCCTTTGTCAAACGCTTCGTATCGATGAGGCCTTGTGGTAATGCCGCTTTGATGGATACGAAGTGCAATGGATTCGAAACGAACGTTCGAATCGATCTGGGTTTCGACCGGTTGTGACCGGTTAAATTAACTGGGAAGCGAATCGACCCATTCTTCTCCCTAGGCTCTATATAAATACCTGAGGCTTGGCTCACTTTTAAATTTTACTTTTACTGTTTCTCTGCTTTTTCCTTTGCATCGATCCTGCGAAATTGAAAGAAACGCTCCTTCGAATCGAACAAAAACTTTTGATCCTTCCATCATAATCAGAAAAAATCAGGTAACTAATGGATTAAACCATGCTAAGAACGATAAAACTGGATATCTCTGCCATCATTCTCCAACTTTTCTGAGATCAATTTCGAAGGGTTTATGATCTGGGTGAAATTGATCAAAATTAAGGATGGAGCGTAATGAAATGTTGAGGTTTCTTGGAGAAGAAGGATATTATGAGAGATTACTTCTTCTTCGTTTCGTATCGATCTAGGATGGGGTAGCTCGAATAGATCCTGGCTATATGGCTTCGTATCGATGCTTGTGTCGATCAGATAACTAGGTGGGATGAAGTGGTTCGTATCGATCGAAGGTGGTTGGAGTTCGTGTCGATCTGTTGTAACCGATGCGAGTACTTGGATCGATTCGAACTAGTAAATCTCACGATCGATTCGAAGATATCGAGCTTGATCGATTCGAAGCTGTTGTCCCTGGTTGATACGAATTCTCTCCTGATGGATTCGAAGCGCTCCTTCAGTTGATGCAAAAAACATCGATCCAAGGCCCATCGATACGAAGCGTATCGAGTCGACCCTGATCGATACGAGGCACATCGAATCGATCTGTATCGATACGAAGTGATCAATTCGACCGTGCCTGATACGAAAAAATGTTATCTCCGAATCGCTTCAAAACCTGAACTTCGACTGATTCCAAGCTGAAAATTGGCAAACGTAGCGAATTTAGCACACTTGGACACTTGATTCCGACGAGCTTCCGCCTTGTATAATTGGACTTTAATGTAGGACTGTACATTTGATTGCCTTTTGAAGCTCATTGATGGAACTGTGACCTAAAAAAAGTATAACAAACTTAAGCTTGAGTCGATCGATAGCATCTGGATGGCATGGTTGTGACGGTCAACGATGACGGTCATTTCCGGCCTGATTTTTAGAGTTTTGTCGTTCGCACATTTTTGGTTCATCTTGTGAAATTTGCTTAAGTAACGCACAACACTTGCACTATACAGCACATCTATACACTCTACACTAGGGAATGCACGGGCTCTTTATGTACTTAACGTTGCTTCCTGATGAGTTAGTAAGTTATGGAATCTTCAAGCTCCCAACAACAAGAGGTATAGAGTTCGCCCCCTCCTGCGCTTGAAATTCCTGATATTCCTGCCGAAGTAATTGATCCGGCCCCGGACGAATTGCCGGATGCTTTATTTATCGAGGACCCTATTGACTCCGTCCAATCTAATATTTCCAAGTCTCTTCTTGGTCGAATATGTATGAAACATAACCTATCTCCGGATGACGTGTTGTTGCCGGGTGTTGGTGACAGACCTCATAATCCACCCGAAGGATAAACTGCCTTCTACCGTCATGCCTGTGTGGCTGGAACTCTCCCTCCGTTCAATCAATACATCAGAGAGATGCTGTCGTTCTTAGGAATTGCTCCCTCACAACTTCATCCTAACGGGCACGCATTGCTGAATAGCGCCTTCGTCATATTTATGGATTGTTTCTTTCGCCAGCCAAGGCCGGCTGAGATTAGATACATATTTAATTTTAAGATTAGAGGTGATAGCCCATCTTTTACTTTTCTGGAAGCAATCAAAAACTGCAAAGTTGTGACTGGGGCTTGGACTAGACTTAGCTATTTTAAAGCCGAATGGTTTTTTGTTCGGTGCCCCCAGGGTTCGCTAGTCGATGGCTGTCTAGACGTAAGTGTCGCAAGTCTTCTTTAAATAGTTATTCTTAACACTTGTACTAATACTTTTTCCTTCTTATAGCCATCATTTCGAGGCCCGATGGTGGATATTATAGAGGCATTGTCCAGAGCTTACAAGAGGTCCCGACCGACTTAAGGCATATCGACTCGGTGTTAACTGACGACAACTTAAGGATATTGGGTTTTATCGAAATGAACCAGAGTATTGTTATTGAGGGGTTAGCGAAAC
This sequence comes from Allium cepa, assembly GCA_030765085.1. Lineage (NCBI taxonomy): Eukaryota > Viridiplantae > Streptophyta > Magnoliopsida > Asparagales > Amaryllidaceae > Allium > Allium cepa. Next base: position 45,986,413 of record CM060943.1, read on the forward strand.
CGGCTTCGAAGAAAAAGAAGAAAATTGTGAAAAGAAAACCCGGCATAGTAATAAGAGAAGCGAGCGACGATGAAAGGGCGCCCACAGATACTGAGCTAGCGGCTGATCTTTCCCGAATAGAGGAGAAACGGAAAGGCAAGGCTGTTATCCCTAAATTTAAGAGACGGAAGTCTGTAGTTGTATCTTGTTCCATCCCCGGAATCACTATCTTTGATGCCGCTCCTTGTCAATCAGGAGATATCTTTATAGGGCTGGATAATATTCCCATCCCGGAGTACGTATCTCTCTACCACGGGTCTGGGTTGGAAGAACTCTGGGAAGCGTTAGAAATAAGCGAGCCTTTACCCGTTAGCGCAATCGAACTTCTGGTTAGTCGGGGGTTTTGCACATTCGTATACACTTTCACAACACTACATGACTTCCGCATACATCGTAGTGCCTTTACTTGGTGCCTAATTGAGTTGTTTCTCTTTTGTAGGTGCTATGTCTGGCCATCCATCTATATTGGATAAACTCTGAAGAGTGCATCATCCTTCGTCCTACTATGAATCTCGTCATGGGGATTCCGATCGAGATCGCGAAAGGAGGCATTATGGGCAAGAATATCATGCGAGGGACCATCCCCGAAGCTACTCTAGTCATGAACGCTCAGATAGAGATCGGAGATACCATTTACCTTCTCGCTCTCCTCCGCCACCCAGAAGCCATACACATGTATCTGAGCCTTTGTGACAGCAGTCGTCTTCATAGATTTCGAGGCCTGAATCGCACCGTTCTAGGACTGAAATTGTTACATCCACAGCTGTGGAGGAGGCTCCTATTGAACCATCCGGTGAAGGGGCCATTAGAATCGCCCAACTGAAGAAAGACTTCCCGGAAATATGCTTTGACGCTTACATCTTCCCTCCTAACCTTAAAAGAATTCCTGAAGACGCTGTAAACACAGCACTTAGTTATACCCGCGACTTCTACACCCAGTATAAGGAATGGTATAAGGCGGCCGTTAAAGCTTCAAAAGCAGCCTTCGACCGAGCCAAAATCATTGAGAAACTAGAAACTGACTTGGCTCAAAAGAATCGTATCGTTGAGGTCCTTCAATCTGAGGCGGAATCCTCCCACAAGGCTGAATTTCAATCGCTGAAAAAGGTCGATGAGACGCTAGTGAAGATGGCAAAAATGCAACAGGCGCATTGCACAATAGTAGAAGACTTGGGCCATCGATACAAAAATGTTGAGGCCGAGCGGGATGCGGCGGTTAGAGAATTGGAGGAGTTAAAGGCCAATTTTGTTGACATGAGTAAGGAGAGGGATGATGCCAATACGGCCGCTCAAGAGGCATGCGAGCAAGCTGTGTCTTTTCGTGCTGAGCGCGATGAAGCGGTCGCAAAGGTGAAGGTGATGGAAACGGAAGTGGAGGAGAAAATTCAGGCGGAGCGGTTTAAGATGGAGGCTGAGTTTGACGAACTCCTGGATACATATAATGCTAACGTGCTAGAGCACAGAAATCTTGCATGGCTAGGAGATTACTATATGCTTCTTCATAAGGCCTGGAAAAAACTAGTGGAGAATAAGAAGTCATCTCATCCGGATGAAGCACTGGACGAGTTTGAACTTGAGTCACGTCTGCTCAGTGAGGAAGAGAGAAGGGTTCTTCATGAAGCGATGATCTCCGTTGAGAAAGAAAAACTCGGTATTTAGCAAACGGAGATTGGCAAGGGTTCGGGTGTTGCGCATCACAGTGAGAGTACTGGAATTTCTGTCCCGACCTCGTCCGAAGTCACTGCTGCGATTTGTCCACAAATCGTTCTTGCCTACTATCCAGATCAACTGGGATTACCTCACGCTACGACTGTTGTCTCCGAACCTGTCCAAGCTCCGAGGCAAGGCAAGGAAGGTACTTTGAACATTTCCCCCGTGTCTTAACATGACAATCTTAGAGTGAGTTTATTGGACTGACTATTCTTGCTCTTCTTTGTTCAGTGACCGAAAGTGCTGCGCCCGCGCCTCCAGTACCTCCGGTCCTATATCCAACGTAGGGAGCTATCGTTACCGAAGCGATTATAACTGCTGCCATGGCCGGCGACATTGGAGAGGGGAGCTCGATGTCATTTGATACTCAAATGATTGAGGAGCTTCTTGGTCATTCTCTTGAACCTTTTCCTGATCCTTCAATTGCAATGAGTGGAGCCGCTCCGGCCTTTAGTTTTGTCATGTCGACCACCAGTGTATCCAGCACAGCTCGATTGTCTCGGGAAGAAGAGATTCTTGCCGAGATAAGCGCTGAGATGGCCGCGGTATCAACCGAAGGTGGTTCTGGAAGTGGCGTTGCACCATCAAGTTTATCTCCTCTAATAGTAATTTCTCCTAGTGGCACGGTGACTGTCTTAGGTGTTGCTACCTAGACACCCATCACAGCTCCTATGCCTTCAGTTCCCCCTTCCAAGAGAATCTCTGTTCCTTCTAGCTCCGAGGAGGATGTCGATATCATGCCAGATTCGGAGGATAAACCAAAGAAAAGCAAGAAATCTCCAAGGAAATCTGGTAGTGGGTCCGGTGGCTCAACTCCAAAGAAGAAGCCTTGGAAGAAGAAGGACTGAGCTTCTTGACTTGTAATGCAGTTGTTAATACCAGTTCTTTTACCTCTTCTTTCGTTCTTTCAGAGCTGTGTATAAGTTTTGGATCCGGCCTCCACTTAATTAAAAAATTTTGGTTTTCCATGTAATCGAACTCCTTTTTGTTAGTTGATGGAATGGGAAATTGTTCTTTTCTTTTGTTTAAGTATTGCATTAATTATCTCATGATCACATATGTCATAAGTCTTGAACACGCGTCCGCACTTCGGGGACTTAACACAACTTTCATCTTGTGGACTTGGAGTTATCAGTTGCACTTTAGTTCGCGCTATGGGAACTTAGAGTCGATATTTATACTCCAATTCACACTCTGGGAATTTAGAGTAAGTATTTATACTTCAGTCCGCGATAAGGGGACTAAGAATTATTTTTATGTTTATACTCCAGTTCGCACTCTGGGAATCCGGATTTAGTGTTTATACTCCGGTTCGCACTCTGGGAACCAAGAGTTGATGTTTACACTCCAGTTCACACTCTTGGAATTTAGAGTTAGTGTTTATACTCCGGTTCGCACTCTGGGAACCAAGAGTTGATGTTTACACTCCAATTCACACTTTGGGAATTTTGAGTTAGTGTTTATACTCCGGTTCGCACTCTGGGAACCAAGAGTTGATGTTTACACTCCAATTCACACTCTGGGAATTTGGAGTTAGAGGAAGGATTGTCGTGTATCAATCCTTGCGAACGCTGATGTAGTGTTCTGCCCCCGAGCCCGGGTTTCATTTAGTGAGTGAGCGGTCGTATCACAGTCACTCCCCATTTGAATAAATCCCACCGCATGATGGACCTTAGCTCTCTGTGCATCGTGATATTGTTTGTCATACTCAATGAATCACAGCTTTGGCTTGAAGAGATGGCATTTTATTGCTGAAATGAAAGAAGCATGGCAAAACCAGTTGCCTTATTACAAATTCAAACTTCGAAATGCAAAAATAAAATGCAAAGGAAGAAATTGACTAAAATAGATAAAATAGAGCCTGTCATTTGTAGTAGCAACGGAGACTCTCTCTATTCCAGGCTCTCGGCAAAGTAAGACCGTCAACGGTCGACAACTTGAACGTGCCATCTCCGAGCTTTTGTGAGATCACATACGGCCCCTCCCAATTTGGTTTCATGTGTGAAGGGACCGGATAAATTCTCTTGAGTACGAGATCGCCAAGTTCAAAGGTTCGCGGTCGGACCTTAGCATTGAATATTCGGGCGACTCGACCCCGATATGTGGCTGCCTTCAAATCAGCCTCTTCACGCTTCTCATCGAGTAAATCCAAAGATTCAGCAAGTAGTATGGCATTTGTTTTCGGATCATAATATGTCACACGATGAGAGTGCACTTCCATTTCGACTGGAATAACGGCTTCGGAGCCATAAGATAGAGAAAATGGAGTGTGCCCGGTTGAAGTTTTGTGAGTCGTCTGGTAAGCCCATAAAGCCATAGGAAGTTCATCAACCCACTTGCCCCCGGCCTTTTCCAGTCGTTTCTTCAAAATAGATTTGATAACCTTGTTAACAGCTTCAACTTGACCATTTGCTTGAGGGTGCGCTACTGCAGAGAATTTCTTACGGATGTGGAATCGTTGACAGAAATTTTTTAATTCAATACTGTCGAATTGGGCTCCATTATCGGTGATAATAGTATGCGGGAGAACAAACCGACAGATGATGTTGCATACTACGAAGTTGATTACTTTCTTTGTCGTAATTGTTGCAAGAGGTTCAGCCTCGGTCCGTTTGGTGAAGTAATCAACTGCGACGATGGCGTACTTCGCGCCACCTTTAGCTAACGACAATGAACCAATTATATGAATCCCCCATATTGAAAATGGTAAAGGACTGACCATTTGGGTTATCTCAGTAGGCGGGGCTCTAGGAATCCGAGCGTGTTTTTGGCGTTTGTCACATTTTTAGCTTAGTCCGCAGCATCGCGATAAACAGTAGGCCAATAATATCCATATCGGAGTATTTTCTTGGCAAGTGCTTGCCCCCTAGTGTGATCACCACATTCTCCTTCGTGCACATCGTGTAACACTCGTTTGACTTCGTTGTGCGCGATACACCGGAGAAGAGGAATAGAATACCCCCTTCGATACATAACTCCATTCTGAATGAAAAATCATGATGCTTTTCGAAGAACTTGTCTTTTCTCGCTTCGACTCTCGGGTAATATACCATGCTCAATGTAATCTCGATAGGGGGTCATCCACGAATCCCTGCTAGAAGCAGCTTCAAATGTGAAATCAGTCTCTATTCGATCAATGCTCGGAGAGGATATAGTTTCAATTGGAACGATCCCCAACTGTTGAGCTTCGCCCGTACTTGCCAACTTTGCCAACGAATCGGCTTTCTGATTGTGCTCTCGGGGTATGTAGAAAATGGTATAATAATCAAATTGATCAAGCATCTCCCGGACTCGGGTTAAATAAGCAGCTAGTCTTCGATCTTTGGCCTGATATTCACCCTGAACCTGACATACTACTAACCGGGAATCACAGTAAATTTCCACAGCGATAATTCTCAGGTTATGGGCTAACTTCAACCCAGTAAGCAAAGCCTCATATTCAGCTTCGTTGTTGGTTGCACGGAAATCGAACTTTAAAGCGTAGCATATGGATCGGCCCTCGGGGGTTTCAAGCACTACCCCTGCCCCCGAACACCGATCCTTGGATGCACCATCAGTGTATAGCTTCCATATGTATTCGGGGGATTTTCTAGTTTCAGGTAAATCTTCAGGAACAGTGAATTCAGCAATGAAATCTGCTAGGACTTGACCGTGTATGGCCCTTCTCGGAGTGTATGTGATGTCGAATTGACTCAGTTCAATGTTCCATTTCAGTAACCTACCAGACGTCTCAGGCCGCGTGAGGACCTATCGTAACGGCTGATCGGTGTACACAGTAATAGGATGAGCCTAAAAATACGGACGGAGCTTCCTCGATGCGATGACTAGGCAATATGCCAACTTTTCCAGCCTTGGATAATTTCTCTCCGCTCTGGTTAATCATTTACTCACATAGTAGACCAGTTTCTACACTCGGTCTTCTTCCCAAACTAACGCAGCGCTGATTGCGTTTTCAGATACCGCCAGGTAGAGATATAACTGTTCATGGTCAACAGGCTTGGAAAGAATCGGCGGTGTGGAAAGATGTTGAACTAGTGATTGAAAGGCGCCCTCGCATTCCGTAGTCCATCCGAAGTTCCATTTCCCTTTTCGAATCAGATCGAAGAAAGGGATGCGTTTGTCAGTTGACTTCGAGATGAACCTTCTCGGTGCTGCAACCTTCCCGTTAAGACTCTGAACCTGCTTTATGGTCCTTGGAGTTTGAAGATTCCTGATAGCCCAGATCTTTTCAGGGTTAGCCTCTATCCCTCGGGCGTTGACGATGAACCCAAGGAATTTTCGAGATGCGACTCCAAAATGACATTTAAGTGGATTAAGCTTCATCCCGTATCTTCGGAGGAAATTGAACATTGACTCTAAGTCTTTGACGTGATCAGTGGAGTACCGTGATTTTACCAACATGTCATCTACATAAACTTCCATTGTTTTTCTGATCTGGTCGGCAAACATCCGGTTGACTAAGCGTTGGTAAGTTGCTCCGGCATTCTTTATTCCGAAAGGCATGACCTTGTAGCAGTATAGTCCCAGATCAGTTACGAAGCTCGTATATTCTTGGTCGGGCACATGCATGGGTATCTGGTTGTAACCAGAGTAAGCATCCATGAAAGATAGTAATTCGTGTCCGGCCGTTGAATCCACAAGTTGATTAATTCGGGGAAGTGGAAGCTGTCTTTCGGGCAAGCCTTATATAGGTCGGAGTAATCAATGCACGTTCTCCATTTCCTATTTGGTTTTCGGACAAGTACAGGGTTGGACACCCACTCCGGGTACAAAGCATCCCGGATAAACCCATTCGCCTTCAGCTTATCAACTTCTTCTTTGAGGGCGGCAGATCTCTCTGGATCCATAACGCGTCTTTTTTGTTTGACTGGGATATATCGTGGGTCAATATTCAAGGTGTGGTTCACGATATTTGGCAAGATTCCACACATATCAGAGTGCGTCCAAGCGAATAAGTCTAGATTTGCCTGGAGAAATTCGACCAATTCCCGTTGTGCTAGTGGGCTTAGCCGTGACCCAATTTTCATCATTTTTGTATCATCATCATCACTGATTGGAACTTCAATCATCAGCTCGGTTGGGGAAGCTTGACTTTATTTAGATTCATCATTATCTTCATTGTCTCTGGGGTCAAGATCCCTTTGGAATTGGTCGTGGTGCCCGTGCTGAGGCCTAGACACTAATTGTCAATCGTCGACGAAACGGACGCAGAGAGATTCCTCCACGCCCTTTCCTTTTTCTTTTCGCTGCGCTCCTCGCAGTTCAGCAACATAGCAGGCTCTCCCAGCAGCCTGATCTTCCTGAATGACTCCAATCCCAAGATCTGTGGGGAATTTCAAAGTTAAACACCACGGGGCAATTGCTGCCCTGAATTCGGCAAGGGTCGGTCGGCCCAAAAAGGCATTGTACGGAGAGTGGATATCTAAAACAACAAATTGCAACATTCGAACTCTCCGACATTCTCCGACTCCTAACTCCACTGGCAACTCCACCACTCCAGTGGGTATATTAGCACTTCCATCGAAGCCATGGATTATAGATTGACAAGGCTTTAAATCTTTAGCTTCCATCTTCATTTGATAATATGCTCTTTTAAATAAAATATTTACCGAACTCCCACTGTCCACCAGGATCCTCTTCATCCAAGCAGGACCAACCTGGGCAGATATGACTAGTGGGTCTATAGTTGGGGCTTCGACCCTATCAGCATCGCGTTCTCTAAATACGATGTCGTCTTTCATCGTTCCCTGTTGTTTGGCCGGAGCCCCTTCATCAAAACTACTACAACATTCAAAATCAACATGCCTGATCGAACTGGCATATGACTCCATCTCTTTCCAGCTTCGGTCAGCTGGGTGGGGACCACCACTGAATGTATTAATAACTAACCTCCCGCATGTATGGGCAGGTTCTTCCCGTCTTTCTTGAGTTTGTACAGGATTCTGATTGGATGGCCTGCATCACCAGACTGCGGCGCTCGAACAAACTGATCCAGCTTCCTCTCTCTGATCAACTTCTTAATGAGGTCCTACAAATGTCTACACTCATTGGTATTATGTCCATAACTTTCATGGAATCTATAGAACTTCCCTGTTTGGATCTGTCCCTCCAACGATTGCTTTGGAGCAGGCTTCTTATACTGCGTAGCATTGCAAGTTTGTAGATACACGTTCTCCGGTGATGTGTTCAGCGGTGTATAAGTGTCAAACATCGGAGCCCTACATCGTGGGCCACGATTTTGAACCCGTTTTCTGCCTTGACTATCACTATTTCTCGGCTACTGAGCTTGTTTATTCCGAATATTTAAGTAGACTTTCCCTGAACTTTCACCAGATTGTTTAACTGCAACATTACTCTGAATCCCTTCATTGCTGGGTCTCGCATCGTCTTGTTTCCTAGATTGTTTCGCATCCTCACGCCACAAGAATTGAGCGGCTTTGGAATATAAATGATCCAACAATGCAGGAGGCTTCCCAGCTAACCAATTTCCAAATTCGGAATCGAGGTCAATCCCCATAGTCAAGGCCATCAAGATCGAATTATCATTAGGGTTAGTGATCTCTACACAAGCGGCATTGAACCTTTCCAAGTATCGCCTGAGTGTCTCTCCAAGGGCTTGAGTGACACTGGATAAAGTATTAACATCTTTAGGCCTGGCAATGTGCATATGGAATTGTTCAACAAACTTTCTAGCCAACTAATCAAACGAAGAGATAGATCGTGGTGGTAATCGTGTAAACCACATCGTCGCAATTCCTCCTAAAGAAATGGGAAAAATACGGCACTTTACTACATCATCAGCTCTTGTAGCAGTCATCGACGATTCGTACTTCAAAATATGCTGATTAGGGTCGGAACTTCCTTCATACGTAGGCAAAGTCGGCATCCTGAATCACCGAGGTGGTTCAGCATATAATATGTCATCAGTGAACGGAGTATGACTTCGGGAAATTCCCCAATCATCATTCGTTAGACCCTGACTCTCGCGGATCATTTGGCGTATCATAGCTGAGAGGTCTGGTGTTGCTACATTCTGAGCGCGGTGAGCCAAAGTGTGGTAGGGTTCCACAGCGCGAGGTGGGATCGGGCGCTGTCAACGATCCGTATCTCACCTCCTTGGCTCGATGTCTTTGGGGACATATGTTTCTGGAGCATGTTCCTGCTGGTGGTAGTTCTGATTGGAGTGATTTCGGGTATCAACTCCTATGTCAACTGTAGTGGCGGTGGTATGGTTATCTGTGGCATGCTGTGGAACCGTGCCTCCTCGGGAGGAGGGTCCTGTATGAAAACTGGCAGAAGGGCCGACTCTTATCTGCCCAATAGTTAATGCCTACTGGTGACCAGCAGCATGTGCATAACTTCAGTCTAGCCTGGGACGGGTAGATCTGCCGTTGTAATCGGACAAAGCGAAACTTTCAGTGGAAGAATGAGGGGCGTGATCCCTTCTGGACCTTCTACGCCTTTGGCGGTTTAGTTGATTAGTCAACTCAGCATTAGCGCGCAATTGCTCAATTAACTGCTGCCGACTTTGGGTTAGTTCTTGAAGGAACGTTTTAAACTCTTGTCTTGTAACCGGACCTGACTGATCTGTATGTTCGGTAGCATCTTGGTTGGTTGATTGTAGCTGTGTGGGATTTTGTCTATCCCGACCTTCTTGATCACCAACGTTGGAGGTGGTTCTAGTACTAACCATCTTGAGATGTAGAGTCCTTTCCTAGAATTTAGCAAATCTTAATAGTACGGAAGGAATCTGAAATTGAAGACTGGTTCTCTCTCTTAGATTTACGCAATCCGGTATTGATGATAGATCCAACGAGCAGGAGAAAAACTGGGTTTTCTCTCAGTGGAAGCACCAAAGTGTTTGTACCAAAATTGGGCACAACACTCTTCGGAAGTTTTTGAAGAGATAATAAATGAAGAAATAAAACTGAAAATAAGGATTATCTAACAAAAACTCCAAATAGCGAAAATAAAATTGCACGGAAGGCAGTAATTTAGAGTGGTTCGGTGTATCGCCTGCGTCCACTATGAAGTTTTGTCACTTTATTACTCGATACTTAAAGATAACAAGTTTTTTGTAGCGAAGTACAGCACATAGTAAGTCTAAATTCAAAATTAATAGCAGCGATGATGATATGGAGTGATTCTGGCAGCGTCCGGGCGTGCTTTTCTCTCAAAATTCTCCGTTCCCCTTCCCGAATGACCAGTGGCTCTATTTATAGGCGTAAGATGCTGATATTTCGTTGAAAATTCGGGAGACCACTTCTGGCACGTGAAGGGGCCCACATGCCTGGCCTTCGGAAATTTGGGCCCACTTTGGGGGTCGATTCGAACTCCATTCGAATCAATCAGAATATTATCCAATCGAGGTGAAATTCGGTGTGGACATTCTTCAACATGTATGGAAGCCTCTGTGAAAATTTCACGGCATTTGGACTTGTGGATCTCGAGTTATGATCGATTCAAGATGATGATCTTCGACAGACGGCTTAGTTCGAATCGATGCAGTTCGAATCGATAGGGTCGAATCGATATGCTTACGCGTGAGGATGTTGACGTGGCGCGTGCTTCTCGGGTTGATCCAATTTTTTCTCCAAGTTTACTGGGTCGACTCCACGATTTTCGCCGCTCTGACTTAATATATTCGAAGGAATGGAGTCGAGCAGAAGTTTGTTCGTATCGATCGTTATATGCCATAGCCGATCGATATGAAGTCGTCACAATAGAACGGATTCGAAGCAAGGTCACTGGATCGATACGAAGTGGTGTAACTTCATGGATCCGAAGGACTTCATTATGGTGGATCCGAACCAGGCGGACGCCAGGCTAGTTCCCTTCTGATCGATGTGATGGCAATGGATACGAAGCTCAGCAACACCTATGGATTCGAAGCAGGGGAAACTTGATGGATTCGAACATGTGTTCCAACGATGGATTCAAACTTATGGCTTGTTCTATGGATTCGAACTCAGGGCCATTTCCTCCAACTTGTACCGATGATAACTTAAGAATACGAACACGTAACGACTTGAGATTTGGAACGTTGGATTTCATGGCTTTGCTTGATGTTCCTTATCAATTGTAGCTTGATCCAGACTCGAGTAAAATCCATCGATATCTGTGGCTATCCAACAGTTACTCAATGCTGAGGATGTATGATCCGTATTCTCCAGCCAATTCCTTGATATCTCGGCCTTGCCAAAAGGCGGGATAACAACGGCACTGTTTCGGCATTTTGGCAGATGTTGCACCTTGCACCGTAGATGTTGCACCCTGTGGATATCGATTCTTCGGACGACCATAACTATTGGCTCGTTTAGATTTACGGAAGCCATAACTAATCAAAATGAAGCTCTCTATGAGTTCTATGGCTTTGATAGCTTTAAGAAATAAATGGTTTGTTTCATACCCCAAAAAGACTATCCAAACCTCATTCCAATCTCGGAAGTTTTTTACCATTCGTTTTTTTTGTCACATGCAGGTTTACGTTAAAACGTGTGACAGCCCATATTTTAAGAAAGCACATAAAAATTTAATTATTTTATAAAAGGAAGACATTTAGCTGAAAATACAATTTCTCTGGAAATATCAGTGTGTGTGAGAGTGTGCATGCTATTATTGTGCATGTGCACACTGGTCCAACACACTATATGTGAGCTAGGAAATTTAGGGAGTTAAAGGCCCGGTAAATAAATACAAAGTAGATGGGTGCATGACCTGTAAGTATGTACATATTAGCCTAATTACAGTGTATAAGTGACTTAGGCAGTTTTAGTCCTAACCCCTATAGATTAAGTAAGAGCATAGTTGCATGTGTGGGTAAAAATACATGAATATAAGACATGCACAATATTTCGTTGACACACACATATCTAGTTGTACACATAAACCTATATGCATGATTGAGACCAGAAAAGACAAAAACTATAACCGGGCGAAAGTCATGCAAATGGTGTGTGAAGGAATTTGCCAAAAATGGCCATGACAAGGAAAAAGGTGAAATGGTGGGAAAGGGAAAGTGGAGAGGGTGGACTGTTGGGTGAAGCCAGAACTGGGTGATGGGATTTCTGGTGGAAATAAATTACTTAACTGACCTTAAAACCCTAGCAGCTCCCTTATATATTGATCACCATCTCCTATGGTTGCATGTTAGAAACCAGAAAACAAAATAAAAAACAGGCAGTAGTTTAGAGAAACCATGGCAGATCTGAACCAAGTCTTGGGAAGGAGAACTTTGGTGAGTAAACCCTCACTTGGAAAGGCATTAAAACCAATGAAAGGCGGCCATGTAACCTTTAGTTTATTTTGATTTTTGTTGGATACTTTGTATGGATTCTCAGTTTAATAAGTTTCTGTTGTTCCTGAAACTATGTGATTTGCATTGCTTTGCTATCACTAAACCTATGCTTGTTTATACATGATAATTTAGTGATGGAATAATTAGTGATTCTTGTATGTTTATGAACTTGGGAAATATTGTTAGTTAAAGCAAAGATTAATAAGAAAAGTAGGTTGTAAGAAAGTAAGAGAAAGCGATTCTCTGGCTTATGTCTTGCAATTGAAAGAGATGGTCAGGGTGCAGTAGGATTTCCATGTGCTGAGCCTTAACCCATCATTAAGTGTCCTCTCGAAATAGGGTTGAGTAATAAGTAAACACACTTTAATGGGTGGATTGACCGTGAGAACCATATTTCTAGAAAACCACATTAACATTTCACTCTCTGAAAATGCTTTAATCTATGCTTTAGCCAAGGATATGTCTCTATGTGAAACTTACTTGAAATGGTATACAAGTATAACTGACTAGTTGTTGAATACATGAATGGATGAATGATTGATTGTTGTTTGAGATCTGATCGCATACATTAGTATGTGTACAATATTATGGGATTGACGCTACATAGACAATGTTGAGTCATATGAAAAACTTAGTAATTAGACTAAGGATGTGGGTCACCTCTATCAGGTTGGGTATGAGGGAAGTGGGTATGACACAGTGGTTGGCTTGCATCAAGGTTGGGGTGTGAGTTTGCACATGGCATGTTTATGCCCAAATAGCTTGTAGTGCACTGGAAACCAGGTAGTAGTTCTAGGCAGTGTGCACCAGTGCAACCATGAAGGTAATACTGGACCTTAAAATAACATGAAATGATTATACATGCAAGGGTAAATAGGCTAGAAGTATGTGGGAGTCCTAACATGTAGACTCAGGATTGATACTTTAGCTCATTACCTGGAATACTGTATGTGCATGTTGTGCATATTTGGGTGTTAGCACCAACTTGTGTGAGTTGTATGATGGCTGCTATGATTTTTTGGACTAAAGTTTCTGATGACAAGTTAGTAAAAGAATGCACACATGTTATTTAATAGTACACAACACACACCACTGGAATAACACTTTGTAATTTGAAAATATGTGAAAGTGATTTAATTACCTTGAGTAAAACACTTAACCTCTGAGAACAGAAGAGTAATAATGGAACATATTTCATAAGCCTTTATGAATTAAAAAGTGATTTTACTTACACCAGACTTAAGTCTGACCTGTTTGTTGCTTGCATCAAATGGGTGCTTCATATGTATTATGGAGCAGGTCATGAGATGGTTGCAGAGAAAGAGGAAGCTAAGTGATAAGAGAGCAGATGTGTGATGCTAAGAAGAATTTGCTAATTAACTAAATTATGATTTTGTAGAAGAATGCCTCTTTATGTTTTATTTTAGTTAAAGAATTTATATGTAGTAAAATTTGAATTATACTGGAACTCAGATGGTGATGTAATGAATGATTTAAAGCTTACTATGTGATAGAACCATTCTCAGTGGTATAAAGATAAAAGAATTTAGTTTTATGTTATAACCTGTAACATGTAATTTTAAAAAATGAGTACTGGAACTGATAGTATAACTAAGACATATGTGTAATAAGTAGTGTATGCATATGTAATAGATTGTTTTAGAGATTCAGACCTATCTACAGCTAACTTTAAATACACTGAAGTGAGAATGAACGCATAGGCATGACATTTGGAAATATAGGAAAGTATGAACACAGAATTGCATAAGTTTTGATGTTTAAATGAATGAGTAAAGTTAGGAAATTGTAGCAAGACAGTATAGGAGTTCAACTTGGCCAAACTGGCTGATCTACAAACTTAGAAAGATTGCATGGTAGTCGTACATTTTTATGTGCACATGGATGCACAAAAACAAGCACAACATCCAGCCTCATTAATTTGAGAAGTAATTCTGAAAAGCTTAAAATAACATCGGTAAATTTTCGTGTTTTATTGAATATACAATTGTTAGGCACACAAGCATAAGAAAACAAGAATAAATTAGTGAATCTGTACAAAGATTCAGATGGGAGGTTTTCCCAACACTTTTCACTGTGACTAATTCATTAGTCTGGTTTTTAATTTGAAATAAAGTGGGTTATTCTTTACCTGAAAACTCTGATATTCGTACTAAAATGATTTGTATGTATATATATACATACAAATAGCTTTAAAAGAAGTATATCAATATTTCTATATTGATCAGATTGGATCTTGGGAAGAATCAAAAGAAAAATTAATAAAAGAAAGAAAATTTTGTGAGACAGGTTGGTCCTGAAAGTAAGTAACCCTAAATTTAGCATAAACTAAATTGAACCATTCAAACACTATGGCAAATTAGGGAGGTTGCTTCAGTTGGTATCAGAGCTATGTTATTAAATACATAGCCAATACAAATACTTGATTGAATCTGTGTGCATTGTTTGTATTGTTTGCTTGTTTGCATTGGTTGTTTTACTTAATATGAATGAATGAGTTCACTGCTAGTTTTAAAAGTAAAGTAGTGAATAGGAATTAGAACTAACCACATTAGAAATGTTCAATAGAGATCCACAGCAGTTAGGGTCAATCCCCAGGCTGCTGAAGAAAGGGAGAATGATCAATCCTCTGATAGTACTGAACAAGCAACTGGAATGGCCACTGGTCCTCCAGTGATTAACATGCAAGATTTTGTTAGAGTACTGAGGGATGGAATGGCACCTAGGGTAGACAATCCACATGAGGAGCAGTCCAAATTGCTTAAAACATATACACACCTAGGAGGCAATAGCTTTGATGGCACAGGAAGTTTCATGGGTGTTCAGACATGGTTAAGAACAGTGGAGAGGATCTTTGCAGATATGCAAGTTAATGACCAGAGAAGGAGGCAAATAGCTTCAAGACAACTGAAAGGCATTGCTTTGGATTGGTGGGAAGTGATCATTGCAGGCAGGCAAGATCAAGAGATCACATGGAACCAGTTCAAAGAAATGTTAGAAGCCAAATTTGTCCCAGCCTTAGCAAAAGCTTCTTTGCTTTAGGAGTTCATCAAGTTGAGGCAAGGATCCATGAGTGTCACTGAATACACTCAGAAATTTGAAGGGTTGTCCAAGTATGGAGCAGTACTGATTCCAGATGAAGTTTCAAGGAATGCTAGATACATTCAGGGATTAAATGCTTGATTGAGTAGAGCCATGTCACCATACAAAGACTGAACCTTTGATCAAGTTATGGGCTTGACATTGTCCTTTAAGCAGCATGACAATGCCAAAGAGAAGTTCAAGAATTTTAAGAATAACAAGAAAGGGAAGAATAGAGCACACGCATATGAGAAGAAGAAGGGAGAAGCAATGATCAAAGAAGGAAGTAAGGTGGCAAGCTCTGATAGCGAGAAGCCCAAAGTGATCTGTTACAACTGTGGGAAGGATGGCCACATAAAGATAAAGTGCCAAGCACCCAAGTCATCTGTTCTTAGGTGCTACAACTGTGGGAAAGAGGGGCACATGAAGAGGCGGTGTCCAGAAATGGATAGGGTGGTTGTGCTTGAAGGAAAGGGCAAGGCAATGGAAGCACCTAGCCAAGTGGAAGGTACACTATTTATTAAAGGCATACCCATATCGGTTGTCTATGACACAGGAGCTACACACTCTTTTATTTCATGTGACATAGTGTAGAAACTAGGATTAACATGTATTCTTGTTGATAAGCCATTACATGTTAATAGTCCCATAGGTAGTTCCTGCATTACAAATATGAAATGCATGTAAGTAGAATTATGCATGGGTGGTCACACCTTTATTTCAGAATTGTATGTGTTGAATTACCCTAAGTTAGATATCATACTGGGAATGGATTGGTTAAAAAGTTTTTTGCTATCATCAACTTAGAAAATTCCATAATCTCACTACAACTTTCTGATGGAAAAAGAGTTTGGTTATGTATGAGGCAGCCAAGGATAGGGGTATGGGCAGAATGTTCAACTTGAACAGCGGTGGGGTTGAATCAAGCCTAGATGAGATACCTATAGTTAACCAATACACCGATGTGTTTGGTGAAGTAAATTGCATTCCTCATAACAGACCGGTAGAATTTCGAATCAATCTTAAAGCAGGAGTAAATTCTATCATTAAGAAACCAAATAGAATGGGTCCTAAGGAACTGATTGAATTGAAGAAACAATCAAAGGAATTAGAACAAAGAGGCTTCATTAGGCCTAGCAGTTCAAATTGGGGATCACCAGTAGTATTTGTTAAGAAGCATGATGGTTCCTTGAGAATGTGCATAGATTACAGGGAGTTAAACTCAGTCACCATCAAAAATAAATACCCTCTACCAAGAATTGATGATCTGTTTGATCAATTTAAGGTATTTTCCAGGCTTGACTTAGCATCTGATTTCCATCAAATGAATGTGGAAGAAGAAAGTATCAAGTATACAACTTTTAGTACTAGGTATGGCTTGTATGAATACTTAATAATGCCATTTGAATTGACTAATGCACCATCCTATTTTGTGGATTTGATGAATAGGATTTTTAGAGATTACTTAGATAAATCTGTACTAATCGTTATTGATGATATATTAATATATTCTAAGTCAGCTAATGAACATGAGACGCATTTGCATATGGTACTGAACAGACTAAGGCAACAAGACCTTAAAGCCAAGTTTGCAAAGTGTTCTTTCTGGAAGAATGAAATTAAATTCTTAGGCCATATAATTTCCCAAGAAGGAATTTCAGTGGATCCTAGCAAGGTCATGGCAGTACAAGCATGGAAAAGACCAAGCAGTGTTACTGAAATAAGTCATTCATGGGCATGGCTGGATACTACATAGGATTTATAAAGGACTTTGCTAAAATAGCATCCCCATTAACCAAGCTAATAAGGAAAGACCAGCCTTTCCTATGGACTGAGAAGTGTGAAGGGGCATACAACCAGCTGAAGAAGGCATTGGTGGAGGCACCAGTGCTGAAAATTCCAAAAGGCAATGACAATCTGGTAGTGTACACTAATGCATGTGGGTCAGGTATAGGAGCTGTTCTTATGCAGGATGGTAGGGTGATAGCCTATGCATCAAGGCAGCTGAAGCCAAGTGAGACCAAGTATGCTACACATGACTTGGAATTGGCAGTTGTTGTGTATGCATTGAAGCTTTGGAGACACTACCTGTTAGGAACAAAGTTTGAGCTTTATACTGACCACAAAGCTTTGAAATATCTATTCTCTCAAAAAGACTTGAACATGAGACAACATAGGTAGGTGGAGTTCCTAGCTGCCTATGACTTGGACATTATATACACACCAAGGAAGGCAAATAGAGTGGCAGATGCATTGAGTAGGCCACATGCCAAGTTGGCTACACTGATGATAGAGAAGTTTAAAATGTTATCAATACTGACTGATGTAGAAGTGGAAAACATGGGAGAGCAAACTATGAAGTTTGTTTAGGATATGGAGCAATATGGCAAGCTCCGTCTCATCACAATAAAATCAAACTTGGTAGAAGAAGTGAACCAGTCACAAGACATGGATGAATTCCTGAGAGAGAAGGAATTGTTAAGGAATGGTTCAAAACTTGACAAATTTGAATTGGGTGGGAAAGGATTTTTAAGGTACAAGGGAAGACTGTGTGTTCCCGACACAGAAGCATTGCAAAGAAAGATCATGGATGTTCATCACAAGTCTAAGTACACCATACATCTAGGTGGTACTAAAATGTATCATGATCTAAAGAGGAGCTATTGGTGGAAAGGAATGAAGAGGAGTGTGGGTAAATATGTGGCAAAATGTATGACTTGCCGACAAGTCAAGGTTGAGTACCAAAGACCCAGTGGATTGTTGCAACCCCTGGAAGTTCCAAGGTAGAAATGGGAAAGCATATCAATGGATTTCATTGATGGCTTGCCAAGATCAAAGAGTGGTAATGACAGTATTTGGGTGGTGGTATGACGCAGCGGATAATTCGAAATAAACTTCAATCGATGAAAAGTAGCAATCGGTGAGTTGAAGATACCAAAATGCCCAAGTTCGTTGATCCAAAGATACCGAACTCTAGCTATCTCAAACACGTTGATAGCGCACTATTCCGTGTTTAAAGATCTACGATTCTTCGCACGTTGATCTAGCGCACTAGATTCCGTGAATCGGCTTCTGCAATCGTTGAATCGAGCGCACTCGATTATCCGAAAGAGGAGATAGGAGATCACACTCAACTACCAATTGGTATGAAAGCACAAAGCTAACAAAAGGAAATTTTATTCAATATTCAACAACTCAAAAATTTACAACACACACGCTATTTATAGGCATTACAACTCAACACAACACAGTTGTCTCAATTCATACATATCCGACTTAACACAAGCGGCCTTCATACAACTTCCCTTAAGTCGGCAGTGACTTACACGACTCAACATAGTACATACAGGTCCGACTCAAAAGTAACCGACTCATCAAACCCAGCGACCCACGACTCAATTATATACCGACTTAAGAACTCGCGACATACGACTCAACAGATTACGACTCACATATAATGCGATTCAACAAGCCTGCCAATACAACTCCTCCGACTCAAGAACATGACGACTCACGACTCATACAAGACCGACTCATATAGTATATACATGACTCATCTCAACACGACCGACTCAAGATACACTGCTTATCCCCTTGCCGACTCATCTTAGGTCGTAGCCCGTTAGCTCGGTCCCGACTCATCCCTATTAACTCGCACCTTTTCTTCCTGTGTTCCATTGAGTCGTGGACGACTCATACTAAGTCGTAAACGACTCTTACTAAGTCGCGGACGACTCAACTCCAAAGCCCACTTTGTTCGACCTATGTTATCTCCCCCTTGTAATCTCTTAAACCGGAAACGACTCATCACTTTAAATTGTGGACGACTCATCAAGTTACACCATAGGCTCGTATTTTCTGAAATTAAAAATTGCACACTCTCTTCTCTGGTTTTGGCTGCATCATCCTCCCCCGGTTGAGAGAAATTCGACCTCGAATTTGTAAATTCTTCCTCAACAATCTCACCCCCATGATATGGAGCTAAATGCTTGACGTTAAAAACATCAGAAGTATAAACATCATCTGGTAACTTTAATCGATAAGCATTCTCATTGATTTTCTGCAAAACTTCAATTGGACCAATTTTTCGCGCCTTCAACTTATTATAAGCACCCACCGGAAATCGATCCTTCGTTAATACAACATAAACCAAATCACCTTCTTTAAATTCAACATTTCGACGTTTTAAATCTGCAGACTTCTTATACTTCTCATTTGATTTCTCCAATCGTTCCTGAACGACTTTATGACATTCAGTCAGTTCATCAACAAAATCAGCAGCTCGTTTAACTGTTCCCTTCGACTGTGGTACTACTGCTAAATCTAACGGTCCCCTGGGTAAATTTGAATAAACAATCTGAAACGGACTGAATCCTGTGCTACGATTTACTGCATGATTACGAGCAAATTCTGCCTGGCTTAGCTTTATGTCCCAACTTCTCAAATTATCCTGTACAAGACAACGCAACAAATTCCCCAATGACCTATTAACAACTTCTGTCTGCCCATCGGTTTGTGGATGATAAGCACTGCTGAATTTCAACTTCGTTCCCACCATTTTCCACAAACTCAGCCAAAAGTGACTCAGAAAACGAGTATCTCGATCAGAAACAATAGATTCTGGTAAACCATGAAGTCTATAAATTTCCTTGAAAAATAACTGCGCTACTCGAACTGCATCTGCTGTCTTCTTGCAAGCAACAAAATGTGCCATCTTTGAAAACCTGTCCACCACAACAAATATCGAATCATTTCCCCTTTGAGTTCTCGGCAAACCCAAAACGAAATCCATGCTAATATCAACCCATGGCTTAGATGGTACTGGTAATGGCATATACAACCCTGCATTCGTTGTTGTCCCCTTTGAAACTTGGCAAATATGACATCGCTCCACGAACCTTTCAACCTCTTTTCTCATCGATGGCCAAAAGTAAGACTGTGAAATCAACTGTAAAGTACGATCACGGCCCACATGCCCTTCTTCATGTAATTCCTTCACAATCCTCATCCTCAAACTACAATCCGGAATGCATAATCGATTTCCTTTAAACAGAAAACCATCAACCAATATGAATTCATCGGTACTCCCATCCTTCACCTTTTCAACATATTTCACAAAGTAAGGATCTTCTTTAATCATCTCTGGCAATATTTCAAACCCTGTCACTTCAACCTTCATTGTCGTTAGTAAATGACCCCTCCTACTCAAAGCATCAGCTACTCGATTCGTCACCCCTGACTTGTGCTTAACGACAAACGTAAACTGTTGTAAATAAGAAATCCATGTTGCATGTCTCGCAGAAATTTTATCTTGCCCCTGTAAATGCTTCAAAGCTTCGTGATCAGTGTACAGAACAAATTCCTTCTGAAATAAGTAATGTCTCCAATGCTTAACAGCCTGAACAACAACATAGAATTCAACGTCATATGTACTGTATCTCATCTTTGCCCCTGACAGTTTCTCGCTGAAGTAAGCAACTGGCTTCCCATTCTGACTCAGAACTCCTCCAATACCGACCTTCGAAGCATCAGTATGTAATTCAAACAATAACTGAAAATTAGGTAGAACAAGAATTGGTGCAGACATCAACAATTCCTTGATCTTCTCAAAGGCAACCCCCGCTTCCTCTGACCACACAAACTGTTTACCCTTCATGCAATCAGTCACTGGAGCCATCACGCTACTGAAGTGTGGAATGAATCTTCGGTAGAATGACGCTAGCCCATGAAAACTTCTCACTTCTGTAATTGTCTTTGGCTGTGGCCAATTCCTGACTGCTTCTACTTTACTTTGGTCAACTTGAATTCCTTTCCCTGAAACAACATAACCCAGGAATAAAACAGTAGGTGTCATAAACACACATTTCTTTGTAGCAGCATAAAATTGTTCTTCACGAAGAATAAGCAACACTTCCCTCAAATGTATAACATGCTCCTCTGTACTCCTGCTGTATACCAAAATATCATCAAAGTAAACCACGACGAACTTCCCAATGAATGGTCGAAAGATTTGATTCATCACCCGCATGAATGTACTAGGTGCATTTGACAACCCAAATGGCATAACCAACCATTCGTACAACCCCTCTCTTGTTTTGAAAGCTGTCTTCCATTCATCTCCTGGTCTGATTCGAATTTGATGATAACCACTCTTCAAGTCAATTTTCGAGAATATAGTTGCTCCACTCAACTGATCCAACAAATCATCCAACCTCGGCATAGGAAATCTGTAACGAACAGTGATCTTATTCAAAGCCCTACTATCAGTGCACATTCTCCAAGTTCCGTCCTTCTTTGGTACTAACAATGCAGGCACAGCACATGGACTCAAACTCTCCTGAATACGACCCTGCTCAAGTAACTCTTCCACCTGCCTTCGTAACTCCTCATGTTCCTTCGGACTCATTCTGTAATGTGGTCGGTGTGGTAACACGGCTCCTGGAACAAGATCAATCTGATGTTGAATGTCTCTAGGTGGTGGTAACTCCTTTGGTAACTCATCTGGAAAGACATCTTCAAACTCTTTCAAAACAGGTTTCACTTCTTCTGGAATCTCAACTTCGTCACTACTCTCTCTCCCAATCAACAAAAACACCTCAGGCTCTTCCTCCACTTCTTTGACAAACTCCTTCAAAGTCAACAGAGTTTTCAATTCTTCAATCTCTTCTAGTTTGCTCTCCTTCTGCTGCTGTTTCTTAGGAACCAAAGTGATTTTTGTACCCTCGAACATGAAACTGTAACTGTTGGCACGACCGTCATGCTGAACTGCTCTATCAAACTGCCATGGTCTGCCCAACAATAAGTGACAAACATCCATATCTACGACATCACACCAAATTTCATCCTTGTATTTCTTCCCAATCGAAAAATTAACACAGGCTCTTCGACACACTTTCACTTCACCTCCCTTCCTTAACCATGCTAGCTTGTACGGTTTAGGATGTTTCTCAGTCTTCAAGTTCAATTTTCTCACTGCTTCTGTAGAAATAATATTATCACAACTTCCCGCATCAATAACGAACTTGCAGACTTTCCCCAGAATAGTACATGTCGATTGAAAAATATTGCTTCTCAGCCAACTACAATCCTCCTCTTGCTTTGGTGTCAAACAACTTCTCCTCAACATAAGATTACAACCTTCATCACCCGACACTTCTTCTTCCTCCTCAACATAAGGTTCATTTGAATATTCTGCCTCCTCACCATCATTCTCTTGAACTTCTACAACCATGGTTCTCTTCTTCGGCTTTGGACACTCATTGCTTTTATGACCCAACTCCTGACAGTTATAACATTTGAACCCACTACTAGCCTTCGCCTTCTCAACCTCCTTCACCACTGGTTTTGTAACAGGTTTAGGAACATTAGAACTACCACTGGCCCCCTTCACCGGATTATTAGAATTAGTAAACACACCACCTCCACGCCTTCCTTGTTTCTCCCAAGCTAACGCCTTTTGATGTGCTTCTGCAACGGATCTAGGATCAAACATATTAACCATATCCTGGATCTGCATTCTCAAACCCCCAATGAATCTAGCAGTTAGCTGTTCTTCGGTTTCCATGATATCATTCCTGGCAATGAGTTGGTAAAATTCATCAGCATAATCATTAACAGATTTAGTTCCCTGCCTCAAATTCTGTAACCTCTGGTACATAAGTGACTGGTAATTATAAGGTAAGAAAGTAGATCTCATCAACTTCTTCATCTTCTCCCAAGATTCTATCTTTGACTTCCCCATCCGTTCACGAGTAAGTTTAGTTTGCTGCCACCATGCCAATGCTCTTCCCCTCAGCCTTGTAGCAACTAACTTCACCCTTCTATTCTCCGGCACCTCCTTGAAATCAAAGATTTCCTCCACATTAGACAACCAATCAAGAAACTCCTCAGCAACCATCCCGCCTTTGAACTCCGGAATCTCCATCTTCATTCCTGACTCCCATCTATGATCATCTACTACATCTCGATATCGACGTTGGTTTTGATCTCTATCTCTATAATAAACACTTCCTCTTTCACCATCATACCCATCCTCAAAGTCTGACATATATCGTTGTCGATCCCGTCCTCCAACATTTCTATCACCGCTCCTACTACCCACATCTCTCCTATCATGATCATCAACATTCCTTCTACTTCGATTGTCAACACTTCTATGCTCTTGACTTTCTCTTCTCTCACGTTCCGAATGTGATGAAACTCTACTATTTCCACGGTGTGATTCTGGTGATATTCTTCTTCGATTCTGACTCATATCAATCATCAATTTCTCCAATTTTCCAATGCCTTCATCAAACTTTTCATTAATACGTTGTTCCATAAGTTCGGCTTCTTCTCTACGATACAAAGCTTCAACGTTTTGATGACGATTAGCTCTCCTTGGTGGCATGGTTGTAAACTTCACAAGACTTCAAAAATTCAAGTACAAAACTTCAAAACTTCCAACACAAACAATCTCGGCTCAACAATGCTTGGTTTTTGTCTCGGCAATGCTTATATACGACTCAACCTTAACTCGGTACACTTGTCTCGGCAAAGCCTCACGACTTAACTTGGCTCGTTTCAAACTTGTCTCGGCCACCCACTACAATCACTTCAATGCACAACAACAAGGCACGGCTACTCCAAGTATACACGGCCTTCATACTTCAAATCTTGGCGCGCAAACACCAATTCAAATCCAAACAAAGTCCCACTCCTCGATCCAAAATGAAATGGATCAAACACTTCAACTTGATGCAACTTTGATATGAACACGATGAACAACTTCAAACTTCAAAAACTTCAAAAAAAAACTTGGCTCCAAGAATCAAACTTAGCTATGATTGGCTAAGTATGGCTCTGATACCAAACTGACGCAGCGGATAATTCGAAATAAACTTCAATCGATGAAAAGTAGCAATCGGTGAGTTGAAGATACCAAAATGCCCAAGTTCGTTGATCCAAAGATACCGAACTCTAGCTATCTCAAACACGTTGATAGCGCTCTATTCCGTGTTTAAAGATCTACGATTCTTCGCACGTTGATCTAGCGCACTAGATTCCGTGAATCGGCTTCTGCAATCGTTGAATCGAGCGCACTCGATTATCCGAAAGAGGAGATAGGAGATCACACTCAACTACCAATTGGTATGAAAGCACAAAGCTAACAAAAGGAAATTTTATTCAATATTCAACAACTCAAAAATTTACAACACACACGCTATTTATAGGCATTACAACTCAACACAACACAGTTGTCTCAATTCATACATATCCGACTTAACACAAGCGGCCTTCATACAACTTCCCTTAAGTCGGCAGTGACTTACACGACTCAACATAGTACATACAGGTCCGACTCAAAAGTAACCGACTCATCAAACCCAGCGACCCACGACTCAATTATATACCGACTTAAGAACTCGCGACATACGACTCAACAGATTACGACTCACATATAATGCGATTCAACAAGCCTGCCAATACAACTCCTCCGACTCAAGAACATGACGACTCACGACTCATACAAGACCGACTCATATAGTATATACATGACTCATCTCAACACGACCGACTCAAGATACACTGCTTATCCCCTTGCCGACTCATCTTAGGTCGTAGCCCGTTAGCTCGGTCCCGACTCATCCCTATTAACTCGCACCTTTTCTTCCTGTGTTCCATTGAGTCGTGGACGACTCATACTAAGTCGTAAACGACTCATACTAAGTCGCGGACGACTCAACTCCGAAGCCCACTTTGTTCGACCTATGTTATCTCCCCCTTGTAATCTCTTAAACCGGAAACGACTCATCACTTTAAATTGTGGACGACTCATCAAGTTACACCATAGGCTCGTATTTTCTGAAATTAAAAATTGCACACTCTCTTCTCTGGTTTTGGCTGCATCATGGTAGATAGATTGACTAAGTCATCACATTTCATACCAGTGAAGAGGGATAGGAATGCACCAAAACTGGCACAAGTTTTCATGAAGGAGATAGTGAGACTACGTGGAGTTCCTGCCACTATCATTAGTGACAGAGACACCATATTCACATCAAAATTCTGTAGTAGCTTTCAACAGGCAATGGTGGTTGAGTTGTGCTTGAGCACAGCCTACCATCCCCAATTTGATGGCCAAACAGAAGTGGTTAATAAGTTCTTGGAGGATTTACTTAGAGCCTGCGTACTTGACCATGGTGGTAATTGGGAAGACTGCCTCCATCTAGCAGAATTTGCTTACAACAATAGCTACCAGAGTAGTATAGGGATGGCACCCTATGAAGCTCTGTATGGGAGGCCTTATTTGTAACCTGCTTGCTGGCTAGAGTAGGTGATAAAGTGATATTAGGACCGGACCATGTGGAAGAGACAAGTGCTAAGATCATATTGATTAGACAAAGAATGAAGGCAGCACAAGACAGAATGAAATCATATGCGTATAGGAGAAGGAAGCCACTTGAATTTGAAACAGGAGATCATGTATACTTGAAAGTCTCACCTATGAGGAAGGTGTTGAGATTTGGCAAGGCAGGGAAGCTAACACCAAGATATGTAGGGCTATATGAAATCATTGCAAGAGCAGGGAAGATGGCTTACAAGTTGAAGTTGCCAGAAGGAATGAGTGGGACACACAATGTATTTCATGTATCACAATTGAGAAAATGTATACATGATGGAGCTTAAGTGATTCAGTCACCAAACCAGGTAGAAGTCAGACAAGACTTGGTGTATGGGAAGAAACCAGTGGGAATTGTGGCTAAAGAAGATAAGAAATTGAGGAACAATACTATCAAATTGGTAAAGGTGCAGTGGAGCCTAGATTCTAATGATTGCAGATGGGAGGTTGAGGTCAAGATAAAAGTCCAGTACCCTCAATTATTTGCAACTGGCAATTAGAGTAGAGGTAATTTATTATTTATGCATGTATTCATTTAGTTAGATACAGTGTTCAGTGTTGAATGTGTTTGCTTGATGTATGTTTCGGTTGAATTAAGAAAGTGTGTGCATGTTCGATTTTGACACATGACTAATACAGGAGAAGGTGTTAAATTGTGGGACACAATTTCTTAAGAAAGCATATGAAAATTTAATTATTTTATAAAAGGAAGACATTCGGCTGAAAATACAATTTCTTTGGAAATGTCTGTGTTTGTGTGAGTGTGCATGCTCTTGTGCATGCGCACACTGGTCCAGCACACTATATGTGAGCTAGGCAATTTAGGGAGTTAAAGGCCCTGTAAATAAATACAAAATAGATAAGTGCATGACCTGTTAGTATGTACATATTAGCCTAATTACAATGTATAAGTGACTTAGGCAGTTTTAATCCTAACCCCTGTAGATTAAGTATGAGCATAGTTGCATGTGTGGGTAAAAATACATGAATATAAGACATGCACAATATTTGGTTAACACACACATATCTGGTTATACACATAAGCCTATATGCATGATTAAGACCAGAAAAGACAAAAACTATGTCCAGGCCAAAGTCATGCAAATGGTGTGTGAAGGAATTTGCCAAAAATGGCCAAGACAAGGAAAAAGGTGAAATGGTGGGAAAGACAAAGTGGAGAGGGTAGATTGTTGGGTGAAGCCAGAACTGGGTGATGGGATTTCTGGTGGAAATAATTTACTTAGCTGATCTTAAAACCCTAGCAGCTCCCCTATATATAGATCACCATCTCATACGGTTGCTGTTAGAAACCAGAAAACAAAATATAAAAAAAAACAGGCAGCAGTTTAGAGAAACCATGGCAGATCTGAACCAAGACTTGGGAAGGAGAACTTTGGTGAGTACAACCTCACTTGGAAAGGCATTAAGACCTATGAAAGGCAGCCATGTAACCTTTAGTTTATTTTGATTGTTGTTTGATACTTTGTATGTGTTTGCGCCAAAATTGGTCACAAACCCCGATGAATGTGAAAGCACCAGTGTTGGAATATAAATCAGCAATATCCAAACACAAATCACAGATCTAAGCAGCAAAACAGTAAATATAAACAAGAACACACGATTTATAGTGGTTCGGCTATGTCCGGCCTACGTCCACTTCAAAGGTTTTTCCTTTTATTGATGTTCTTCGCTGATTACAATCGATTACAGCGGATTACAATGAATTGTAGTTCTGAAATTCAAGTACAACGATGGTTGTTGGGTGCAAAGTAGAGCCTTGGTGGAGTCTTGATGCTTCAGAGTCTTGATCTTGCCAAAGAGAATCCGGTGCCTTTTCTGAATGACCTGGGAGTCTATTTATAGGCGTAGGCTGCTGATATCTCGCTGAAAACTCGGGAGACCTCTTCTGGCACGTGAGGGGGCCCACACGTACGGTCTCGGGAAGTTTGGGCCCACTTTGGCATCGGTTCGAACTCCATTCGAACCGATCAAGAATTCATCCAATCGAGGTGAAATTTGGCGTGGACATTCTTCAACATGCATGCAAGCATCTGTGAAAATTTCATGGCATTTGGATCAGCAGATTGGGAGATATGATGGATTCGAAATTGGGTTTATGGGATAGCTGTTTGTTTCGAACCCATGTGTTCGAACCGATGGCTTCGAATCCATCATGGCACATGACTTCGTGGTGACGTGGAGCGTAAACCTCGAATCGATCCGGACTTCACTCCGTGTTGACCGCTTCGACTCCATATATCTCGGCGCATTCGAACCGATGGAAGACACGTCATTGTGGTTGGCCCAGTGGGTTCGAATGAAGCTACACAGGATGGGTTCGAAGATGGTATCATGAATGGGTTCGAAGCATGGCTCTGTGATGGGTTCGAAGCATGGCTCTGTGATGGGTTCGAAGAAAGGCTCAGTCCCATGGATTCGAAGTAAAGGCAACTTTATGGGTACGAACTCTATAACCTGGAGGGATTCGAAGAGAGGACATCATGATGGAGTCGAAGTGGGATGGAGTCGAAGGAAGACGTTGGCTGATGGGTTCGAACATGATGGTTTCGAATATGATGGTTTCGAACATGATGGGTTCGAAACGAGCAATGTCCATTCCTCTTAACTTGAATCCATCATAATTTGAGCATACGACCTCGGATTGACTTGAAATTTGAAATGCAGACTTCTATTATCTTTCTTGTCGTGTCTTATCAATTGTGGCCCGTTCCGGACTCGGACAAAATTCATCGATATCCATGGTTATCCTTCAATGCATGGTTGATATTCATGAATAGTAATCGTTGATTTCTAGTAAACTTTGGATATCTCAACTTTGCCAAAAGTTGGGATAACACTTTGCCTCCCAAAACATGCCTTTTTGTAAAAGGTATGTTTTGAATGGTCTTGTATCAAGTGTAATGAATTCATGTTTCATCCATAGCTGTGGCATTATCAATCAAGTTCGTGGCTGTTCGAAGCCAAATCAATATTCGTTCTTTCCGTAGAAGTTGAGAATGAAGTTTCATAGTCTCTCTGGACTATTATTGGCTGCTCTGAACCCTTACTAAGTCCATTCTAGACTTAGTGATTGAACAGAAAGATCCTATTGCTCTCTGGAGTTGCCTTCTATCCCTTGCACTTTGTTCCCAGTTAGGACGTATAGCGATATCATGGTCGTTCGGGACCGATCATAGCCTCTCCGAGCTCTTGCTGGATCCCATCCTATCACTCTCCGGTGAAGGGGAAACAACGCTTAAGTGAGTCGATCCTGTCGCTCTCCGGCGAAGCAACTCACTTCTTGCACTCCGGTTCAGTGTATCTGAACATTAAGCGATGTCATGGTCGTTCGAGACCGATCATAGCCTCTCCGGGCTCTTGCTGGATCCCATCCTGTCACTCTCCGGTGAAGGAGAAACAGCGCTTAAGTGAGATGATCCTGTCGCTCTCCGGCGAAGCAACTCACTTCTTGCACTCCGGACCCCGTCTCTCCGGGTAGGGTCATAAAGCGATCATGTTTATATTGGTGTCTAATGTTCATCCTTTGACTCTCCGGTCAAAAGGTTTATTGCAAGAAGTTCTAATTTATTTATTAAAATTCAAGTTCTAGATGTTCAATCTCAAACATCATGAAAAAACTAAGGATTGCCTCTCCGGGCGTTAGCGGTTTATCTCCATCTCAGAGCATGCCTAGGGATCTCTCCGGTTCCCGTACATGTGTAAGTGGAGTAACCGTTTATTCTGAAAATAAATATAAATAAAATTATTCGATCGAAGTCCAAATCCTGGACTTGGCCCTTGCCATCTTTAATCGGTTGATGACGAGTTGTGATCCCGATCCAGGATCGTTCCTGCTAGGTGGAGGCGGTAGTTGTTCAGGCCTCGTTGCCGTTGTCCGTTCTCTGACATATTGTGGCAATCTACCACCTCTGGCATGCTCTTCCACCTCATCCTTCAGGTGACAACATTCATCTGTAGTGTGCCCATCCAGCTCATGGAATAGGCAATATTTTCCAGTCCTGCGCTCCCGCTCGGTGGGATCCCTTATAGGTGGCTTTCGACAGTGAAGTTGCCCCCAAGTCTCAGTGAAGATTCTTTCTAGGCTTGCGTTCAGATCTGTGTACTGCCTGAATCTTGGTTCTCGGAATTTCTTCCGTTTATCAGGACCATCATGTCTGTCATCCTGTTTCCTTTTTCCCTTGTCCGCTCCGGACTGCTCTCTAGAGGTTCCTACGCTTTTCGTGGCGTTTATTTCACGACTCTCGGCTTGTGATTCTTCTAATCGGATGAATTTTTCAGCTTTATGGAAGAACTCTCCAAGATCTTGCGGTGGATCTTTAGTTAGAGAATCTTTAAACTTGGTGCCTTTCGCGACTCCTGCCACCGCCGCCATTAAAATCATTGATGGATCCGGGCGATCTACAGAAGTCACTATCACGTTGAATCTTAATAGGAAATTTTTTATGGACTCTCCGGTCCTTTGCTTGATCGATGCTAAGGTCATCACACTCTTGGGTCGCGTTACATGGACCCTGAACTGTCTCATGAAGCAATCAACGAGCTCGCTCCATGTTCCGATTGATCCAGTCTCTAGTTGTCTGAACCATAGTGAAGCTAAGTCTGTCAAATATAGAGGGAAGCATCGTGCCATCACTTCCTCGGATGCCCCTAGCACTTCCATGTGCCTGATATATCTTGTGATGTGCATGGTCGGGTCTGATCTCCCGTCATATGGTTCTAGCGTCGGTAGTTTGAACTTCGGAGGGTTCCTTGCGTTTTGGATGTTTGGAGTGAATGGACTCCGACTAACTTCTTCTAGGCCTCCGCTAGGCAATCCTCCTCTTATGATTCTTCGCATGAGGCCAATCATCCTCTCGTCTCCGTCTAGGGGTTGTCCCCTTGTCAAATTTCTGTCCTGCCCCCCGAGCCTTGAAGGGAATTCTGGTACATATTCTTCTGGTGGCTCGTTAGCGTAAGCATTGGCTCCAGCCTGTTGAGCTCCGTCCGTTGGCCTTCCAGTATCGGACCCTGAGGGTCTGCCCCCAAGTCCTTGTTGATCACCATCAACTCCTGTATTCTGGCCTTGAGCCTGTCCTTCATTTGCTTCTGCAATCCTGATTCCTTGTCCCGTACTCGTAGCTGTTGTAGTTGGTCCAAGGTTTTGCATATTTGCCGCCCTCATCTGCTCGAGGAAATTCTGCAGCATCTCCTGTTGACTATTCATTATGCTTTCGCGCAATGAATTAGCCATAGCCTCCATATCGTCTCTAGTGATGTAGACGGAAGCTTGTCCTTCTCCTGATCCGGAGGATGCTTCTTGGCTTCCTCCTTGTTGGCTCCTATCAATTCTTTGTCTAGTTTGTCGAGTCATTGTTTCTGAATTCTGAATCTTGATGTAGCGGGTGCTAGTTCCTTCTCAGTGAAAGCACCAAAGTGTTTGCGCCAAAATTGGTCACAAACCCCGATGAATGTGAAAGCACCAGTGTTGGAATATAAATCAGCAATATCCAAACACAAATCACAGATCTAAGCAGCAAAACAGTAAATATAAACAAGAACACACGATTTATAGTGGTTCGGCTATCTCCGGCCTACGTCCACTTCAAAGGTTTTTCCTTTTATTGATGTTCTTCGCTGATTACAATCGATTACAGCGGATTACAATGAATTGTAGTTCTGAAATTCAAGTACAACGATGGTTGTTGGGTGCAAAGTAGAGCCTTGGTGGAGTCTTGATGCTTCAGAGTCTTGATCTTGCCAAAGAGAATCCGGTGCCTTTTCTGAATGACCTGGGAGTCTATTTATAGGCGTAGGCTGCTGATATCTCGCTGAAAACTCGGGAGACCTCTTCTGGCACGTGAGGGGGCCCACACGTACGGTCTCGGGAAGTTTGGGCCCACTTTGGCATCGGTTCGAACTCCATTCGAACCGATCAAGAATTCATCCAATCGAGGTGAAATTTGGCGTGGACATTCTTCAACATGCATGCAAGCATCTGTGAAAATTTCATGGCATTTGGATCAGCAGATTGGGAGATATGATGGATTCGAAATTGGGTTTATGGTATAGCTGTTTGTTTCGAACCCATGTGTTCGAACCGATGGCTTCGAATCCATCATGGCACGCGACTTCGTCGTGATGTGGAGCGTAAACCTCGAATCGATCCGGACTTCACTCCGTGTTGACCGCTTCGACTCCATATATCTCGGCGCATTCGAACCGATGGAAGACACGTCATCGTGGTTGGCCCAGTGGGTTCGAATGAAGCTACACAGGATGGGTTCGAAGATGGTATCATGAATGGGTTCGAAGCATGGCTCTGTGATGGGTTCGAAGCATGGCTCTGTGATGGGTTCGAAGAAAGGCTCAGTCCCATGGATTCGAAGTAATGGCAACTTTATGGGTACGAACTCTATAACCTGGAGGGATTCGAAGAGAGGACATCATGATGGAGTCGAAGTGGGATGGATTCGAAGGAAGACGTTGGCTGATGGGTTCGAACATGATGGTTTCGAATATGATGGTTTCGAACATGATGGGTTCGAAACGAGCAATGTCCATTCCTCTTAACTTGAATCCATCATAACTTGAGCATACGACCTCAGATTGACTTGAAATTTGAAATGCAGACTTCGATTATCTTTCTTGTCGTGTCTTATCAATTGTGGCCCGTTCCGGACTCGGACAAAATTCATCGATATCCATGGTTATACTGCAATGCATGGTTGATATTCATGAATAGTAATCGTTGATTTCTAGTAAACTTTGGATATCTCAACTTTGCCAAAAGTTGGGATAACAGTAGGCATCTTAGTTTAATAAGTTTCTGTTATTCCTGAAACTTTGTGATTTGCATTGCTTTGCTATCGCTAAACCTATGCTTGTTTATACATGATAATTAGTTATGGAATAATGACGGATTCTTGTATGTTTATAAACTTGATAAATATTGTTAGTTAAAGCAAAGATTAATAAGAAAGGTAGGGTGTAAGGCAGTAAGAGAAAGAGATTCTCTGGCATATGTCTCGCAACTGAAAGAGATCATTAGGGTGCAATGGGATTTCCATGTGCTAAGCCTTAATCCATCATTAAGTGTCCTCTGGAAATAGGGTTGAGTAACAAGCAAACACACTTTAATTGGTGGATTGACTGTGAGAACCATATTGCTAGAAAACCACATTGGCATTTCACTCTATGAAAATGCTTTAATCTATGCTTTAGCTAAGGATATGTCTCTGTGTGAAACTGACTTGAAATGGTATACAATTATTACTGACTAGTTGTTGAATACATGAATGGATGAATGATTGATTGCCGTTTGAGATCTGATGGCATACATTAGTTATGTGTACAATAGTATGGGATTGACACTGCATGGACAATGTTGAGTCATATGAAAAACATAGTAATTAAACTAAGGATGTGGGTCACCTCTATCAGGTTGGGTATGAGGGAAGTGGGTATGACACAGTGGTTGGCTTGCATCAAGGTTGGGGTGTGAGTTTGCACATGGCATGTTTATGCCCAAATAGCTTGTAGTGCACTGGAAACCAGGTAGTAGTTCAAGGCAGTGTGCACTAGTGCAACCATGAAGGTAATACTGGACCTTAAAATAACATGAAATGATTATACATGCAAGGGTAAATAGGCTAGAATTATGTGGGAGTCCTAACATGTAGACTCAGGATTGATACTTTAGCTCAATACCTGGAATACTGTATGTGCATGTTTGTGCATGTTGTGCATATTTGGGTGTTAGCACCAACTTGTGTGAGTTGTATGATGGCGGTTATGATTTTTTGGACTAAAGTTTCTAATGACAAGTTGGTCTAAGAATGCACACATGTTATTTAATAGTACACAATATACACCACTGGAATAACACTTTGTAATTTGAAAATATGTGAAAGTGATTTAATTACCTTGAGTAAAACACTTAACCTCTGAGAACAGAAGAGTAATAATGGAACATATTTCATAAGCCTTTATGAATTAACAAGTGATTTTACTTACACCAGACTTAAGTTTGACCTGTTCGTTGCTTGCATCAAATGGGTGCTTCATATGTATTATGGAGCAGGTCATGAGATGGTTGCAGGGAAAGAGGAAGCTAAGTGATAAGAGAGCAGATGTGTGATGCTAAGAAGAATTTGCTAATTAACTAAATTATGATTTTGTAGACGAATGCCTCTTTATGTTTTATTTTAGTTAAAGAATTTCTATGTAGTAAAATTTGAATTATACTGGAACCCAGATGGTGATGTAATGACTGATTTAAAGCTTACTATGTGATAGAACCATTCTCTGTGGTAAAAGATAAAAGAATTTAGTTTTATGTTATAACCTGTAGCATGTAATTTTAAGAACTGAGTACTGGAACTGATAGTATAACTAAGACATATGTGTAACAAGTAGTGTATGCATATGTAATAGATTGTTTTAGAGATTCAGACCTATCTACAACTACCTTTAAATACACTGAAGTGAGAATGAACACATAGGCATGATATTTGGAAATATAGGAAAGTATGAACCCAAAATTGCATAAGTTTTGATGTTTAAATGAATGAGTAAAGTCAGGAAATTGTAGCAAGACAGTATAGGAGTCCAACTTGACCAAACTGGCTGATCTATAAACTTAGAAAGATTGCATGGTAGTTGTACATGTTTATGTGCACACAGATGCACAGAAACATGCACAACCTTCTGCCTCATTAATTTGAGAAGTAATTTTGAAATGCTTAAAATAACATTGGTAAATTTTCATTTTTGATTGAATATAAAATTATTAGACACACAAGCATAAGCAAACAAGAATTAATTAGTGAATCTGTACAAAGATTCAAATAGGAGGTTTTGCTAACACTTTCCACTATGACTAATTCATTAGTCCGATTTTTAATTTAAAATAAAGTGGATTATTCTTTACCTGAAAACTCTGATATTCGAACTAAAATGATTTGTATGTATGTATGTGTATATATATATATATATATATATATATACACACACAAATAGCTTTATAAGAAGTATATCAGCATTTCTACATTGATCAGATTGGATCTTGGGAAGAATCAAAAGAAAAATTAATAAAAGAAAGAAAATTTTGTGTGACTGGTTGGTCCTGAAAGTAAGTAACCCTGAATTTAGCATAAACTAAATTGAACCATTCAAACACCTATGGCAAATTAGGGAGGGTTGCTTCAAAACGGGATCACAGTGGCTCGTCTATGATTTACCTTTGCTGGAGAGTGGTGCACCATGGTAAAATTCTGTTTCAAATTCATGCACCCATTTCTAAAATTCATACGACACTTTTTTGGAATTTTGGATGGATGTTGCACCTTGCACCGAAGATGTTGCACCATAAGGACATCGATTCTTCGGACGGCCATAATTGTTGGCTCGTTTAGAGTTACGGGAGCCATAACAAGTCAAAACAAACCTCTCTGTGAGTTCTACGGCTTTGACGGCTTTAAGCCGTCAATGGATAGTTTCAAACCCAAAAAATACTATTTGAACCTCAATCGGGTCTTGGAAGTTTTTTGCCCTTCGTTTTTTCGTCACGTGCATTTTTATGTTAAAACAGGATCACCACGGCTGGTCTTCGATTTACAATTGCTGGAGATGGTGCACTATGGTACTGTTCTGTTTCAAATCCATGACATCAAATCTAAAAGTCGTATGACACTATTTTGGCATTTTGGATGGATGTTGCACCTTGCACCGTATGTTTTGCACTCTGTGGATATCGATTTTTCGGACGGCCACAACCATTGGCTCGTTTAGAGTTATGGAAGCCATAACCATCAAAACGAAGCTCTTTGTGAGTTCTATCGCTTTGACAGCTTTAAGTCGTCAATGGACAGTTTCATACCCAAAAAGACTATCCGAACCTCATTCGGGTGTCCGAAGATTTTTACCCTTCATTTTTTCGTCACGTACATTTTAACGTTAAAACGGGATCACCGTGGCTGGTCTTCGATTTACCATCGGTAGAGAGTGGTGCACCATGGTTCTGTTTCGTTTCATATCCATGCACCCGTTTCAAATAATCGTAAGGCACTTTTCGGCATTTTGGATGGATGTTGCACCTTGCGTCGTAGATGTTGCACCCTGTGAATATCGATTCTTTGGATGGTCAAAATTGTTGGCTCGTTAAGAGTTACGGGAGCCATAACTTTTCAAAATGAAGCTCTCTGTGAGTTCTATGGCTTTGATGGCTTTAAGCCATAAATAGATAGTTTCATACCCAAAAAAGACTATCCGAACATCAATCGGGTCTTGGAAGTTTTTTACCCTTCGTTTTTTCGTCATGTGCATTTTTACGTTCGAACGAGATCACCGTTGCTAGTCTTCGATTTACAATCGCTGGAGAATGGTGCACCATGGTACTGTTCCATTTCAAATCCATGCATCAATTTCTTAAAGTCGTATGGCACTATTTCGGCATTTTAGACGAATGTGGCACCTTGCGCCTTATATATTGCACCCTGTGGATATCGATTCTTCGGACGGCTATAACTGTTGGCTCGTTTAGAGTTACAGGAGCCATATCCAATCAAAAAAAGCTCTACGTGATTTCTATGGCTATGGCTGTTTTAAGCCGTCATTGGGTAGTTTCAAATCCAAAAAAGACTATCCAAACCTCATTCAGGTCTTTGAAGTTTTTTACCCTTCCTTTTTTCGTCACGTGCATTTTTACGTTAAAACGGGATCAGTGTGGCTGGTCTTCGATTTACCATTGCTGGAGACTGGTGGACCGTGATACTATTCCGTTTTAGTTCCATGGACCCAAATCTAAAGGTCGCACAACACTGTTTCGGCATTTAGGACGGACGTTGCGCCGTTGATGTTGCACCTTGTGGATATCGATTCTTCGAACGACCATAACTGTTGGCTCGTTTAGAGTTACGGGAGCCATAACCCATCAAAATGAAGTTATTTGTGAGTTTTTGGCTTTGATGACTTTATGCCATAAATAGATAGTTTCATACCCAAAAAAGACTATCCAAATCTCATTCGGGTCCCGAAAGATTTTACCCTTCGTTTTTCGTCACGTGCATTTTTATATTTAAACAGGATCACCTTAGCTAGTCTTCGATTTACAATCACTGGAGAGTGGTGGACCATGGTACTGTTCCATTTCAAATCCATGCATCCAATTCTAAAAGTCGTACGACACTGTTTCGGCATTTTGGACGGATGTTGCACCTTGCACCGTAGATGTTGCACCCTATGGATATCAATTCTTCGGACGGCAATAACTGTTGGCTCGTTTTGAGTTACGGGAGCCATAACCAGTCAAAACGAAGATCTCTTTGATTTCTATGGCTTTGATGGCTTTAAGCCAAAAATAGATAGTTTCATACCCAAAAAGGACTATCCGAATCTCAACCGGATCTCGATGTTTTTTACCCTCCGTTTTTTCGTCATGTGCATTTTAACGTTAAAACGGGTTCACCATGGCTGGTCTTCGATTAACCGTCGTTGGATAGTGGTGCACTATGGTAATGCTCCGTTTCAAATCCATTAACCTATTTCTAAAAGTCGTAGGGCACTGTTTCAGCATTTTTGATGAATGTTGCACCTTGCACCGTAGATGTTGCACCCTGTGGATATCGATTCTTCGGATGACCATAACTGTTGGCTCCTTTAGAGTTACTGAAGCCACAACTTGTCAAATTGAATCTCTCTTTGAGTTCTAAGGCTTTGACCGTTTTAAGCCATAAATGGATAGTCTCATACCCAAAAAAGACTACCCGTGCCTCATTCGGGTTTCGGAAGTTTTTTACCCTTATTTTTTTTGTCTTGTGCATTTTTATGTTAAAACGAGATCACTGTGGCTGGTCTTTAGTTTACCATCGCTGGTGAGTGGTGCACCATGCTACAATTCTGTTTCATGTCAATGAACCCATTTCAAAAACTGGTACGGCACAGTTTCGGAATATAGGACGGATGTTGCACCTTGCACTGTAGATGTTGCAGCCTGTGGATAACGATTCTTCAAACGGCAATAACTTTTGGCTCGTTTAGAGTTACGGGAGCCATAACCAGTCAAAAAGAAACTCTTTGTTAATTCTATGGTTTTGATAGCTTTAAGCCATAAATGGATAGTTTCGCACCCAAAATAGAAAATTCGAACCTCATTCCGGTCTCGGAAGTTTTTTACCCTTCGTTTTTTCATCACGTGAATTTTTACACTGAAAAGGGATCATTGTCGCTAGTGTTCGATTTACCATTGCTGGAGAATGGTGCACCATGGTATTGTTCCATTTCAAATCCATGCACCCTTTTTAAAAGTCATACAACACTTTTTTCGCATTTTGGACGGATGTTGCACCTTGCATCGTAGATGTTGCACCCTGTGGGTATCGGTTCTTCGGACGGCCATAACTGTTGGCTCATTTAGAGTTACGGGAGCCATAACCATTCAAAACGAAGCTCTTTGTGATTTCTAAGGCTATGATGGATTTAAGCCATAAATTGATAGTTTTATACCCAAAAAATAATATCCGAACCTCATTTGGTCCCGGAAGTTTTTCACCCTTCGTTTTTTCGTCAAGTGCCTTTTTACATTAAAACGGGATCACCGTTGCTGGTCTTTGATTTACCATCGTCGGAGAGTGGTGCACCATGGTACTGTTCTGTTTCAAATCCATTTACCCATTTCTAAAAGTCGTAGGACACTGTTTCGGCATTCTGGACAGATGTTGCACCTTACACCGTAGATGTTGCACCCTATGGATATCGATTCTTTGGACGGGCATAACTGTTGGCTCGGTAAGAATTACGGAAGCCATAACCAATCAAAACAAATTTCTCTGTGAGTTCTACGACTTTGATGGATTTAAGCTGTCAATGGACAGTTTCATACCCAAAAAAGACTATCTTAACCTCAATTGGGTCTCGGAAGTTTTTTACCCTCCATTTTTTCGTCACGTGCATTTTTACGTTAAATCGGGATCACTGTGGAAGGTTTTGATTTACAACAGCTTGATAGTGGTACACTGTGATACTTTTCTGTTTCAAATCCATGAAGCCAATTCCAAAAGTCGTACGGCACTGTTTTGGCATTTTGGACGGATGTTGCACCTTGCACCGCAGATGTTGCACCCTATGGATATCGATTCTTCGGGCGGCCATAACTGTTGGCTTTTTCAGAG
Organism: Allium cepa; assembly: GCA_030765085.1. Classification (NCBI taxonomy): domain Eukaryota; kingdom Viridiplantae; phylum Streptophyta; class Magnoliopsida; order Asparagales; family Amaryllidaceae; genus Allium; species Allium cepa. The sequence continues at coordinate 46,025,105 of CM060943.1, forward strand.
TTACAGGAGCCATAACCAGTCAAAATGAAGCTCTCTGTGAGTTCTACGGCTTTAACTTCCCTAAGCCATCAATGGATTGTTTCGTACCCAAAAAAGACTATCCGAACCTCATTCGAGTCTCCTAAGTTTTTTACCCATCGTTTTTTTATCACGTGCATTTTTACGTTAAAACGGGATCACCGTGGCTGGTCTTCGATTTACCACTGTTGGAGAGTAGTGGACCATGGTACTGTTCCATTTAAAATCCATGCACCCAATTCTAAAAGTCGTACGACACTGTTTTGGCATTATGGATATATGTTGGACCTTGCATGTTGCACCCTATGGATATCGATTCTTTGGACGACCATAATTGTTGGCTCGTTTCGAGTTACGATAGCCATAACCAATCAAAACAAAGCTCTCTGTGATTTCTACGGATTCGACGGCTTTAAGCGGTCAATGGATAGTTTCATACCCAAAAAAGACTATCTGAACCTAAATCGGATCTCTGATGTTTACCCTTCGTTTTTTCTTCACGTGCATTTTAACATTAAAACGGGATCACCGTGGCTTGTCTTCGATTTACAATCGTTGGAGAGTGGTGCACCATGGTTCTGTTCTATTTCAAATCAATTCATCCATTTCTAAAAGTCGTACGGCACTATTTTGGCAATTTTGACGGATGTTGCACCTTACACCGTAGATGTTGCACCCTGTGTATATCGATTCTTCGAACTACCATAATTGTTGGCTCGTTTAGAGTTACGGGAGCCATAACCAGTCAAAACAACGCTCTCTTTGAGTTCTACGGCTCTGATTGCTTTAAGCCATAAAAGGATAGTTTCGTACCTAAAAAAGACTATTTTAAGCTCATTCGGACTTGGAAGTTTTTTACCCTTCGTTTTTTTGTCACGTGCATTTTTACGTTAAAACAGGTTCACCATGGCAGGTCTTCGGTTAGCCATCACTTGTGAGTGATGCACTATGGTACTGTTCTGTTTCAAATCCTCGCACCCATTTCTAAAGGTCATACGGCACTGTTTCGGCATTTTGGACGGATGTTGCACCTTGCACAGTAGATGTTGCACTCTGTGAATATCGATTCTTCGAACGGCCATAACTATTAGCTCATTTAGAGTTAGGGAAGCCATAAAAAGTCAAAACAAAGCTCTCTGTGTGTTCTATGGCTTTGATTGCTCCAAGTCATAAATGGATAGTTTCATACCCAAAAAAGGCTATCCGTTCCTCATTCGGGTCCTGGAAGTTTTTTACACTTCGTTTTTTCATCATGAGCATTTTACATTAAAACGGGATCACAGTGGCTGGTCTTCAATATGCCATCGCTGGAGAGGGCTGCATCATGGTACTATTCTGTTTCAAATCCACGCACCCATTTCTAATAGTCGTACGGCACTGTTTCGGCGTTTTTGACGGATGTTGCCCTTTTCACCGTAGATGTTGCACCCCGTGGATATCTAGGAGGACCACAACTGTTGGCTCGTTTAGATTTATAGGAGTCATAACTAGTCCAAACAAAGCTCTATGTCAGTTCTAAAGCTTTGATGGCTATAAGCTATCAATGGACAGTTTCGTATGCAAAAAAGAATATCCGAACATCAATCATGTCTCGAAAGTTTTTTACCCTTCATTATTTTCTTCACGTGCATTTTTTACGTTAAAACGGGATCACCGTGGCTGGACTTTGAATTATCATTGCTAGAGAGTGGTGCACCATGGTACTATTCCATTTCAAATCTATGCAACCATTTCTAAAAGTCATACGACACTGTTTTGGCATTATGGACGGATGTTGCACCTTGCATCGTAGATGATGCACCCTATGGAAATCGATTCTTCGGTTGGCCATAACTGTTGCCTCGTTTGGAGTAACGGGAGCCATAACTGGTGAAAAAAAAGATTTCTGTGATTTCTATGGCTTTGACGGCTTTAATCCATCAACATATAGTTTCATACCCAAAAAAGACTATCCGAATGTCAATCGGGTATCGTAAGTTTTTTTACTCTTCGTTTTTTTGTCACGTGCATTTTAACGTTAAAACGGGAATAACCGTGGCAGGTCTTCGGTTTAACATCTCCAGAGAGTGGTGCACCATGGTACTTTTCCGTTTCAAACCCATTCACCCATTTCTAAAAGTCCTATGGCACTGTTTCGGCATTTTGGACGGATGTTGCACCTTGCACCACATATGTTGATTCCTGTGGATATCGATTCTTTGGACGGCCATAACTGTTGCCTCATTTAGTGTTACGGGAGCCATAAGCAGTCGAAAAGGGGCCCTCTATGAGTTCTATGACTTTGATAGCTTTAAGCCGTCAATGGATAGTGTCACACCCAAAATAGACTATCTGAACCCCATTTTGGTCTCGGAAGTTTTTCGTCCTTCGCTTTTTCGTCACGTGCATTTTTGTGTCAAAACGGGATCATCGTGGCTGGTATTCGATTTACAATCGCTGGAGAGTGGTGGACCATGGTACTGTTCCTTTTCAAATCCTTACACCCAACTCAAAAAGTCGTATTGTACTATTTTGGCATTTTGGACGGATGTTGCACCTTGCACCATAGATGTTGCACCCTATGGATATCGATACTTCGGATGGCCATAACTGTTGGCTTGTTTAGAGTTGCGAGTACCATAACCATTTAAAAAAATGCTCCTTATGAGTTCTATGGCTTTGATGGCTTTAAGCCGTCTATGGATAGTTTCATACCAAATAATGACTATCAGAACCTCAATAGGGTCTCAGAAGTTTTTTTACCCTTCGTTTTGTCGTCACGTGCATTTTTACATTAAAATGGGATCACCGTAGCTGGTCTTCGATTTACCATCGCCAGAGAGTGGTGCACCATGGTACCATACCGTCTCAAATCCATGCACCCATTTCTAAAAGTTGTAAGGTAGTTTTTCGGCATTTTGGACGGATGTTGCACCTTACACCGTAGATGTTGTATCCTGTGGATATCGATTCTTCTGACAGTCATATCTGTTGGCTCATTTAGAGTTACGAGATCCATAGCAGGTCAAAACAAAGCTCTCTTTGATTTCTATAGCTTTAATCACTTTAAGCCATCAATGTATAGTTTCATGACCAAAAAAGCCTATCCGAACATCGTTCGGGCCTCGAAAGTTTTTTACCCTTCATTTTTTCGTCACGTGCATTTTTACGTTAAAACGGGATCACCTTGGCTGGTCTTCGATTTACCATCGCTGGGGAATGGTGCATCATGGTACTAGTTCATTTAAATCCATGCACCTATTTCTAGAAGTCGTACGACACTGTTTCGGCATTTTGGACGGATGTTGCACCTTGCACCTTAGATGTTGCACCCTATGGATATCGACTCGTCGGACATCCATAACTATTGGCTCGTTTAAAGTACGGGAGCCTTAACCAGTCAAAATGGAGCTCTTTATGTGTTCTATGGTTTTAATAGCTTAAAGCCGTCAATGGACAATTTCATTCCCAAAAAAGACTATCTGAACCTTAATCGGGTCTGCGAAGTTTTTTACCCTTTGTTTTTTCATCACGTGCATTTTAATGTTAAAGCGGGATCACCGTGGGTGGTCTTCGATTTACCATCGATAGGTAGTGGTGCACCATTGTACTATTCCTTTTCAAATCCATGCACCTATTTCTAAAAGTCGTACGACACTGTTTGCCATTTTGGACGGATGTTGCATCTTGCACCGTAGATGTTGCACCCAATGGATACCTATTTTTCGAACGGCCATAACTATTGGCTCGTTTAGAGTTACGGGAGCCAAAACTAGTCAAAACGATGCTCTTTGTGACTTCTACGGATTTGACTACTTTAAGCCATAAATGGATAGTTTCATACCCAAAAAAGACTATCCGAACCTCATTCGGGTCTCGTAAATTTTTTACCCTTCGTTTTTTCGTCAAGTGCATTTTTATGTTAAAACGGGATCACCTTAGCTGGTCTTCGGCTTACCATCGCTGTAGAGTTGTGCACCATGGTATTGTTCCATTTCAAATCCATGCACCGTATCGAAATGTCATAGGGCACTATTTTGGCATTTTGGATAGATGTTGCACCCTGCATCGTGGATGTTGCACCCTGTGGATATCGATTCTTTGGACCGCCATAACTGTTGGCTCATTTGAAGTTATGGAAGCCATAACCAGTCAAAATGAAGCTTTCTGTGAGTTCTATGGCTTTGATGGCTTTAAGTCGTCAATGGAGAGTTTCATACCCAAAAAAGACTATCTGAACCTCAATCGGGTCTTGGAAGTTTTTTACCCTTTGTTTTTTCGTCACGTGCGTTTTTGCGTTAAAACGGAATCACCGTGGCAGGTCTTCGATTTACCATCATTAGAGAGTGGTGCACCATGGCACTGTTCCATTTCAAATCCATGAACCCATTTCTAAAATTCATACCGCACTATTTCCGCACCATGTGGATATCGATTCTTTGGACGACCATAACTATTGGCTCGTTTAGAGTTACGGGACCCATAGCCAGTCAAAACGAAGCTCTCGGTGAGTTTTATGGATTTAATGGCTTTAAGCAATCAACGGATAGATTCATATCAAAAAAAGACTCTTCGAACCTCAATCAGGTCGTGGAAGTTTTTTACCCTTCGTTTTTCGCAACGTGCATTTTAACGTTAAAACGGGATCACCGTGGCTGGTCTTTGATTTACCATCGCTGGAGAGTTGTGCACCATGTTACTATTCCATTTCAAATCCATTCACCCATTTCTAAAGTGGTACGACATTGTTTCGAAATTTTGGACGGATGTTGCACCTTGCATCAAAGATGTTGCACCCTATGGATATCGATTATTCGAACGGCCATAACTATTGGCTCGTTTAGAGTTACGGGAGCCATAACCATTCAAAAAAAAGCTCTCTTTGAGTTCTATGGATTTGACAACTTTAATCCGTCAATGGATAGTTTCATACCGGAAAAAAACTATCCAAATCTCAATGAGGTCTCGGAAGTTTTTTACCCTTCGTTTTTTCGTCACGTGCATTTTTATATTAAAACTAGATCACCATGGCTGGTCTTTGATTTACAATCGCTGGAGAGTGGTGTACCATGGTGCTGTCCCATTTCAAACCCATGCATCCAATTCTAAAAGTCGTAAGACACCGTTTCGGCATATTGGACGGATGTCGCACCTTGCACCGTAAATTTTGCACCCTATGGATATCTATTCTTTCGGACGGCAATAACTATTGGCTTGTTTAGAGTTATAGAAGCCATAACTAGTCAAAACGAAGCTCTCTATGAGTTCTACGGCTCTGATGGCTTTAAGCCGTCAATGGATAGTTTCATATCAAAAAAAGACTATCTGAACCTCATTCGGGTCTCGAAAGTTTTTTACCCTTCGTTTTTTCGTCATGTGCATTTTTACGTTAAAACGGGATCACCATGGCTGGTCTTCGATTTACCATCAATAGAGAGTGGTGCACCATGCTACTGTTCTGTGTCAAATCCATTCATCCATTTCTTAAAGTCATATGACACTCTTTCGGCATTTGGACGGATGTTGCACCTTGCATCGTAGATATCAATTTTTCGGATGTTGCACCTTGTGGATATCAATTTTTTGGACGTCCATAACTTTTGGCTCGTTTAGAGTTACGTGAACCATAACTAGTCCAAACGAAGCTATCTGTGAGTTCTATTGCTTTTACTGCTTTAAGCTATCAATGGATACGTTCATACCCCAAAGGACTATCCGAACCTCATTCGGGTCTCGGATGTTTTTTACCCTTCGTTTTGTCATCACGTGCATTTTTACGTTAAAACGAGATCACCATAGCTGGTCTTCGATTTACCATCGCTGGAGGGTTGTGCACCATGGTATTGTTCCGTTTCAAATCCATGCACCTATTTCTAAAAGTCGTATGGCACTGTTTCGGCATTTTGGACGGATGTTGCACCTTGCATCGTAAATGTTGCACCATGTGGATATTGATTCTTCGGACAGCCATAATTGTTGGCTCGTTTAGAGTTACAGGAGGCATAACCAATCAAAACGAAGCTCTCTATGAGTTCTATGGCTTCGATAGCTTTAAGCCCTCAATGGATAATATCATACCTAAAAAAGACTATCTGAACCTCAATCGGGTCTCGGAAGTTTTTTACCCTTCGTTCTTTCATCACGTGCATTTTTACAGTAAAAAGGGATCACCATGGCTGGTCTTCGATTTAACATCACTGGAGTGTTGTGCATCATGGTGCTATTTCTTTTCAAATCTATGCAGCCATTTCAAAAAGATGTTCGGCACTGTTTCGGCATTATGGACGGAATTGCACCTTGCACTACATATGTTGCACCCTATGGATATCGATTCTTCGGACACCCATAACTATTGTCTCTTTTAGAGTTACGGGAGCTATAACAAGTCAAAAAGAACCTCTCTGTGATTTCTACGTCTTTGACAGCTTTGAGCCATCAATGGATAGTTTTATACCCAAAAAAGACTATCCAAACCTCATTCGTGTCTCGAATGTTTTTTACCCTCCGTTTTTTCATCACGTGCATTTTTACGTTAAAACAGGATCATCGTAGATGGTCTTCGATTTACCATCGCTAGACAGTGTTGCACTATGGCGCTGTTCCGTTTCAAATCCATCCATCCATTTTTAAAAGTCGTACGACACTGTTTCGGCATTTTGGACGAATATTGCGCCTTGCACCGTAGATGTTGCACCCTATGGATATCGATTCTTCGGACGGCCATAACTGTTGGCTGGTTTAGATTTATGGGAGGCATAAACAGTTAAAACGAAGCTCTTTGTGAGCTCAACGGAATTGACGGCTTGGATAGTTTCAAACCCAAAAATCACTATCCGAACCTTAATCGGGTCTCGGAAGGTTTTTTTCCTTTCTTTTTTCATCAGTGCATTTTTATATTAAAACGGGTTCACCATGGGTGGTCTTCGATTTACTATTGTTGGAGAGTGGTGGACCATGGTACTGTTCCATCTTAAATCCATACACCCATTTCTAAAAGTTGTAAGGCACTGTTGCGGCATTTTAGATGGATGTTGCACCTTGCACCTAAATGTTGAGCCCCGTGGATATCGATTCTTGGAACGGCCATAACTGTTGGCTCGTTTAGGTTTACGGGAGTCATAACCAGTCAAAACGAAGCACTCTATGAATTCTACGGGTTTGACCGCTTTAATCCATCAATGGATAGTTTAATACTCAAAAAAGACTATCCGAACGTCATTCGGGTCTCGGATGTTTTTCCCCTTCGTTTTTTCGTCGTGTGCAATTTTACGTTAATATGGGATCACCGTGGCTGGTCTTCAATTTACCATCGTTGGAGGTTGGCACACCATGGTACTATTCCGTTTCAAATCCATGAACCATTTCTAAAAGTCGTAAGGCACTGTTTCGTTATTTTGGATGGATGTTGCACCTTGCACCATATATGTGGTACCCTGTGGATATCGATTATTTGAACGGCCATAACTGTTGGCTCGTTTAGAGTTGCGGGTGCCATAACCAGTCAAAATGGAGCTCTTTATGAGTTTTACGGCTTTGACTACTTTAATCCGTCAATGGATAGTTTCGTACCCAAAAAAGACAATCTGAACCCCAATCCGGTCTCGGAAGTTTTTTACCCTTCGTTTATTCGTCACATGCATTTTTACTTTAAAACGGGATCATCGTATCTGGTCTTCGATTTACCATCACTAGAGAGTGGTGCACCTTGACACTATTTCGTTTCAAATCCGTGCACTCATTCCTAGAAGTTGTAAGGCATTGTTTCAGCATTTTGGGCAGATGTAGCAAATTGCACCGTAGATATTGCACCCTGTGGATATCGATTCTTCTGACGACCATAACTATTGGCTCATTTAGAGTTACGGGAGCCATACCTGTCAAAATGAATCTCTCTTGGAGTTTTACGGCTTTAACGACTTTAAGCCATCAATGGATCGTTTCATACCCAAAAAAAGACAATTTGAACATCATTTGGGTCTCTGAAGTTTTTTACCCTTCGTTTTTTCATCAAGTGTATTTTTACGTTAAAATTGGATCACCGTGGCTGGTCTTCGATTTACCATCATTGGAGAGTGGTGCACCATGGTATTGTTCCGTTTCAAATCCATGCACCCATTTCTAAAAGTCGTACGACACGGTTTCGGCATTTTGGATAGATGTTGCACCTTGCAGTAGATGTTGCACCATATGGATATCGATTCTTTGAACGTCCATAACTGTTGGCTCATTTAGAGTTGCGGGAGCCATAACCAGTCAAAACTATGCTCTCTATGAGTTCTACGGCTTTGACTGCTTTGTACTGCCAATGGATAGTTTCGTACCCAAAAAGGATAGTTTGAACTTCAATCGGTCTCCGAATTTTTTACCCTTCATTTTTTCGTCACGTGAATTTTTACGTTAAAAAGGGATCACCGTGGCTGGTCTTCGATTTACCATCGTTGTAGAGTTGTGCACCATGGTACTGTTCCATTTCAAATCCATGCACCATTTCTAAAAGTCGTAAGGCACTGTTTCCTTATTTTGGACGGATGTTGCACCTTGCACCGTAAATGTTGCACCCTGTGGATATCGATTTTTCCGACGTTGGCTCGTTTAGGTTTAAAGGAGCCTTAACCGGTCAAAATCAAGCTCTCTATGAGTACTACGGCTTTGACCGCTTTAAGCCGTCAATCGATAGTTTCATACCTGAAAAAGACAATCTAAACCTCAATCGGGGCTAGGAAGGTTTTTACCCTTCATTTATTAGTCACATGCATTTTTATGTTAAAACGGGATCACGTGGTTGGTCTTCGATTTACCATCGCTGGAGAGTGGTGCACCATGGTATAGTTCTGTTTCAAATCCAAGCACTCATTTTAAAAGTCATTAGATGCTATTTTGGCATTTTGGACGGATGTTTCACCTTGCACCGTAGATGTTGCACCCTTTGGATATCGATTCTTCAGATGGCCATAACTGTTGGCTCGTTTAGAGTTACAGGAGCTATAACCGGTCAAAATGTAGCACTTTGTGAGTTTTACGGCTTTAACAGCTTTAAGCCTTCAATAGATTGTTTCATACCCAAAAAAGACTATTTGAACCTCTTTCGGGTCTCAGAAGTTTTTTACCCTTCGTTTTTTCATCACGTGTATTTTTACATCAAAAAGAATCTTCATGGCTGGTCTTTGATTCACCATCGCTGGAGAGTGGTGCACCATGGTACTATTCCGTTTCAAATCCATGCACCATTTCTAAAAGCCGTATGGCACTGTTTTGGCATTTTGGATGGATTTTGCACCTTGCACCATAGATGTTGCACCCTGTGGATATCGATTTTTCGGACGGCCATAACTGGTTGCTTGTTTAACAGTCCAAACGAAGCTCTCTTTGAGTTCTACGGCTCTGAAGGCATCAAGCCATCAATGTATAGTTTCATACTTAAAATAGACTATCTGAACCTCATTCGGGTCTCGGAAGTTTTTTACCCTTCATTTTTTTATCATGTGCATTTTTACGTTAAAACGGGACCACCGTGGCTGATTTTCGATTTACCATCGCTGTAGAGTGGTGCACCATGGTCCTGTTCCATTTCAAATCCACGCTCCCAATTGTAAAAGTCGTACGACACTATTTCGGTATTTTGAACAGATGTTGCACCATGCACCACAGACGTTGCACCCTGTGGATATCGATTCTTCGGACGGCCATAACCATTGGCTCGTTTAGAGTTATAGGAGCAATAACAAGTCAAAACAAAGCTCTCTATGAATTCAATGGCTCTGACGGCTTTAAGCCATCAATGGATAGTTACATACCCAAAAAAGATATCTGAACCTCATTCGGGTCTTGGATGTTTTTTACCCTTCGTTTTTTCGTCATGTGCACTTTTACGTTAAAATGGGATCACCGTGGCTGATCTTCGATTTACCATTGCTAGAGAGTGGTGCACCATGGTACTGTTCCATTTCAAATTCATTCCCCCATTTCTAATAGTCGTACGGCACTATTTCGTTGGACGGATGTTGCACCTTTGCACCATAGACGTTGCACCCTGTGGATATCGATTCTTCGGACGACCATAACTATTGGCTCGTTTAGAGTTACGGGAGCCATAACCAGTCAAAACAAATCTTTTTGTGAGTTCTACGGCTTTGACTACTTTAAGCCATCAATGGATACGTTCATACCCAAAAAGACTATCCGAACCTCATTCGGGTCTCGGAAGTTTTTTACCCTTCGTTTTGTCGTCACGTGCATTTTTACATAAAAACGGGATCACCATTGCTGGTCTTCGATTTACCATCACTGGAGGGTAGTGCACATTGGTATTGATCCGTTTCAAATCCATGCACCCATTTCTAAAAGTCGTACGGCACTGTTTCGGCATTTTGGACAGATGTTGCACCTTCCACCGTAGATGTTGCACCCTATGGATATCTATTCTTCGGACGGCCATTACTGTTGGCTCGATTAGAGTTACGAGAGCCATAACCAATCAAAACAAAGCGCTCTATGAGTTCTACGGCTAAGAAAGCTTTAAGCCATCATTGGTTAGTTTCATACCCAAAAAATCCTATCCGAACATCAATTGGGTCTTGGAAGTTTTTTGCCCTTCGATTTTTCATCACGTGCATTTTTATAATAAAAAAGGATCACCGTGGCTGGTCTTCAATTTAACATTGCTGAAGAGTTGTGCACCATGGTTCTTTTTCATTTCAATTCCATGCGGCCATTTTTAAAAGTCATACAGCACTGTTTCGGTATTTTGTATGCAAGTTGCACCTTGCACCGTAGATGTTTCACCCAATGGATATCTATTCTTCGGATGCCAATAACTCTTGGCTCGTTTAGAGTTACAGGAGCCATAACCAGTCAAAACGATGCTCTCTGTGAGTTCTACGGCTTTGACTACTTTTAGCCGTCAATGGATAGTTTCATACCCAAAAAAGACTATCCGAACCTCATTCGGGTGTCAGATGTTTTTCACCCTTAATTTTTTCATCACGTGCATTTTTACGTTAAAACGGGATCACCGTTGCTGGTCTTCGATTTACCATCGCTGGAGAATGGTGCACCATGATACTATTCTATTTCAAATCCATGAACCCATTTTTAAAAGTCGTACGACACTGTTACATAATTTTGGATGGATGTTGCACCTTGCACCATAGATGTTGCACCCTATGAATCTCGATTCTTCGGACGGCCATAACTGTTGGCTCATTTAGAGTTACGGGAGCCATAATTAGTCAAAATGAAGATCTCTTTGTGTCCTACGGCTCTAAAGGATTCAAGCCGTCAGTGGATAGTTTCATACCCAAAATAGACTATCTGAACCTCATTTGGGTCTCGGATGTTTTTTACCCTTCGTATTTTTATCACATGCATTTTTACGTTAAAATGGGATCACCTTGGCTAGTCTTCGACTTACCATCGCTGGAGAGTGGTGCACCATGTTACTGTTCCATTTCAAATCCATGCACTCAATTCTAAATGTCGTACGACACTGTTTCGGCATTTTGGATGGATGTTGCACCCTATGGATATCGATTCTTCGAACACCCGTAACAGTTGGCTCGTTTAGAGTTACGGGAGCTATAACCAGTCAAAACGAAGCTCTGTATGAGTTCTACGGATCTACGGCTTTGAGCCGTTAGGATAGTTTCATGCCCAGAAAAGACTATCTGAACCTCATTCGGTTCTCATAAGTTTTTTAACCACCATTTTTTCGTCACGTTTATTTCTACGATAAAACGGGATCACCGTGGCTGGTATTCGATTTACCTTTGCTGCAGAGTGTTACACCATGGTATCGTTCCATTTCAAAACCATTCACCATTTCTAAAAGTCGTAAGACACTGTTTCGGCATTTTGGATGGAGGTTGCACCTTGCACCATAGATGTTGCACCCTATGGATATCCATTCTTTGGACGGCCATAACTGTTGGCTCATTTAGAGTTACGGGAGCCATAACCAGCCAAAACGAAGCTCTTTGTGAGTTCTATGCCTTTGAATGCTCTAAACCATCGATGAATATGTTTATACCTAAAAAGACTATCCGAACCTCATTCGGGTCTCGAAAGTTTTTTGTCCTTCGTTTTGTCGCCATATGCATTTTTATGTTAAAACGGGATCACCGTAGTTGGTCTTCGATTTACCTTCGCTGGAAAGTAGTGCACCATGGTATTATTGCATTTTAAATCCATGCACCCATTTCTAAATGTCGTATGACACTATTTTGGCAATTTTGACCGATGTTGCACCATGCACCGTAAATGTTGCACCATGTGGATATCAATTCTTCAGACGGCCACAACTGTTGGATCGTTTAGAGTTACGGAAGCCATTACCAGTCAAAACGAAGCTCTCTAGGAGTTCTACGGCTTTGACTGATTAAAACTATCAATGGATAGTTTCGTACCCAAAAAAGACAGTCTGAACCTCAATCAAGTCTCGGATGTTTTTTACTGTTCGTTTTTTCATCACGTGCATTTTTACATTAAAACGGGATTACCGTGGCTGGTCTTCGATTTACCGTCGTTAGAGACCGGTGCACCATGGTACTGTTTCGTTTCAAATCCATACACCATTTCTAAAAGTTGTAAGACACTGTTTCGGCGTTTTGGACGGATATTGCACCTTGCATCATAGATGTTGCACCTTGTGGATATCGATTCTTCAGACGGCAATAACTGTTGGCTCGTTTAGAGTTACGGGAGCCATAACCAGTCAAAATGTAGCTCTCTATGAGTTCTATGGCTTTGACAGCTTTAAGCCCTCAATGGATAGTTCCATACCCAAAAAAGACAATCTGAAACTCAATCGGGTCTCGGAATTTTTTACCCTTCGTTTATTCGTCACGTGCATTTTTACGTTAAAATGGGATCACCGTGGCAGGCCTTCAATTTACCATCGCGGGAGAGTGTTGCACCATGGTACTATTTCGTTTCATATCCATGTGCTCATTTCAAAAAATCAAAAGGAACTGTTTGGGCATTTTGGATCGATGTTGCACCTTGCAACATAGATATTGAACCATGTGGATATCGATTCTTCGAATGACCATAACTGTTGGCTCGTTTAGAGTTACGGGAGCCATAACTGGTCAAATCGAAGCTCTATGTGAGTTTTACGGCTTTAACAGCTTTAAGCCATCAGTGGATCGTTTCATACCCAAAAAAGATTAACTGAACCTCATTCGGGTCTCGAAAGTTTTTTACCCTTCGTTTTTTCATCACGTGCATTTTTTCGTTAAAACGGGATCGCCGTGGCTGGTCTTCGATTTACCATCGCTGGAGAGTGGTGCACCATGGTATTACAACGTTCAAATCCATGCACCATTTCTAAAGGTCATAAGGCACTGTTTCGGCTTTTTGGATGGATGTTGCACCTTGCACCGAAGATGCTGCACCCTATGGATAATGATTTTTCGGATGGCCATAATTGTTGGCTCATTTAGAATTACGGTGGTCATAAACAGTCAAAATGAAGCTCTCCTTGACTTCTATGGCTCTGAAGACATCAAGGTGTCAATGGATAGTTTCATACCCAAAATAGACTATGTGAACCTGATTCGGGTCTCCATAGTTTTTTACCCTTCGTAAGGAACCATTTCTATAAGACATAAGGTACTGTTTTGGCATTTTGGATGGATGTTGCACCTTGCACCGTAGATGTTGCGCACAGTGGATATCCATTTTTCAGACGGCCATAACTATTGGCTCGTTTAGAGTTACAGGAGCCGTAACTAATCAAAACGAAGCTCTCTTTGAGTTCTACGGCTCTAAAGGCTTTAAGCTGTCAATGTATAGTTTGATACCCAAAATAGAATATCTAAACAACATTCGGGCCTCGAAAGTTTTTTACCCTTCATTTTTTGTCACATGCATTTTTACGTTAAAACGGGATTACAAAGGCTGGTCTTCGATTTACCATCGCTGGAGAGTGGTGCACCATGGTACTGTTCCATTTCTAATGCAAGCACCCAATTCTAAAAGTCGTATGGCACTGTTTCGGCATTTTGGACGGATGTTGCACCTTGCACCGTAGATGTTGCACCCTTTGGATATCGATTCTTTAGACGGCCATAACTATTGGCTCGTTTAGAGTTACAGCGGCCATAACCAGTCAAAACGAAGCTCTATGTGAGTTCTATGTCTCTGATGGATTTAAGCCGCCAGTGGATAGTTTCACATCCAAATAAAACTTTCTGAACCTCATTTAGGTCTCGGAAGTTTTTTGCCCTTCGTTTTTTCTTCATGTGCATTTTTACGTTAAAACGGGATCACTATAGTTGGTCTTCGATTTACCATTGTTGGAGAGTGATGAACCATGGTACTGTTCTATTTTGAATCAATTCACCCATTTCTAAAGTCGTACGACACTGTTTTGGCATTTTGAATGGGTGTTGCACCTTGCACCGTAGATGTTGCACCTTGTGGATATCGATTCTTCAGACAGCCATAACTGTTGGCACGTTTAGATTTACGTGATCCACATCCAGTCAAAACAAAGATCTCTGTAAGTTCTAAGGCTTCGACTAGTTTAAGCCGTCAATGGATAAGTTCATACCAAAAAAGACTATCAGAACCTGATTCGGGTGTCGGATGGTTTTTACCCTTAGTTTCGTCATCACGTGCATTTTTACGTTAAAACGGGATCACAGTAGCTGGTCTTCGATTTACCATTGTTGGAGTGTTGTGCAAAATGGAATTGTTCCGTTTCAAATCCATGCAACCATTTCTAAAAGTCGTATGGCACAGTTTCGGCATTTTTGACCGATGTTGCACCTTGCACCGTAAATGTTGCACCATGTGGATATCGATTCTTCGGACGCCCATAACTGTTGGCTGGTTTAGAGATACATGAGTCATAACCAGTCAAAACGAAGCTCTCTATAAGGTCTATAGCTTTGATGGCTTTAAGCGTCAATGGATAGTATCATCCCCAAAAAAGACTATCCGAACCTCAATCGGCTCTCGGAAGTTTTTTACCCTACGTTTTTTCGTCATGTACATTTTTACAGTGAAAGGGAATCACCGTGGCTGGTCTTCGATTTATCATTGCTAGAGAGTTGTACACCATGGTTCTGTTTCCTTTCAAATCCATGAATCCATTTTTAAAAGTCGTACGACACTGTTTCGGCATTTTGGACGGAAGCTGTACCTTGCACCGTAGATGTTGCACCCTGTAGATATCGATTCTTCAGACGCCCATAATTGTTGGCTCATTTAGAGCTACGAGAGCCATAACCAGTCAAAACGAAGCACTCTGTGAGTTCTGCAGCTTTGTCTGCTTTGAGCCGTCAGTGGATGTTTCATACCCAATAAAGACTATCCGAACATCATTCGGGTCTCGAATGTTTTTTACCCTTCGTTTTTTCGTCGTGTGCATTTTTACGTTAAAACGGGATCAACATGGCTGGTCTTCGATTTACCATCACTAGAGAGTGGTGCACCATGGCAGTGTTCCATTTAAAATCCATGCACCCATTCCTAAAAGTCGTAAGGCACTGTTTCGGAATTTCGGACGGATGTTACACCTTGCACCATAGATGTTGCACCCGGTGGATATCGATTTTTCGAACGGCTGTAACTGTTGGCTCGTTTAGGTTTACGAGAGCCCTTACCAGTCAAAACGAAGCTTTCTGTGAGTTCTATGGCTTTGACCGCTTAAGCCATCAATGGATAGTTTCATACCCAAAAAAGACTAACCGAACGTCATTCGGGTCTCGGAAGTATTTTAACCTTCGTTTTTTCGTCACGTACATTTTTACGTTAAAACGGGATCACCGTGGCTAGTCTTCGATTTACCATCGTTAGAGAGTGCTCCACCACGGTATTGTTCCATTTCAAACCCATGCACCATTTCTGAAATTCGTAACTCACTGTTCGGCTTTTTGGACGGATTTTGCACCTTGCACCGTAGATGTTGCACCCTATGGATATCAATTCTTCGGACGGCCATAACTATTGGCTAGTATAGAGTTACGGCAGCCATAACCAGTCAAAATGAAGCTCTCTATGAGTTCTACGGCTTTGACCACGATAAGCTATCATTGGATAGTTTCATACCCAAAAAAGGTAATCTGAACCTCAATCGGGTCTCGAAAGTTTTTTACCCTTCGTTTATTCGTCTCGTGTATTTTTACGTTAAAACGAGATTACCGTGGCTAGTCTACGATTTACCATCGTTGGAGAGTGGTGCATCATGGTACTGTTCCGTTTCAAATTTACGCACTCATTTTTAAAAGTCATAAGGCACTGTTTCTGCATTTCGGACGGATGTTGCAACTTGTGCCGTAGATGTTGCATCCTGTGGATATCGATTCTTCGGACGGCCATAACTATTGGCTCGTTTTGGTTTACGTGAGCCATAACAAGTCAAAACGAAGCTCTCTATGATTTTTGCGGCTTTAAAAGCTTTAAGCCGTCAATGGATCATCTCATACCCAAAAAAGGCAATCTGAACCTCATTCGGGTCTCGGAAGTTTTTTACCCTTCGTTTTTTCGTCACGTGCATTTTTACGTTAAAATGGGATCAACATGGCTGGTCTTCGATTTACCATCGCGGGAGAGTGGTGCACCATTGTACTTTTTTGTTTCAAAACCATGCACTATTTCTAAAAGTTGGATGGCGTTGTTTCGGCATTTTGGATGGATGTTGACCCTTGCACTGTAGATGTTGCACCCTGTGGAAATCGATACTTCGGACGACCATAATTGTTGTCTCGATTAGAATTATGGGCGCCATAACCAATCAAAACGAAGCTCTATTTGAGTTCTATGACTCTGAAAACTTCAAGCCATCAATGGATAGTTTCACACCCAAACTGGACTATTTGAACCTCATTCGGGTCTCGTAAGTTTTTTACCCTTCGTTTTTTATCACGTGCATTTTTACATTATAACGGGATCACCATGGCTGGTCTTCGATTTACCGTCGTTGGAGAGTGATGCACGATGGTACTATTCCATTTCAAATCCATGCACCTGATTCTAAAAGTCGTACAGCACTGTTTTGGCATTTTGGATGGATGTTGCACCTTACACTGTAGATGTTGCACCCTATGGATATCGATTTTCGGACACAAATACAACTGTTAGCTAGTTTAGAGTTACGGGAGTCATAACCAGTCAAAATGAAGCTCTTTGTGAGTTCAACAGCTCTACGGCTTTAAGCCGTCAGGATAGTTTAATACCCAAAAAAGAATATCTGAACCTCACTCGGGTATCGGATATTTTTTACCCATCGTTTTTATTTCACGTGCATTTTTACATTAAAACGGGATCACCACGGCTTGTCTTCAATTAATCATCGCTGGAGAGTGATGCACCATGGTACTATTCTATTTCAAATCCATTCACTCATTTCAAAATTTTTAAGACACTATTTCGACATTTTGGACGGATGTTGTACCTTGCACCATAGAAGTTTCACCCTGTGGATATCGATTCTTCGGGTGGCCATAACAGTTGGCTCGTTTTGAGTTACGGGAGCCATAACCAGTCAAAACGAAGATCTCTATAAGTTCTACAGCTTTGACCGCTTTATGCCATCAATGAATATGTTCATACCCAAAAAGACTATCCAAACCTCATTCGCGTCTCGAATGTTTTTTACCCTTTGTTTTGTCGTCACGTGCATTTTTACGTTAAAATGGGATCACCATAGCTGGTCCTCGATTTACCATCGTTGGAGAGTAATGCATCATGGTATTGTTTGATTTCAAATCCATGCACCCATTTCTAAAAGTCGTAAAGCAATGTTTTTCATTTTGGATGGATGTTGCACCATGCACCGTAGATGTTGCACCACGTGGATATCCATTCTTCGGACGGCCATAATTGTTGGCTCGTTTACAGTTACGGAAGCCATAACCAGTCAAAATGAAACTCTTTATAATTTTTATGGCTTTGATTGCTTTAAACTGTTAATGGACAGTTTCGTACCGAAAAAAGACAATCTGAACATCAATCGGGTCTCAGAAGTTTTTACCCTTCGTTTTTCGGTCACGTGCATTTTTACGTTAAAATGGGATCACCATGGCTGGTCTTTGATTTACCATCGTTGGAGAGTGCTGCACCTTGGTACTGTTCCATTTCAAATCCATGCACCGTTTCTAAAAGTCATATGACGCTGTTTTCGCATTTTGGATGGATGTTGAACCTTGCACTGTAGATGTTGCACCCAGTGGATATCGATTCTTCAGAAGGCCGTAACCGTTGGCTCGTTTAGAGTTACGGGAGCCATAACCAGTCAAAATGAAGCCCTCTATGAGTTTTATGGCTTTGACAGCTTTAAGCCGTCAATGGATAGTTTCATACCCAAAAAAGACAATCTGAACATCAATCGGGTCGTACAAATTTTTTACCCTTCGTTTATTCGTCACGTGCACTTTTACGTTAAAACAAGATCACCATGGCTGGTCTTCGATTTACCATCACTGGAGAGTGGTTCACTATGGTACAGTTCTTTTCAAATCCATGCACTCATTTCAAAAAGTCATAGGCAAAGTTTTAAATATTGGATTTCGGTCACGTTTCGTCTCGGAATTTTTACACAAGTTATCTCGTACCGGGGGAGATCTCAGATGAGGTGAGTACATATCGGGTGTACATCTTGGATTGACATCTCGGGTCTTGTAATGCATCTTCGGAATATCTCGGATGTACCTATGTGTTTAAAATTAATGTGTCAAAAAATTATTTAACGGTTATAACTTTCTTAATAAAAATAAAAATGGTAACATTATAGATTTACATGAAAAAAGGAATATTTTTAGAAGAGTAGTAGCTTGATTCGCTTAATTTATTTGGTAATATTGAATAATATCCTTTTTTTTGAACATAATAAAGAAGTGAAACCTTTCGCTATGACTAATTAAGATAAAAAGTAACGAATATGTTCAAGAAGTTGGTAAATTGTAATTGGATTGAGAATTTTCTTTCGAATCAATATGAAAATAAAAAATATCATAAAAATAAGAAAAATATATAATTTTGGGTGAGATCTCGGATTGAGATTTTGATCCATATTTCGGATGAGATTTGAATATCTCGGACGAGATGAGTGTCGAGGGAGATATGGAGGAGATTTGATGTCTCTTCTCGTTTAAGTGTGAAAAGAAGATCTCGGAGGAGATCTTGGGCGATATATAGGAGATTTATAACCATAGTCATAGGGCACCATTTCGGCATTTTGGACGGATGTTGCACCTTGCACCGTAGATGTTGCACCCTGTGGATATCGATTCTTCGAACGGCCATAACTGTTAGCTTGTTTAGAGTTACAGGAGTCATAACCAGTCAAAATGAAGCTCTCTGTGATTTTTACTAATTTATCAGCTTTAAGACGTCAATGGAACGTTTCATACCCAAAAAAGACTATCTGAACCTCGTTCGGTTCATGGAAGTTTTTTACCCTTCGTTTTTTCGTCACAAGCATTTTTACGTTAAAATAGGATCACCATGGCTGGAGTTCGATTTACCATCTCTGGAGAGTGATGCACCATGGTACTGTTCCATTTCAAATCCGTGCACCATTTCTTAAAGTCGTAAGGCACTGTTTCGGCATTTTGGATAGATGTTGCACCTTACACCGTGGATGTTGCACCCTGTGGATATCGATTTTTCAGACGCCCAAAACTGTTAGCTCAATTAGAGTTACGGGAGCCATGAACAGTCAAAATGAAGACTCTTTGATTTCTATGGCTTTGAAGGCATCATGCCGTCAATGGATAGTTTCACACCCAAAATAGACTATCTGAACATCATTCGGGTCTCTGGAGTTTTTTACCCTTCATTTTTTATCACGTGCATTCTTACGTTAGAACGGGATCACCATGGCCGGTCATCGATTTTCAATCGTTGGAGAGTGGTGCACCATGGCATTATTCATTTCCAATCCATGCACCTAATTCTAAAAGTCGTATGGCACTGTTTTGGCATTTTGGACAGATGTTACACCTTGCACCGTAGATGTTGCGCCCTGTGGATAACGATTTTTCGGATGGCCACAACTATTGGCTCATTTAGAGATACAGGAGCCATAACTAGTCAAAATGAAGCTCTCTGTGAGTCAACGGATATGACAGATTTAAGACGCCAATGGATAGTTTCATACCCAAAAAAGTTTATCTGAACCTCAATCGGGTCTTCGAAATTTTTTGTCCTTCATTTTTTCGTCACGTGCATTTTTATGTTAAAACGGGATCATCGTCGTTGGTCTTCGATTTACCATCACTAGAGAGTGGTGCACCATGGTATTGTTCTGTTTCAAATCTATTCACCCATTTCTAAAAGTCGTACGGCACTATTTTGGCATTTTGGACAGATGTTGCACCTTGTACCATAGACGTTGCACCCTGTGGATATCGATTCTTCGAATGACCATAACTATTGGCTCGTTTAGAGTTACGGGAGCCATAACCAGTCAAAACGAAGCTCTCTATGAGTTCTACAGCTCTGACCGCTTTATTCCATCAATGAATACGTTCATATCCAAAAAGACTATCCGAACCTCATTCGGGTCTCGGATGTTTTTTACCCTTTGTTTTGTCGTCACGTGCATTTTAACATAAAAAAGGGATCACCATAGCTGGTCTTTGATTTACCATCGCTGGAGAGTAGTGCATCATGGTATTTTTCCGTTTCAAATCCGTGCGCCCATTTCTAAAAGTCGTACGGCACTATTTCGAAATTTTGGACTGATTTGCACCTTGCACCATAGATGTTGCAACCTGTGGATATCGATTCTTCGGATGGCTATAACTGTTGGCTCATTTAGAGTTACGGGAGGCATAACCAGTCAAAACAAAGCTCTCTATGATTTCTACGGCTATGAGAGCTTTATGCCGTCAATGGATAGTATCATTCCCAAAAAAGACTATCTGAACCTCAATCGGGTCTCCGAAGTTTTTTACCCTCCTTTTTTCCGTCACCTCCACTTTGACAGTAAAAAGGATCACCATGGCTGGTCTTCGATTAAACATCACTGAAGAGTTTTTCACCATAGTGCTATTTCATTTAAAATCCATGCAGCCATTTCTAAAAGTCATACGACACTGTTTCGACATTTTGGATGCAAGTTGCACCTTGCACCGTAGATGTTGCACCCTATGGATATCTATTCTTCGGACGCCCATAACTGTTGGCTCGTTTAGAGTTACGGGAGCCATAACCAATCAAAACGAATCTCTTTGAGTTCTACAGCTTTGACTACTTTAAGCCGTCAAATGATAGTTTCATACCCAAAAAAGACTATCCGAACCACATTCCGGTGTCGGAAGTTTTTTACCTTTCCTTTTTTCGTCACGTCCATTTTTACTTTAAAATGGGATCACCCTCACTGGAGAGTGATGCACCATCATACCATTCCATTTAAAATCCATGCACCATTTCTAAAAGTCGTAAGGCACCGTTTCAGCATTTTGGATGGATGTTGCACCTTGCACCTATGGATATCGATTTTTCGGACGGCCCTAACTATTGGCTCGTTTAGAGTTACGATAGCCATAAATAGTCAAAACGAAGCTCTCTTTGAGTTGTACAGCCCTATAGGCATCAAGCTACCCAAAATAGACTATCTGAACCTCATTCTGGTCTTAGAAGTTTTTTACCATTTGTTTTTTTATCAAGTGCATTTTTTCGTTAAAACCTGATCACCGCGGCTGGTCTTTGATTTACCATCGTTGGAGAGTGGTGCACCATGATACTGTTCCATTTCAAATCCATGCACCCAATTCTAAAGTCGTATGGCATTGTTTTGTCATTTTGGATGGATGTTGGACCTTGCACCGTGATGTTACACCTTGTGGATATCGATTCTTTGGACGACCATAATTTTTGGCTCGTTTAGAGTTACAGGAGCCATAACTAGTCAAAACTTATTTCTCTATGAGTTCTACGGCTTTGACAGCTTTATGCCATCAATGGATAGTTTCGTACCCAAAAAAGACTATCTGAACCTAAATC
This sequence comes from Allium cepa, assembly GCA_030765085.1. Taxonomy (NCBI): domain Eukaryota; kingdom Viridiplantae; phylum Streptophyta; class Magnoliopsida; order Asparagales; family Amaryllidaceae; genus Allium; species Allium cepa. The sequence continues at coordinate 46,047,056 of CM060943.1, forward strand.
GGGTCTTGGAAGTTTGTGACCCTTCGCTTTTTCGTCACGTGCATTTTTACGTGAAAAAGGGATCAACATGGCTGTTCTTCGATTTACCATCACTAGATAGTTTTGCACCATGGTACCATTCCGTCTCAAATCCATTAAACCATTTCTAAAAGTCATGAGGCACTATTTCGACATTTTGGACGGATATTGCACCTTGCACCATAGACGTTGCACCTTATGGATATCGATTCTTCGGACGGCCATAATTGTTGGCGCGTTTAGAGTTACGAGAGCCGTAACCAGTCAAAACGAAGCTTTTTGCGAGTTCTACGGCATTGACTGATTTAAGCCATTAATGGATAGCTCATACCCAAAAAAGACTATCCGAACCTCATTCGGGTCTTGGAAGTTTTTTACCCTTCGATTTGTCGTCACGTGCATTTTTATGTAAAAATGGGATCACCGTAGCAAGTCTTTGATTTATCATCGCTAGAGAGTAGCGCACCATGGTATTGTTCCGTTTCAAATACAAGTTCCCATTTCTAAAATTCGTACAGCACTATTTTGGCATTTTGGACGGATGTTGCTCCTTGCACCGTAGATGTTGCACCCTGTGGATATCGATTCTTCGGATGACCATAATTATTGGCTCATTTAGTGTTAAGAGGGCCATAACCTATCAAAAAGAAGCTCTCTATGAGTTCTACGGCTATTACCGCTTTAAGCCATCAATGGATAGTATCATGCAAAAAAAAAGATTATCCGAACCTCAACCGTGTCTCGAAAGTTTTTTACCTTTCGTTTTTTCATCACGTGTATTTTTTCAGTAAAAAGGAATCGCCGTTGCTGGTCTTCGATTTAACATCGCTGGAGAGTTGTGCACCATAATGTCGTTTCATTTCAAATCCATATAGCCATTTCTAAAAGTCGTATGACACTGTTACGGCATTTTGGACCGATGTTGCACCTTGCACCGTAGATGTGGCCCCAGTGATATTGATTCTTCAGATGCCCATAACTGTTGGCTCATTTAGAGTTATAGGAGCCATAACCAGTAAAAAGGAAGCTCTTGGTGAGTTCTACTGCTTTGACTGCTTTTAAGCCGTTAGTGGATAGTTTCGTGCTCAAAAAGACTATCCGAACCTCATTCTGGCCTCGGATGTTTTTTACCCTTCGTTTTTTGGTCACGGGCATTTTTACACTAAAAAGGGATCACCATGGATGGTCTTTGATTTACAATCGCTGGAGAGTGGTTCACCATGGTACAGTTCCGTTTCAAATCTGTGCACACATTTTAGAAATTCATGGGGCACTGTTTTGGCATTTTGGACGGATGTTGCACCTTGCAACGTAGATGTTGCACCCTGTGGATTTCGATTCTTCGGACGGCCATAACTGTTGGCTCATTTAGAATTACAGGAGCCATAACCAGTCAAAACAAAGCTCTTTGTGAGTTCTACGGCTTTAAGCCGTCAATGGATAGTTTCATACCCAAAAAAGACTTTGAACCTTAATCGGGTCTCGGATGTTTTTTTCCCTTCTTTTTTCGGCATGTGCATTTTTACATTAATACGGGATCACCGTAGCTGGTCTTCGATTTACCATCGCTAGAGAGTGGTGTACCACAGTATTGTTCCATTCCAAATCCACGCATCCATTTCTAAAAGTAGTAAGGCACTTTTTCGGCATTTTGGACGGATGTTGCACCTTGCAATGCAGATGTTGCACCCTTTCAGTATCGATTCCTTGGATGACCATAACTATCGGCTCGTTTAGAGTCACGAAAGCCATAACCAGTCGAAACGAAGATCTCTATGAGTTCTATGGCTTTGACTGCTTTAAGCCATCAACGGATAGTTTCATACCCAAAAAGGACAATCCGAACCTCAATCGGGTCTCAGAAGTTTTTTACCCTTCGTTTTTTCATTACATGCATTTTTAAGTTAAAACGGGATCACCGTAGCCGGTCTTCAATTTATAATCACTGGAGATGCACCATGGTACTATTCCGTTTCAAATCCATGCTCCATTTCTAAAATTCGTAAGGCACTATTTCATCATTTTGGACCGATGTTGCACCTTGCACCATAGATTTTGGACCCGGTGGATATCGATTCTTCGGACGACCATACTAGATGGCTTGTTTAGAATTACGGGAGCCACAACCAGTCAAAATGAACCAAAAAAGACTATCTGTACCTTATTCGGGTCTTGGAAGCTTTTTACCATTCGTTTTGTCGTCACGTGCATTTTTATGTTAAAACAGGATCACCGTAGCTGGTCTTCGATTTACCATTGCTGGAGTGTATTGCATCATGGTACCGCTCCATTTCAAATCCATGCACCCATTTCTAAAAGTCGTAGGGCACTGTATTGACATTTTGGATGGATGTTGCACCTTGCACGGTAGATGTTGCACCCTGTGGATATTGATTCTTTGGACGGCCATAATTGTTGCCTCGTCGAGAGTTACGGGAGCCATAACTAGCCAAAACGAAGCTCTCTTTAAGTTCTACGTCTCTGAAGTCTTTAACCCGTCAATCGGTAGTCCCATACCCAAAATAGGCTATCTGAGCATCATTCGGTTCTTGGAAGTTTTTTACCCTTCGTTTTCTTGTCATGTGCTTTTTTACGTTAAAATGGGATCACCGTGCCTGGTCTTCAATTTACTATCGCTGGAGAATGGTGCACCATGGTACTGTTCCATTTCAAATCCATGCAACCATTTCTAAAAGTCGTATGGCACTATTTTGGCATTTTGGATGGATTTTGCACCTTGCACCATAGATGTTGCACCCTATGAATACCGATTCTTCGGACGGCCATAACTGTTGGCTCGTTTAGAGTTATGGGAGCCTTAACCAGTCAAAACAAAGCTTTCTTTTAGTTCTATGACTCTGAAGGCTTTAACCCATCAATCGATAGCTTCATGCCAATAATAGACTATTTGAACATCATTCTGGTCCTGGAAGTTTTTTACACTTTGTTTTTTCGTTACGTGCATTTTTACATTAAAATGGGATCATCGTGGCTGGTCTTCAATTACCATCACTGTAGAGTGGTGCACCATGGTACTGTTCGGTTTCAAATCAATGCACCCTTTTCTTAAAGTCATACGGCACTATTTCGGCATGTTGGACTGATGTTGCACCTTGCACCGTAGAAGTTGCACCCTGTGGATATGGATTTTTCGGATGGCCATAACTGTTGGCTCTTTTTGAGTTACGGGAGCCATAACCAGTCAAAAGGAAGCTCTCTATGAGTTCAAACTTTGACAGCTTTAAGCCATCAAAGTATAGTTTCATACCCAAAAAGACTATTTGAACCTCAATCGGGTCTCGGGTGTTTTTTCCCCTTCTTTTTTCATCATGTGCATTTTAACGCTAAAATGGGATCACCGTGTCTGGTCTTCGACTTACCATCATTGGAGAGTGGTGCACCATGGTACTGTTTCAATTCAAATCCATGAAATCATTTGTAAAAGTCATAAGGCACTATTTTCGCATTTTGGACGGATGTTGCACCTTGCACTATAGATGTTGCATCCTTTCAATATCGATTCTTAGGACAACCATAACTGTTGGCTCGTTTAGAGTTACGGAAGCCACAATAGTCAAATCGAAGCTCTCTATGACTTCAATGGCTTTGACTGCTTTAAACCGTCAATGGATAGTTTCATACCCAAAAAAGACAATCCGAACCTCAATCGGGTCTCGGAAGTTTTTAACCCTTCGTTTTTTCGTCACGTGCATTTATAAGTTAAAACGAGATCACCATGGCTGGTCTTTGATTTACAATCGCTGGAGAGAGGTGCACCATGGTACTATTTTATTTCGAATCCATGCACCATTTTTGAAAGTCTTAAGGCACTGTTTCGTCATTTTAGATGGATGTTGCACTTTGCGTCGTAGATGTTGCACCCTATGGATATCGATTCTTCGGGCTGCCTTAACCATTGGCTCGTTTAGAGTTACGGAAGGCATAATCGGTCAAAATGAAGCTCTCTGTGAGTTTTACGGCTTTGACTGCTTTAAGCATCAACGGATAGTTTCATACCCAAAAAAGACTATCCGAACCTCATTCGTGTCTCGGATGTTTTTTACCCTTCAATTTTTTTGGCAAGGCCAGCCGGTTTTATAGTGGACCGTCCAGTTTTTATTACAAACGTAATAAAAATTTGAAGTACAGGAGTTAGGCAGAGAAGCCTAAACTACTAAAAAAGAAAGAAGAAAATACAGCACATGAGTGTGACAGCAAGTCACAGCTACTAAATGACTAACAAGACTAGGTCTCCTCCGAAGAGGTAGAGCCACCAGCAACAACATCCACCTGGGAAGAAACATTCCCAAAAACCCTTCATTTTTTCGTCATGTGCATTTTTACGTTAAAACGGGATCACCATGGCTGATCTTCGATTAACCATCGCTAGAGAGTGGTGTACCAAGGTATTGTTTCATTTCAAATCCATGTACCCATTTGTAAAAGTCGTAAGACATTATTTTGGCATTTTAGAGGGATGTTGCACCTTGCACCGTAGATGTTGCACCCTGTGGATATCGATTCTTCGGATGGCCATAACTATTGGCTCGTTTAGAATTATGGGTGCCATAACCAGTCAGAACGAAGCTCTCTTTAAATTCCATGGCTCTGAAGGCTTTAGGCCGTCATTCGATAGATTCATTCCCAAAATAAACTATCTGAACATCATTCGCGTCTCGGAAGTTTTTTACCCATCGTTTTTTTATCACGTGCTTTTTTACATTGAAACAGGATCACCGCGGCTTGTCTACGATTTACCATCGCTGGTGAGTGGTGCACTATGGTACTATTACTTTTCAAACCCATGATCCCAATTCTAAAAGCCGTACGACACTGTTTCGGCATTTTGGACGGATGTTGCACCTTGCACTATAGATTTTGCACCTAGTGGATATCGAGTCTTCGGTCGACTGTACTGTTGGCTCGTTTAGAGTAATGGGAGCCATAACCAGTCAAAATGAAGATCTCTATTGTTTGTACCAAAATTGGGCACAACACTCGTCGGAAGTTTTTGAAGAGATAATAAATGAAGAATGCAAATTAAAACAGAGGATTATCTAACAAAAACTCCAAATAACATGTAAATAAACGCGTAGACAAGCAATTTATAGTGGTTCGGCGTGTTGTTTACTTGCACCGTGAAGTTTTTATACTTTTATTGACTTTCTTTCAATGATTACAAGTCGGTACAGCAATCAACAGTGAATTATAGCTAGGAATTCAAATTCAACAGCAAGATTATGATATAAAATGATGGAGATCTCAATCCGGTAGAGTCTAGGTGCTTCAGAATCCAAAAGTCCCTTTTCTGTTGGCCTTGGGGCTCTATTTATAGGCGTAGGATGCTAATATTTCACTGAAAACTCGGGAGACTGCTTTTGGAACGTGACGGGGCCCACATGCCCAGCCTCAGGAAATTTGGGCCCACATTGGCATCGGTTCGAACTCCATTCGAACCGATCAAGAATTCATCCAATCGAGGTGAAATTTGGTGTGGGCACTATTTGGCATGAATGCAAGCGGCTGTGAAAATTTCGTGGCATTTGTATCAGTGGATTACAAGATATCATGGATTCGAAGTGGGGTTTATTGCATGGCTATTTGGTTCGAAACCATCCATTCGAACCGATGGTTTCGAACCGATGATGGCGCGTGCCTTCGTGACAACGTGGAGCGCAGATCTCGAACCGCTCCGGTCTTTACTCCGAGTTGACCGCTTCGATTCCATATATCTCGGCGCGTTCGACTCGATGGATGACACGTCACCATGGTTTAGCTGACCCAGTGGATTCGAACGAAGCTTCTTGGATGGATTCGAATAGGGTTTCCACGATGGGTTCGAACAAGGCTTCACAGGTGGGTTCGAACAACCGATGCTTGATGGGTTCGAGCCAGTTACTCTCTGAAGGATTCGAGGTCCATTGATACGAACTCGATAGGTTCGAAGTTGATGGGTTCGAACCCGAGGCACCTTGGGTTCGAAGGTGACGGGTTCGAAGTTGATGGGTTCGAACCCGAGGCACCTTGATGGTTTCGAAGGTGATGGGTTCGAAGCCTAGGTCTTTTCCTTCAAATTGAATCGATCGTAACTTAGCATATGAACTCCGACTAACTTGAAATTTGAGGTGTTGACTTCTTTGATCTCTCTGGTCATGTCTTATCAATTGTAGCTCAATCTGGATTCGGACAAAATTCAGTGATACCCATAGTGAAACTAAGTATGACCAATCTCTGAGATGAACTGTTCTTCGTTTTCGATCAATTTTCTGGTATCACGGCCTTGCCAAAAGGCGGGATAACATTTTGCCCCTAAAGTACGTCTTGTGGGAACATGACGTGCTTTGAATAGCTGCAACTTCTCTCCGAACAATTATCGTTCTCTTTTTTGTTGAGACTCGTATTTTGTATTGCTGTACCTTTGCGTCGACACGATTGACTGATGTATAGTAGTGCTTAACCGTTGGCTGCTGCATTTGTAACAAGATGAGAACTTGATCCCCGTAAATGTTTAAAATTGAATGTCAGTTCGACATGTGTGTACATACGTTAATATGACCCTTGTTAACATTGTGTGTTCATGAGTCGTCGTCAATTTCGTTTGCTATTGAATTCCGTATCGATCCTCTCCTGAACCGATTTGGGAACCTGAGTTGAGGCAATGTTTGGTGATTGTTTTGAAAAAGACCCCTTCGTATCGATCCACTCCTGAACCGATATAGAAGGTTGAAGGAATTGTATTCACGTCGCGCGAATGCAACATTTCGAATCGATGGGTGTGAGCTCCGATGGATTCGAATTCATCATTCATATGGATGTGTACGCTTATTCAATGGTGGGTACGAAACCGACATTCGAACCAATGACTTGGATGGGTACGAAACCTTCGTTCGTACCGATGAGAAAAAATGGATACGAAACTGTAGTTCGTATCAATTGGAAATGATGGGTACGAAGTCATCGTTCGTGACAGTAGGTTGTGGATGAAGATGCGGACAGGGGTTTCGAACCGCTGTGCCCGCTGGTTGTTTCGAATTGATGTGGCTTGTTGTCCTACCGCTTGTTTCGAATCGATGAAGCCTCAAACATATGGGTTCGAAAATAGATTTCGAACCGGTTCTGCATTTTGACTCGTTGTAACCGGTCGAGTTTACCGGGATGCAAATCGACCCGGTCACCTTCAACCCCCCATATAAATAGCAAGGACCTCGCCATTTTTCACTTTTTACTTTTTTACTATTTTCTGCATCATCTAGAAGCTTCAGAGAAGAAGGCGCTGTGTTTTGTATTCGAACCATTTGAGATCCAAGTCTTCAACTCTTCGAACCTATCACCCAAACTAGGTAATTAACCTCGAATCCACACGGCAAAGCTACCTCGAACCTATCACCCCTTCATCGATCGGCCTTTCTTGGGATTTGGCAAAACCAGATCTGGCTTTTGGAGGAACTTCGAATCGATGCAGAGTCTCGTGTACGAATCGATGGGGGGGCAGAATCATTCCCTTTCAGATTTCTAATCGATCCTTGGGGTCTCCCATGGAGGAGACGCAGTTCGCACCAAGTTAACTATGATGTTGGGTCGTATCGGTGCAAAACGATCGATACGAAAAGTAGCCATTGATCGGTTCGAGGCCCTCAACTTCACATCGATACGAAGTATTCCTTTATGACCGATACGAAAGGTATCGATTCGAACTCGATCGATGTTAAGTTGAGATTTTTCTGATCGGTATGAACTAGTTAACCCAGGACCCATTCAAAGTTATCCCCCACTGATCGATTCGAGCTCGGCGTTTTGATGGATTCGAAGTGTGACCTCTGTATCGATTCGAAGTCACCCTTCATTGATCGATTCGAATTTGGCATTTGACTATCGATTCGAAGCTCGCTCCTTGGTGTCGATTCGAAGTAGTATGATGATGGGTTCGAGCAAGTTCTCTGTGATCGGTTCAAAACTCCATATAATGGATACTAAAGCTTAACATTTCCTGAACATAATTCGGACAAGCTTCACTCTTGCACTCTTGGACTTTAACAACTAAATTGCATACTTGACTGCCTTTCGAAGCTCGTCGATGGAACCACATCGACTTTCATCTGAATCAATTTCCCTCACGTGAAGGGTTTAGCGATGACGGTCAGCGATGACGGTCATTACAACTGGACTCTATGGCTTTGTCGTTTGCATATTTTCTTTAATTCTGCGATATTAATCCAAGTAATGCATAGCACTGCACAACACACATTCATACACTATACACTGGGGAATCCACGGGTCTCTTGTCATCTAATGATGGTTTCTCATGAGTTAGTCAGTTATGGAGCCTTCGAGTTCACAATAGCATGAAAACCCACAAGATATCCAGTGTACAGTTCCCCCGAGATTAGAGGTTCCGGACATTGAACCTGAGATTATTGGCCCAGCACCGGATGAACTCCCCAACGCGTCATTTATTGCCAATCCATCAGATTCTGTTCCATCTCATATTTCCGAAGATATGCTGGGGAGGATATGCCTGAGGCATGGCCTGTCACTGGATGATGTGTTACTACTGGGGCCAAATGACAGGCCACATAATCCGCCGGAGGGATATACTGCGTTCAGTCGTCACACGTGTGCGGCTGGGACGCTTCCTCCGTTCAATGAGTATATAAGAGAACTGCTGTCATTCTTGGGAATCGCACCATCCCAACTTCACCCGAACGGGTATGATTCGGTGAACAGACTGTTCATCGTTTTCATGGAGTACCTTCATAGACCACCGGCCCCGATCGAAATCAGATACCTGTTCAATTTAAAACTCGAAATGATTACCCATCCTTCACATTCTTGGAGGCAGTAAGGAACTGTCAAGTGGTCACCGGGGCCTGGACTAGGTTAAGCTATTATAGGATGGAATGGTTCTACGTCAGATGTCCTCCGGGCTTTGCCAGGCGATGGTTATTTAGACGTGAGTATAGCTGAGTTTCCAAACAATTACTAAGGCAAATGCAGCCAAAGTGTAACTCATATATTTTCTTCTTTACAGCGACGATCCAGCGTCCCGACGGTGAACGCTTTAAGGAGATAGTACGAGTGCTCCAAGAGATCCCGAGCGACGATAGGGATATCGACGTGTTATTGACGGATAGGAATCTTCAGTCCTGTGGGTTAATCGAACGACGGCGGAGTATAATATTTGACGAGGCGCAAAGGATCGTTTTGAAAAAACGAGTCAAGTACAAGAAGCCCAAAGTCATTATAGCAGAGGAAGTCGATTCTGAAAGGACCCACACTGATGACGAGTCACCGGCTGGAACCACAGTTGTCGGTCAGGATGTTACGAAGCAAAGACAAGGCAAGGCTGCCATTTTTAAATCTCCAAAAAAGGGAAGATGGAAGTCAGTCGTCACGTCCCAGGTCATCTCTGGAATTAGAATTTCGGAGGGGTCTCCCCCAAGAAAAGAAAGTCTCTTGAAGGGCTTGCCGATGTTCCAATCCCGGACGATATGTCCGTTCAACACGACGCCGGGTTGGAGGAATTTCATCGTACTTTAGACTTGAGCGAGCCCTATGTTACTAGCGTGGTTGACAATTCGGGTTGGTCGGGGATGGAATGCATATTCACACACATTTCACAACACTACACAAGTTTTAGTCGTAGGTCATCGGTTTTGGGAAACCATTAACTTTGTTTTCTTCTTTGCCTTGCAGATATTATGTCTGGACGCGGTTCGATGCTGGGAAGTCTACGACATGCTCGGAAACCATCATATCATGAATCGTGCAGACGGGAATGAGACAGGGATTATGATCAGGGATACTCCGGATACTCAAGTCATGAAAGATATGACTCAGACAGAGGCTAGAAGCGTCGATCTCGGTCGCACACTCCTCCTCCTCCCAGAGATCCCGTACAACCTCCGGCCTATGTTTCCACCCCTCTGAGCCTTCACGTCATAAGTCCACTTCTCAATCTTCTAGGCACGAATCTCACCGCTCCAGAAGCGAGACATTGACTGCCGTAGTTGCGGAACAGCGTCCTGTGGAAATTTCGGGTGAAGGGGCGCTCAGGCTTGCTCAGTTGAAAAAAGACTTCCCGACTATTTGTTTTGACAACTATGTTTTTCCTCTCCATCTGAAGAGGATCCCGCCAGAGGCCGAGCAGGTGGCGCATGATTATGCGCATGACTTCTATGCTCAGTATAATGCATGTTTAAAGCGGCAGAGAGGGCGTCAACGTTGGCCTTTAAGCGCGGGGCCGCCAACGAGAAGTTGCGGGCGGAGTTGGCCCAGAAGAGCCATATCATCGAAGTGCTTAACACTGAAGCTGAATCTTCCAGAAAATCCGAGATGGAAGCCATCAAAAAGGCCGATGAAGCCCAACTTACGATGGATAGAATGAAGCGTGAGCATTATGCCACGGTGGAGGACATGGGTCATCGGAATACTCTGGTCACCGCTGAGGGGGATGCGGTGCTAAAGGAGCTAAATGAGCTCAAGTCCAAATTCGCCGAAATCGCCAAGGATAGGGACGATGCAAACAACGCAGCCCATGAGGCGTGCGAACAAGCTGTGATACTGCGGACTGAGCGGGATGCGGCAGTGGCTAGAGTTCAAGCGGTTGAGGCGGAGACTGAAGAGAAAGTTCAACAAGCTGAGGCCAGGCTAGAGGCCGATATTGAAGATCTGCTTATCACCTACAATGCCAATGTACTGAAGCACAGATTCTTGGCCTGGCTTCTGGATTATCCAGTTCATCTCCGCAGTGCTTGGGAATGATTGGTTGAGGGAGAAGAAGAGGCGCATCCGGGCGAATCGGTTGACCGATTCGAGCTTGAAAACTGGTTGCTGTAAGATGATGAGAAGAAGGTCCTCCATGATGCTATAATCGCTTATGAGAAGGAGACAGTTGGTGGTCGATCTTTGGAGGCCGGAGAGGGGTCAGGCGTTGAGCATCGTTCTACCACTCTTGAAATCACTGCTCCGCCTCCGTCAAAGCTTGTATCCGCGGTTAGTTCACAAGCCGTTCCTGCTTATGACCCAGAGCAACCGCGGTTATCTCCTATTCGCGAGCACGTCTCCGAAGTTGTCCAACCATCCACGAGCCAAACTGAGGAAGGTATTCTGAACAAATTTCAAGTGCATTTTCGCTATAACGTTCGTCTTGAAGTGATTGTTTATAACTCCTTCTCTTCTTTATTCAGTGACCAGGACTACCCCGGCGTCTTCGGCCCAAGTGCCGAGTCAAGGGCAGAAGGCTATTACTACTGAAATGACTGTCGTGACAACGGCAGCGTCTACCGAACCGGCGCAGGAAAGCTCTTTGTCTCTCGACGAACAAATGGCGAGTGAATTACTCGATCAACAGGGAGACTTCTCTACAGACTTTCCATTTATCATCAGCGAGCTCCCGCCGGCATCTAGCTCTTTCGTGCAGACCGGAGTTGCCCCCAGCCAGGCTCCATCAACTCGAGACGAGGAAATCTTGGCCGAAATCCATGCTGAAATAGAGGCTGTGGGGCGTGAAGGAAGTGCCGGAGTCAGGTTTACGACGCATGCTCCAGCGCCTCTGAGTGTGATATTGCCAAGTGGCACAGAGGTTGATACTCAGGCGTCCGCCTCATCTTCTGCTGCGGATCCGGTCCTTCCGACACCTCCAGAGGGAAGCCTTCATCTGGATTCAAGCTCCGAGGAAGACGTCGAAATTATGCCCTCGGTTGAAGAACAATCGTCGGAGAGGAAGCCCTCCAAACGTAGGATATCAATTCCCAGCGATTCCGACGACGACGACGAACCGCTGATAAAGCGGATGAAGAAGAAGAAGAAGTAGATCGACTGCTCGAGCAAATTTTTTTGCAGATAGGAACTTGTTTTTGTTTCCCTTTAATAGGTCGTGTATAGATGCGGGTTCGGCCCCTGCTAGTAGGAATCCTTGTTTGGAAGAACTTATTTGTGTGTAAGTTCTGGTTTTTAGTTAGTTGAAATAAAACATTGTTTTTCTTATCTCAACCGTCTTTTATGCTAATGTGCTGCAATGATCGGCTTACGACCATGCTTCTCTGCGAATTCCAATCGCATGTCCACACTTCGGGGACTTAGAATAATTTGAATGTCCGTGTTCCAGTTCGCGCTCCGGGAATCTGGAGTTAGTGATTGTTTATGCTTCCATCCGCACTTCGGGGACTTAGAGTTATTTCAAAGTTAATACTCCAGTTCGCATCCTGGGAACTTGGAGTTAGTATTTATACTCCGGTTCGCATTCCGGGAGCCAGGAGCGGACGTTTATACTCCAATTCGCACTCCGGGAATTTGGAGTTAGCTCGCACTCTGGGAGCGTTCGACTTATAACCTGGTTCGCACTCCGGGAACCAAGAATTGATGTTTATACTCCAATTTGCACTCCGAGAATTTGGAGTCAGCTCATACTCTGGGAGCGATGGGTTTATATTCCGGTTCGCACTTCGGGAACCGAGAGTTGTTTTTATACCCCAATTCGCACTCCGGGAATTTGGAGTTAGCTCACACTCTAGAAGCGATGGATTTATACTCCGGTTCGCACTCCGGGAACCGAGAGTGGTTTTTATACTCCAATTCGCACTCCGGGAATTTGGAGTTAGCTCACACTCTGGGAGCGATGGATTTATACTCCGGTTCGCACTCCGGGAACCGAGAGTTGTTTTTATACTCCAATTCGCACTCCGGGAATTTGGAGTTAGCTCACACTCTGGGAGCGATGGATTTGTACTCCGGTTCGCACTCCGGGAACCGAGAGTTGTTTTTATATTCCAATTCACACTCCGGGAATTTGGAGTTGGAGGAGGGATTGTCATGTATCAATCCCTGTAAATGTTGATGTAGTGTCCTGCCCCCGAGCTCGGGTTTCACTTAGCAAGTGACCGGTCATATAGCAGCCACTCTCTATTTGAATATGTCCCACCATATGATGGAACTTAGCTCTCCGTGCGTCGTGATATTGTACATCATACTCAATAAATCACAGCTCTGGCTCGAAGAGATGGCATTTTATTGCTGAAATGAGAAAATATGGCAAAGTCAGTTGCCTTATTACAAATTTAAGTCTCGAAATGCTAGAATAAAATGCAAAGTAGTAAATTGACGAAAGTAAATAAGTAAAGTCTTTCATATGTAGTAGCGACGAAGACTCTCGCTATTCCAAGCTCTCGGCAAGGTAAAACCGTCAACGGTCGATAATTTAAACGTGCCATCTCTGAGCTTTTGTGAAATCACATACGGCCCTTCCCAACTTGGCTTCATGTGCGAAGGAACCGGGTAAATTATTTTAAGTACGAGGTCGTCGAGTTCAAAGGTTCGCGGACGGACCTTGGCGTTGAATGTTCGGGCGACTCGGCTTCGATATGCGGCTGCCCTCAAATCAGCCTCTTCACACCTCTCATCAAGTAAATCCAGAGATTCAGCAAGCAATATGGCGTTTGTCTTCGGATCATAATACGTCGTACGATGAGAGCGCATTTCCAACTCGACTGGGATGACGGCCTCAGAGCCATAAGATAGGGAAAACGGAATGTGACCGGTTGAAGTTTTGTGAGTTGTTCGATAAGCCCATAATGCCATAGGAAGTTCGTCGACCCACTTGCCTCCGACCTTTTCCAGTCGTTTCTTCAGAATGGACTTTATAACTTTGTTTACAGCTTCGACCTGACCATTTGCTTGAGGGTGTGCCACTGCAGAGAACTTCTTATGTATGTGAAATCGTTGGCGGAAATTTTTGAACTCAGTACTGTAGAATTGGGCTCCGTTATCGGTGATGATAGTATGCGGGAGACCAAATCTGCAGATAATGTTGCGAACTACGAAGTTGATCACTTTCTTTGTCATAATCGTTGCAAGAGGCTCCGTTTTGGCCCATTTGGTGAAGTAATCAACTGCGACGATGGCGTACTTCGCGCCACCTTTGGCCAAAGGCAATGCTCCAATTATATCGATTCCCCATACCGTGAACGGCCAGGGGCTAACCATTTGGGTTATCTCGGTAGGTGGGGCTCTAGGAATCCGAGCGTGTTTCTGGCACTTGTCACATTTTCTGGCGTAGTCTGATGCACCTCAATTGATAGTGGGCCAGTAATATCCATATCGGAGTACTTTCTTGGCGAGTGCCTGCCCCCCTGTGTGATCGCCACATTCTCCCTCGTGTACATCGTGTAACACTCGTTTGATTTCATCGTGTGCGATACATCGGAGTAGAGGGACAGAATACCCCCTTCTGTACATAACTCCATTTTGAATGACAAACCGTGAGGCTTTTCGAAGGACTTGCCTCTTCTCACTCCTGCGGTCAGGCAATGTCCCATGTTCAATGTAATTTCGATAGGGGGTCATCCACGACTCCTTACTTGTGATAGCCTCGAATGCATGGTTGTCCTCACCTTGATCAATGCTCGGGGAAGATAGGGTTTCAACGGGAACAAGCACCAACTGTTGAGCTTCGCCCGTACTCGCCAATTTCGCCAACGAATCGGCCTTCTGATTATGCTCCCGGGGGATATAGAAAATGGCATAATAATCGAAATGATCAAGAATTTCCTTGACTCGAGTTAAATAAGCAGCTAGTCTCCGATCCTTAGCTTGGTATTCACCTCGGACTTGACATACGATCAATTGGGAGTCACAATAAATCTCTACCGCGACAATTCTCAGGTCGTTGGCCAGCTTCAACCCGGTAAGTAAAGCTTCATATTCAGCCTCATTATTAGTTGCACGGAACTCGAACTTTAGGGCATAGCATATGGATCGGCCTTTAGGCGTTTCAAGCACTACCCCTGCTCTCGAACACCGTTCATTGGAGGCACCGTCAGTATATAACTTCCATATGTGCTCAGGAGACTTGCTACTCTCAGGTAGGTCCTTAGGTACAGTGAATTCAGCAACGAAATCTGCTAGAACTTGACCGTGGATGGCCCTTCTCGGGGTGTATGTGATGTCGAATTGACTCAGTTCGATGTTCCATTTTAGTAACCTACCAGACGTCTCAGGCCGCGTGAGGACCTGTCGTAACGGCTGGTCGGTGTACACAGTAACATGATGAGCCTGGAAATATGGATGGAGCTTCCTCGACGCGATGACTAAGCAATAGGCTAACTTTTCAAGCTTTGGATAATTCCTCTTGGCTGCGGTTAATCGTTTACTTACATAATATACCGGTCTCTGCACTCGGTCTTCCTCCCGGACTAATGCCGCATTGATTGCGCTTTCAGATACCGCCAAGTAGAGATATAACTGCTCGTGGTCAACAGGCTTTGAAAGAATCGGCAGTGTAGAAAGATGTTGAACCAGTGACTGAAATGCACCTGCGCATTCCGCAGTCCATTTGAAGTTTTGTTTTCCTTTTCGGATCAGATCGAAGAAAGGAATGCATTTGTCGGTTGACTTCGAGATGAACCTACTCAATGCTGCAACTTTCCCATTGAGATTTTGAACCTGCTTTATGGTCCCTGGAGTTTGAAGATTCTTGATGGCCCAAATCTTTTCAGGGTTGGCTTCTATCCCTCGGGCGTTGATGATGAACCTAAGGAATTTTCCGGATGCAACTCCAAAATGACATTTTAGTGGATTAAGCTTCATCCCATATCTCCGGAGGATATCAAACATCGACCCCAAGTCCCTAACATGATCACCAGAGTATCGCGATTTTACCAACATGTCATCTACATAAACTTCTATGGTTTTCCCGATCTGGTTGGCAAACATCTGATTGACCAATCGTTGATAAGTTGCACCGGCATTCTTTAATCCAAAAGGCATGACTTTGTAGCAGTATAGTCCCAGATCAGTCACGAAGCTTGTATGCTCTTGGTCGGGTACATGCATGGGTATTTGATTGTAGCCTGAGTAAGCTTCCATGAAAGATAACAATTCGTGTCCGGCAGTTGAATCGACAAGCTGATCGATTCATGGAAGTGGAAAACTATCCTTCGGGCAAGCCTTGTTCAAGTCAGAATAATCAATACACGTTCTCCACTTCCCATTTGGTTTTCGGACAAGCACAGGGTTGGACACCCACTCCGGGTATAAAGCATCTCTAATGAACCCATTCGTCTTTAACTTATCGACCTCCTCCTTAAGGGCGGCAGATCTCTCTGGATCCATACCACGCCTTTTCTGTTTGACCGAGATATACCGCGGGTCAATGTTTAAAGTGTGGCTCGCGATGTCCGGTGAGATCCCACACATGTCAGAGTGCGTCCAGGCGAACACGTCGAGATTCGCCCAGAGAAATTCAACCAATTCCTGTTGTGCCCCTTGGCTCAACTGAGACCCAATTTTTAACATTCTCGAGTCATCGTCATCATTATCGATCGGGACGTTGATAGTCAGTTCAGCCAGAGAAGCCTGACTCTCTGTAGATTCTTCATTGTTATCGTTGTCCCTTGGGTCAAGGTCCTTTTGGAATTGGTTGTGGTGCCCGGGCTGAGGCCCAGGCACCGATTGTCAATTATCGGCAGAACATACGCAGAGAGATTCCTCTACGCCCTTCCCTTTCTCTCTTCGCTGCGCCTCTCGCAGCTCCGCGACATAACAGGCTCTTCCAGCAGCCTGATCTCCATGAATCACACCGATACCACAATCGGTTGGAAATTTCAAAGTCAAACACCACGGGGCGATAACCGCCCGAAATTCAGCAAGGGCCGGTCGGCCCAGAAACGCATTGTACGGTGAGTGTATATCCAAAACAACAAATTGTAACATGCGTACTCTTCTGCACTCACCGATCCCCAACTCCACGGGTAACTCCATAACCCCCGTGGGTATGTTAGCACTTCTATCGAAGCCGTGAATCCTGGATTGACAGGGTTTCAAATCTTTGGCTTCCATCTTCATCTGATCGTAAGCTCTCTTAAACAAAATGTTGACTGAACTCCCACTATCCACTAGTATCCTCTTCATCCAAGCAGGACCAACCTGGGCGGATATTACAAGCGGGTCAATAGTCGGGGCTTCGACCTTGTCTGCATCACGGTTTCTGAACACGATGTCATCTGTCATCGTCTTCTGTTGTTTGGCCGGAACCCCTTCGTCGTAACTACTGCAACATTCGAAATCCACATGCCTAATCGAGCTGGCATATGACTCCATTTATTTCTAGCTCTTGTCTACTAGATGAGGACCACCACTGACTGTGTTTATCACTAACCTCCCGCCCGTCCGGGCGGGTTCTTCTTGCCTTGGCTGATTTGGCCGATTATTTTGGTTTGACGGACCCGCACCGCCAGACTGCGGTGTCCGTACAAACTGGTCTAACTTCCTTTCCCTGATCAACTTCTCAATCAAATCCTGCAAGTGTCTGCATTCGTTGGTATTGTGGCCGTAACTGTGTGAAATCTACAAAACTTGCCCATTTGAATTTGTCTCTCCGACGACGGCTTCGGAGTAGGCTTCTTGTATTGCATGGCGTTACAAGTTTGTAGGTACACGTTCTCCAACGATGTATTCAGCGGAGTATAATTGTCAAACATAGGGGCCCTACGCCTTGGGCCACGGTTCTGATCCCGCTTCCTGCTCTGATTTCCATTATTCTTTGATTGTGATTGCTTGTTCTGGATATTTAACTGCACTTTCCCAAAACTCTCTCCCGATTGTTTAGCGGCCACATTACTTTGAATCCCTTCTCCACTGGGTCCTGCATCGTCCTGCTTCCTAGACTGCTTCGCGTCCTCACGCCTCAAGAACTGGGCGGCTTTGGAGTAGAAGCGGTCCAACGACGCAGGAGGTTTCCCTGCCAACCAATTTCCAAAATCCGAATCAGGGTCAATCCCTTTCATCAATTCCATCAGAATCGAGTTATCATTGGGATTGGTGATCTCTACACAAGCTTTATGGAATCTCTCCAAATAGTGTCTAAGCGTTTCTCCTGGAGCTTGAATGACACTAGACAAAGTGTTGACGACCTTAGGCCTTGCAACATGCATGCAGAACTGTTCCACGAACTTCCTAGCCAGCAGATTGAATGAAGAGATAGAACGTGGTGGCAATCGCGTGAACCACATCGTAGCAATGCCCCCCAAAGAGATAGGGAAACTCCTACACTTCACTGCATCATCCGCTCTGGCGGCACTCATAGACCATTCGTACTTTAATATGTGCTGATTGGGATCCGTGTTTCCCTCGTACTTCGGTAGCATGGGCATCCTAAATCGCCGAGGGGGTTCGGCATACAGAATCTCATCTGTAAATGGGTGTGACTCCGGGAGATTCCCCAGTCGTCGTTAGTAAACCCCTGACTTTCACGGATCATCTGCCTGATCATTTCCGGAAGATCCGTCACAGCTGTGTTCTAGGCATGTTGGGCCAAGGTGTGGTCGGGTTCCACAATGCGAGACTGGACCTGGCGTTGTCGACGGTCCGGGTCTCGCCTCCTTGGTTAAACATCTTCTGGCACATACGGCTCAGGAGTCTGCCGTTGTTGGTGGCGGTTCTGATCGGACAGAGTATGGATGTCAACCCCTGGCTTCGTAGCAATGGTTGCAGGACGGTTGTCATTAGTGTGTTGAGGAACAGTGCCTCCTCGAGAGGAAGGCTCGGTATGGAAGCTAGCGGATGGGCCAACTCGTAGTTGTCCGACTGTCAATGCCGGATGGTTTCCCGTTGCTTGCGCATAATTCCCATCCATTCGGGGCCGTGGAGGTCGGCGATGATAATCAGAGGAAGCCGAGCTCTCTGTGGAAGATTGGGATGCGTAATCCTCCTAGACCGCCTGCGCTTGTGGCTGTGTAGCTGGCGGGTTAATTCAGCGTTAGCGCGTAGTTGCTCAGTCAACTGTTGCCGACTCTGGGTCAGCTCCTGGAGCAACGTTTGAAACTCTTGCCACGTCACCGGTCCAGATGGTTCCGAAGGCCCGGTGATGCCCTGAGCAGGTGGTAGCTGCGTGGGATTTGGCCTATCCCGGCCTTCTTGGTCACCTGTGTTTCATGTAGTTCTGGTACTCACCATCTTGAATAGTAGAATCCTTTCCTAAACTATTATCAAATCTGAGTAGAACGGAAGGAATCTGAGCTTGAGATTCGGATCTCTCTCTTAGATTTATACAATCCGGTATTGATGACAAATCCGGGGAGCGGGAGAAAAACTGTGTTTTCTCAGTGAAAGCACCAAAGTGTTTGTACCAAAATTGGGCACAACACTCGTCGGAAGTTTTTGAAGAGATAATAAATGAAGAATGCAAATTAAAACAGAGGATTATCTAACAAAAACTCCAAATAACATGTAAATAAACGCGTAGACAAGCAATTTATAGTGGTTCGGCGTGTTGCCTACGTCCACTGTGAAGTTTTTATACTTTTATTGACTTTCTTTAAATGATTACAAGTCGGTACAGCAATCAACAGTGAATTACAGCTAGGAATTCGAATTCAATAGCAAGATTATGATATAAAATGATGGAGATCTCAATCCGGCAGAGTCTAGGTGCTTCAGAATCCAAAAGTCCCTTTTCTGTTGGCCCTAGGGCTCTATTTATAGGCGTAGGCTGCTAATATTTCACTGAAAACTCGGAAGACCGCTTCTGGCACGTGAGGGGGCCCACATGCCCAGCCTCAGGAAATTTGGGCCCACATTGGCATCGGTTCGAACTCCATTCGAACCGATCAAGAATTCATCCAATCGAGGTGAAATTTGGTGTGGGCACTCTTTGGCATGAATGCAAGCTGCTATGAAAATTTCGTGGCATTTGGATCAGTGGATTGCAAGATATCATGGATTCGAAGTGGGGTTTATTGCATGGCTGTTTGGTTCGAAACCATCCATTCGAACCGATGGTTTCGAACCGATGATGGCGCGTGCCTTCATGACAACGTGGAGCGCAGATCTCGAACCGATCCGGTCTTTACTCCGAGTTGACCGCTTCGATTCCATATATCTCGGCACGTTCGACTCGATGGATGACACATCACCATGGTTTAGCTGACCCAGTGGATTCGAACGAAGCTTCTTGGATGGATTCGAGTAGGGTTTCCACGATGGGTTCGAACAAGGCTTCACAGGTGGGTTCGAACAATCGATGCTTGATGGGTTCGAGCCAGTTACTCTCCGAAGGATTCGAGGTCCATTGATACGAATTCGATAGGTTCGAAGTTGATGGGTTCGAACCCGAGGCACCTTGATGGGTTCGAAGGTGACGGGTTCGAAGTTGATGGGTTCGAACCCGAGGCACCTTGATGGGTTCGAAGGTGACGGGTTCGATGTTGATGGGTTCGAACCCGAGGCACCTTGATGGTTTCGAAGGTGATGGGTTCGAAGCCTTGGTCTTTTCCTTCAAATTGAATCGATCATAACTTGGGCGTATGAACTCCGATTGACTTGAAATTTGAGGTGTTGACTTCTATGATCTCTCTGGTCATTTCTTATCAATTGTAGCTCAATCTGGATTCGGACAAAATTCAGCGATACCCATAGTGAAACTAAGTATGACCAATCTCTGAGATGAACTGTTCTTCGTTTTCGATCAATTTTCTGGTATCACGGCCTTGCCAAAAGGCGGGATAACATCTATGTGTTCTACGGCTCTAATAGATTTAAGCTGTCAATGGATAGTTTCGTACCCAAAATGGACAATCTGAACCTCATTCGTGTCTTAGAAGTTTTTTACCCTTCGTTTTTTCACCATGTACATTTTTACTTTAAAACATGATCATCATGGTTGGCCTTCGATTTACCATCGCTGGAGAGAGGTGCACCATGGTACTGTTCCATTTCAAATCCATTCACCCATTTGTAAAAGTCGTATGACACTATTTCGGCATTTTGGACGGATGTTGCAACTTGCACCGTAGATGTTGCACCCTATGGATATCGATTCTTCGGACGGCCACAACTGTTGGCTCATTTAGAGTTACAGGAGCCATAACCAGTCAAGATGAACTCTTTGTGAGTTCTATGTCTTTGACTGCTTTAAGCCATCAATGGATACATTCATACTCAAAAAGACTATCCGAACCTCATTCGGGTCTCGGAAGTTTTTAACCCTTCAATTTGTCGTCACGTGCATTTTTACGTTATAACGGGATCACCGTAGCTGGTCTTCGATTTTCCATTGCTGGAGAGTAGTGCACCATGGTATTGTTCCGTTTTAAATCCATGCACCCATTTCTAAAAGTCATTGGGGCATGTTTAGGCATTTTGGACGGATGTTGCACCTTATACCGTAGATGTTGCACCCTGTGGATATCGATTCTATGGACGACCATAACTGTTGGCTAATTTAGAGTTGCAGGATGCCATAACCGTTCAAAACGAAGCTCTTTGTAGGTTCTATGGCTGTGATTGCTTTAAGCCATCAATGGATAGTTTCATACACAAAAAAGACAATTTAATCCTCAATTGGGTCCAAGAAGTTTTTTACCCTTCATATTTTCGTCACGTGCATTTTTACGTTTAAATGGGATCACCGTGGCAGGTCTTCGATTTACCATCGCTAGAGAGTGGTGCATAATGATACTATTCTGTTTCAAATCTATGTACCATTTCTAAAAGTTGTAAGGCATTGTTTTGACATTTTGGATGGATTTTGCACCTTGCACCGTAGACGTTGCACTCTATGGATATCGATTCTTTGGACGGCCATAACTGTTCGCTTGTTTAGAGTTATGGGATCCATGACAAGTCGAAACAAAGTTCTCTGTAAATTCTATGGCTTTGGCTGCTTCAAGCCGTCGATGGATAGTTTCATACCGAAAGAAGAAAATTTGAACCTCAATTGGGTCTCGGAAGTTTTTTACCCTTCATTTTTTTTACGTTAAAACGGGATCACCGTGGATGATCTTAGACTTACCATCACTGGAGAGTGGTGCACCATGGTACTGTTCCATTTCGAATCCATGCACCCATTTCTAAAAGTAGTAAGGCACTATTTTGACATTTTGGACGCATGTTGCACCTTGCACCGTTGCTGTTGCACCCTGTGGATATCGATTCTACGGGAGGCCATAGCTGTTGGCTCGTTTAGAGTTACGGGAGCCATAACTAGTCAAAATGAAGCTCACTTTAAGTTCTACGGCTCTGAATGCTTAAGCCGTCAATCAATAGTTTCATCCCCAAAATAGACTATCTGAACATCATTTGGGTCTCGGATGTTTTTTACCCTTCGTTTTTTTTCACATGCATTTTTACGTTAAAACGGGATCACCGTGTCTGGTCAATGATTTACCATCAATGGAGAGTGGTGCACTATGGAACTGTTCCCTTTTAAATCCATGCACGTTATTCTAAAAGTCGTACGACATTGTTTCGACATTTTGGATGGACGTTGCACCTTGCACCGTAGATGTTGCACCCTGTGGATATCGATTCTTCGGACGGCCATAACTGTTGGCTCGTTTAGAGTTACGAGAGCCATAACCAGTCAAAATGAAGCTCTCTGTGAGTTCTACGACTCTGAAGGCTTTAAGTTGTCAATGGATAGTTTCATACCCAAAAAAGACTATCTGAACTTCATTCGGGTCTCGGAAGTTTTTTACCCTTTGTTTTTTGGTCACGTGCATTTTTATGTTAAAACAGGATCACCGTGGCTGGTCTTCGATTTACCATTGCTAAAGAATGGTGCATCATGGTACTGTTCCTTTCAAATCCATTCACTAATTTCTAAAAGTCGTACGACACTGTTTCGGCATTTTGGAAGGATGTGGCACCTTGCACTGTAGATGTTGCACCCTATGGATATTGATTCTTCGAACGACCATAACTGGTTGCTCATTTAAAGTTATGGTAGCCTAAGCAGTCGAAACAAAGCTCTCTGTGAGTTCTATGGCTTTGTCTGATTTAAGCCGTCAATGCATACATTCATACCTAAAAAGGCTATCCAAACTTGATTTGGGTCTCGGAATTTTTTTACCCTCCATTTTGTCGTCACGTGTATTTTTACGTTAAAACGGGATCACCGTAGCTGTCTTTGATATACCACCGCTGGATAGTAGTGCACCATGGTATTGTTCCGTTTCAAATCCATGCACCAATTTCTAAAAGTCGTACGACACTATTTAAGCATTTTGGACAGATGTTGCACCTTGCATCGTAGATGCTGCACCGTGTGGATATCGATTCTTCGAACGGCCATAACTGTTGGCTAGTTTAGAGTTACCATAACAGTCAAAACGAAGCTCTCTATGAGTTCTATGGCTTTGACGGCTTTATGCCGTTAGTGGATAGTATCATACCCAAAAAAGGCTATCTGAACCTCAATCGGGTCTCGAAAGTTTTTTATCCTTCGTTTTTTCATCACGTTCCTTTTTGCAGTTAAAAGGGATCACTATGGCTGGTCTTCGATTTAACTTCGCTGGAGAGTTTTACACCATGGTGCTGTTTCATTTCAAATCCATGCAGCCATTTCTAAAAGCTGTCAATGGATAGTTCATACCTAAAAAATACTATCAGAACCTCATTCGGGTCTCGAATGTTTTTTACCCTTTGTTTTTTCGTCATGTGCATTTTTATGTTAAAACAGGATCACCATGGCTGGTCTTCGATTTATCATCCCTGGAGAGTGGTGCACCATGGTACTATTTTGTTTCAAACCCATGCACCCATTTCTAAAATTCGTACAACACTATTTTGGCATTTGGGACGGATGTTGCACCTTGCACCGTAGATTTGCAATCTGTAGATATTGATTCTTCGGACGGCCATAACTAATGGCATCTAGAGTTACGGGAGCCATAACCACGCAAAACAAAGCTCTCTGTGAGTTCTACAACTTTGAAAGATTTAAGCCATCAATGGGTAGTTTTTTACCCAAAAAAGACTATTTGAACCTTAATCGGGTCACGAAAGTCTTTTACCCATCTTTATTCGTCACGTGCATTTTTATGCTAAAATGGGATCACCGTGGCTGATCTTCGATTTACCATCGCTGCAAAGTGGTGCATCATTGTACTGTTCCATTTAAAATACAGGCACCCTTTCCTAAAATTCGTAGGGCAATATTTCGGCATTTTGGACAGATGTTGCACCTTGCACTGTAGATGTTGCACCCAGTGGATATCGATTCTTCGGCCGGTCATAACTGTTTGCTTGTTTAGAGTTATGAGAGCCATAACTTGTCAAAACAAAGCTCACTATGATTCTACGACTTTGACTTCATTAAGCCATCAATGGATAGATTCATACCCAAAAAAGACTATCTGAATCTTATTCGGGTCTCGGAATTTTTTTACCCTTAGTTTTTTCGTCACGTGCATTTTTACGTTAAAGCGGCATCAACGGGCTAGTGTTCGATTTACCTCGCTGGAGAGTGGTGCACCACGGTACAGTTCCGTTTCAAATCCATGCGCCCATTTCTTAAAGTCATACGACACTGTTTTGGCATTTTGGACGAATGTCGCACCTTGCAACGTAGATGTTGCACCCTATGGATATCGATTCTTCGGATAGCCATAACAGTTGTCTCGTTTAGAGTTACTGGAGCCATAACTAGCAAAATGAAGTACCCTGTGAGTTCTACGGCTCTGATGAATTTAGTCTGTCAATGGATAGTTTCATAACCAAAAAAGACTATTCGAATCTCAATTTGGTCTTGAAAGTCTTAACCTTCATTTTTTCGTCACGTGCATTTTCACATTAAAACGGGATCGCCATGGAAGGTCTTCGATTTGCCATCACTGGAGAGTGGCACACCCTGATACTATTCCATTTCAAATCCATTAACCCAATTCAAAATGTCCTACGACACTATTTTGGCATTTTGGACAGATGTTGCACCTTGCACCGTAGATGTTGCACCCTGTGGATATCGATTCTTCGGATGGCCACAATTATTGGCTCGTTTAGAGTTACGGGAGCCATAACTAGTCAAAACGAAGATCTCCGTGAGTTCTATGGCTTTGATGGCTTTAAGCCGTTAATGGATAGTTTCATACCCAAAAAAGACTATCTGAACCTCATTGGGTGTCAGAAGTTTTTTACCCTTCGTTTTTTCGTCACGTGCATTTTTACGTTAAAACGGGATCGCCGTGGATGGTCATCGATTTACCATTGCTGGCTAGTGGTGCACCATGGTACTGTTCCGTTTCAAATCCATGCACCAATTTCTAAAAGTCGTACGACACTATTTCGGCATTTTGGACGGATGTTGCAACAATCACCGTAGATGTTGCATCCTGTGGATATCGATTCTTCAGACGGCCATAACTTCATTTAGAGTTACGGGAGGCATAACCAGTCAAAACGAAGCTCTTTTTGAGTTCTACGGCTCTGATGGCTTAAAGCTATCAATGGATAGTTTCATACCCAAAAAAGACTCTTTGAACCTCATTCGGGTCTCGGAAGTTTTTTACCCTTTGTTTTTTCGTCACGTGCATTTTTACGTTAAAACGGGATCACCGTGCCTAGTCTTCTATTTACCATTGCTGGAGAGTGGTGCACAATGGTAATGTTCCGTTTCAAATCCATGCACCCAATTCTAAAAGTCGTACGGCACTGTTTCGACATTTTCAACAGACGTTGCACCTTGCACCATAGATGTTGCACCCCGTGGATATCGATTATACGGGTGGCCATAGCTGTTGGCTCATTTAGAGTTACAGGAGCAATAAATAGTCAAACTGATGATCTCTGTGAGTTCTACGGTCTTGAGGCTTTAAGCTATCTATGGGTAGTTTCATGCCCATAAAAGACTATCGGAACCACATTCGGGTCTGGGAAGTTTTTTACCCTTCGTTTTTTTGCCACGTGCATTTTTAGGTTAAAACGGGATCACCATGGCTGGTCTTCGATTTACCATCGCTGAAGTGTGGTGCACCATGGTACTGTGCCATTTCAAATCCATGCACCCATTTCTAAAAGTCGTACGGCACTATTTTGGCATTTTTCACAAATGTTGAACCTTGCACAGTAGATGTCGCACCTTGTGGATATCGGTTCTTCGGACGTCCATAACTGTTGTCTTGTTTAGAGTTACGGGACCCATAACCAGTCAAAAAGAAGCACTCTATGAGTTCTACAACTCTAACGGCTTTATGCTGTCAGTGGTTTGTTTCATGTCCAAAAAAGACTATCCAAACCTCAATCGGGTCTCGGAATTTTTTGACCCTTCGTTTTTTCGTCATGTGCATTTTTACCTTAAAACGGAATCACCATGGCTGGTCTTTGATTTACCATCGCTGGATAGTGGTGGACCATTGTACTATTCCATTTCAAATCCATGCACCTACTTCTAAAAGACGTAAGGCACTGTTTCGGCATTTTGAATGGATGTTGCATCTTACACCGTAGATATTGCACCCTTTGGATAACGATTCTTCGGACGGCCATAACTGTTGGCTCGTTTAGAGTTACGGGAGCCGTATCCAGTCAAAACAAAGCTCGTAGTGAGTTCTACGGCTTTGAATACATTATGCCATTGATGGATAGTTTCATACCCAAAAAAGACTATTTGAATCTCATTCGGGCCTCGGAATTTTTTTACCCTTCGTTTTTTCGTAACGTGCATTTTTAAGTTAAAACGTGATCATCGTGTTTGGTCTTCGATTTACCATCGCTGGAGAGTGGTGCACCATGGTACTATTCCATTTCAAATCCATGCACCCATTTCTAAAAGTCGTACGGCACTATTTCGGCTTTTTGTACGGATGTTGCACCTTGCACCGTAGATGTTACACCTATGGATATCGATTCTCCGAATGGCCATAACTATTTAGCTTGTTTAGAGTTACGGAGCCATAATTATTCAAAACGAAGCTCTCAGTGAGTTCTGTAGCTCTGAGGGCTTTAATCCGTTAGTGGATAGTTTCAAACCCAAAAAATACTATCCGAAACTCATTCGGGTGTTGAAAGTTTTTTACCCTTCGTTTTTTCCGTCACGTGCATTTTTACGTTAAAATGGAATCACCATGGGTGGTCTTCGATTTATGATTGCTGGAGATTGGTGCACCATGGTACTGTTTCATTTCAAATCCATGGATCTATTTCTAAAAGTCATACGGCACTATTTTGGCATTTTGGACGGATGTTGCAACTAGCACCATAGATGTTGCACCCTATGGATATTGATTTTTCAGACGGCCGTAACTGCCGGCTCGTTCTGAGTTACAGGAGAAATAAATAGTCAAAACGAAGCTCTCTGTGAATTCTATGGCTCTGATGGCTTTAAGCTATCAATGGACTGGTTCATACCCAAAAAAGACTATCTGAATCTCATTCAGGTCGCGGAAGTTTTTTACCCTTCGTTTTTTCGTCATGTGCATTTTTACGTAAAGACGGGATCAACGTGCCAGGTCTTCTATTTATCATCGTTGGAGAGTGGTGCATCATGGTAATGTTCTGTTTCAAATCCATGCACCAAATACTAAAAGTCGTACGACACTATTTTGACATTTTGAACGGATGTTGCACCTTACACCGTAGATGTTGCACCATGTAGATATCGATTCTTCTGGTGGCCTTAACTATTGGCTCGTTTAGAGTTACGGAAGGCATAAACAGTAAAAATGAAGCTCTTTGTGGTTTCTACGGCTTTGTGGCTTTAAGCCATCAAGGATAGTTTCATACCCAAAAAAGACAATTGGAACCACATTCGGGTCTCGGAAGTTTTTACCCTTCTTTTTTTCGTCATGTGCATTTTAAGGTTAAAACGGAATCACCGTGGCTAGTCTTCGATTTCCCGTCGCAGGAGAGTGGTGCACCATGATATTGTTCCATTTCAAATCCATGCACCCATTTCTAAAAGTCGTACGGCACTGTTTCGGCATTTTGGACGGATGTTGCACCTTGCACCGTAGATGTCACACCTTGTGGATATAGATTCTTCGGACAGCCATAACTGTCGTCTCGTTTAGAGTTACGGGAGCCATAACCAGTCAAAACGATACACTCTATGAGTTTTACGGCTCTGAAGGCTTTAAGCCATCAATGTATTGTTTCACGCCCAAAAAAGACAATCTGAACCTCAATCGAGTCTCGAAAGTTTTTAACCCTTCGTTTTTTCATCACGTGCATTTTTACGTTGAAGTGGAATCACCATGGCTGGTCTTCGATTTACCATCGTTGAGCACCATGGCACTGTTCCATTTCAAATCCATGCATTCATTTTTAAAATTCATAAGGCACTGTTTCGGCATTTTAGATGGATGTTGCACCTTGCACCGTAGATGTTGCACCCTGTGGATATGATTCTTCGGATGGCCATAATTTTTGGCTCGTTTAGAGTTACGAGAGCCATAACCAGTCAAAACGAAGCTCGTTGTAAGTTCTACGACTTTGACTACATTACGCCATCAATGGATTGTTTCATACCCAAAAAAGACTATCCGAACCTCAATCGGGTCTCAGAAGTTTTTTTACCCTTCGTTTTTTCGTCACGTGCATTTTTCCGCTAAAACGGGATCACATGGATGGTCTTCGATTTACCATCGCTGGAGAGTGGTGCAACATGGTACTATTCTGTTTCAAATCCATGCACCCAATTCTAAAAGTCGTACGACACTATTTAGGCATTTTGGACAGGTGTTGCACCTTGCACCATAGATGTTGCACCCTATAGATATCGATTCTTCGGACGGCCATAACTGTTGGCTCGAATTGAGTTACGAGAGTCATAACCAGTCAAAACAAAGCTCTCTTGGAGTTCTACGGCTTTGATGGTTTAAGCCATAAATAGATAGTTTCATACCCAAAAAAGACTATCTGAATCTCATTTGGGTCTCGGAAGTTTTTTTACCCTTCGTTTTTTGATCAAGTGCATTTTTACGTTAAAACGGGATCACCGCGGCTGGTCTTCGATTTACCATTGTTGGAGAGTGTGCATCATGGTATTGTTCCATTTCAATCCTTGTAGGAAATTCTAAAAGTCATATGGCACTGTTTTGGCATTTTGGACGGATGTTGCACCTTGCACCGTAAACATTGCACCCTGTGGATATCGATTCTTCGGGTGGCCATAACTATTAGCTCGTTTAGAGTTTTGAGAGCCATAACCAGTCAAAACGAACCTCCCTGTGAGTTCTACGGCTTTGAGGCTTTAAGCCATCAATGGATAGTTTCATACCCAAAAAAGACTATCGGAACGTCATTTGGGTCTCGGAAGTTTTTTACCCTTCGTTTTTTTGTCACGTGCATTTTTACCTTAAAATGGGATCACCGTCGCTGTCTTCGATTTACCACGGTTGGAGAGTGGTGCACAATGGTACTATTCCATTTCAAATCCATGCACCCAATTCTAAATTTATACGGCACCCTTTTGGCATTTTGGACGGATGTTGCAGCTTGCACCATAAATGTGGCACCTTGTGGATATCGATTCTTCGGACGACCATAACTGTTGGCTCGTTTAGAGTTACGGGATCCATAACCTGTCAAAACAAAGCTCATTGTGAGTTCTAAGTCTTTGATAGCATTAAGCCATCATTGGATAGTTTCATACCAAAAAAAGACTATCTGAATCTCATTCGGGTCTCGGATGTTTTTTACCCTTCGTTTTTTTGTCACGTGCATTTTTAGGTTAAAACGGGATTTACCATCACTGGAGAGTGGTGCACCATTGTACTGTTGCGTTTCAAATCATTATGCCCATTTCTAAAAGTTGTACAACACTGTTTCAGCATTTTGGACGGATGTTGCACCTTGCACCGTAGATGTTGCACCCTATGGGTATCGATTCTTCGGACGACCATAACTATTCGCTCGTTTAGAGTTACGGGAGCCATAACCACTCAAAATGAAGCACTCTCTGAGTTATACGGTGCTGATGGCTTTAAGCCGTCAATGGATAGTTTCATGCCCAAAAAAGACTATCTGAACCTCAATCAAGTCTCGGAAGTTTTTTACCCTTCGTTTTTTTGTTACGTGCATTTTAACGTTAAAACGGGATCACCGTGCCTAGTCTTTGATTTATTGTCGACGTAGAGTGGCGCACCACGGTCCTTTTCTGTTTCAAATCCTTGCACCTAATTCTAAAAGTCATACGACACTGTTTCAGAATTTTGGACGGATGTTGCACCTTGCATCGTAGATGCTACACCCTGTGGATATCGAATTTTTGGACGGCCATAACTGTTGGCTTTTTTAGAGTTACAGAAGCCATAACCTGTCAAAATGAAGCTCTCCGTGGGTTCTATGGCTCTGATGGCTTTAATCCATCAATGGATTGTTTAATACCCGATAAAGACGATCAGAACATCATTTGGGTGTCAGAAATTTTTTACCCTTAGTTTTTTCGTCATGTGCTTTTTTGCGTTAAAACAGGATCACCGTGGCTGGTCTTCGATTTACCATCGCTGAAGAGTGGTGCACCATGGTACTATTCCATTTCTAATCCATGAACCTATTCCCAAAAGTCGTACGCTCTGTTTTGGCATTTTGAATGGATGTTGCAACTTGCACCGTAGATGTTGCACCCTGTGGATATCGATTCTTCGGACGGCCGTCATTGTTGGTGCGTTTAGAGTTACGGGAGGCATAACTGGTCAAAATGAAGCTCTTCGTGAATTCTAAGGGCCTGATGGCTTTAAGCCGTCATTGGATAGGTTCATACCCAAAAAGACTATCTGAACCTCATTCGGGTCTCGAAAGTTTTTTACCTTCGTTTTTTCATCACATGCATTTTTACATTAAAATGGGATCATCGTGTTCATCTTCTATTTGCCACCACTGGAGAGTGGTTCACCATGGTACTATTCCGTTTGAAATCCATGCACCCAATTCTCAAAGTCGTACGACACAGTTTCGACATTTTGGACGGATGTTGCACCTTGCACCGTAGATGTTGCACCCTCTGGATATCGATTCTTTAGGCGGCCATAACTGTTGGCTCGTTTAGAGTTACGCGAGCCATAACCATTCTAAATGAAGCTCTCTATGAGTTCTACGACTTTGAGTTTTTAAACCATCAATGGATAGTTTCATACCCGAAAAAGACTATCGGAACCTCATTCGGGTCTTGGAAGTTTTTTACCCTTCGCTTTTTTGCCACGTGCATTTTAACATGAAAAAAGGATCACCATGGCTGGCCTTCGGTTTACCATCGTGGGAGAGTGGTGCACCATGGTACTGTTCCGTTTCAAATCCTTGCACCCATTTCTAAAAGTCGTATGACACTGTTTCGGCATTTTGGACGGATGTTGCACCTTGCACGGTAGATGTTGCACCTTATGGATATCGATTCTTCGAATGGCCATAACTATTGACTCGTTTAGAGTTACGGGAGCCATAACCAATTAAAATGAAGCTCTCTGTTAGTTCCACGGATCTGACTGATTTAAGCCATCAATGGATAGTTTCATGCCCAAAAAGGACTATCTGAACATCTATAGGGTCTCGGAAGTTTTTAACCCTTCGTTTTTTCGTCAAATGCATTTTTACGCTAAAACGGGATCACCGTGACTGGTCTTCGATTTACCATTACTGGAGAGTGGTTCACTATGGTACTATTTCATTTCAAATTCATTCACCCATTTCTTAAAGAGTAAGGCACAATTTCGGTATTTTTGACGGCTGTTGCACTTTGCACCGTAGATGTTGCACCCTGTGGATATCAATACTTCGGACGCCATAACTATTGGCTCGTTTAGAGTTACGGGAGCCATAACTTGACAAAACGAAGCTCGCTGTGAGTACTACTGCTATGACTACATTACGCAATCAATGGATAGATTCATACCCAAAAAAGACTATCTGAATCTCATTCGGGTCTCGGAAGCTTTTACCATTTGTTTTTCGTCATGTGCAGTTTTACGTTAAAACGGGATCATCGGGCTGGACTTTGATTTACCGTCGTTGGAGAGTGGTGCACCATGGTACTGTACCATTTCAAATCCATATGCCCATTTCTAAATGTCTTACGACACTGCTTCGGCATTTTGGACGGATGTTGCACCTTGCAACATAAATATTGCACCCTATGGATATCGATTCTTTGGGCAGCCATAACTGTTGTCTCGTTTAAAGTTAAGGGAGCCATAACTAGTCAAAACAAAGCACTTTGTGACTTCTACAACTCTGATGGCTTTAAGCCGTCAATGGATAGTTTCATACCCAAAAAAGACTATCCGAACCTCAATCGGGTCGTGGAAGTTTTTTACCCTACTTTTTTCCACCACATGTATTTTAACGTTAAAACGGGATCACCGTGGCTGGTCTTCGATTTACCATCACTAGAGTGTGGTGCACCATGGTACTATTCCATTTCAAATCCATCCACCTAATTCTAGAAGTCTTACGACACTGTTTCGGCATTTTGGACTTATGTTGCACCTTGCACCGTAGATGTTGCACCATGTGGATATCTATTCTTCGGATAGACATAACTGTTGGCTCGTTTAGATTTATGGAAGCCATAACCGGTCATAACAAAGCTCAGCTTGAGTTCTATGTGTTTGTACCAAAATTGGGCACAACGCTCTTCGGAAGTTTTTGAAGAGATAACAATGAAGAAAGTAAATTGAAAATGAAGATTATCTAACAAAAACTCCAGATAACGAAAATAAAAATGCACAGACAAGTTATTTATAGTGGTTCGGCGTGTTGCCTATGTCCACTATGAAGTTTTTGCAGCTTTATTGATTCTCTTTGTATAGTTAGAAGTGATTACAGCAAACAACAGCAAAAAACAACTTGAAATTCGAAATCAGCAACAAGGGGAAGATGCAAGTCTTGATCCGGCAGAGTCTGCGCGCTAGAGAATCAAAAGATCCATTTCCTGTAGGTGGTAGGGCTCTATTTATAGGCGTAGGAAGCTGAAATCTCATCCAAACTTCGTGAGACTTGGTCTGGGGACTTTTGTTCGAATCGATGAAGGCGGCCATATTTGTCTTTGAATTTCACATCGATCCCTGGGATTACCTAATGAAGATGACGCAGTTCGTACCGATGGCTATGGCGATGGATCGTATCGATACGAAACGATCGATATGAAAAGTAAGCTAACGGTCAGTTCAAGGTCCTGAACTTTAGATCGATACGAATGACATTTCTATGATCGATACGAAGGGTATCGATTCGAACGTGATCGATGTCAAGTTGAGGCCTTCATGATCGGTACGAACCAGGCAACCAAGGATCGATTCGAAGTCATTCTAATTTGGTCGATACGAAACCGGCCTCTGATCATCGATTTTAAATGTGCCCCCCTGTATTGATTCGAACTAGTATCTTGATGGATTCGAACGAGCTTCCTGCAGTCGATTCGAACTCCTCCATGATGGATACGAAAATTTGACACTCTTTTAGCATAATTCCGACGAGCTTCATTCTTGCATATCTGGACTTGGTAATTAAACTGCATATTTGACCACCTTTCGAAGCTCGTTGATGGAACTATAACTTAACACCGTGACAATGAAATTTAACTCAAATTGATCATCGACATTCGGATGATACGGTTGTGACGGTCAACGATGACGGTCATTCCAATCTGATTTTCAGGATTTCGTCGTCTATATACTTCTTTTAATTCCGTAGAATCTGCTCAAGTAATGCACTGGACGACACATTCATACACTTTACACCGGGGAATGCATGAGTTTTTTATCGCCTAACGATAATTTCTCATAAGTTAGTCAGTTATGGAACCATCAAGTTCGCAGCCGCAAGAAAATCCGCAAGAAATCCAAAGTACAGTTCCTCCGAGACTAGAGGTTCTGGACATTGAGCCCGAAGTTGTCGGTCCAGCCCCGGATGAACTACCCGATGCATCATTCATTCCTAATCCATGAGATTCTGTCCCATCTCTCATCTCTGAAGATATTTTGGGGAGAGTATGCTTGAGGCATGGCCTGTCGATGGACGACGTGTTATTGTCGGGACCAAATGACAGGCCACACAATCCACTGGAGGGATACACTGCATTTAACCGTCATGCGTGTGTTGCTGAAACGCTTCCTCCATTTAATGATTACATAAGAGAAGCGTTGTCATTCTTGGGAATTGCTCCATCTCAACTACATCCGAATGAGTATGCTTCACTCAATAGCTTGTTTATCATCTTCATGGAATATCCTCATCGGCCACCCAACCCGACTGAGATCGGATATCTGTTCAACTTCAAAAGCCGAAATGATAATCCATCTTTTACATTTTTGGAAGCGTTTAGGAATTGTCAAGTGGTCACCGGGTCCTGGACTAGGCTAAGCTAATATAGGACGGAATGGTTTTATGTCCGATGTCCTCCAAGGTTCGCCTGGCGATGGTTATTCAGACGTGAGTGTAGCTGAGCTCTCAAATAATTACTAAAGCGTTTGTAGTTGAAGTAAAATTCACATCTTTTCCTTTTTACAGCCATAATTCAGCGTCCAGAAGGTAGACATTTCGAGGAGATAGTTTCGGGTGCTTCAAGAAGTCCCGAGTGAAAATAGGGACATTGAACTGCTCTTTGACTGACAGGAATCTCAAAACTCTTGGGCTAATTAAGCGAAGACAAAGCGTACTGCTTGATGGTGCTCTAAAAACAGCGTCGAAAGAGCGAGTCAAACGAAGAAAGCGGAACGTTGTTGTAGTTGAGGTGGATGATTTCGAGAAAACCCATACCGATGAGGAACCCCTAGCCGGGCCCATAGATGTTGCCCAGGATATCGATGAGAAGAGAAAAGGCAAGGCTGCCGTCTCTAAACCACTTAAAAAAGGGAGATGGAAATCTGTGGTTACATCTCGGCCCGCCTTCGGAATTAGATTTCGGAAATGTCTCCCTCTAGAACGCAGAATCTTTATGAAGGACTTGCCGATCTTTCGATTCCGGACGATGTGTCCTTGCAGCAGGACGTCGGAATGGACGAAACCTCACAAGCCTTAGTTTTAAGCGAGTCTTTTCCCACTGGTGTGGCAGACACATACGGTTGGTCGGGGGGTTGCAAATTCATACATATTTCAGAACACTGCATAACGTTTGACTATAAATTACCTGTTTCGAAAGGTGACTAATTCTACTTTATTTTGCTCTGCATATACTATGTCTGGGCGAGGTTCAATGTTAGGAAGTCTCCGACATGCCGGCAAGTCTTCATACCATGAGTCGCGCAGACGAGAAGGGGACAGAGATTACGACCAGGGACACTCTGGGTATTCTAGCCAAGAAAGATATGATAAAGACAGAGGCTATAAGCGTCGATCTCGATCGCGTACTCCTCCTCCTCCTAGAGACCTCATACCACCTCCTGCGTATGTCTCTCGTCCCTCCGAACCTTCACATTATAAGTCGACTTCTCAATCTTCTAGGCACGAATCCCGCCACCCTAGAAGCAAAACAATAACTGCCGTTGTTATAGAACAGTCCCCTGTGGAAATTTCAGGGGAAGGAGCAATCAAGCTTCCTCAGCTAAAGAAAGATTTTTCAAACATCTGCTTTGATAACTACATCTTTCCTCCACATTTAAAAAGGATCCCAGAGGATGCCGAGCAGTTGGTACACGACTACGTGCATGACTTTTATGCCCAGTACAAGGCGTGGGCGAAAGCGGCCGATAAAGCATCGGTGTTGGCCTTCGAGCGAGCGGCCATCATCGAGAAACTTCAAACCGATCTAGCTCACCGGGATCGTATCATACAAGTGCTAACTGATGAAGCCAAGTCATCTTAAAAGTCAGAAACGGATGCTACAAAGAAAGCGGACGAGTCCAAGGCGGCGATGGACAGGATGAAGCACGAGCATTACACTACGGTGGAGGACATGGGCCACCGAAACACCATCGTGACCGCCGAGCGGGATGCAGCCCTGAAGGAGCTTAACAAGCTTAAAGCCAAATTTGCCGAAGTTTCCAAGGATAAGGATGAAGCAAACAACACAGCCCATGAGGCATGTGAACCGGCCGTAATGCTTCGTACTGAATGGGGTGCGGCAGTGGCCAAGGTTCAGGCGGTCGAGACGGAGGTTGAGGAAAGAGTTCAACAAGCTGAGGCCAGGCTGGAGGCCGACATTGAAGATCTCCTCGTTACTTACAATGCCAATGTGCTGAGGCATAGAAATTTGGCCTGGCTTCAGGATTATCCGGTACATCTTCGTAACGCTTGGGGTCGATTGGTTGAGGAGGAAGGAGAAGCGCACCCGGATGAATCAATTGACCAGGTCGAGCTTGAGAACCGATTGCTGACCGAAGATGAAAAGAAGATCATTCATGATGCCATAATTTCTCATGAGAAGGAGATGATTGGTGGCCAGCACCGGGAGATTGGGGAAGGATCGGGTGTTGAGCATCACACTACTATTCTTGAAATTACTGCTCCACCTTCGTTAGAGCCTGTATCAAAGGTTGATTCACAATCTGTTCTAGGTTATGACCCAGAACAGCCGCGACTATCTCCTATTCGGGAGCATGCTTCCGAGTCCGCTCTGCCGTCAGCAAGTCAAACTGAGGAAGTTACTCTGAACATATCTCAATTGTGTTTCAGATAGAGAGTTCGTTTTGAAATGATTGCTAATAACTCCTTCCCTTCTTTGTTCAGTAACTGGAATTACGCCGGCATCTGCGGCTCAAGTGTCTACTCAGGGGCAGAAGGCCATCATCACCGAAACGACTGTTGTGACGACGGCAGTGTCTACTGAGATGACGCAGGGGAGCTCCCTATCTCTTGACGAGCAAATGGTGAGTGAGCTACTTGGCCAACATGGCGACCCCTTCACAGACCTGCGGTTTATCATCAGCGAGCTCCCGCCGGCTTCTAATTCTATAACGCAGACCACAGTTTCCCCAAGCCAGGCCCAATCGGCTCAAGACGAGGAAATCTTGGCCGAGATTAACGTCGAACTAGAGGCTACGGGACATGAAGGCAGCGCTGGAATTAGGACTACGGTGCATTGTCCAGCACCTCAAAATGTGATATTGCCGAGTGGCACTTTGGTTGATAACCGGGTGTCCGCCCCATCTTCTATCGCAGATCCGGTCCCTCCAACTCCTCCGGTGGGAAGTCTTCATTTAAATTCAAGCTCTGAGGAGGACGTTGACATTATGCCCACAGCCGAAGAGCAGCCACCGAAGAGGAAGCACTCTAAACGAAGGATCTCTATTTCTAGCGAGTCCGAGGACGAACCACTGATAAGGAGGCCAAAAAAGAAGAAATAGATCGGTCACTTAAGTGGATTTTTTTATAGATAGGAACTTGTGTTTTTTTCCGTTAGTAGATCGTGTATAGACGCAGGTTTGGCCCCTGCTAGTAGGAATTCCTTTTTGGAAGGACTTATTTGCGTGTAAGTCCTTGTTTCTAGTTAGTTGAAATAAAATATTGCTTTTCTCATTCCAACTGTTTTTCCTGCTTAAGTGTTGCAACGATTGGTTTACGACCGCAATTCTTTGCAAATCTTGAGCGCATGTCCATGCTCCGGGGACTTAGAATAATTTGCGGGAAATAATTCGGTTCACGCTCTGAGAGCCCGATGATTACTGGTGCTCATGATACAGTTCGCACTCCGAGAACTATGAATTAGCGTTTATACTCTAGTTTACGCTCCGGGAATTTGGAGTTAAGGTTTGCACTCCAGTCTGCGCTCTGGGGACTTAGAGTTATTTTAACGTTTATACTCCGGTTCGTACTCTGGGAATCTGCAATTAGTGTTTATACTCCAGTCCCCACTCCGGGGACTTAGAGATATTTCGATGTTTATACTCTAGTTTGCACTCTGGAAATCTGGAGTTGGTGTTTATACTCCAGTCCGTGCTCCGGGGACTTAGAGTTATTTCGATGTTTAAACTCCAGTTCGCACTCTAGGAATCTGGAGTTGGTGTTTATACTCCAGTATGCGCTCCGGGGACTTAGAGTTATTTCGATGTTTATACTCCAGTTCGCACTATGGGAATCTGGAGTTGATGTTTATACTCCAGTCTGCGCTCCGGGGACTTAGAGTTATTTCGATGTTTATACTCCAGTTCGCACTATGGGAATCTGGAGTTGGTGTTTATAGTCCAGTCCGTGCTCTGGGGACTTAGAGTTATTTCGATGTTTATACTCCAGTTCGCACTTTGGGAATCTGGAGTTGTTGTTACGCTCCAATTCACACTCTGGGAATTTGGAGTTAGTGTTTATATTCTGGTTCGCACTCTGGGAATCCGGAGTTGATATTTATGCCCCAATTCACACTTTGGGAACTTGGAGTTAAAGGAAGGATTGTCGTGTGTCAATCCTTGTAAATGCTGATGTAGTGTTCTGCCCCCGAGCTCGGGTTTCATTTAGTGAGTGACCGGTCGTATCACAGTCACTCCCTATTTAAATAAATCCCACCGCATGATGGAACTTAGCTCTCCGTGCATCGTGATATTGTTTTTCATATTCAATGAATCACAGCTCTTGCTCGAAGAGATGGCATTTTATCGCTGAAATGAAAGAAGCATGGTAAAATTAGTTGCCTTATTACAAATTCAAACTTCGAAATGCAAAAATAAAAAGCAAAGGAAGAAATTGACTAAAATAGATAAATAGAGCCTGTCATGTGTAGTAGCGATGGAGACTCTCGCTATTCCAAGCTCTCGGCAAAGTTAGACCCTCAACGGTCGACAACTTGAATGTGCCATCTCCGAGCTTTTGTGAAATCACATATGGTCCTTCCCAATTTGGTTTCATGTGAGAAGGAATTGGATAAATTCTTTTGAGTACGAGATCGCCGAGTTCGAAGGTTCGTGGTCGGACCTTGGCATTGTATATTCGGACGACTCGACTTCGATATGCAGCTGCCCTCAAATTAGCCTCTTCGCGCTTCTCATCGAGTAGATCCAAGATTCAGCAAGTAGTATGGCATTCGTTTTCGGATCATAATATGTCACACAATGAGAGTGAACTTCCATTTCGACTTGAATAACGGCTTCACAGCCATAAGATAGAGAAAATGGAGTGTGTCCGGTTGTAGTTTTGTGAGTCGTCCGGTAAGCCCATAAAGCCATAGGAAGTTCATCAACCAACTTGCCCCCGGCCTTTTCCAGTCGTTTCTTCAAAATAGATTTTATAACCTTATTAACAGCTTCGACTTGACCATTCGCTTGAGGGTGCGCTACTTCAGAGAATTCCTTACGGATGTGAAATCGTTGACAGAAATTCTTAAATTCAATACTACCGAATTGGGCTCCATTATCGGTGATAATATTATGCGGAAGACCGAACCGGCAAATAATGTTGCGTACCACAAAGTTGATCACTTTCTTTGTCATGAGTGTTGCAAGAGGTTCAATTTCAGCCCGTTTGGTGAAGTAATCAACTGCGACGATGGCTTACTTCGCACCACCTTTGGCTAGAGGCAGTGCACCAATTATATCAATCCCCCATACTGCAAACGGCCAAGGGCTAACCATTTGGGTTATCTCAGTAGGTGGGGCTCTAGGAATCCGAGCATGTTTCTGGCATTTATCACATTTTTTGGCATAGTCTGCTGCATCTCGATTAACAGTAGGTCAATAATATCCATATCGGAGTACTTTCTTGCCGAGTGCTTTCCCCCAGTGTGATCTTCACATTCTCTTTCGTGTACATCATGTAACACTCGTTTGATTTCATCGTGCGCGATACACCGAAGGAGAGGAACAGAGTATCCTCTTCTATACATAACTCCGTTTTGAATGACAAACCGCGAGGCTTTTCGAAGGATCTTCCTTTTCTCGCACCTGCGCTCGGGCAATATCCCATGCTCAATGTAATTTCGATAGGGGTTCATCCATGACTCCCTGCTGGTGGTAGCCTCCAATGCGTAATTAGTCTCCATCTGATCAATGCTCGGAGAAGATAGAGTTTCAACGGGAATGAGCCCCAACTATTGAGCTTCGCCCGTACTCGCCAATTTTGCCAACCAATCGGCCTTCTGATTATGCTCCCGGGGAATGTAGAAAATAGCATAGTAATCAAACTGATCAAGAATCTCCCGGACTCGAGTTAGATAAGCAGCTAGTCTTCGATCCTTAGCCTGATATTCACCCCGGACCTGACATACGATTAATTGGGAGTCACAGTAAATCTCGACGGCGACAATTCTCAGGTCATGGACCAGCTTCAACCCAGTAAGAAAAGCTTCATATTCAGCTTCATTGTTGGTCGCACGGAACTCGAACTTTAGAGCGTAGCATATGGATCGGCCCTCGGGGGTTTCAAGCACTACCCCTGCGCCCTAGCATCGATCATTGGATGCACCATCAGTGTACAGCTTCCATATGTACTCGGGAGATTTGCTAGTCTCAGATAAGTCTTCAGGAACAGTGAATTCGACAATGAAATTCGCTAGGACTTGACCGTGTATGGCCCTTCTCGGGGTATATGTGATGTCGAATTGACTCAGTTCGATGTTCCATTTCAGTAACCTACCAGATGTCTCAGGCCGCGTGAGGACCTATCGTAATGGCTGATCGGTGTACACATTAATAGGATGAGCCTGAAAATACGGATGGTGCTTCCTCGAGGCGATGACTAGGAAATATGCTAACTTTTCCAGCCTTGGATAATTTCTCTCGGCTCGGGCTAATCGTTTACTAACATAGTAGACCGGTTTCTGCACTCGGTCTTCTTCCCGAACTAATATAGCGCTGATTGCGTTTTCAGATACCGCCAAGTAGAGATATAACTGTTCGTGGTCAACAGGCTTTGAAAGAATCGACGGTGTGGAAAGATGTTGAACTAGTGATTGAAACGCGCCCTCGCATTCCGTAGTCCATTTGAAGTTTCGTTTCCCTTTTCGGATCAGGTCGAAGAAGGGGATGCATTTGTCAGTCGATTTTGAGATGAACCTGCTTAGTGCCGCAACCTTCCCGTTAAGACTCTGAACCTGCTTTATGGTCCTTGGAGTTTGAAGATTTCTGATAGCCCCGATCTTTTCAGGGTTAGCCTCTATCCCTCAGGCGTTGACGATGAACCCAAGGAATTTTCCGGATGCGACTCCAAAATGAAATTTTAACGGATTAAGCTTCATCCCATATCTCCGGAGAATATTGAACATTGACTCCAAGTCTTTGACGTGATCAGTGGAGTACCGTCATTTGACCAACATGTCATCTACATAAACTTCCATAGTCTTTCCGATCTGTTTGACAAACATCCGGTTGACTAAGCATTGGTAAGTTGCTCCAGCATTCTTTAATCCAAAAGGCATGACCTTGTAGCAGTACAGTCCCAGATCAGTTACGAACCTCGTATGCTCCTGGTCGGGCACATGCATGGGTATCTGATTGTAGCCAGAGTAAGCATCCATGAAAGATAGTAATTCGTGTCCGGTTGTTGAATCTACATGTTGATCAATTCGGGGAAGTGGAAAGCTGTCTTTTGGACAAGCTTTATTTAGGTCAGAATAATCAATGCACGTTCTCCATTTCCCATTTGGTTTTCGGACAAGTACAGGGTTGGATACCTACACCGGGTATAGAGAATCCCAGATAAACCCATTCGCCTTCAGCTTATCAATTTCTTCTTTGAGGGCGGTAGATCTCTCTGGATCCATACCGCGCCTTTTTTTGACTCGGATATACCGCGGGTCAATATTCAAGGTGTGGCTGCGATGTCCGACGAGATTCCACACATATCAGAGTGCGTCCAGGTGAATACGTCGAGATTCGCTCGGAGTAAATCAACCAATCCCTGTTGCATTTCTTGGCTTAACTGAGACCCAACCTTCAACATTCTTGAGTCATCATCGTCATCGTCGATTGGAACATCAATCATCAGCTCAGCTGGAGAAGCTTGACTCTCCGTGGATTCTTCTTTGTTATCGTTGTCTCTCGGGTCAAGATCCTTTTGGAATTGGTTGTGGTGCCCGGGCTAAGGCCCAGGCACCAATTGTCAATTGTCCGCAAAACGGACGGAAAGAGATTCCTCTACGCCCTTCCCTTTCTCTTTTTGCTGCGCCTCGCGCAGCTCCGCAACATAACAGGCTCTTCCAACAGCCTGATCTCCCTGAATGACTCCAATCCCACGATCAGTGGGGAACTTCAATGTCAAACACCATGGGGCAATCGCTGCCCTAAATTCAGCAAGGGCCGGTCGGCCCAAAAAGGCATTATACGGAGACTGAATATCTAAAACAACAAACTGCAACATTCGAACCCTTCTGCGTTCTGCAACTCCTAACTCCACTGGCAAATCCACCACTCCAGTGGGTATATTAGCACTTCCATTGAAGCCATGTATTCTAGATTGACAGGGTTTCAAATCTTTGGCTTCCATCTTCATTTGATCATATGCTCTTTTAAACAAAATGTTTACCGAACTCCCACTGTCCACCAGGATCCTCTTCATCCAAGCAGGACCAACCAGGGCAGATATGACAAGTGGGTCAATAGGTGGGGCATCGACCCTATCGGCATCTCGAGTTCTGAATATGATGTCATCCGTCATCGTCTTTTGCAATTTGGCCGGAGCCCCTTCATCAAAACTACTACAACATTCAAAATCAACATGCCTGATCGTATTGGCATAAGACTCCGTCTCTTTCCAACTTTGGTCCGCTGGGTGGAGACCACCACTGACTGTGTTAATAACTAACCTCCCGCTTGTACGAGCAGGCTCATCCCGTCTCTCTTGAGTTTGCACACGATTTTTATTGGATGGGCCCGCACCACCAGACTGCGGCGCCCGAACGAACTGATCCAGTTTCCTCTCTCTGATCAACTTCTCAATGAGGTCTTGCAAATGTCTACACTCATTGGTATTATGTCCATAACTTTCATGAAATCTACAAAACTTCCCTATTTGGATCTGCCTCTCCGACGATGTCTTCGGAGCAGGCTTCTTATACTGCATAGCATTTCATGTCTGCAGATACACGTTCTCCAGTGACGTGTTCAGCAGTGTGTAAGTGTCAAACATCGAAGCCCTACGTCGTGGGCCATGATTTTGATCCCGTTCTCTGCTCTGACTATCACTGTTCCTCGACTGTTGAGCTTGTTTATTCTGAATATTTAACTGGACTTTTCCTGAACTTTCGCCAGATTGTTTAACTGCAACTTTACTCTGAATCCCTTCGTTGCTGTGTCTCGCATCATCCTGTTTCCTAGATTGTTTCGCATCCTCACGCCTTAACAATTTAGCATCTCTGGAATAGAAACGATCCAACAATGCGGGAGGCTTACCAGCTAACCAATTTCCAAACTCAGAATCGGGGTCAATCCCCTTAGTCAAGGCCATCAGTATCAAATTATCATTGGGGTTAGTGATCTCTGCACAAGCGACATTGAACCTTTCCAAGTATCGCTTGAGTGTCTCTCTAGGAGCCTGAGTGATACTAGATAAAGTATTAACATCTTTAGGCCTGGCAATGTGCATATGAAATTGTTCAACAAATTTTGTAGCCAACTGATCAAACTAAGAGATAGACCATGGTGGTAACCGCGTAAACCACATTGTCGCAATTCCCCCTAAAGAAATGGGAAAACTACGACACTTTATTGCATCATCAGCTCTTGCAGCAGTCATCGACCATTCGTATTTCAGAATATGCTGATTAGGGTCGGAACTTCCTTCATACATAGGCAGAATCGGCATCCTGAATCGCCGAGGAGGTTCAGCATGTAATATGTCATCAGTGAACGTAGTATGACTTCGGGAGATTCCCCAATCGTCATTTGTTAAGCCCTGACTCTCGCGAATCATTTGGCGTACCATAACTGAGAGGTCTGGTGTTGCCATATTCTGGGCGCGGTGAGCCAAAGTGTGGTCGACTTCTGCATCGTGAGGTGGGATCGAGCGCTGTCGATGATCCACATCTCGCCTCCTTGGCTCGATGTCTTCCGGGATGTACGGTTCAGGAGTACGCCCTTGCTGATTTCGGGTATCAACCCCTATGTCAACTACGGTGGCTGTGGTAGCACGATTATCCATTGTGTATTGAGGCACAGTCCCTCCCCTGGAGGAGGGTCCAGTATGGTAACTAGCTGATGGTCCAACCCTTATCTGCCCAACGGTCAAAGCGGGCTGTTGTCCCGTGGCATGTGCATAAACTTCATCTGGTCAAGGATGGACGGATCTGTGATTATATCCGAAAGAAGCAGATCTTTCTATGGAGGAATGAGTCTTGGTCCCTCCTACCCCTTCTACGCTTCTGGCGATTTAACTGGTGTGTTAGCTCTGCATTTGCGCGTAGTTGTTCAGTCAACTGCTGACGGCTTTGTGTCAGCTCCTGAAGCAATAGTTGAAATTCCTGTCTAGGAACTGGGCCTTGTGAATCTGAGTGTCCGGTTGTGTTCTTATTGGTTGATGGTAACTACGCGGGATTCTGCCTGTCTCGGCCTTCTTGATCGCCAACGTTGGAGGTGGTTCTGGTACTAACCATCCCGAGATGTAGAATCCTTTCCTAAACTTTGGTAAATCTAAATAGAACGGAAGGAATCTGAAATTGAAATCTGGATCTCTCTCTTAGATTTATGCAATCCGGTATCGACGACAGATCCAGGGAGCAGGAGAAAAACTGGGTTTTCTCAGTTAAAGCACCAAAGTGTTTGTACCAAAATTGGGCACAACACTCTTCGGAAGTTTTTGAAGAGATAACAATGAAGAAAGTAAATTGAAAATGAAGATTATCTAACAAAAACTCCAAATAACGAAAATAAAAATGCACAGACAAG
Organism: Allium cepa; assembly: GCA_030765085.1. Taxonomy (NCBI): domain Eukaryota; kingdom Viridiplantae; phylum Streptophyta; class Magnoliopsida; order Asparagales; family Amaryllidaceae; genus Allium; species Allium cepa. The sequence goes on from CM060943.1 coordinate 46,091,518, forward strand.
CGATTTATAGTGGTTCGGCGTATTGCCTACGTCCATTGTGAAGTTTTTCCAGATTTATTTATTCTCTTTGGATAGTTACAAGTGATTACAGCAAACAACTGCGAAAAATAACTTGAAATTCGAAATCAGCAGCAAGGGAAAGATGCTAGTCTTGATCCGGCAGAGTCTGGGCGCTAGAGAATCAAAAGAACCATTTCCTGTAGGCGGTAGGGCTCTATTTATAGGCGTAGGAAGCTGAGATCTCGCCCAAACTTCATGAGACTTGGTCTGGCACGTGAGGGGGCCTCACGCATCCGTTTCCTGAAAGTTTCATCCTGATCTGACATCGATACAAAACCATTTCGTATCGATCAAGATGGCGTCCAATCGATCTGAAATTTGGTGGGAAGCTTCTTTAGCTTGTACGTAGTCTTCTCTAAAAATTTCTTAGCATTTGGATCAGTGGATCGAGAGATATGGTCGATACGAAATGGATTTCTTCGGTGGCTGTCTGGTTCGGATCGATGATTTCGAACCGATGCCTTCGACTCCATGAACTCACGTGATTCTGCGATGAGTTGGCGCGCTTCCTTCGAGTCGATACGGTCTTTTCTCCGAGTTAAACGCATCAATCCCTTAGATTTCGCCTAATTTGCATCGAGGATCGACACATCATCAAAGCTTGTTGACTTGGTGAATTCGAACAAATGACCGTTCATGGGTTCGAACGAGGACTCCTGATGGACACGAAGTGGCCAGCACCTAATGGATACGAATCAGATGGCTATGTGGGACCCGCGTTCCTGATCGATACGAAGACAATGGATTCGAAGTGAGGCCTTCCGATGGAGTCGAATAGGGGCTGCACCGAAGGGTACGGGCTAATGACAATTGACGGCTACGAAGTGTTCTTCCCAGATGGTTTCGAAGCAGGGCAACCTGATGGATACGAAGCAGGGAGATGTCAATGGATTCAAATACGATCGAGTCGAACCGAGGCACCCCGATGGATTCGAAATCGATCGATACGAACTGACTTTCCTTGATGGACACGAAGCAGCTGGTCTTTTGATCGATACGAAAACCATCGATTCGAACTGGAGCTTGGGGGATGGATACGAAACCGAAGCTCCTTCCTTCTCATTGAATCGATTATAACTTGAGCATACGAACTCGGATTGATCCGAAACTTGGAACGTTGGTTCTCTTGGCTTTTCTTGTCATGCGTTGTCAGTTGTAGCTCGATCCAGACTCGGATAAAATTCATCGATATCCATGGCGAGCCATACTTGGTTCTCGATCAGTCCTCGGTATCCTGGCTCTGCCAAAAGGCGGGATAACACGATGGATCTGATGGCTTTAAGCCGTCAATGGATAGTTTCATACCCAAAAAAGACAATTCGAACCTCATTCAGGTGTCGAAAGTATTACCCCTCGTTTTTTTCGTCACTTGCATTTTTACGTTAAAACGGGATCACCATGGATGGTCTTCGATTTACCATTTTGGAGAGTGGTGCACCATCGCACTGTTTGTTTCAAATCCATGCACCTATTTCTAAAAGTCATACGGTACTGTTTCTGCATTTTGGACGGATGTTGCAATTTGCACCGTAGACGTTGCACCCTGTGGATATCGATTCTTCGGACGGCCATAACTGTTGGCTCGTTTAGAGTTACGAGAGGCTAACCAGTCAAAACGAAGCTCTCTGTGAGTTCTACGGCTCTGATGGCTTTAAGCCGTAAAAGGATAGGTTTATATTCAAAAAAGACTATTTGAACCTTATTCGGGTCTCGGAAGTTTTTTACCCTTCATTTTTTCGTCACGTGCATTTTTACGTTAAATGGGTTCACCGTGCCTGGTCTTCTATTTACCATCACTTGTGAGTGGTGCACCATGGTACTGTTCCATTTCAAATCCATGCACACAACTCTAAAAGTTATACGGCACTGTTTCGACATTTTGAATGGATGTTGCATCTTGCGCCGTAGATGTTGCACCTTGTGGATATCGATCTTCGGGCGGCCATAACTGTTGGCTCGTTTAGAGTTACGGGAGCCATAACCGGTAAAAATGGAGGTCTCTATGAGTTCAACGGCTTTGAGGCTTTAAGCCATCAATGGATAGTTCCATACCCAAAAAAGACTATCGGAACCTCATTCAGGTCTCGGAAGTTTTTTACCCTTTGTTTTTTGTCACGTCATTTTTACATAAAAACGGGATCACCGTGGCTGGTCTTCGATTTACCATCGCTAGAGAGTGGTGTACCATGGTATTGTTCCAATTCAAATCCATGCACCCATTTCTAAAAGTCGTAGGGCACTGTTTCGGCATTTTGGACGAATGTTGCACCTTGCAATGTAGATGTTACATCCTATGGATATCGATTCTTCGGACGGCCATAACTGTTGTCTCGTTTAGAGATACGGGAGCCATAACCAGATAAAATGAAGCTCTTTGTGAGTTTTACGGTTCTTATGGCTTTAAGCCATCAATGGAATATTTCAAGCCCAAAAAAGACCATTCGAACCTCAATCGGGTCTCGGAAGTTTTTAACCCATCATTTTTTCGTCACGTGCACTTTTACGTTAAAACGGGATCACCAAGGATGGTCTTCGATTTACCATTGCTGTAGAGTGGTGCCCCATGGTACTGTTTTGTTTCAAATCCATGCACCCATTTCTAAAATCGTAAGGCACTGTTTTGGCTTTTTGGATGGTTGTTGCACCTTGCCACAGATGTTGCACCCTATGGATATCGATTCTTTGGACGGCCATAACTGTTGCCTCGTTTAGAGTTACGGGAGCCCTAACCTGTCAAAATGAAGCTCGCCATTAGTCATACGGCTATGACTACATTACGCCATCAGTGTATAGTTTCATACCCAAAAAGGTCTATCTGAATCTCATTCGGGTCTCGAAAATTTTTTACCCTTCATTTTTTCATCACGTGCATTTTTACGTTAAAACGGGATCAACTTGTTTGGTTTTTGATTTACCACGCTAGAGAGTGGTGCTACGTGGTACTATTCTGTTTGAAATCCAGGGGCCTATTTCTAAAAGTCGTAGGGCACTGTTTCGGCATTTTGGACGGATGTTGCACCTTGCACCGTAGATGTTGCACCCTTTGGATATCGATTATTCGGACGACCATAATTGTTTGCACGTTTAGAGTTACGGGAGTCATAACTAGTCAAAACGGAGCTCACTGTGAGCTCTACAGCTATGATGGTTTTAAGCCATCAATGAATAGTTTCATACCCAAAAAAGACAATCCGAACCTCAATCGGGTCTTGGAAGTTTTTTAACCTATGTTTTTTCGTCAAGTGCATTTTAACGTTAAAACGGGGATCACCGTGGCTGATCTTTGATTTACCATCGCTGGAGAGTGTTGCACCAATGTACTATTCCATTTCATATCCATCCACCCAATTCTAAAAGTCGTACGGCACTGTTTCGGCATTTTGGACGGATGTTGCACTTTGCATCGTAGATGTTGCACCCTGTTGATATCAATTTTTCGGGCAGCCAAAACTGTTGCATCGTTTAGAGATACGGGAGCCATAACCAGTCAAATGAAGCTCTCGGTGAGTTCTATGGCCATCAATGTATAGTTTCATACCGAAAAGAGACTATCCGAACCTCATTAGGGTCTCGAAAGTTTTTCACCCTTCATTTTTTTCGTCACATGCATTTTTACGTTAAAACGGGATCATCCTAGCTGATCTTCGATTTACCATCCCTGGAGAGTGATGCACCATGGTGCTATTTAGTTTCAAATCCATGCACCCATTTCTAAAAGTCATATGACACTGTTTCGACATTATGGATGGATGTTGCAACTTGCACTGTAGATGTGGCACTCTATGGAAATTTAATTCTTCGGACGGCCATAAAAGTTGGCTTGTTTAGAGTTACGAGAGGCATAACCAGTCAAAACGAAGCTCTTTGCGAGTTCTACGGCTTTGATGGGTTTAAGTCGTCAATGGATTGGTCCATAACCAAAAAAGACTATCCGAACTTCATTCAGGTCTCGAAAGTGTTTTAACCTTGCACCGTAGTTGTTGCACCTTGTGGATATCGCTTCTTCGGACGACCATAACTGTTGGCTAGTTTAGAGCTACGGGAGCCATGACAAGTCAAATGAAGCTATCTATGAGATCTATGGCTTTGACAGTTTTAAGCCTTCAATGGATAGTTTCATACCCAAAAAAGACTATCGGAACCTCATTCGGGTCTCGGAAGTTTTCACCCTTTTTTTCGACACGTGCATTTTTGCATTAAAATGGGATCACCGTGGCTGTTCTTCGATTTATCATCGCTAGAGAATGGTGCACCATGGTACTGTTCCATTTCAAATCCATGCACCCATTTCTCAAAGCCGTACGACAATGTTTCAATATTTTGGACGGATGTTGCACCTTCCACCGTAGATGTTGCACTATGTGGATATCGATTCTTCGGACGGACATAACTATTGGCTCGTTTAGTGTTACAAAAGCCATAACAAGTCACGAGCTCTCTGTGATTTCTGTGGTTCTGACGGCTTTGAGCCATTAATGGATAGTTTCATACCCAAAAAAGACTATCCAAACCTCAATCGGGTATCGGAAGTTTTTTACCCTTCGTTTTTTCGTCTTGTGCATTTTAAAGTTAAAACGAGATCACTATGGTTGGTCTTCGATTTAACATCATAGGAGAGTGGTGCACAATGGTACTGTTACGTTTCAAATCCATGCACCCAATTCTAAAAGTAGTACGGAACTGTTTTGGCATTTTGGACGGATGTTGCACCTTGCACCGTAGATGTTGCATCCTATGGGTATCGATTCTTCGGACGGCTACAATTGTTGGTTCATTTAGAGTTATGAGAGCCATAACTAGTCAAAACAAAGCTCTCTATTAATTCTACAATTTTGATGGCTTTAAGCCGCAAATAGATAATTTCATACCCAAAAAGACTATCCGAACCTCATTCGGGTCACGGAAGTTTTTTACCCTTCTTTTTTTCGTCACGTACATTTTTATGTTAAAACGCGAGCTAGTCATAGATTTACCATAGCTGAAGAGGGGTTCACCATGGTATTGTTCCATTTCAAATCCATGCATCCATTTCTTAAAGTCGTATGGCACCGTTTTGGCATTTTGGACGGATGTTGCACCTTGCACCGTAGATGTTGCACCCTGTGGATATCGATTTTTTGGACGACCATAACTGTTGGCTCGTTTAGATTTACGGGAGCCATAACCAATCATAATGAAGCTCTATGTGAGTTCTACAGTTCTAACTGCTTTAAGCCATCAATGGATAGTTTCATACCCAAAATAGACTATTCGAACCTAATTCTGGTCTTGGATGTTTTTTACCCAAAAAAACTTTCAAGACCCGAATTAGGTTCCAATAGTCTTTTTTGGGTATGAAACTATCTGTTGACGTTTTAAATCCAACAGAGCCTTAGAACTCATAAGAGCTTCGTTTTGACTGGTTATGGCTCCCGTAAGTGTAAACAAGCCAACTGTTATGGCCATTCGAAGAATTGATATCCACAGGGTGCAACATCTACGGTGCAAGGTGCGACATCCGTCCAAAATGCCAAAATAGCGCCGTACAACTTTAAGAAATTAGTGCATGGATTTGAAATTGAAAAGTATCATGGTGCACTGCACTCCAGCGATGGTAAATCAATGACCAGCCACGGTGATCCCGTTTTAAAGTAAAATTGCACGTGATAAAAAAACGAAGGGTAAAAAACTTCCGACCCGAATGAGTTTGGATAGTATTTTTTGGGTATGAAACTATCCATTGATGGCTTAAAGCCGTTAGAGCCATAGAACTCACAAAGAGCACTGTTTTGATTGGTTATGACACCCGTAACTCTAAACAAGTCAAGAGTTATGGCAGTCCGAGGAATCGATATCCATAGGGTGCAAAATCTACGGTGCAACATTCATCCAAAATGCCAAAACAGAGCCATACTACTTTAAGAAATGGGTGCATGGATTTGAAATGGAACAGTACCATGCTGCACCCACTCTCCGATGATGGTAAGTCGAAGACTAGCCACAGTGATCCTGTTTTAACGTAAAAATGCACGTGACAAAAAAATGAAGGGTAAAGAACTTCTGAGACCCGAATGAGGTTCGGATAGTCTTTTTTGGGTGTGGAACTGTCCATTTATGGATTAAAGCTATCAAATCCATAGAACTTAAAGAGAGCTTCATTTTGACTGGTTATGCATCCCATAACTCTAAACGAGCAGACTGTTATGGCTGTTCGAAGAATCAATACATATATATGGTGCAACATCTATGGTGCAAGGTGCAACATCCATCCAAAATGCCCAAACAGTGTCGTACGACTTTTCGAAATGGGTGAATGGATTTGAAACAAAACAGTACCATAGTGCACCATTCTTCAGTGATGGTAAATCGAAGACCGGCCACTGTGATCCCGTTTCAACCATAAAATGCACGTGACGAAAAAATGAAGGGTAAAAAACTTCCGATACCCGAATGAGTTTCGGATGTCTTTTATGGGTGTGAAACTATCCATTGACGGCTTAAAAATGTCAAAGACGTAGAAATCACAGAGAGCTTCGTTTTGACTAGTTATGGCTCTCGTAAATCTAAAGAGCCAAGAGTTATGGCCATATGAAGAATCGTTATCCACAGGGTGCAACATCTACAGTGCATAGTGCAAGATCCGTCCAAAATGCCGAAACAGTGTCGTACGACTTTAAGAAATGGGTGAATGGATTTGAAATGGAATAGCATCATGGTGCACCACTCTCTAGCGATGGTAAATCGAAGACCAACCATGGTGATCTCGTTTTAACTTTAAAATGCACGTGATGAAAAAACGAAGGGTAAAAAACATCCAAGACCTGACTAAGGTTCGGATAGTATTTTCTTGTAATGAAACTATCCACTGACGGCTTACAACTGTAAAAGCCATAGAAATTACAAAGAGCTTCATTTTGACTGGTTATGGCTCCCGCAAATCTAACCGAGCCAATATATAGCCGTTCGAAGAATCGATGTTCACAGGGTGCAACATGGACGGTGCAAGGTGCAACATCCATCCAAAATGCCAAAATAGTGTCGTACGACTTTCAGAAATGAGTGCATGGATTTGAAACTGCACAGTACCATGGTGCACCACTCTACGGCGATGGGAAGTCAAAGATTAGCCACAGTAAACCCGTTTTAACGTAAAAATCCACGTGACGAAAAAATGAAGGTTAAAAAAACATCCGAGACCTAAATAAGGTTCCAATAGTCTTTTTAGGGTATGAAACTATCCATTGACGGCTTAAAACCATCATAGCCATAGAACTCACAAAGTGCTTCGTTTTGACTGGTTATGGCTCTCGTAACTTCAAACGAGCCAACAGTTATGGCCGTCCGAAGAATCAATATCCACATGTTGCAACATCTACGGTGGAAGATGCAACATCCGTCCAAAATTCCAAAACGGTGTCGTACATCTTTTAGAAATGGGCGCATGGATTTGAAACAGAACAATACCAAGGTGCACCACTCTCCAGCGATGGTAAAATGAAGACCGACCACGGTCATCCCGTTTTAACGTAAAAATGCACATGACAAAAAACAAAGGGTTAAAAGCTTTCGAGACCCGAATGAGGTTCAGATAGTCTTTTTTGGGTATGAAACTATCTGTGGATGGCTTAAAGCCATCAGAGCCATAGAACTCACAAAGAGATTTGTTTTGACTGGTTATGGCTCCCACAACTCTAAACGAGCCAACAGTTGTGGCCGTCTGAAGAATCGTTATCCACATGGTGCAACATCTACGGTGCAAGGTGTAACATCCATCCAAAATGCTGAAATAGTGCCTTACGACTTTTAGAAATGGGTGCATGGATTTGAAATGGAATATTACCATCGTGCACAACTCTCCAGCAATGGTAAATCGAAGACCAACCATAGTGATCCCGTTTTAACAAAAAAATGCACGTGACGAAAAAACGAAGGATAAAAAACTTCCGAGCCCCGCATGAGGTTCATGTAGTCTTTTTTGGGTATGAAACTATCCATTTATGGCTCAAACCAATCAAAGCCGAAGAACTCACAGAAAACTTTGTTTTGACTAGTTATGGCTGCTGTGAATCTAAACGAGCCAACATTTATGGCCGTCCGAAGAACCGATATCCACATGGTGCAACATCTACAGTGAAAGGTGCAAAATCCATCCAAAATGCCGAAACAATGCCGTATGACTTTTAGAATTGGGTGCATGGTGTTGAAATGGAACAATAACATGGCGCACCACTCTCCAGTGACGGTAGATCAAAGACCAGCAAATGCATGTGATGAAAAAACGAAGGGTAAAAAACTTCTGAGACCTAAATGAGGTTCATATAGTCTTTTTTTTGGTACGAAACTTTCCATTTATGGCTTATAGTTGTCAAAGCCATAGAACTCACAGAGTGCTTCGTTTTGACTAATTATGGCTCCCGTAACTCTAAACGAGCCAACAGTTATGACCGTCTGAAGAATCGATATCCTTAGGGTACAACATATACGGCGCAAGGTGCAACATCCGTTCAAAATGCCGAAACAGTGCCGTATGACTTGTAGAAATGGGTGAATGGATTTGAAATGGAACAGTACCTTGCACCACTCTCCAACGATGGTAAATCGAAGACCAGCCATGGTGATCCCGTTTTGACTTTAAAATGCACATGACAAAAAAACAAATGGTAAAAAAACTTCCAAGACCCAATTGAGGTTCGGACGGTCTTTTTTGGGTATTAAACTATCCATTGACAGCTTAAAGCTTTCAAAGCCAAAGAAATCACAGAGAGCTTCGTTTTGACTCGTTATCCGAAGAATCGATATCCATAGGGTGCAACATCTACGGTGCAAGGTGCAACATCCGTCCAAAATGCCGAAATAGTGTAGTACGACTTTTAGAAATGGGTGCACGGATTTGATATGGAATAGTACTATGGTGCACCACTCTCCAACGATGGTAAATCGAAGACCAGCCACAGTAATCCCGTTTTAACGTAAAAATGCATGTGACGAAAAACGAAGGGTAAAAAACTTTCGAGACCCTAATGAGGTTCAGATTGTCTTTTTTTTGTATGAATCTATCCCTTGGTAGCTTAAAGCAGTCAAAGCCGTAGAATTCACAGAGAGCTCCGTTTTGACTGGTTATGGCTACCATCTCTCTAAACGAGCCAACATTTACGGCTGTCCGAAGAATCAATATTCATAGGCTGCAACATCAACAGTGTAAGGTGCAACATCCGCCCAAAATGCCGAAACAGTGTCGTACAACTTGGGTGCATGGATTTGAAACGGAACAGTACCATGGTGCACCACTCTCCAGCAATGGTAAATCGAAGACCGACCATGATGATCCCGTTTTAACGTAAAAATGCACATGCCGAAAAAAACTTCTGAGACCTGAATAAGGTTCGGATAGTCTTTTTTGCGTATGAAACTATCCACTGACGGCTTAAAGCACTCAGAGCCATATACCTCATTGAGAGCTGCGTTTTGACTAGTTATGGCTCCCATAACTCTAAACAAGCCAATAGTTATGGCCGTCCGAAGAATCGATGTCCATAGGGTGCAACATCTACGGTGCAAGGGGCAAAATCCGTCCATAATGACAAAACAATACCTTACAACTTTTGGAAATGGATGCATGGATTGAAACAGAACAATACCATGGTGTAACCCTCTCCAGCAATGGTAAATCGAAGACCAACCACGGTGATCCCATTTTAACATAAAAATGCGCGCGACGAAAAAACGAAGGGTAAAAAACTTCATAGACCCGAACAAGGTCCAGATGGTCTTTTTTAGGTATGAAACTATCTAATTATGGCTTAAATCTGTCAAAACCGTAGAACTCACAAAGGGCTTCGTTTTGACTAGTTATGGCTCCAATAACTCTAAACGAGCCAACAATTATGGTCGTATGAAGAATCGATATCCACAAGGTGCAACATCTACGGTGCAAGGTGCAACATCCGTCCAAATGCCGAAACAGTGCCTACGACTTTTAGAAATGGAAGCACAGATTTGAAATGGAACAGTACCATGGTGCATCACTCTCCAGCGATGTTAAATCAAAAACTAGCCACGGTGATCCCGTTTTAATGTTAAAATGCACGAGATGAAAAAATGAAGGGTAAAAAACTTCCGAGGCCCGAATGAGTTTCGGATAGTCTTTTATAGGTATGAAACTATCCATTTATGGCTTAAAGCTATCAAAGCCGTATAACACATTGAGAACTTCGTTTTGGCAGATTATGGCTCCCGTAACTCTAAACAATCCAATAGTTATGGCCGTCCGAAGAATCGATATCCATAGGGTGCAACATCTACGGTGCAAGGTGCAACATCCGTCCAAAATGCCGAAACAATGCCTTACGAGTTTTAGAAATGGTGCATGGATTTGAAACGGAACCGTATAATGGTGCACCGCTATCCAGCGATGGTAAATCAAAGACCAGCCAAGGTGATCTCTTTTTAACATTAAAATGCACGTGACGAAAAAACAAATGGTAAAAAACTTTCGAGGCCCGAATGATGTTCGGATAGTCTATTTTAGGTATGAAACTATCCATTTATGGCTTAAAGCCATCAAAGTCATAGAACTCACAAAGATCTTCGTTTTGATTAGTTATGTATCATGTAACTCTAAACGAGCCAACAGTTATGGCTGTTTGAAGAATCAAAACTCATAGGGTGCAACATCTAGGGTGCAAGGTGCAACATCCGTCCAAAATGCCGAAACAGTGTCCTCCGACTTTTAGAAATGGATGCATGGATTTGGAACGAAACATTGCCATGGTGCACCACTCTTTAGTGATGGTAAATCGAAGACCAGCCATGGTGATCCCGTTTTAAAGTAAAAATACACGTGACGAAAAAACGAAGGGTAAAAAACTTCAAAGACCCGAATGAGGTACGGATAGTAATTTTTTGAGTATGAAACTTTCCATTTATGGCTTAAAGCTATCAAAGCCGTAGAACTCACAGAGAGCTTCGTTTTTACTTGTTATGGCTCCCATAACTCTAAACGAGCAAAAAGTTATGGCCGTCCGAAGAATCGATATCCATAGGGTGCAACATCTACGGTGCAAGGTGCAATATCTGTCCAAAATGCCAAAATAGTACCGTGTGTCTTTAAGAAATGGGTGCATGGATTTTAAATGGAACAGTAACTTGATGCACCACTCTCCAGCGATGGTAAATCGAAGACCAACCATGGTGATATCATTTTAATGTAAAAATGCACGTGACGAAAAAAAAGGAGGGTAAAAACCTCCGAGACCCAAATGAGGTTCAGATGGACTTTTTTGGGTATGAAACTATCCATTTATGGCTTAAAGCGATCAAAGCCATAGTACTCACAGAGAACTTCATTTCGACTTGTTCTGGCTCCTGTAACTCTAAATGAGCCAACCATTATGGTCGTCTGAAGAATCGATATTCATAGGGTGCAACATCTATGGTGCAAGGTGCAACATCCGTCCAAAATGCCAAAACAGTGCCGTACGACATGGGTGCCTGGATTTGAAACGTACAGTACCATGGTGCACCACTCTCCAGCGATAGTAAATCAAAGACCAGCCATGGTGATCCCATTTTAACGTAAAATGCACATGACGAGAAAACATAGGGTAAAAATCTTCCTAGATTCGAATGATGTTCGGATGGTCTTTTTTTGGTATGAAACTATCCACTTATGGCTCAAAGCTATCAAAACCGTAGAACTCACAAAGAGCTTCGTTTTGACTGGTTATGGCTCCATTAACTCTAAACGAGCCATTAATTATGGCCATCTGAAGAATCGATATCCATAGGGTGCAAAATCTATGATGCAAGGTGCAACATTCGTCCAAAATGCTAAAATAGTGCCTTACGACTTTCTGAAATGGTGAATGTTTTTGAAACAGAACAGGATCATGGTGCAGCACTCTCCAGCGACGGTAAATCGAAGACCGGCCACGTTGGTCCCATTTTAACGCAAAAATGCACGTGATGAAAAAAATGAACGGTAAAAAAATTTGTTTTGACTGGTTGTGAAACTATCCATTTATGGCTTAAAGCTATCAAAGCCATAAAACTCATTGAGATCTTCGTTTTGATGGGTTATGGCTCCCGTAACTCTAAACGATCCGGCAGTTATGGCCGTCCAAAAAATCAATATCCACAGGGTGCAACATCTACGGTGCAAAGTACAACATCCATCCAAAATGACGAAATAGTGTCGTACGACTTTTAGAAATGTGTGCATGGATTTGAAACGGAACAGTACCATGGTGCACCACTCTCCAACAATGGTAAATCGAAAACCAGCCATGGTGATCCCATTTTAAAGAAAAATGCACGTGACGAAAAACGAAGGGTAAAAACTTCCGAGACCCGAATGAGGTTCAGATAGTCTTTTTTTGCTATGGAGCTATCCCTTGATGGCTTAAAGCGGTCAAAGCCGTAGAATTCACAGAGAGCTTCGTTTTGACTGGTGATGGCTCCTATAACTCTAAACGAGCCAACATTTATGGACATCCAAAGAATCGATATCCATAGGGTGCAACATCTATGGTGCAAGGTGCAATATCCGTCCAAAATGTAGAAACAGTGCCGTACAACTTGGGTGCATGGATTTGAAATGGAACAGAACCATGGTGCACCACTTTTTAGCGATGGTAAATCGAAGACCAGCCACGGCGATCCCGTTTTAAAGTAAAAATGCACATGACGAAAAAAACAAAGTGTAAAAAACTTCCAAAACCTGAATGAGGTTCGAAGAGTCTTTTTTGGGTATGAAACTATCCATTGAGGGCTTAAAGCAATCAGAGCCATAGAACTCACGGTGAGCTTCGTTTTGACTAGTTATGGCTCCTATAATTCTAAACGAGCCAATATTTATGGACATCCGAAGAATCGATGTCCATAGGGTGCAACATCTACGATGCAAGGCGTAAAATCCATCCAAAATGCCGAAATAGTGCCTTACAACTTTTAGAAATGAATGCATGGATTTGAAACTGTAACGACCCTTAATTTCTCTACTTCGAAAATGAGAGATTTCGTTTGTTTTAAGTTTATAAAGTTTTAAAACTTAAATAAATGAACTAAATATAATAGATAATAATAGAGAAATTATTTATTCTTATAATTGATAATTTAAAAAGTATAAATTTGGATTTTAGAACAAATCAACAAAAGTTATGTTTTGTTAAAAATAAATAAGTGCTTAAATTAATAGGTTTAAATATTTATTTAAAAAGATAAATCTTATTGAAAATGTCTAATAAAGATAATAAAAGTATATTAAAATACTTATAAGTATGGTAATAATCGTTTTATAAAAATAACCAAAATTTATCGCATTTTGTCAGTTTTACATACACCGTAAAATTTGAGATTTTGATATTATTTAAATATGACTTTAAAATATAAAGAGACATGTTTTAATTTATTTAAAGAAGTAAAAAGTTTATTTTTAAATTTGGTTTACATAAATAAATAGTTTAACTAAAACGTCAAAATGTGACCGTAAAACATTTGGTCGAAAAACAACGTTTTGTCGATTAAAAGTTGTCGCAACGTCGTCGCACCTTTATTTTCTTATATAGAAACATATATTCAAATAGTACAAGTATTAATTAACTCACAAAACATGTTTACTTTTACTAAACAATGTTAGAAACTTCTAGAAAACAATTAAGAAAAAGTAAGCACAAAAGACAAAACATGTACAAAGGTTAAAAAGTAAAATATCAAATCAAAGAAACATAATTATTACTTACTTTACTTAATATCTAAGTGAAAATGACATAAAGTAGTGATTTTAAATATGATGTTAAGTGTTGAAAAAAATAAGATTATTTTATAAGTAAGTAAGGTTATTTTGGTAATTTGGTAAAGGGATATTTTGATAATTTACCACTTCATTTTTTTCTATAAATAAGACCACCATTCTTCCACTTTCTTTTACACCATTTTCTACCTTCTTCTTCCTTGAAGCTTTCTTTAATGGCTTCTTCTTCTCTTCCATATCCTTACTAAGTTTTTCAAAACTATATCAAATCAACTCCAAACACCACCAAACTTTGCCAAAGACCTTAGAGTACCATTTAATCATGGTTTAGCATCTAAGAAGTGAAGAAATGATGGAGGAAGGGGATGACCAAGGCAAGGCCGAACCTATCAAGAAAGAGGAGCAAGTCGTGAAGCTTCGAAGCGGGAAAAAGAGAAAGAAGTGCTGCCGGAATCAAAAGAAAAGTCTATGGAAAAGATTTGGTGAAGATAATAGGATTTAAGAGAAGTGTTGTTGCATATGAATGTTGGTAAGAAGAATTGGTTAAGTTAAAAGGCGAGTACTCTTATTTTCTAATTAATCTATAAGTTATTTCATGTAAAATGATTTGAAAAGTCTAAATATGTTGCTTGAATGTTTGATAACTTAGTTGCAAATTGGTAGCAAATTGGTTGATTATGTGATTGTTTATTTGGTTGACAACTTGTTTGTTAAATGATAAGAGAAATGGTTAGTAAGCATAGTTAATTAAATGAGAATTAAATCCATACAAATGTTTATATGAAAGTTATTTAGCCTCTTAATAATTTTAAATAAGTTAAAATCGTTTAAATATGGTTTAAAACGAATTTGAAGTGTTTCGGACAAGTTTCGAAGCAATTCTAAAAATTGGTCAAAACCGAGCTTGTCGCGTAGTGGCAGTTCGTAAATTTCGACCCGTAACTTCAAATTTATGTAGAGAATGATTTATAAGTCGGATTTCTTCGAAATAAAAATTCTTTAGTCCACAATGACAATAGTTTTCCAATGATGAAAGAAAATCAAGATTTCATCAAGTCGATTTTGAAATATGTCCAAAACAATTTTCTACAAACATCGCGGTTTTGTAGTTCGAAATTCAAAATGGGATTTCTTTATAAATGATATTTTTAAAGGATTAAAAATATGAAATAAATTTGATAAATCTATTAAAATGGTTTGAAAGAGATTTGAAATAGAAAATGTGAATTTTCAAATATTTAAAAGTTGTTTAAATCAAATAAGCTTATATAGCACTTTCCGTAGTACTTTTATGCTGCGAAGTCTATAACCTTTCGAATATTAGTTTAAACTTAACAATTATTTCCTAAATATTTTGTGAATTATTTTAAAGGAATAATTAAGTAATGTAAAGATGATTTGGAAGTTTTAATAAGAGTTTGAATAAATGGTTAAGATGAATTATTTATACCACTTAAACAAAAAGTGAAGAATATTGAATGTAATAACAATTTGAGTATGTGGAAACGACTAGTACATTTGTCCCAACTGTGAGATCTGGGAAGATAAAAAAAGGTGTTTAACTAAGGTTAGAGATGGAGCAACCAGTGCCCTGAACTTACCTGGCCTATGTTTTCTCTTCTTAGGCGAGGGGTGGAACAGATCGAAAGGAAAGCCTGGATGCTCTAAAAGATCATATTTAAGTTTTTTCAAGATAAAAGAAAAGAAAACCCCTTCAAAATAATTTTGGAAATAAAATATATTGAAGACAATGATCATTAAAGACAAAGATATTCATAATGTAGGATTACTTGCCATTAGTCCCTAGAGGTGAAACTTGCCATTAGTCCCTAGAGGTGAAACTTGCCATTAGTCCCTAGAAGTGAAACTTGCCATTAGTCCCTGGATGTGAAATTAACCATATTTAAAGTGGCAGTAGTACTATGTTATGAAAGTCTTCGATTTGTAAGAATATGATTTGAAGTTAAGAAGAAAATCTTTGATTAAGATTTAATGAATGATTTGGGAATATTTTTCCTAAGTTAAAAGATATAACTTGAATATAAGAAATCTTTAATTAAGATTTAATGAATGATTTGAATTGTTTCAAAATTTAAGAAAGGGTTTAATATATCAAATTATTTGATAAATGAGGCTTAGTGATTCCATATACATTTGAAAAGAAAATGGAATAAATTGAAAAGAATATATCCAAGAAAGATATTTGATTAAGTTAAAAGATGAAGTAATTGATTGATGATTGATATTCACGTACGAACTTAACATCTTTTAAAGCGATGATCGGCTTCGAAGGAACCGAGTCGGATTTGGTTAACTCCTATCCGAAAACCATTTCGAACCAATGTATACGTTTGAAAGTGAAGACACGTTGAAGATGATGATTATTGAAGACCGCGTATCTTTATAGCGTGAAGACTGCTTGTTGAACATGCTCTGGGTCGCTCCCATAATAGAGTTATTTATAGCAGTGGTCTCCTCGTGATGGAGATTTTTCGGATTGCGAGGGCTTCTCGCCTAGTAATGGCCGAGGAACTTTGGTTTCGTTCAGTCCTTGAACGAACTTGTATGGACGAATGTTTGACATTGCATTCTGAGACACAATGTTTGTCTTTTACAAATATACATCAGTGGTGGCAGAGCAGGCAACTTCTCTTAGCTCAACACCCTCCTTGAGACGTACGATGTGACGACCGCCCATGACTCCCGCACTAAACAAGGGAATGGTGCGCTGAAAGGTGTGCCAGGCAGCCATGGACGATAGTCAGGGTAAGATTAAACAGCGGAATCTATCATATTACTCACAGCGCAAGGATAAAATACAATAGAATATATATGTATATATATATATATAGTGAAGCATCTCCAAATAGAATCTCATCATATAAACTTCATAATAGTTTGATACAACATCAAAACATTTATTACATCAAGCCTCACTACATAGCACTCAGAGTATATACAAACAGCGAAACATCCAGTACGTATAGAAAGAACCATAATATGCATAAGCCTCCTGCTCATCTTCGCAGTCAACATCGCTTGTCACCAAAAGCAGCACCTGTGACGACCGCCCATGACTCCCGCACCAAAACAAGGAAATAGTGCGCTGAAATGCGTGCCAGGCAGCCATGGACGATAGTCAGGGTAAAATAAAACAGAAACTCTATCGTATAACTCACAGCGCATGGATAAAATACAATAGAGAAATATATAGTGAAGCTTCATAACAGAAAATCATCATGTAAGCATCATAGTAGTTTTATACAACATGTGAATCATCCATACATCAAAACCTCACTACATAACACTCAATCAAATACAGCAGCGGATACCCAGTACATATAATAAGAAATAATATGCAAAAGCCTCCTGCTCGTCTTCGTCATCATCAGCGTAGATCTCCAAGAACAGCACCTGTCACCTGCTACCTAGTCTGCCCATCCCAACGTGGATGAACAGCCCAAGGTAATAAGAGGAGACATAAAACCTTGAGTCAGACAAAGTCTTAGTGAGCAGTAAATTAACTATCAAACATACCAAAAGAGCATAAGGGATAAAAGGAATAGGAACCAAACCATCCCACTCCACCTCTTTCTACAGTGATAGCCCCCAGACACACACCAAGGAGAAGCAAGCATAACATAGCAGGTAATTAAAGTAAAGCAATAATCACTCGAGTCAAGGACGATGTTTTCCAAATACAAACCCCCAAGGCCTAAACCAAGATCAGATAAGCACCCAGAAAACACCGCTCTTAAGACCGAATGATGATACAACCAAACATCCATGACACTGGCTATCACTGTTATCATTGCCTTGATATCACCGTTAGTTGAATGACCACCTGTCAAGGGCTAATGGTAACCCCGGTTCTAGACATAACTCCGCACGTCGTCGCAGCCCGTGCCTAGGAATTTTCGCAACTACCCAGAGTACTAGCACGTCGTCGCAGCCCGTGCCTGGAACGTCGTCGCAGCCCGTTCCAACGTACTCTTGCTTTGAGCATGCTAGAACCTTCAACAACGATGAGATCTCGGCCTCCTAGTCATCCTCCTCGACGACTATTTCCATACTAGCTCGAGCGCCTCTCAAGCTAACCATTATCACCAACCCGGATCGCATCACCGAGTTATCAACATAACTTTGCACTTCGTCGTAGCCCGTGCTTGGAACGTCATCATGACCCATCCCATCTCAACATCATGCTTTGCCTCATCGCATCATAGCAAAGTCCCATCTCGATCTCAAGCTTTGCCTCCTCGCATCATGGCAAAGTCCATCATCATCGAATCCATCCATATGAGCTTCAACATCCGCTTCATATGCCACAGGCAGCTTTCTCCATTCAAGAGCCTTTCCACTTAGCTTTTGAATCATCTTCAACCATCTTGTTCCAAATCAACTACTAGCTAACTTGAAACAATCAAATCAATCATACATCCAAACATTCAAGCATTCAAACAAGACCTAATAAGCAATATCAACTATAATGGCAATTTCGTAAATAAATGAGCATAAGTCCAACATGCATGATTCATAGGTTTTTAGCATAGATCTATCAAATATAAAACATGGGTTTTACTTCAATAACTTGATAAATAAACTTGCATAGGTAAACATCTTCATAAATGATGGATCTACATGCAGACTTAAGAAAAATGCGAGAAATCACTATTTCAAACACATAAACAAGCCACCGATCCAATATACTCCTTTGGGTCCGTGTGAGAGATAACCACCACTCACCAAATCACCCAAACACCTAAAAAACTAATCACTTCAGATCTGGACAGCGAAGAACAAGGCTTGATCCGGCAAAGTCTCGCTTCAATCGATGAAATCTAGCTCGAACGGATGAAGATCTTCAACTTTGGCTCTCGGATCTTCGATCTTGATCTTCGATCTTGGATGGATGTTAGAACTAGATCGGAATGGAGAAAAGAAGATGAAGAAATGTTGTAGTCGAGCTCTCAAAATGGCAGCACTTCGTCGCTTCAAAAACCGGTGCCAAAAAGTGAGCCAAAGCCCTCTATTTATAGGCTGATTTTTCCCTGAGTCGGCCGCCCATGAGTCGCCCACGACTTATCACATGAGTCGTACACGACTCAAGCAACCAACGACTCAACACCCCAACGACCTATCCCTAGCCGACTCAACTGCATACGACTCAACAGGGACCACGACCTAACACACACAGAACCGGGCGACTTATCCTATACGTGGCCTAACTCCTACACGAGCTACGACTCATCGTTAAGTCGTTCCAAACGACTCAACTACACACCCTATCACCATAAGTCGTACGCGACTTATCCCAGACACACACACGACACAACCCAACGACTTACCATGAGTCGTTCAACGACCTAACTAGTACGCGACCCATCGCCTCAGCTACCTAACGACTTACGACTCATAGCATACACACGCTTACGACCTAAGACACTGCCGCATGTTCCCCCTAAGTCCTAAGTCGTATGACGACTCAACTATACACACACGACTCAACCACCCAGCTAACCGACTCAACCTATCCTTAACTCGGTCAAACGACTCATCCTAACACACAAAATAACTCACGACCCATGGCCTCACCGACTCATCAACACACGGCCAAGCCTTAAGTCGGTCCTTTTATAGGTCGCTGTTCTCCCCTTGAGTCGGTCATCATTTGAGTCGGTCACTACCCCTTAAACCGTTAACTCGCCTACGACTTAAGCTATAACTCGGCAACCCTTAGGTCGTTACTTCCACTAATCCATGAGTCGGCCACACTATGAGTCGGCTACTCCATGACTCGTCCAAACCTGTAAGCCGTTGCCTCTCTTAACTCGCTAACCCACTAACTCGGCAACACCTATGAGTCGGCCCTCTATGAGCCGGTCACGACTCAACACTCACCACACGAGTTAACTCCCTATACGACTCAGACTAGAGACAACATAAACAACACTAACGACCTGTAAATTCTACGATTAATCGACACGTAAAATACGGGTCGTTACATTCTCTCCCCCTTAGGAATTTCGCCCCCGAAATTCCAAGCAAACAACAGCAATCAAAGCAATTCTGCATGCCTACCATCCATATCAATCAACAAACCATGCATCCAATTCTAACCTAGCATGCAGAATTCTAAGACTTAGAACAAGCTACAAATTCATGAGATGTCACGACACCTTAGGGTCATACCTCGAAGAGTACAGGATGAGCTGCCTTCATCCTCTCTTCCTCCTCCCACGTACAATCGTTAACATCATCACTCCATTGTACCTTGAGCAACGTAATTGTCTTCCTCCTAAGCTGTTTCGTGTCGGTTCCAACAACATGAAGTGGCTTACGAGGTCTCGAAACAACTGGTTCAATCTCTAAATCTTCACAGCTATCAGCAGAAACCACTATAGTTGGGTCGTGCACATACTTCCGTAGATACGATACATGAAAAACATTGTGCACACCCACCATCTTCTCCGGTAACTCCAATCTATAAGCGAGCTTTCCAATTCTCTCGATGATCGGGAATGGTCCAACAAACCTCGGGGTCAACTTTCCTTTCTTCCCGAATCTAATAACATTCTTCAGTGGAGAAATCTTCACAAAAACCAAATCACCTACGTCGAATTCCAAATCCTTACGACGATTATCTGCATAGCTTTTCTGACGATCTTGGGCTGCCTTCATTCGTTGCCGAATGATCTCTATACAATCCGAAGTCTGTCGAATCATCTCTGGCCCAAGTATCAACTTTTCTTCAGTTTCCAACCAACATGTCGGAGAGTTACACGGTCTTCCATATAATGCCTCATATGGTGCCATACCAATACTCGACTGATAACTGTTATTATACGCAAATTCCACCAAATGAAGGTGATCCTCCCATGATCCCCCGAAGTCCAAAACACAAGCTCTAAGAAGATCTTCCAAAACCCGGTTGACTCTCTCAGTCTGACCATCCGTTTGAGGGTGATAAGCTGTACTCAAACACAACTTGGTTCCCAAAACCTCCTGGAAGCTCTTCCAAAATCCACTAGTGAACAACGGATCTCGATCGCTCACTATACTCTTCGGGACACCATGGAATCGAACAATCCACTTCACATACAACTCAGCCAACTTCGATGCAGTCCTAGTCGATCGAACAGGAATGAACCTTGCACTCTTAGTCAAACGATCTACGATAACCCAAATCCCTTCATTCCCTGCACTGGTTCTAGGTAGACCATCGATAAAATCCATCGACACTTGCTCCCACTTCCATGTAGGAACCTCTAATGGCTGAAGCAATCCACTGGGCTTCTTCTGCTCAGCTTTCACCAATTGACAGTTCATACACTTGGAAATAAAATTTCCAACATCCTTCTTCATACCTTCCCAGTAGTACGTTCTCTTCATATCCCGATACATCTTATTTCCACCTGGATGAATCGTCAACTTCGAGTAATGACTTTCCCTTAGAACTTCATCTCTCAATCCATCTATATCGGGAACAACCAGTCGTCCTTGCCTTCGAAGCCAACCCTCTCGATCGACCTCGAATCCTTTATCCTTCTCTGGATCCAATCCAGATTCCAAATCACAGATAATTTGACAAGCTTATCATCTCTCTTTTGACTCTCGCCAATCCTTTCCACAAGAGTAGGTCTTATCGATAAGTTTGCCAACATCTCAGGTTCCAATTCACATCTAGGCCTGAAATCAAATCCAGCCAAATACTCGAGACTCTTCCATTCCGAAAACATGGCTCCCAATCCTGCATGTCTTCGACTTAACGCATCAGCCACTGCGTTACCTTTTCCCGGAGTATAGGCTATACAAAAATCATATGATGCTAGAAACTCTAGCCACCGTTGCTGTCGAAGATTCAAATCCTTTTGGGAGAACAGATACTTCAACGACTTATGATCCGTAAACAACTCGAATCTAACTCCCAATAGATAATGTCTCCACATCTTCAAAGCAAACACAATCTCCGCTAACTCCAAATCATGAGTCGGATAAGTCCTCTCATGCGGCTTCAGTTGTCGACTTGCATACGCAACAACTTTATCCTTCTGCATTAGCACTGCTCCAAGTCCAGTGCCACATGCATCGGTGTAGACCACCATCTCATCATTCCCACTTGGAATAGTCAAAACAGGAGCACTTGTCAGTCGCTCTTTCAGGATTACGAAAGCTTGCTCACACTTATCATCCCATCTGAACACTTGGTTCTTTTTCGTCAATCCTGTTAACGGTGCAGCTATCTTGGAAAAGTCTTTGATAAACCGACGATAATATCCTGCTAATCCAAGAAAACTTCTCACATCAGATGCATTCTTAGGTCTAATCCAATCCTGGATTGCTGCCACCTTAGCGGGATCAACCGCTATTCCATTTCCAGAGATAACATGGCCTAAGAACCTCACTTCCCTCTTCCAGAAGTGACACTTCGAAAACTTAGCCTTCAGCTGATGTTTCCGCAAGATTTCCAAAACAATCCGCAAGTGTGTCTTGTGCTCTTCCTCAGTTCTGGAATAAACCAAAATATCATCCACGAACACAAGTACAAACTTGTTCAACTGATCTCTGAATACTCTATTCATAAGATCCACAAAATATGCTGGTGCCTTAGTCAACCCAAACGGCATTACCAGCCACTCATAAAACCCGGATGGTGTCCTAAAAGCAGTCTTCGGCACACTATCCTTTGCCACTCTCAACTGGTGAAATCCCGTTGCCAAATCCATCTGAGAAAACACCTTAGCCTCGTGAAGCTGATCAAACAAGTCGTCTATTCTCGGCAATGGATACTTGTTCTTCTTAGTCACCTTATTCAGCTCACGATAATCCACACACAACCTCAACGATCCATCCGCTTTGGTTGCGAACACAACTAGTGCACCCCATTCGGACACACTACGCCGATTTCCGCAAAAGGTCATCAACTTGCACCCTCAACTCTAGCTGCTCCCTAGGCGCCATTCGCCTAGGAGGCATCACAACAGGTCTGGCTCCCTCAACTAGATCGATACGAAACTCGATCTCCCTATGCGGCGGCAACCCTTTGACTTCGTCAAAGACATCCTCAAATCCATTCACAATAGGCACCGATGACAGTCCATCCCGTGGAACAACCAGCGAATACATGAAGCTCATGAAGACGCCTTCTTCATGCTTACATCGTATCACAACCTTTCGCCCTTCCACATACCCGACTGTCACCTCCAGCCTCTCACAATCAATCCTTGCCGCATACTTCCTAAGCCAGTCCATACCCAAAATAATTCCGAACCCCGCAAAGTTCAGAACAAAGCAATCACAAACAAACGAGCAATCATGACTCGACACGACTAGACTACGGCATATCATACACAAACATGACGAACCCCCAACTGGATTAGTCAAAACCAATGGCCTATCAACAATATCCGGTTCCAAACCTAACCGGCCTACTAAATCATCACAAAGAAAAGAATGCGACGCTCCAGTATCAAACAACACTCTAACTGGAACACCACAAATGGAAAGAGTACCTTGAACCACAACACTCTTCCCCTTCTCTTCAGTAGTAGGAGCCTTTGAAGATGACGGCACAGCTCCCAAAGCATAAGCTTGCACAATCTGCCTATCCTTCCTCGGCTCAGGACAATCCTTCCTGAAATGCCCTGGCTTATCACAGTTGTGGCATTTCGCCGGCGCCTTTGGATTCCTACAACCCTTGGAGAGATGGCCCTTCTGCTGGCAATTATAGCAAGTTACTTCGCCCTTTGGCATCTTCTGGCCATCCTTACCCCTCTGTTGCTGCTGCTTCCTCTTCTTGTTGCCACTCTGCTGTGGTTTAGATCCTTCCCTGGTTACAGCAACAACAGAACTTTCCTTAGGAAACAAACTCTCATGCCTAAGAGCTTTCTCCACAAGCTTCTCAAACGGATCATCCAAATGATCCACCAACTGCCTTCCAAGATAAGCATCCAAACCGGTCACAAACTTCTCGTTCTTCTGATAGGGAGAATCAATATACGATCTGGCATACTTAGACAAAGCTTCGAACTCAGAAATATACTCAAGAACAGGTCTCCCCCCTTGCTTGAGCTCCACAAACCTCTTAAACAAGACAGATTTCTGAGCCGTAGAGATGAACTTAGCTTCAAATCTAACTTGGAATTGCTCCCAAGTAATCTCTTCTTCTGGAGTATCGATGGTGATAGAATTCCACCAATCAGCAGCTCTTCCCTGAAGCTGTCTCGATGCAAGCTTCCTTTTAGTTGCATCCTCAATCCCCAAATCACCAAAGATCCTTCGGCAAGCATCAATCCATCTCCGCACTTCAATAGTCGACTCTGTCCCCAAGAAAGCTTTTCCTCCAAGAGAAGTATAATCCTTGCAAAGCTTAGCAAAATCCACTGGTCTTGGAGCCTGGACTTGAACTCCCACATCCACTGATGATCCTGAAGCTGGTACCCTTCTCATGATAGAAGTCATCATTGCTTCGAACATCGCAGCATAATCAACAGCTTCCCTAGCAGCACGACTTTCCCTAGCAGCTTGTCTCTCACTTCGACTCATCCTTAGTATCTGTAAAAAGAATGATTAGAACACCTTAAGAAACAACTGCATAAGGAGTTCAAATCCATCTAAGCTACTATATTATATATAGTAATCATCCATCAAAATACAATTACGTCTCTCTTACGTAGCTACGTCAGCGAGCGTTGGCTAAAATCGATTAACCAAAGCTCTGATACCAAATGTGACGACCGCCCATGACTCCCGCACCAAAACAAGGAAATAGTGCGCTGAAATGCGTGCAAGGCAGCCATGGACGATAGTCAGGGTAAAATAAAACAGAAACTCTATCGTATAACTCACAGCGCATGGATAAAATACAATAGAGAAATATATAGTGAAGCTTCATAACAGAAAATCATCATGTAAGCATCATAGTAGTTTTATACAACATGTGAATCATCCATACATCAAAACCTCACTACATAACACTCAATCAAATACAGCAGTGGATACCCAGTACATATAATAAGAAATAATATGCAAAAGCCTCCTGCTCGTCTTCGTCATCATCAGCGTAGATCTCCAAGAACAGCACCTGTCACCTGCTACCTAGTCTGCCCATCCCAACGTGGATGAACAGCCTAAGGTAATAAGAGGAGACATAAAACCTTGAGTCAGACAAAGTCTTAGTGAGCAGTAAATTAACTATCAAACATACCAAAAGAGCATAAGGGATAAAAGGAATAGGAACCAAACCATCCCACTCCACCTCTTTCTACAGTGATAACCCCCAGACACACACTAAGGAGAAGCAAGCATAACATAGCAGGTAATTAAAGTAAAGCAATAATCACTCGAGTCAAGGACGATGTTTTCCAAATACAAACCCCCAAGGCCTAAACCAAGATCAGATAAGCACTCAGAAAACACCGCTCTTGAGACCGAATGATGATACAACCAAGCATCCATGACTCTGGCTATCACTGTTATCATTGCCTTGATATCACCGTTAGTTGAATGACCACCTGTCAAGGGCTAATGGTAACCCCGGTTCTAGACATAACTCCGCACGTCGTCGCAGCCCATGCCTAGGAATTTTCGCAACTACCCAGAGTACTAGCACGTCGTCGCAGCCCGTGCCTGGAACGTCGTCGCAGCCCGTTCCAACGTACTCTTGCTTTGAGCATGCTAGAACCTTCAACAACGATGAGATCTCGGCCTCCTAGTCATTCTCCTCGACGACTATTTCCATACTAGCTCGAGCGCCTCTCAAGCTAACCATTATCACCAACCCGGATCGCATCACCGAGTTATCAACATAACTTTGCACGTCGTCGTAGCCCGTGCTTGGAACGTCATCATGACCCGTCCCATCTCAACATCATGCTTTGCCTCATCGCATCATAGCAAAGTCCCATCTCGATCTCATGCTTTGCCTCCTCGCATCATGGCAAAGTCCATCATCATCGAATCCATCCATATGAGCTTCCACATCCGCTTCATATGCCACCGGCAGCTTTCACCATTCAAGAGCCTTTCCACTTAGCTTTTGAATCATCTTCAACCATCTTGTTCCAAATCAACTACTAGCTAACTTGAAACAATCAAATCAATCATACATCCAAACATTCAAGCATTCAAACAAGACCTAATAAGCAATATCAACTATAATGGCAATTTCGTAAATAAATGAGCATAAGTCCAACATGCATGATTCATAGGTTTTTAGCATAGATCTATCAAATATAAAACATGGGTTTTACTTCTATAACTTGATAAATAAACTTGCATAGGTAAACATCTTCATAAATGATGGATCTACATGCAGACTTACGAAAAATGCGAGAAATCACTATTTCAAACACATAAACAAGCCACCGATCCAATATACTCCTTTGGGTCCGTGTGAGAGATAACCACCACTCACCAAATCACCCAAACACCTCAAAAACTAATCACTTCAGATCTGGACAGCGAAGAACAAGGCTTGATCCAGCAAAGCCTCGCTTCAATCGATGAAATCTAGCTCGAACGGATGAAGATCTTCAACTTTGGCTCTCGGATCTTCGATCTTGATCTTCGATCTTGGATGGATGTTAGAACTAGATTGGAATGGAGAAAAGAAGATGAAGAAATGTTGTAGTCGAGCTCTCAAAATGGCAGCACTTCGTCGCTTCAAAAACCGGTGCCAAAAAGTGAGCCAAAGCCCTCTATTTATAGGCTGATTTTTCCCTGAGTCGGCCGCCCATGAGTCGCCCACGACTTATCACTTGAGTCGTACACGACTCAAGCAACCAACGACTCAACACCCCAACGACCTATCCCTAGCCGACTCAACTGCATACGACTCAACAGGGACCACGACCTAACACACACAGAACCGGGCGACTTATCCTATACGTGGCCTAACTCCTACACGAGCTACGACTCATCGTTAAGTCGTTCCAAACGACTCAACTACACACCCTATCACCATAAGTCGTGCGCGACTTATCCCAGACACACACACGACACAACCCAACGACTTACCATGAGTCGTTCAACGACCTAACTAGTATGCGACTCATCGCCTCAGCTACCTAACGACTTACGACTCATAGTATACACACACTTACGACCTAAGAAACTGCCGCATCTTCCCCCTAAGTCCTAAGTCGTATGACGACTCAACTATACACACACGACTCAACCACACAGCTAACCGACTCAACCTATCCTTAACTCGGTCAAACGACTCATCCTAACACACAAAATAACTCACGACCCATGGCCTCACCGACTCATCAACACACGGCTAAGCCTTAAGTCGGTCCTTCTATAGGTCGCTGTTCTCCCCTTGAGTCGGTCATCATTTGAGTCGGTCACTACCCCTTAAACCGTTAACTCGCCTACGACTTAAGCTATAACTCGGCAACCCTTAGGTCGTTACTTCCACTAATCCATGAGTCGGCCACACTATGAGTCGGCTACTCCATGACTCGTCCAAACCTGTAAGTCGTTGCCTCTCTTAACTCGCTAACCCACTAACTCGGCAACACCTATGAGTCGGCCCTCTATGAGTCGGTCACGACTCAACACTCACCACACGAGTTAACTCCCTATACGACTCAGGCTAGAGACAACATAAACAACACTAACGACCTGTAATTTCTACGATTAATCGACACGTAAAATACAGGTCGTTACAGCACCTGTAACCTGTCACCTAGTCTGCCCATCCCAAACCGGATGAACAGCCCAAGGTAATAAGAGTTGAACATAAAACCTTGAGTCAGACAACAGTCTTAGTGAATGGTAAATTAACTAACAACATACCAAAAGAGCATAAAGGATAAAAGGAATAGGAATCCAACCCTCCCACTCCACCTCTTTCTACAGTGATAGCTCCCGGACACCAAAACAGAAGCAAACACAACAAATCAGACATTCAAAGTAAATCAATTGTCACTCGGGTCAAGGTCGGTGTTTTCCAAATACAAACCCCCAAGGCCTAAACCAAGATCAGATAAGCACCCGGAAAACATCGCTCTTGAGTCCGTATGACGATACATCCATAACATCCAAACATCCATGACTCTGGCTATCACTATTATCATTGCTTCGAAACCACCTTTAATTGAATGACTGGCACATTCTTTCAGCCGTACGTCAAGGGCTAATGGTAAACCCGGATCTAGACAAACTCTGCACGTCATCGTGACCCGTGCCTAGGACTTACCTACTCTGCCCAGAGTACTCGACCACCTGCCTGTAGTCTTTTGGGTGTCCCGACTACCTACCTGTAGTCGTTTGGGCGTCCCATGTACTCTTGCTTTGATTTTATTAGAACCTTCAACAACGATGAAATCCATGCCTCCTAGTCATCCTCCTCGACGACTATTCTCATACTAGCCCAAGCTACCTCTCGAGCAATCCATTATCAACCAACTCGAACCATCCCTCGAGTTATCAACATGCTTGGAATGATCCCGTCTGGATTATACCAAGGCTACGTCACATAATGCTTCACCTCATCTCATCCATAGCAAAGCTCTATCTTAACATCATCATCCAATCCATCCGTATGAGCTTCATCACCCACTTCATATGCCATGGCAGCTTTCCCATTCAAGAGCCTATTCCTTAACTTCTGAATCATCTTCGACCATACTTGTCCAGATCCAACCATAAATCAACTAATTCATTACAATCAGTCAAGGCAATCATTAATCCAAGGTAATCAAACATACAACATGATCTAAATAAACAATTATGACAATAATGGCAATCTTGTAAATAAAGAGTCCAAATCTAACAAGCATGAATATTGGAGATTATCACTACAACTTGATGGATGAACTTGCATAGGTTAACATGTAGTAAAATAGATATCAAAACTTCCTGAACAATGGATCTACATGTAGACTTAAGGAAAATGCATGAAATCACTATCTTTAACACCCAAACAAGCCACCGATCTGATATACTCCTTTGGGTCCGTGTGAGAGATAACTACCACTCACCGAATCACCTAAACACCTCAAAAGCTACCAACTTCAGATCTGGACAGCAAATGATCTAGCTCGATCCCACAAGATTCCGCTTCAAATGATGAAATCTCTCTATTTGAAGAATGTAGATCTTCAACTTTGGCTCTTGAATCTTCGATCTTGGATGGATGTAAGCACTAGATTAAAGTGGAGAAAAGATGTGAAGAAGTGTTGTAGTCGAGCTCTCAAAATGGCAGCACTTCGTCGCTTCAAAATCCGGTTCCCAAAAATGAAGATAGGCATTTCTATTTATAGGCTGGAAATCCCTTAAGTCGGTCGTCCCCTTAAGTCGTCGCCGACCTAACTGCAGCCGACTCAACCACACACACAACTTTCCGACTCATGAACCCCACGGCTTACCGACCTACAAGTGCAGCCGACCTAACTACCTAATACACACAGCCGACTCAACGCATAGCCGACCTAACGACTCAACACACTCTGCCGACCCAACGACTCTACCAAGCTACCGACCTAACTACACTCTACCTATCACCATAAGTCGCTTACGACTCATGCTATTAATCCCCTTAGGTCGCTTACTCCACTAAGTCGTTAGCTCTTAGGTCGGCCCATCTCCTAAGTCGTTAACCACCTTAAGTCGGCCACTCTCTTAACTCGGCCAATATCTCTTAAGTCGGCCAACTCCTAAACCGCTAACCTCCGTAGGTCGCCAACCTCCTTAAGTCGGCAAACACCTTAAGCCGTTAACCACTAACTTCCTTAGGTCGGTCACTCCCCTTAGGTCAGCCCAATCCCTTATGTCGCCTAACCGACCTAACTAACATGACCCAATCTCGAGCGACTTATCTCTGGACGACTTAAGCTCTGAACGACTTAGATTCTGGATGGTTTAACAACACAACTATCTAAAGATAACAGTATTTCGATTCGTAAAAATACGGGTCGTTACATTCTCTCCCCCTTAGGAATTTCGCCCCCGAAATTCCAAACAATCAAGAGCAATCAAAACTATTATGCATGCCTACCATCCATAAAAATCAACAAACCATGCATCCAATTACTAGCCTAGCATGCAGAGTTCTAATGCTAGAACAAGTTACAAGTTCATGAGATGCCACGACACCTTAGGGCCATACCTCGAAGAGTTCAGGATGAGCTGCCTTCATCCTCTCTTCCTCCTCCCATGTACAGTCGTTAACATCATCACCCCATTGTGTCTTAAGCAACGTAATCGTCTTCCTCCTAAGCTGTTTCGTGTCAGTTTCAACAACACGAAGCGGTTTACGAGGTCTTCTAACAACCCGTTCAACCTCAAAAACTTCATAGCTATCGGCAGAAACCACTGTACTTGAGTCGTGCACATATTTCCGTAGATATGATATATGAAAAACATTGTGCACACACGCCATCTTTTCCGGTAACTCCAATTTATAAGCAAGCTTTCCAATTCGCTCGATGAGCGGGAATGGTCCAACAAATCTCGGAGTTAATTTCCCTTTCTTCCCGAATTGAATAATGATGTGCACGTAAATGTGCATATTTTTACCACCATATTTATTCTATTTAAATTAAATAAATGATTATATTGGGTATTTTAACTTGTTTTAACCAAAATTCATATTAATTCCAAATTTTCACATATTCTTCTTCATATAGGGGCAAAACGGTCATTTAAGTGCATATATTTCTTTGAGAAAAATTAATTGAAAATTTCTATATATTTTTGTAGGAAATTGATCTCAAATAGAAGTGGTTTCATGAAGATATGCATGCACAAAATTAATACAAAGGAATGAAGATGGAAATAATTCAAAGTGAAGAACATGGAAGACCCCACATACCCACCTACCTTAATGTACAAATTAAAGGCTAATGCACATGCTTTTGGACTTAATGGTTTCATGTACACTTAATGGGGGATTAAGACATGTTAATGGTTACTTGGCCTCCACACTTCCTAAGGGGCATTTTGGGTATTCCCCAAAAATATGAATTAGGGTTTCATACATGTATAAATACCCATATGTTTCATGTAACATGATCTCCTCTCTTAGTTTCTCTTTAGTTTCTTTTTGGCCTCCTTCTCTTTAGTTTAGTTTAGATCAAAATAAAAGAAAGCTCTCTTCTCTTTTCCATGGCTACTTAGCCATTTCTCTTTTATGTAATTTTTTTTATGCAACTTCAATACATGTTCTTTTTCTTTTCATGCTTATTTACTTTAATGTTGTAGTGTAGATTTACTTTCATGCAAGTAGAATAGTTTTTCCATTTAATTTTGCTCTCTTTTTCTTTTCTTATTCTTTCATGTTGAAGGCTACATTTGTTGTTTTGATAACAAATATGGGAGGCTAAACCCCTTCAATTTAGGGGTAATGAAGCTCTCTAATCATGTAGCTTCAACTTAACTTGATGTTTATGCTCTCTTTTTGTGCTTAATGAGAATGATTGAAGTGGTTTAATGATGTTGTTTTGCTTTGAATTTGATAGTCTATGTTGTTCATACCAAATAGACTATGCTTAAACAAACATAACACAAATTGCCTCTTCATCTAAACATGATTATGGCAAAGAAGTAAATGTTGAAATTGAAATTTGATAGCCTATATTTCTAAACAATAGTTAATAGGCTATGCTTAAAATAGATTTTGCTTTCAACTTTGTTGTCATATTTTATGACATTTAGAAGTGTATTAGTAGTTGTGTTATAGTTTGATGGTTTATATTGGGCTAATTAATAGCACAAATATATCATACTTATGATAAACACATCAACTAATTACACTAATGAAAAGAAAAGAGAGATCATAACTTCATTTTGTTGATTTATATGATCTAGAGAGTGGATTTATCTCTAAATTGTCCTCAAACTTTCATATTTTTATCTATTTTCTTTTGTAATTTTTCTCTTTTTTTTAGTTAATCACTCTCTCGACTTCGGTATAATTTGATTGAATAGAATTTTAAAATCATCAATTCCCTGTGGATCGACCCGTATTCGCCGCGTGCTACATTCGTACACCGTGCGCTTGCGGTATAAATTTTATTTCTAAATTCGTTCGACGGTTTTCTAATCCGATAGAATTTCCGTCGACGAACAAGTTTTTGGCGCCGTTGCCGGGGAATTGTTTGATTTCAATTTTCTATTCTTCGAATTATTTTCTTTTGATTTTATTTTGTGTGTTTTTATTGTGTGTGTTTGCATTATAAAAAAAAAACAAAAAAAAAATTGTTGTGTGTTTGTTGTTTTATTTCTGTTTCCAATTTGTTGTGTGTTTGTTTTAGTTTTTGAATTGCATTTGCATATTAAAAAAAAAAAATTGCATTGCATCTTTCTTGTTCATTTTCTTGTGCATTTCTGTACCCATTTTGCATTGCATTTTGTTTGTTGTTCTGTGCATATCCATCACTGTTTCTGTTGTCATTTAAATTTCTCTGCATTTTAACAAAAAGAAAAAGTCCTATTGCTCACTGTTTACATTTGCAATTTAAATTGCAACAGAGAACATTTCCATTAGCATTTTTGTTCACTTACATTACTTTCACATTTACATTTACAACTTGGTTTTCCAAGTGCTTTTCTGTTGCCATTTACAAGTCAGTTTTCAATTGCTACAGGCAACTGAACAAACCAACCCATCTATTTCATACCTCCAAACTTCCCTGCAACATACAAGTTGCAAAACAACATCAAACTGAAACCACCTTCCACAGCAACACCTTTCATCTCCATTGACAACCAAAATAACTCACCTGAACACACTGCCTCCCTGCTGCTCCATCCGCAACATTGCTCCACCACCACAAGATTGCTATCACATTTCATCAATCTCCCCTTACCACCCCTGCATACATTCAAACTGCCTCAATACATCATTCAAACTTACTGTCACTTCTCTACACTAACCGTACCACTTTCCATCATCATTCAAACACCTCAGGCCACAACATATTCAAACTTCATATCCAAATCACCCACTGCTTCAAGAAAATTCCAGCCACCTCTGCCTCCACATTCACCCAGCTGCTTCATCAGTCAGCAACGACATTGCAACCGTCAACCGCTTCAGTCTCCAGTTCATCGAACACTTCCACCACTGTCCCCACCTCTCCAATACATCACTTTCATACACCAAGCTACTTCATTCACCATCACCTTCCACTACTGCAGTTCCTACATAACCAACCACCATTACAAACATACATCACTTCTGCTCCCTCCTTCACAAGCCAAACTGGCTATTGCCAAAACTACACTCACCTGACAACAAGACCACTGAACTCCCCACTGACATCACCCAAAATTCAAACTTCCTCTACCCATCATCACTTCCTCAACAGTCTTCTATACACCTCTGACCAATACACACTCCTTCATCGCTTGAATCGCCATCGCGACCCAATCACCTGCAGCGAAAATTCACGACTTTTCCCTTCTCGACAATCCTCAATTCAACCAGAACCTTGACAACCGCAACCCTTAATCGCTGCGAACCCCGAACCTCACTATCATCTTCGCCTCAACCCGCACCTAAATCGAAACCAGAACCCCAAATTGCGGCCACCTACAATTAGTTGTCCAACGCAGACTGAAGCTTGTTCGATGAATATTGCGAATTTTTGTTTCGAATTGTTTGGAATTTCTGTGGATCGAAAAGATAAAAAAAATTGTGGGCAATTGTTGAATGAAAGAAAAATATAAGAAAAGGGATTGAGAATCTCGGGAGAATTTGGTTTTTTGTTGGAAGTGGGCCGGGTGGGCTTATAATTTTTATTATTTTGTGTTGTTTTATTTTCATTTTGTTTTCCAATTTCCTTTTACTTGTTTTAGTTCCTCTTTGATAGACATAGATATACAATTTTTTTTTTTTTTTTTTTAAGTAAAACCCTACTTTTAAGTTTCCTTTTTTTTTAAAAAAAAAAACCAATTGTATATATCCTGTTTTTATTTCAGGTTGCCAAAGCAGAATTTAAGAAGGAGAAGAACTGCTGCCAAAATAATTATTTCCGCTCTGCTTGCCAAAATAAAAAAAAACTGCTTGCTTGTTTATAATTTTCTTTTTATTTGCCTAGCATTGTATATATTTATTGTTTTTGTTTGTCCTGCATTGTTGGTTGCTTGCATTTGCATTTTAAAAAATAAAAAAAAATCATTCGTAGTTGCATTGTTAATACACGTTTAGTTTCTGTTCTGCATTTCATCTTAGATTTTTATTAATAATAACGGTTAGACATCAATAACACTTAATTGTATATTGACAATTTGTCTTTTTTTTGAACAATTTAATTTCTTGGTGTCTAGGCTACGGCAGAGTAATAACCATTTATAAATATTACGGTGATTCGTAAATATTATAGTGGTTGTTCCTCTGAAGGTACTTAAACCTTCGGCTGCATTGCTACGGTGATTCGTGGTGCACCGATAAATCCTGCCCGTTACCTGGCTGAGAACTATCTTGTTTATCTAAGACAATTTGTGAGTATACAATTTTGGGTTAACTTAGGATAAATCATTTGTAATTAGACCCTTGCATTCATTTAGTTGCATTAGTTCATGCATATTTAAAAAAAAACAAAAAAAATTCAAAATCCAAAACTAAAAAAATTGTAAATATTTCTTAACTTAGTTTTTTTTTTCCTTTTTCCTTTTTTGAAATAAAAATTGCAAAAATTCAAAAAAAAAATTTAAAATCAAAAATCCAAAAAAAAAAAACTTTTCAAAAACGAAGAAAAAATTTGAAAAACCAAAAAAATCAATTTCCATTTTGAAAAATAAATTCTACTTGTAAATTTTTTTCTTTATAAGAAAAAACCAAAAAAAAAAAAAAAAAATCTTGAAAATGTCCGAGTTTCCTTTTTCTTACTCACTTGATTTTAGTTGTGAAAATCAATATAATCCATATGAGTTCACTCCAAATTCATATGGATATTTTAACAACAACTATTGTGCAAATAATTCAAATCTCAAACAACAAAATTTTCAAAACAATGACCAACCTTCGACTCTTGAAAATAGCATTGAAATGATTTCATCTTTACTCGAACTTTCTACACGAAAAAATCAAGAGATAAATGATTTATGTAATAACTCGAGTCAAGAATTTCAAAATTTGAATTCAATTCAAAATTCAAACGGCTACGATTATAACCCATGCCAATTCAATTTCGAACTCCAAAATGAATTTCAAACTCAACATGAAAATGGGAAGAACTTTTCAAATGAATTTTGCAATGGGAATAATCTTAACCATGTTACGAGTGAAAATTTTTGTTCTCAACAAATCCAAATCGAAAATTCTCAATTTAATAACTACAAATTGGATTTTGTTGAACAAATGAACGAAATTTACGATGATCACACAGATTTGTTGTTTGAAACATATATGAAACAACGTGAAAAACAAAATCAAATTTCAACGTCTGACGAGTCAAGTGATAATCCATCTTTTACCCGAATCGATGATTTTCAAACAACAACTTTTGAAACTGAAAATGATGATCTTAAAGAAGTTGTTGAAAAGACGGTAATTGTGTTGGATTTCAATTCTTTTGAGGGTGAGAAACTCGATTTAAATTTCGATCTTCCTTTTTCTGAAAATTTGAATACGACAACTTTGAATTTTAAACTCGATTTACACGATGAAGTTGTTGATAATCCAACAAAGGAAGACGAATTTATTGAACACAAATTTTTTGGACTTTTAGATGACGAGTTGTTAAATTTCGACGGGGAATATGAAAATCACCATTTCTATTTTCAAATCAATAACTCTGAAAATGTTTTCAATGATAAGCATGAATTTCAAATTAGTGAAAATAAATATGAACTTCAATCAATTGTTTTATCGACCCCAAAAATCATCGAAAATAAATCAACTCGTACGATTTTTAATAAAACGACATTCGTTTTTCCAAATCAACGTTCAACTTCGAAATCTTTTACGGTTTGGTTTTCTACGCTTAAGCTGTGTCTCGTATATTTGACGAGACAAATGAACCGGTTTTTGGAAGACCGTTTCATTTACTTTTTGGCAATATACTTTCTGATGTCGTGTAAATACATTTCAATTTCATGTAAATAATAATAAACGTTCCTTTCACTTGGGTTGACTGTGGGGACACAGTCAAAATCAAGTGTGGGGGGAGACTCATCTTCTTTTTTGATTTTTCAGGATTAATTTTTCATTTTTCTTCCAAAAACAAAAAAAAAATTTAAAAAACAAAAGAAGATTTTTTTTAAGCATTTTGATTTATTTTTAAAGAGATACTATAGGATAAATATATGGTTTTGGCTTATTAAATTGAAATTTTTGAAAATTTATTCGTCTTAACAAAAATAAAAATGAAGTTTTATTACAAATAATAATGGTTTAACTGGTATATAGGAAGACTCATACGTGTTAATTATGAAATACATCCTAATTGAAAATCTTTGTTTTAAAAAGTGGTTGATTTAAAGTAAAGGATGTAACATTTTTTTTGTCTTCTAAGTTAAATGGTGCTAAGATGATTTTGTAAAACTCTCTCTCTTCTAAAAAATAAAAAAAATTAAAAAAAATAAGAATATCCAAAGTATTCACTCGCATTTAAAAGTCCTCACGGTTATGCATGGGTGAATTACTTGGAATCTTTGATTATGTGCTTTCATACTCATTTAAAAGTCCTCACGGTTATGCATGTATGGAACACATATAAAAAAAAAGAAAAAAAAAAGAACAGACTTAATAAAAACCACCTATGGTCGATAGGTGTATGCACGAAAGTGTGTGCACTCGCCATGCTCTGTACTCCCCTCACATAAGCCCGAAAGGCAGTGCATGGGTGGTATATCTGGCCTCAGTTTACCTGAGCTAGGTGTGTAATTTTTTTTGCAAATAATGAGAGAGCAAACAATTGAAATCCTAGCACTATTTTTACTTATTTGATTTGATTTGTTATTGAAAAGAAATGAAAATACCACTTTGATAAACTTTGATAATCAACTAAGGATTCATTTTATAATTACACTTTGTTATCAACCGAAACAACAAGTTAAACTATAATCTATTCGTTATGATAACTTGATTTTTGTTGAAAATTTTGACGAGTAAATGACATAAATTTTCAAATAATAACCAAAACCTATATTTAACTTATTTGTGTCAATTTAAAAATAAATCTTCATTTGTAAATATTTTCAAAATTTTGCATTCATCTTTTTGTAAATAAATCTTGCATTTTGTAAATATTTTCATCATGCATTTGGATTTTGTGGGTAGTATCCGCTGAAAACCCTCACGAGACAACACTCGTCCTACTGGGGACACCCAGAGGTTTAACGGCTTGTTGCATACGCTCAATGCAATCGTGCTCCCTACGAAAACAGATTTATCTTAGTTTTTCTTTATTCGAGGACGAATAAAAAGATAAGTGCGGGGGTATTTGATGTGCACGTCAATGTGCATATTTTTACCACCATATTTATTCTATTTAAATTAAATAAATGATCATATTGGGTATTTTAACTTGTTTTAACCAAAATTCATATTAATTCCAAATTTTCACATATTCTTCTTCATATAGGGGCAAAACGGTCATTTAAGTGCATATATTTCTTTGAGAAAAATTAATTGAAAATTTCTATATATTTTTGTAGGAAATTGATCTCAAATAGAAGTGGTTTCATGAAGATTTGCATGCACAAAATTAATACAAAGGAATGAAGATGGAAATAATTCAAAGTGAAGAACATGGAGGACCCCACCTACCCACCTACCTTAATGTACAAATTAAAGGCTAATGCACATGCTTTTGGACTTAATGGTTTCATGTACACTTAATGGGGGATTAAGACATGTTAATGGTTACTTGGCCTCCACACTTCCTAAGGGGCATTTTGGGTATTCCCCAAAAATATGAATTAGGGTTTCATACATGTATAAATACCCATATGTTTCATGTAACATGATCTCCTCTCTTAGTTTCTCTTTAGTTTCTTTTTGGCCTCCTTCTCTTTAGTTTAGTTTAGATCAAAATAAAAGAAAGCTCTCTTCTCTTTTCCATGGCTACTTAGCCATTTCTCTTTTATGTAATTTTTTTATGCAACTTCAATACATGTTCTTTTTCTTTTCATGCTTATTTACTTTAATGTTGTAGTGTAGATTTACTTTCATGCAAGTAGAATAGTTTTTCCATTTAATTTTGCTCTCTTTTTATTTTCTTATTCTTTCATGTTGAAGGCTACATTTGTTGTTTTGATAACAAATATGAGAGGCTAAACCCCTTCAATTTAGGGGTAATGAAGCTCTCTAATCATGTAGCTTCAACTTAACTTGATGTTTATGCTCTCTTTTTGTGCTTAATGAGAATGATTGAAGTGGTTTAATGATGTTGTTTTGCTTTGAATTTGATAGTCTATGTTGTTCATACCAAATAGACTATGCTTAAACAAACATAACACAAATTGCCTCTTCATCTAAATATGATTATGGCAAAGAAGTGAATGTTGAAATTGAAATTTGATAGCCTATATTTCTAAACAATAGTTAATAGGCTATGCTTAAAATAGATTTTGCTTTCAACTTTGTTGTCATATTTTATGACGTTTAGAAGTGTACTAGTAGTTGTGTTATAGTTTGATGGTTTATATTGTGCTAATTAATAGCACAAATATATCATACTTATGATAAACACATCAACTAATTACACTAATGAAAAGAAAAGAGAGATCATAACTTCATTTTGTTGATTTATATGATCTAGAGAGTGGATTTATCTCTAAATTGTCATAAAACTTTCATATTTTCATCTATTTTCTTTTGTAATTTTTCTCTTTTTTTTAGTTAATCACTCTCTCGACTTCGGTATAATTTGATTGAATAGAATTTTAAAATCATCAATTCCCTGTGGATCGACCTGTATTCGCCGCGTGCTACATTCGTACACCGTGCGCTTGCGGTATAAATTTTATTTCTAAATTCGTTCGACGGTTTTCTAATCCGATAGAATTTCCGTCGACGAACAAATAACATTCTTCAGTGGAGAAATCTTCATAAAAACCATATCACCTGCGTCGAATTCCAAATCTTTACGACGCTTATCGGCATAACTTTTCTGGCGGTCTTGGGCTGCCTTCATTCATTGCCGAATGATCTCTATGCAATCCGAAGTCTGTCGAATCATTTCGGGCCCAAGTATCGACTTTTCTCCTGTT
Source organism: Allium cepa (assembly GCA_030765085.1). Lineage (NCBI taxonomy): Eukaryota > Viridiplantae > Streptophyta > Magnoliopsida > Asparagales > Amaryllidaceae > Allium > Allium cepa. The sequence continues at coordinate 46,130,477 of CM060943.1, forward strand.
TCTATCCAACATGTCGGAGAGTTACACGGTCTTCCATATAATGCCTCATACGGTGCCATACCAATGCTTGACTGGTAACTGTTATTATACGCAAATTCCACCAAGTGAAGATGATCTTCCCATGATCCTCCGAAATCCAAAACACATGCTCTGAGGAGATCTTCCAAAACTTGGTTGACTCTCACGGTCTGACCATCTGTTTGGGCGTGATAAGCTGTACTCAAACACAACTCAATTCCCAAAACTTCCTGGAATCTCTCCAAAATCCACTAGTGAACAATGGATCTCGATCGCTCACTATACTCTTCGGAATACCATGGAATCGAACTATCCATTTAACATACAACTCAGCCAACTTCGTTGCAGTCCTAGTTAATCGAACAGGAATGAATCTTGCACTCTTAGTCAGACGATCTACGATGACCCAAATCCCTTCATTTCCCGTTCTTGTTCTAGGTAGACCATCGATAAAATCCATCGATACTTGCTCCCACTTCCATGTAGGAACTTCCAATGGCTGAAGCAATCCACTAGGCTTCTTCGGCTCGGCTTTTACCAACTGGCAGTTCATGCACTTGGAAATAAAATTTCCAACATCCTTCTTCATACCTTTCCAGTAATATGTTCTCTTCATATCCCGATACATCTTATTTCCACCTGGATGAATTGTCAGCTTCGAGTGATGACTTTCCTTCAGAACTTCAACTCTCAATTCATCTATATCGGGAACAACTAGTCGTCCTTGCTTCCGAAGCCAACCCTCTCGATCGACCTCGAATCCTTTATCCTTCTCTAGGTCTAATCCAGATTCCAAATCACGGATAATCTTGACAAGCTTATTGTCTCGCTTTTGGCTCTCACCAATTCTTTCCACATGAGTAGGTCTTATCGATAAGTTTGCCAACATTTCAAGTTCCAATTCACATCTGGGCCTGAAGTCAAAACCAGCCAAATACTCGAGACTCTTCCATTCTGAAAACATGGCTCCCAATCTTGCATGCCTTCGACTTAACGCATCTGCCACTGCGTTACCTTTTCCCGGAGTATAGGCTATACAAAAATCATATGATGCTAAAAACTCTAGCCATCGCTGCTGTCGAAGATTCAAATCCTTTTGGGAGAAAAGATACTTCAACAACTTATGATCTGTGAAAAATTCGAATCGAACTCCCAATAGATAATGTCTCCACATCTTCAGAGCAAAAACAATCGCCGCTAACTCCAAATCATGAGTCGGATAATTCCTTTCATGTGGCTTCAGTTGTCGACTTGCATACGCAACAACTTTATCCTTATGCATCAGCACTACTCCTAGTCCAGTACCACATGCATCAGTATAAACTACCATCTCATCATTACCACTTGGAATAATCAAAACAGGAGCACTTGTCAGTCGCTCTTTCAGGATTCCGAAAGCTTGCTCACACTTAGCATCCCATCTGAATACTTGGTTCTTTTTCGTCAATCCTGTTAATGGTGCAGCTACCTTGGAAAAGTCTTTGATAAACCGACGATAATATCCAGCTAATCCAAGAAAACTTCTCACATCAGATGCATTCTTAGGTCTAACCCAATCCTGGATTGCTGCCACCTTAGCGGGAACAACCGCTATACCATTTCCAGAAATAACATGGCCTAAGAACCTTACTTCACTCTTCCAAAAGTGACACTTCGAAAACTTAGCCTTCAGCTGATGTTTTCGCAAAATTTTCAAAACAATACGCAAGTGCGTCTTGTGCTCTTCTTTAGTTCTGGAATAAATCAGAATATCATCCACGAACACAAGTACAAACTTGTTCAACTGATCCCTGAACACTCTATTCATAAGATCCACAAAATATGCTGGTGCATTGGTCAATCCAAACGGCATTACCAGCCACTCATAAAAACCGGATGGTGTCCTGAAAGCAGTCTTCGGCACACTATCCCTAGCCACTCTTAACTGGTGAAATCCCGTTGCCAAATCCATCTGAGAAAACACCTTAGCTTCGTGAAGCTGATCAAACAAGTCATCTATTCTTGGTAATGGATACTTGTTCTTCCTAGTCACTTTATTCAGCTCACGATAGTCCACACACAACCTCAACGATCCATCCGCTTTAGTTGCGAACACAACTGGTGCACCCCATTCGGACACACTACGCCGAATGAATCCTTTTTGTAAAAGATCATCAACTTGCACCTTCAACTCTTGCTGTTCTCTAGGCGCCATCTGCCTAAGAGGCATCACAACAGGTCTGGCTCCTTCAACTAGATCGATACGAAACTCGATCTCCCTATGCGGCGGTAACACTTTGACTTCCTCAAAGACATCCTCAAATCCATTTGCGATCGGCACCGATGACAGTCCATCCCGTGGAACAACCAACGAATACATGAAGCTCATGAATACGCCTTCTTCATGCTTACATCATATCACAACCTTCCGCCCCTCCACATTCTCGACTGTCACCTCCAACCTTTCACAATCAACCTTTGCCGCATACTTCCTAAGCCAGTCCATACCCAAAATAATTCCGAACCCCGCAAAGTTCAGAACAAAACAATCACAAACAAAAGAGCAATCATGACTCGATACAACTAGGCCACAGCATATCATACACAAACATGACGAACCCCCAACTGGATTAGTCACAACCAATGGCCTATCAACAATATTCGATTCTAAACCCAACCGGCCTACAAGATCGTTACAAACAAACGAATGTGACGCCCCAGTATCAAACAACACTCTTACTGGAACACCACATACGAAAAGAGTACCTTGAACCACTACACTCTTTCCCTTCTCTTTAGCAGTAGGAGCTTTCAAAGATGATGGAACAGCCCCCAAAGCATAAGCTTGCACAATCTGCTTGTCCTTCCGCGGTTCAGGACAATTCCTCTTGATATGCCCCAGCTTGTCACAGTTGAAACATTTTCCCGGCACCTTAGGATTCTTGCAATCCCTGGAGAGATGGCCCTTCTGCTGACAGTTGTAGCAGGTCACTTCAACCTTTGGCTTCTTCTGGCCATTCTTACTCTTATGTTGTTGCTGCTTCCTCTTCTTGTTTCCCCACTGTTGTGGTTTGGACTCCTCCTTGGTCACAGCAACAACCGATCCTTCCTTAGGAAACAAATTCTCATGCCCGAGAGCTTTCTCCACAAGCTTCTCAAACGGATCGTCCAAATGATCTACCAACTGTCTCCCAAGATAATTGTCCAAGCCTGTTACAAACTTCTCATTCTTCTGATAGGGAGACTCAATATACGATCGGGCATACTTGGACAAAGCTTCAAACTCAGAAAGATACTCAAGAACAGGTCTCCCACCTTGCTTGAGCTCCACAAACTTCTTGAACAAAACAGACTTCTGAGCTGTAGAAATGAACTTAGCTTCAAATCTAACTTGGAATTGCTCCCAAGTAATTTCTTCCTCTGGAGTATCAATGGTGATAGAGTTCCACCAATCAGAAGCTCTCCCTTGAAGCTGTCTTGATGCAAGCTTCCTTTTGGTTGCATCCTCAATTCCCAAGTCACCAAAGATCCTTCTACAAGCATCTATCCATCTCTGGACCTCAACGGTGGACTCTGTTCCCAAGAAAACCTTTCCTCCAAGAGCAGTATAGTCCTTACACAACTTAGCAAAATCCACTAGTTTTAGGGCTTGCACTTGAATTCCAACATCTACTGATGGCCATGGAGCTGGCATCCTTCTCATGATCGAAGTCATCATAGCTTCGAACATGGCAGCATAATCAACAGCTCCCTCTACAGCAGGGCTTTCCCTAGCAGCTTGTCTCTCTCTTCGAATCATTCTTAATATCTATAAAAAGAATGATTAATACATCTTGAGAATCAACTGCATAAGGGCATAAATCCTTCTAAACTACTATATTATGTATAGTAATCATCCATAAAAATACAATTACGTCTCTCATAAGTAGTCACGTCAGCGAGCGTTGGCTAAAATCGATTAACCAAAGCTCTGATACCAAATGTGACGACCGCCCATGACTCCCGCACTAAACAAGGGAATGGTGCGCTGAAAGGTGTGCCAGGCAGCCATGGACGATAGTCAGGGTAAGATTAAACAGCGGAATCTATCGTATTACTCACAGCGCATGGATAAAATACAATAGAATATATATATATATATATATATATATATATATATATATATATATATAGTGAAGCATCTCCAAATAGAATCTCATCATATAAACTACATAATAGTTTGATACAACATCAAAACATTTATTACATCAAGCCTCACTACATAGCACTCAGAGTATATACAAACAGCGAAACATCCAGTACATATAGAAAGAACCATAATATGCATAAGCCTCATGCTCGTCTTCGCAGTCAACATCGCTGGTCACCAAAAGCAGCACCTGTCACTTGTCACCTAGTCTGCCCATCCCAAACCGGATGAACAGCCTAAGGTAATAAGAGTTGAACATAAAACCTTGAGTCAGACAACAGTCTTAGTGAGTGGTAAATTAACTAACAACATACCAAAAGAGCATAAAGGATAAAAGAAATAGGAATCCAACCCTCCCACTCCACCTCTTTCTACAGTGATAGTCCCCAGGCACCAAAACAGAAGCAAACATAACAAATCAGACATTCAAAGTAAATCAATTGTCACTCGGGTCAAGGTCGGTGTTTTCCAAATACAAACCCCCAAGGCCTAAACCAAGATCAGATAAGCACCCGGAAAACATCGCTCTTGAGTCCGTATGACGATACATCCATAACATCCAAACATCCATGACTTTGGCTATCACTGTTATCATTGCTTCGAAACCACCGTTCATTGAATGACCGGCATATTCTTTCAGCCGTACGTCAAGGGCTAATGGTAACCCCGGTTCTAGACAAACTCTGCACGTTATCGTGACCCATACCTAGGACTTACCTACTCTGCCCAGAGTACTCGACCACCTGCCTGTAGTCTTTTGGGTGTCCCGACTACCTACCTGTAGTCGTTTGGGCATCCCATGTACTCTTGCTTTGAGTTTACTAGAACCTTCAACAACGATGAAATCCATGCCTCCTAGTCATCCTGCTCGACGACTATTCTCATACTAGCCCAAGCTACCTCTCGAGCAATCCATTATCAACCAACTCGAACCATCCCTCGAGTTATCAACATGCTTGGAATGATCCTGTCTGGATTATACCAAGGCTACGTCACATAATGCTTCGCCTCATCTCATCCATAGCAAAGCTCTATCTTAACATCATCATCCAATCCATCCATATGAGCTTCATTACCCACTTCATTTGCCACGGCAACTTTCCCATTCAAGAGCCTCTTCCTTAGCTTCTGAATCATCCTCGACCATACTTGTCTAGATCCAACCATAAATCAACTAATTCATAACAATCAGTCAAGGCAATCATTAATCCAAGGTAATCAAACATTCAACTTGATCTAAATAAACAATTATGACAATAATGGCAATCTTGTAAATAAAGAGTCCAAATCTAACAAGCATGAATATTGGAGATTATCACTACAACTTGATGGATGAACTTGCATTGGTTAACATGTAGTAAAATAGATATCAAAACTTCCTGAACAATGGATCTACATGCAGACTTAAGGAAAATGCATGAAATCACTATCTTTAACACACAAACAAGTCACCGATCCGATATACTCCTTTGGGTCCGTGTGAGATATAACTACCACTCATCGAATCACCTAAACACCTCAAAAGCTACCAACTTCAGATCTGGACAGCAAAGGATCTAGCTCGATCCGACAAGATTCCGCTTCAAACGATGAAATCTCTCTCTTTGAAGAATGTAGATCTTCAACTTTGGCTCTTGGATCTTCGATCTTGGATGGATGTAAGCACTAGATTAAAGTGGAGAAAAGAAGTGAAGAAGTGTTGTAGTCGAGCTCTCAAAATGGCAGCACTTCGTCGCTTCAAAATCCGGTTCCCAAAAATGAAGATAGGCACTTCTATTTATAGGCTGGAAATCCCTTAAGTCGGTCGTCCCCTTAAGTCGGTCGTCCCCTTAAGTCGTCGTCGACCTAACTGCAGCCGACTCAACCACACACACAACTTTCCGACTCAAGAACCCCACGGCTTACCGACCTACAAGTGAAGCCGACCTAACTACCTAATACACACAGCCGACTCAACGCATAGCCGACCTAACGACTCAACACACTCTGCCGACCCAACGACTCAACCAAGCTACTAACCTAACTACACTCTCCCTATCACCATAAGTCGCTTACGACTCATGCTGTTAATCCCCTTAGGTCGCTTACTCCACTAAGTCGTTAGCTCTTAGGTCGGCCCATCTCCTAAGTCGTTAACCACCTTAAGTCGGCCACTCTCTTAACTCGGCCAATATCTCTTAAGTCGGCCAACTCCTAAACCGCTAACCTCCTTAGGTCGCCAACCTCCTTAAGTCGGCAAACACCTTAAGCCGTTAACCACTAACTTCCTTAGGTCGGTCACTCCCCTTAGGTCGGCCCAATCCCTTATGTCGCCTAACCGACCTAACTAACATGACCCAATCTCGAGCGACTTATCTCTGGACGACTTAAGCTCTGAACGACTTAGATTCTGGATGGTTTAACAACACAACTATCTAAAGATAATAGTATTTCGATCCGTAAAAATACGGGTCGTTACATACGAGCTCAAGGGTTGTATTTTTGTGGGAGTCAAATAGTGATCAAAGGAATGGTAATGCGACATTCAAAGGGGAACCTGTTAATCAAAGCGTGGTTTTGTATGAAAAGCGTGGCTTTGAAGAAATTGATCGTAGCTTCACGAGCATCACACCCCGGTTATGATGGTATTCTATGTGGTCAGATGTATGCTCGCTTTTCGGATAGTAGTGATTTGGGTTATCAGACGTTCTAAGCCCTAGGTACCAGATATGTTTGGGCCTCAAGGCATTTATTGTCCCATGTGGATAAAGTGGTTAGCTTGAGAAAAGCAGGGAATTACTGGTTATCATTTGTAGTGTAGCAAGTACAGTTTCCAAGTAACTAGTTTGAGAAAAGCGATTAAGGCAACGTAGGAACTATATTTGTTATGCTTGGTTTGGAGAAAAGGTCACTAGTTTCCTATCATGTTGGAAATCCAATCCCTACGAGATTTACGATTTTGATTTTATTCCCAAAATAGCTGTAATGACTTGCAAACATTTCAGCTACCCCTTTTGGTATTATATATTCCGTTCGGTATATTCCGTTGACCCAGTCCGGATATATTCCGTTAGACTCAGTCCAGATATTGATACCTTATTTGAATAAGTTTATTTGCAAATGTTTTCAATAGAATGTCATTAAAAATAATATCAAGTGTATTTTGGTATGAAGTGTTTTGGTTAACAGAAGGTAAAAACCCGTCTGTATTTATGTGTGAGCAAGGTCTTATGAGATACCCTTCTTTTCAAAGGTTTTGATAACATAGTCATTTTAAAAGTTCGAGTATCTCACGCTGGTTTTTCAAGCCAGTTCGTGGTATTTTTAATACTCGGGACAGATCCGAGTAGTTTCAGGTTTAGTTGAAGAAAGTTGGAGTTTCCAGAGGAGAGCTGGAGATCTTCATCATTGTATGGACGTATTCTATCATCCACTTTGTTTAGTGTATTTTGTTTGATGTTTGTCAGCAATTGTATGGACAGATGTTTATAACTGTCCAAGCTGAATTTAGGTTAGACTCGGATATTGTATTTAAAATTTTCCGCTGTAAAGATTATTATTTAAATAATATATGTTATTCCATTCGTGTGAGAATCTGTTCTGTCTTTATTTTCTTTTTCTACCCTTAATGATCCGTAATTCGTGCAATTTGAGTTGGACATGTGTGGTATATTGTCGATTCAAAGGGTATGGAAAAACGGGCCATTAAAGAGACGGAAAAATACCATGGTGGACCGCTCTCCAGCAATGGTAAATTGAAGACCAGCCACGATGATCCCATTTTAAAGTAAAAATGCACGTGACGAAAAAACGAAGGGTATAAAACTTCCTAGACCCGAATGAGGTTCAGATTGTCTTTTATGGGTATGAAACTAACCATTTATGGCTTATAGATGTCAAAGCCGTAGAACTTAGAGAGAGCTTCGATTTGATTGGTTATGGCTCCAGTAATTCTAAACGAGCCAACAATTATGGTTGTACGAAGAATCGACACAGGGTGCAACATCTAAGGTGCAAGGTTCAACATCCATCCAAAATGCCGAAACAGTGCCTTACGACTTTTAGAAATGGGTGCATGGATTTGAAATGGAATAGTACCATGGTGCAGCACTCTCTAGCGATGGTAAATCGAAGACCAGCCACGGTGATTCCGTTTTAACGTTAAAATGCACGTAACGAAAAAACCGAAGGGTAGAAACATCTGAGGCCCGAATGAGGTACGAATAGTCTTTTTTGGGTAAGAAACTATCCATTTATGGCTTAAAGATATCAAAGCCATAGAACTCATTGAGAACTTCATTTTGACGGGTATGGCTCCCGTAACTCTAAACGATCCAACAGTTATGGCCGTCCGAAGAATCGATATCCACAGGGTGCAACATCTATGGTGCAAGGTGCAACATCTGTCCAAAAGTCCGAAACAGTGCCATACGACTTTTAAAAATGGTGCATGGATTTGAAATGGAACAGTAACATGATGCACCACTCTCCAGCGATGGTAAATCGAAGACCAACGACGGTGATCCCGTTTTGACGTAAAAATGCACGTCACGAAAAATCGAAGGATAAAAAACTTCCTAGACCCGAACGAGGTTCACATAGTCTTTTTTGGGTATGAAACTATCCATTGATGGCTTAAAGTGGTCAAAGACATAGAACACACCAAGAGATTCGTTTTTACTGGTTATGGCTCTCGTATCCCTAAACGAGCCAACAGTTATGGCCGCCTGAAGAATCGATATCCATAGGGTGTAACGTCTACGGTGCATGGTGCAACATCCGTCCAAAATGCCAAAACAATGTCGTACGACTTTTAGAATTGGGTGCTTGGATTTGAAATGGAACATTACCATGGTGCACCACTCTCCAGCGATGGTAAATCAAAAACCAGCCACGGTGATCCCATTTTAACGTAAAAATGCACGTGATGAAAAAACGAAGGGTAAAAAACTTCCGAGACCCGAATGAGGTTAGGATGGTCTTTTTTGGGTATAAAACTATCCATTTATGGCTTAAAGTAATCAAAGCCATCGTACTCTCAGAGAGCTTCGTTTTGAAATGGCTTCTGTAACTCTAAACAAGCCAATAGTTATGGCCGTCCAAAAAAACGATATCCACACGGCGCAACATCTACGGTGCAAGTTGCAACATCGTCTCAAAATGCCAAAGAAGTGCCTTACGACTTTTGAAATGGGTGCATGGATTTGAAATGGAATAGTACCGTAATGCACCACTCTCAAGCGACGGTAAATCGAAGACCAGCCACAGTGATCCCATTTTAACGTAAAAATGCTCTTCCGAAATAATTAAGGGTGAAAAACTTCTGAGACACGAATGATGTTCGGATAGGGCTTTTTGGGTATGAAACTATTCGTTTATGGCTCAAAGAAGTAGTACTCACAGAGAGCTCCGTTTTGAAAAGTTATGGCTCCCGTAACTCTAAATGAGCCAACGGTTATGGTCGTCCGAAGAAACGATATCCATAGGGTGCAACATCTACGGTGCGAGGTGCAACATCCATCCAAAATGCCGAAACGGTGCCTTATAACTATTAGAAATGGTTGCATGGATTTGAAACGGAATAGTACCATGGTGCACCACTCTCCAGCTATGGTAAATCGAAGACCCGCCACGACGATTCCGTTTTAACATTAAAATGCACGCGATAAAAAAAATGAAGGGTAAAAAACTTCGGGGACCCGAATGAGGTTCGGAATGTCTTTTTTAGGTATAAAACTATCCATTGACGGCTTAGAGCCATCAAAGACTTAGAACTCACAGAGAGCTTCGTTTTGACGAGTTATGGCTCCCATAACTCTAAATGAGGCAATAGTTTTGGCCGTCCGTAGAATCGATATCCATAGGATGCAACATCTATGATGCAAGATGCAACATCCATCCAAAATGCCAAAATAGTGCTGCACAACTTTTAGAATTAAGTGCATGAATTTGAAAAGGAACGGTAACATGGTGCAGCACTCTCCAGCGTTATTAAATCGAAGCCCAGCCACAACGATCCCGTTTTAATGTAAAAATGCACGTGACGAAAAAACGAAGGGTAAAAAACTTCCGAGACCCGAATGAGGTTCGGATAGTCTTTTTTGGGTATGAAACTATCCATTGATGGCTTAAAGTGGTCAAAGATGTAGAACTCATAGAGAGCTTCGTTTTGACTAGTTATGGCTTCCATAGCTCTAAACTAGCCAACGGTTATGGTCGTCTAAAGAATCAATATTCACAAGGTGCAACATCTATGGTGCAAGGTGCAACATCAGTCCAGAATTCCGAAATGGTGCCATACGACTTTTAGAATTGGGTGCATGGATTTGAAACGGAACAGTACAATGGTGCGTCACATTCCAGTGTTGGTAAATCGGAGACCAGCCATGGTGAACCCGTTAAAACGTAAAAATGCACGTGGCGAAAATAAAAAGGGTAAAAAATTTCCGAGACCCGAATGAGGTTCAGATAGTCATTTTTGGGCATGAAATTATCCATTGATGGCTTAAAGCCATTAGAGCCATAGAACTCACAGAGGGATTAGTTTTGACTGGTTATGGCTCACGTAACTCTAAACGTACCAATAGATATATTCGTCCGAAGAACCGATATCCATAGTGTGCAACATCTACGGTGCGAGGTGCAACATCCGTCCAAAATTCCGAAATGGTGGCTGACAAATTTTAGAAATGGATGCATGGATTTGAAATAGAACAGTACCATGGTGCACCACTCTCCAACGATGGTAAATCGAAGACCAGCCACGGTGATCCCGTTTTAACGTAAAAATGCACGTGACGAAAAAACAAAGGGTAAAAAACTTCCATGAACTGAATGAGGATCGGATAGTCTTTTTTGAGTATGAAACTATTCATTTATGGCTTAAAGCTGTCAAAGCCGTAAAACTCATAGAGAGCTTTGTTTTGACTGGTTTTGTCTCCCGTAACTCTAAACGAGCCAATAGTTGTGGCTGTATGAAAAATCAATATCAACAAGGTGCAACATCTACGGTGCAAGGTGGAACACCCGTCAAAATTGCCGAAACAGTGCCTTAAGATTTTTAGAAATGGGTGCATGGATTTGAAACGGAACAGTACCGTGGTGCACCACTCTCCAGCGATGGTAAATGGAAGTCCAGCCATAGTATTCCCGTTTTAATGTTAAAATGCAAGGGATGAAAAAACGAAGAATAAAAAACTCCCGAGACCCAAATGAGGTTAGGATAGTCTTTTTCGGGTATGAAACTATCCCTTTATGGCTTAAACCTGTCAAACCCATAGAAATCACAGAGATCTTCGTTTTGATTGATTATGGCCCCCGTAACTCTAAACGAGCCAATAGTTATGGCCGTCCGGAGAATCGATATCCACAGGGTGCAACATCTACGGTGCAAGGTGAAACATCCATCCAATGTGCCGAAACAGCGCCTTACGACTTTTAGAAATGGGTGAATGGATTTAAAATGAAACAATACCATGGTGCACCACTCTCCAGCAATGGTAAATCGAAGACCAACCACGGTGATCCCATTTTAACGTAAAAATGCACGTGACAAAAAATGATGGGTAAAAAACTTCCGAGACCCAAATAAGGTTCGGATAGTCTTTTTTGGGTACGAAACTATCAATTTATGGCTTAAATCCATCAAAGCCATAAAACTCACAAAGAGCCTCATTTTGACTAGTTGGGGCTCCCGTAACTCTAAACGAGCCAACAGTTATGGTCGTCCAAAGAATCGATATCCACAAGATGCAACATCTACGGTGCAGGTGCAACATCCATCCAAAATGCTGAAACAGTGTCGTACGACTTTTAGAAATGGGTGCATGGATTTGAAACGGAATAGTACCATGGTGCACCACTCTCCATCGATGGTAAATCGAAGACCAGCCATGGTGATCCCGTTTTAACATAAAAATGCATGTGACGAAAAAACGAAGGTTAAAAAACTTTCGAGACCCGAATGAGGTTCGGATAGTCTTTTTGGGTATGAAACTATCCATTTATGGCATAAAGATGTCAAAGCTATAGAACTCACAAAGATCTTCATTTTGACTGGTTATAGCTCTCGTAACTCTAAACAAGCCAACTGTTATGGTCGTCCGAAGAATCGATATCCACAGGGTGCAACATCTACGGTGCAAGGTGAAACATCCGTCCAAAATGTCGAAATAGTGCCTTAAAACTTTCAGAAATGGGTGCATGGATTTGAAACGGAAGAGCACCATGGGGAACCACTCTCTAGTGATGGTAAATTGAAAACCAGCCACGGTGATCCCGTTTTAACGTAAAAATGCATGTAACGAAGAAATGAAGGGTAAAAAACTTCTAAGACCCGAATGAGGTTCAGATAGTAATTTTTGTGTGTAAGAAACTATCCATTTATGGCTTAAAGCTGTCAAAGCTGTAGAACTCACAGAGAGCTTCATTTTGACTGGTTACGGCTCCCGTAAGTCTAAACAGGCCAACGTTTATGGCCTTCCGATGAATCGATATCTACGGAGTGCAACATCTACGGTGCAAGGAGCAACATCCATCAAAAATGCCGAAACAGTGCCTTATGACTTTTAGAAAAGGGTGCATGGATTTGAAACAAAACTGTGCCATGGTGCATCAATCACCAGCGATGGTAAATCGAAGACCTACCACGGTGATCCCATTTTAACGTTAAAATGCAAGTGATGAAAAAACGAAGGGTAAAAATCTTTCGAGACCCGAATGTTGTTTGGATAATCTTTTTTGAGTATAAAAATATCTATTTACGGCTTAAAGCCTTCAAAATCGTAGAACTCACAAAGAGCTTCGTTTTGACTGGCTATAGCTCCAATAAATATAAACAAGCCAACAATTATGGCCATCCAAAAAATTGATATCCACAGAGTGCAAAATCTACGGTGCAAGGTGTAACATCCATCCAAAATGTCAAAACAGTGTCGTACGACTTTTAGAAATGGCATATGGATTTGAAACGAAACAGTACCATGGTGCACCACTATCCAGCGATGGTAAAGCGACAACCAGCCACGGTGATCCCATTTTAACGTAAAAATGGACGTGACGAAAAAACGAAGGGTATAAAACTTCCTAGTCCCGAACGAGTTTCAGATTGTCTTTTTTGGGTATGAAGCTACCCATTTATGGCTTAAAGCTTTCAATGCCATAGAACTCACAAAGAGTTTTGTTTGACTGGTTATGGCTCCCGTCACTCTAAACGAGCCAACGGTTATGGCCATCCGAAGAATCGATATCCATATGGTGCAACATCTACGGCGCAAGGTGCAACATCCATCCAAAATGCCGAAACAACGCCTTACGACTTTTAAAAATGGTTGCATGGATTTAAAACGGAACAGTACCATGGTGCACCACTCACTAATAATGGTAAATCGAAGACCAGCCACGGGGATCCCGTTTTGACGTGAAAATGCACGTGACGAGAAAACGAAAGGTTAAAAACTTCCTAGACCCAAATAAGGTTTGGATAGCCTTTTTTGGGTATGAAACTATCCATTTATGGCTTAAAGCTGTCAAAGCCGTAGAACTCGTAGAGATCTTCATTTTGATTGGTTATGGCTCCCGTAACTCTAAACGAGCCAATAGTTATGGCCATCCGAATAGTAGATATCCACAGGGTGCAACATCTATGGTGCAAAGTGCAACATCCGTCCAAATGCCAAAATAGTGCCGTAAGACCTTTAGAAATGGGTGTGTGGATTTGAAACAGAACGGTACAATAGTGCAGCACTCTCCAGCGATGGTAAATCAAAGACCAGCCACGGTGATCCCATTTTAACATAAAAATGCACGTGACAAAAAAACGAAGGGTAAAAAACTTCCGAGACCCGAATGAGGTTCGGATAGTCTTTTTGGGTATGAAACTATCTATTTATGGCATCAAGCCATCAAAGCCGTACAACTCACAACGAGCTTCGTTTTGACTGGTTATGGCTCCCGCAATTCTAAACGAGCCAATAATGATGGTTGTCCGAAGGATCGATATCCATAGGGTGCAACATCTATAGTGCAGGGTTCAACATCCGTCGAAAATGTCGAAACAGTGCCTTTCGACTTTTAAAAATGGGTGCATGGATTTGAAACAGAACACTACCATGGTGCACCACTCTCCAGCGACGGTAAATCGAAGACCAGCCACGGTGATCCCGTTTTAACGTAAAACTGCACGTGAAGAAAAACGAAGGGTAAAAAACTTCCGAGACCCGAATGAGGTTCGGATAGTCTTTTCTGGGTATAGAACTATCTATTTATGGATTAAAGCAGTCAAAACCGTAGAACTTATAAAGAGCTTCTTTTTGACTGGTTATGCCTCTCGTAACTCTAAATAAGCCAACAGTTATGACTGTCCTAAGAATCAATATCCACACGGTGCAATATCTACGGTGCAAGTTGCAAAATCCATCCAAAATGCCGAAACAGCGCCTTACGACTTTTAGAAATGAGTGCATGGATTTTAAACGGAACAGTATGATGGTGCACCACTCTCCAACGATGGTAAATCATAGACCAGCCAGGGTGATCTCGTTTTAATGTAAAAATGCACGTGACGGAAAAACGAAGGATAAAAAAGTTTCAAGACCCGAATGAGGATCGGATAGTCTTTTTTGGGTATAAAACTATCCATTGACGGCTTAATGCCATCAGAGCTATAAAACTCACAGAGTACTTCGTTTTGACTGGTTATGGCTCACATAACTCGAAACGAGCCAACAGTTATGGTCGTCCAAAGAATCGATATCCACAAGGTTCAACATCTACGGTGCAAGGTGCAACATCCGTCCAAAATGCCTAAACAGTGCCGTTTGACTTTAAGAAATGGGTGAATGGATTTGAAATAGAACAGTACCATAGTGCACCACTCTCCAACAATGGTAAATTGAAGACCATCCATGGAGATCCCGTTTTTATGTTAAAATGCACGTGACGAAAAAACGAAGGGTAAAAAACTTCCGAGACCCGATGGAGGTTCGGATAGTCTTTTTTGCGTATGAAACCATCCATTGATGGCTTAAAGCTATCAAAGCCATAGAAATCACAAAGAGCTTCGTTTTGACTGGTTATGGCTTCCATAACTCTAAACGAGCCAAAAGTTATGACCATCCAAAAAATCGATATCCACAGGGTGCAACGTCGTTCCAAAATGCCGAAACAGTGCTGTATGACTTTTAGAAATGGGTGCATGGATTTGAAACGACATGGTACCATGGTGCACCACTCTCCAACGATGGTAAGTCGAAGACCTGCAACGGTGTTCCCATTTTAACATAAAAATGCACATGATGAAAAAACGGAGGGTGGAAAACTTCCGAGACCTGAATGAGGATCGGACAGTCTTTTTTGGGTATGAAACTGTCCATTGACCGCTTAAAGCCATCATCATAGAACTCATAGAGAGCTTCGTTTCTAACTGGTTATGGCCCCCGTAAATCTAAACGACCCAATGGTTATGGCCTTCGGAAGAATCGATATCCACAGGGTGTAACATCTATGGTGCAAGGTGCAACATCCGTTCAAAATGCCGAAATTGTGCCATACGACTTTTAGAAATGGGTGCATGGATTTGAAATGAAACAGTACCTTGGTGCACCACTGTCCAACGATGGTAAATCAAAGACCAGCTATGGCGATCCTGTTTTAACGTTAAAATGCATGTGACCAAGAAAGGAAGGGTAAAAAACTTCTGAGACCCGATTGAGGTTCAGATAGTTTTTTTGGGTATGAAACTATCTATTGATGGCTAAAAACCATCAGAGCCGTAGAACTCACTAAGAGCTCGTCTTGACTGGTTATGGCTCCGATAACTCTACACGAGCCAAAAGTTATGGCCGTCCGAAGAATCGATATCCATAAAGTGCAACATCTATGGTGCATTGTGCAACATCCGTAAAAAATGCCAAAATAGTGCCGTACAACTTTTAGAAATGGGCGCATGGATTCGAAACGGAACAATACCATGGTGCACCACTATCCAACATGTTAAATCTAAGACCAGCCACGTTGATCCCTTTTTAACATAAAAATGCACGTGACGACAAAACCAAGGGTTAAAAACTTCCGAGACCCGAATGAGGTTCAGATGATCTTTTTTGGGTATGAAATGATCCATTGACGGCTTAAAGCATTCGAAGCTGTATAACTCATAAAGAGCTTCGCTTTGACTGGTGATGGCTCCCGTAACTCTAAACGAGCCAACGGTTATGGCCATCCGAAGAATCGATATCTACATGGTGCAACATCTACAGTGCAAGGTGCAACATCCGTCCAAAATTCCGAAACAGTGCCATACGACTTTTAGAAATGAGTGAATGGAATTAAAATGGAACAGTACCATGGTGCACATCTCTCCAGCGATGGTAAATTGAAGAGCAGCCACGGTGATCCCGTTTTAACGTAAAAATGAACGTGATGAAAAAACAAAGGGTAAAAAACTTCCAAGACCCGATTGAGGTTCGGATAGTCTTTTTTGGGTATGAAACTATCCATTGACGGCTTAAAGCTATCAAAGCCATAGAAATCATGGAGTGCCTCGTTTTTACTAGTTATTGCTCCCGTAACTCTAAACGAGCCAATAGTTATGGTCGTCCAAAGAATCGATATCCACAGGGTGTGACATCTACGGTACAAGGTGCAACATCCGTCCAAAATGCCGAAACTCTATCGTACGACTTTTCAAAACGGATGCATGGAATTGAAATGGCACAATACCATGGTGCAACACTCTCCAGTGAAGGTAAATCGAAGACCAGCCACGGTGATCCCGTTTTAATGTAAAAATGTACGTGACGAAGAAACGAAGGGTAAAAAACTTTCGAGACACGAATGATCTTCTGATAGTCTTTTTTGGGTATGAAACTATCCATTGATGGCTTAAAACCATCAGAGCCATATAACTCACAGAGAGCTTCGTTTTGACTGGTTATGGCTCTCGTAACTCTAAAGGAGCCAACAGTTATGGCCATACAAAGAATCGATATCCACAGTGTGCAACATCTACGGTGCAAGGTGCAACATCTATCCATAATGCCGAAATCGTGCCTTACGAATTTTAGAAATGGATGAATGGATTTGAAAAGAAACTGTACCATGGTGCACCACTCTCAAATGATGGTAAATCAAAGACTACCTACAGTGATCCCGTTTTAACGTTAAAATGCGCATGACAAAAAAATGAAGGTTAAAAAACTTCCAACACCCGATTGTGGTTCGGATAGTCTTTTTTGGGCATGAAACTATCTATTGACAGCTTAAAGCTATCAAAGCCATAGAAATCACAAAGAGCTTCGTTTTGATTGGTTATGGCTCCCGTAACTCTAAACAAGCCAATAGTTAGGGCCGTATGAGTAATCGATATCCACAGGGTGCGACATCTACGGTGCAAGGTGCAAACATCCGTCCAAAATGCCAAATAGTGCTACTTTTAGAAATGGGTGCATGGATTTGAAACGGCACAGTACCATGGTGCACCACTCTCCAGTGATGGTAAATCGAAGACCAGCCATGGTGATCCGGTTTTAATGTTAAAATGCACGTGACGAAAAAACGAAGGGTAAAAAACTTATGAGACCCAAATGAGGTTCGGATAGTCTTTTTTGGGTATGAAACTATCAATTGACGGCTTAAAATCACTTCAGAGCCGTAGAACTCACAGAGAGCTTCGTTTTGACTGGTTATGGCTGCCGTAGCTCTAAAAGAGCCAACAGTTATGACCGTCCGAAGAGTGGATATCCATAGGGTGCAACATCTGCGTTGAAAGGTGCAACATCCGTCCAAAACTCCAAAAAAAAAGCCTTACGACTTTTACAAATGGGTGCATGGATTAGAAATGGGACGGTGCCATGGTGCACCACTCTCCATTGATGGTAAATCGAAGACCAGCCACGATGATCTCGTTTTAACGTTAAAATGCACATGGCGAAAAAACAAAGAGTAAAAAACTTAGGAGACCCAAATTAGTTTCGGATGGTCTTTTTTGGGTACGAAACTATCCATTGATGGCTTAAAGATGTCAAAGCCGTAGGGCTCAAAAAGAGCTTCGTTTTGATGGGCTGTGGCTCCCGTAAATCTAAACGTGCCAATAGTTATGGCCATCCGAAGAATCATACATAGGGTGTAATATATTCGGTGCAAGGTGCAACATCCGTCCAAAATGCCAAACAGTGTCATACGCCTTTTAGAAATGGGTGCATGGATTTGAAGCAGAACAAAACCATGGTGCACCACACTACACCGATGGTGAATCGAGGACCAGCCACGGTGATCCTGTTTTAATGTAAAAATGCATGCGACGAAAAAACGAAGTGTAAAAAACGTCCGATACCCAAATGAGGTTCCAATAGTCTTTTTTGGGTATGAAACTATCCATTGACGGTTTAAAGAGATCAGTTCCGTAGAGCTTATAGAGCGCTTCGTTTTGACTGGTTATGGCTCCCGTAACTCTAAGCGAGCTAATAGTTATGGCGGTCCGAAGAATCGGATATCCACAGGGTACGACATCTACGGTGCAAGGCGCAACATCCGTCTAAAATGCCGAAACAGTGCCGTACGACTTTTAGAAATGGTGCATGGATTTGAAATGGAACAGTACCATGGTGCACCACTCTCCAGCGATGGTAAATCGAAGACCAGCTGTTATCCCGCCTTTTGACAAAGCCACTCCACCTACTGTTGGGCAGGTTTCCACCTACCACCGAATCAGGAGAGGAAGGCATTATCACCGATCCAACTCCTTCTCCAAGTGCCTGCCGAACCAGCCTTTCCTCCAGGCAATGCCGAACCATCACCTCTCCAAGCAATGCCGATCCAAACTCCTTCCCATGCCTGCCGAACCAAAGCCGCTCCACGCATCGCCGAACCAACCTATCTCCTAGGCCAAGCCGAACCGCTCACCACTGCACCACTTCACTACCGAACCAACTCAGGTGCTACCGAACCAAACCTTTTCCTCTACCAATGAACCAAACTCCATCCCTTCTCCACCAAACCAAAGCTCCACCGGACCACATGCCATCGAACCAACACACTCTCCCTGCATGCCGAACCAACCTACCTCACCTACCACCGGACCAACCTCTACCGGACCAGCTGCACCTCCATGTGTCACCGAACCAAAATGTTATCGGATTAAGATCTCAACTCCAACCATCTACTACCGAACCAAGGTACCCGCCAAACCACGTTGCCAGGCCAGGTTGCTTCAGCCCAAGCCCACCAGTAGCTATATACATCCAGGACCCCTGCCCCCAGCCCCACTCTATAAATAGAGGGGCAGGGGTACAACAATGGCGAACAAGTTTGAGAGCTCAAGCACGGAAGGAACTTTCAAACAACTTTAATACTCTTGTAATCAAGGTTTTGTACTTGTAATCTGGAGTAAAAGAGGAGAATAACATATAAAGTGGACGTAGGCATATTCTGGCCGAACCACTATAAATCTGTGTGTCTTTTACAATTTAGCCCCTGTTTTTTATATATTTGCATAAATCATCCAAATCACTAAGAACAGCATAAAATTGAATAAATCATGCAACTTGGAGGTGTTTGCCCATTTTTTGTGCAAACATTTTTGGTGCTTTCACTGAGAACTTAACTCAGGACCTACCGCTTGGAAGTTGAATTTGAAAGTCTAGAGGTTCAGATTGGAAGAGTCATGGCGAGACAATCAAGCAGAAGGCCAAGGCCAGAGCAAAGTCAACAGGAAGTGAGTCAAGAGGCTTCCTCAGAAGCAAACCAAGCTTCAGTCTTCATCACTACGGATGAGATGGAGGCTATAATGAGAAGACAAGAAGAGATGATCCAGAACTTGCTTCAACAAGTTGGGCAACTTGGAGCGCAAAACCAAGGAACAACTAGAGTTCAGAACGGAGCAGGACCATCTGGCGTAGCACCAGAGCTAGGGCGCACACACGCAGAGCATGTTGATCCGATC
Source organism: Allium cepa (assembly GCA_030765085.1). Classification (NCBI taxonomy): domain Eukaryota; kingdom Viridiplantae; phylum Streptophyta; class Magnoliopsida; order Asparagales; family Amaryllidaceae; genus Allium; species Allium cepa. The sequence goes on from CM060943.1 coordinate 46,150,582, forward strand.
TAGGGAAGAGAGACGGGGGCATCCGAACAACCTGGTGGCAATAGAGGAATGAACGCTCAGCTAGGGGGGCATACACCTGAAAGCTCCCATGGACTCGGGGGCCAGGTCGAAGGCAGTAAACGAGGACTACAGCTTGGACACAATGACAGATTAGCAGAGATGGTTAGAAGAGCTATGAGAGGCGATTTGGTAAACAAAGACTTGGAAGATGTAAACAGGAGTCCTTTTTCTCCCACGATTAGGATGGCTAGGAACCCACCAGAATTCAAGCTACCATCGGTAGAGATGTACGATGGGAGGATAGACCCTGCGGTCCATCTTACAAAGTATATGAGGCATATGGAAGTGTTAGGGGCATCACAAGAGATCATGGCCCGATGCTTTCCATTGTATTTGACGGACATAGCGGCGTTATGGTTTAGGCAGCTGGAGAGCGGCTCCATAGGAACATGGGAAGATTTAACTGAGAGATTCATGAGGCAATTCTGGGTTCATATTGCGAGACCTAAGAATGTGATGACTTTGGCAACCTTGAAGAAGAAAGCTGGAGAGACTTTGAGGAGTTTTCTAACGCAATTTAATGTGGCAGCAGCATCAGTGGATCGACCAGATCCATCTATGGTCATGATGGCTGCTATATCTGGAATAGCTGATGGTATAGAGTTCAAGAATTCGTTAACTAAGGATCCGCCTATGAATCTGGGAGAGTTCTATCATGAGGCTGAAAAGTTTCTGCGTTTGGAAGATGCTAGTGCAGAAAGAGAGGAAGAAGTTGACATTTACGCAATCAAGAGCGGAAACCCACCTGGAAAGGGTGCGGAGACTAGCAAAGGAAAGAGAAAGGCGGAGGATAATGATGATAGGACAAAGCGGTCATGGAGAGAGCCGCGATTCACCACTTACTCTGAGCTGAATGAGAGTTTGGAGCGAATTTATCAAGATACAAGAGAGCAGGTTCCCTTCCGTTGACCAATGCGAAGGGATCCGACTATTGACGAAAGGAAATCAGACAGATATTGCTTGTTCCACGACCTGAACGGTCATCATACCAACGATTTCAAGCATCTGAAAGATGAGGTGGAGGGACATATCAGGAACGGTATGCTTCTTCAGTATGTGAGGAGGCGAGCTCCAGCGGCGGAGCCAAAGCGACCACCATCTACATCAGCCAGGGCTGCCCCTGAACCAGGACACCATTTGGTTATCAATTGATTTAAACAATGATGAACAAGTCGTAAGCTTCTCAATAACGCAATTAAATCATTTACATATGTATGCGATCGCGAATGATCCACACGCATGCTCTTAATGATTATTGGTCGTCTCGTAATGAGAACTTCCACTTTGACATCCTTGCTTTGCTTCTGTTTTATTTTGATTTAAGCATTTAGACTTTGTTTGTTTGGACGTTTCTGCTATGGTATTCATGTAAACATTACTTTGGTATTTGCAATTCTGAAGAAGAAGTCACTTGGGTATGCTTCGAATCACGAACGGTCCACAACCCTACCTTGTATGGTGATGAACCGCCAAAAACGCTGGTTCAGAAATTCACTCGAACGTGACATCTGACTCCAGTGATACCAAACCCTCTTAACTACACGATCGTGAACGATCACATTCTGCCTCGAGCAGCATTCGATCGCGAACGATCATGCTCTGCCTCGTACGACACCCGACCACAAACGGTCACAATCCAACATAATTCGTCTAGAACGACACCTGATCGCGAACGATCACATTTCTGCCTCGTACGGCACCCGACCACGAACGGTCACAATCCAGCATAATTCGTCTAGAACGACACCTGATCGCGAACGATCACATTTCTACCTCGTACGGCAATTGATCACGAACGATCACATTCTTCTTTCCAGGCCATTCGATCACGAACGATCACAACTCGTCTAAAACGACATCCGACCGTGAACGGTCCCATTTCTTTATCTGCCGCGTACGGCGCCCGACCGCGAACGGTCCCATTTCTTTATCTGCCTCGTACGGCGCCCGACCGCGAACGGTCCCATTCCATCTTTTGCCTCGTACGGCATCCGACCACGAACGGTCCCACTCCACATTTGGCCTTGTACGGCGTGCAACCGCGAACGGTCCCATTCCATCTTTTGCCGCGAACGGCACCGGCCGCGAACGGTCCCGTTTCACCTCGGATGGCATACGATCCCAAACGATCGTCATTCGAGATCATATGAAATTATCAAGTTCTTTACAGGTTATTGACAGGATATGAACATTTAGCTCATGGCATTACAAAACACGCCTTCCTACCGCAAGACATGTTTTGGGTGGCAAATGTTATCCCGCCTTTTGGCAAAGCCACTCCACCTACTGTTGGGCAGGTTTCCACCTACCACCGAATCAGGAGAGGAAGGCATTATCACCGATCCAACTCCTTCTCCAAGTGCCTGCCGAACCAGCCTTTCCTCCAGGCACTGCCGAACCATCACCTCTCCAAGAATTGCCGGTCCAAACTCCTTCCCATGCCTGCCGAACCAAAGCCGCTCCACGCATCGCCAAACCAACCGATCTCTTAGGCCTAGCCGAACCGCTCACCACCGGACCACTTCACTACCGAACCAACTCAGGTACTACTGAACCAAACCTTCTCCTCTACCACCGAACCAAACTCCATCCCTTCTCCACCGAACCAAAGCTCCACCGGACCACATGCCACCGAACCAACATACACCCCCGGCCTGCCGAACCAACCTACCTCACCTACCACCGGACCAACCTCTACCGGACCAGCTGCACCTCCATGTGTCACCGAACCAAAATGTTACCGGATCAAGATCTCAACTCCAACCATCTACTACCTAACCAAGGCACCCGCCGAACCACGTTGCCAGGCCAGGTTGCTTCAGCCCAGGCCCACCAGCAGCTATATACATCCAGGACCCCTGCCCCCAGCCTCACTCTATAAATAGAGGGGCAGGGGTACAACAATGGCGAACAAGTTTGAGAGCTCAAGCACGGAAGGAACTTTCAAACAACTTTAATACTCTTGTAATCAAAGTTTTGTACTCGTAATCTGGAGTAAAAGAGGAGAATAACATATAAAGTGGACGTAGGCGTATTCTCGCCGAACCACTATAAATCTATGTGTCTTTTACAGTTTAGCCCATGTTTTTTTATATATTTGCATAAATCGTCCAAATCACTAAGAAAAACATAAAATTGACTAAATCATACGACGTGGAGGTGTTTGCCCATTTTTTGTGCAAACGCCAGCTATGGTGATCCCGTTTTAATGTAAAAATACACGTGATGAAAAACTGAAGGGTAAAAAACTTCCGTGACACGAATGAGGTTCCGATAATCTTTTTTGGCTATGAAACTATCCATTGATGATTTAAAGCAATCAGAGCCATATAAATCATAAAGAGCTTCATTTGACTGGTTATGGCTCCTGTAACTCAAAACGAGCCAACATTTATGGCCGTCCGAAGAATAGATTCATAAGGTGCGACATCTACGGTGCAAGGTGCAACATCCGTCTAAAATGCTGAAACAGTGTTGTATGACTTTTAGAAATAGGTGCATGGATTTGAAATGGAATAGTACCATGGTGCGACACTCTTCAATGATGGTAAATCAGAAACCAGCCACGGTGATCCCGTTTTAACGTAAAATTGCACGTGACGAAAAAACGAAGGGTAAATCCGAGACCGGAATGAGGTTCGGATAGTCTTTTTAAGGTATGAGACTATCCATTGACAGCTCAAATCCATCAGAGCCATAGAACTCACAAAGTTTTTTGTTTTTACTGATTATGGCTCCCGTAACTCTAAATTAGCCAACAGCTACGGCCGTCCGAAGAATCGATATGCGCAGGGAGCAACATCCACGGTGCAGGTTGCAATATCCGTCCAAAATGCGGAAACACTTAGGTACATATTTTACAAATGGATGCATGGATTTTAAACTGAACAAGCCTATGGTGCACCACTCTTCAGCAATGGTAAATCGAAGCCCAGCCACGAAGATCCTGCTTTAAAGTAAAAATGCGCCTGACAAAAAACGAAGGTTAAAAAGCTTCTACGACCCGAATGTGGTTCGGATAGTCTTTTTTGGGTACGAAACTATCCATTTATGCTTAAAGCTGCCAAATCCGTAGAACTCACAAAGAGCTTCATTTTGACTAGTTTTGGCTAATGTAACACTAAACGAGCCAATATTTATAGCCGTTCGAAGAATTGATATTCACAGGGTGCAGCATCTACGGTGCAAGGTGCAACATCAGTCCAAAATGCCGAAATATTGTCGTACGACTTTTAGAAATGGGTGAATGGATTTGAAACGGAACAGTACTATGGTGCACCACTCTCCAGCTATGTTAAATCGAAGACCAGCCACGGTGATCCCGTTTTAACGTTAAAATGTACGTGACGAAAAAAATAAGGGAAAAAACTTCTAAGAACCAATTGAGGTTCGAATAGTCTTTTTAGGTATGAAACGATCCATTGATGGCTCAAAGCCGTCAAAACCGTAGAAACCACAAAGAGCTTCGTTTTACTGGTTATGGCTCCCGTAACTCTAAACGAGCCAATAGTTATGGTCATTTGAAGAATCAATATCCACAGGGTGCAACATCTACGGTGCAAGGTGCAACATCCGTCTAAAATGCCGAAACAATGTATTACGACTTTTAGAAATGGGTGAATGGATTTGAAACGGAACAGTACCATGGTGCGCCAATCTCCAGCGATGGTAAATCGAAGACTACCCACAGTGGTCCCTTTTTAATGTTAAAATGCACATGATGAAAAAACGAAGGGTAAAAACCTTCCAAGACCCGATTGATGTTCGATAGTCTTTTTTGGGTATGAAACTATCCATTGACGGCTTAAAGCCATCAGAGCCATAAAACTCACAGAGAACTTCATTTTGACTGGTTATGGCTACCGTTACACTGTTTGTACCAAAATTGGGCACAGCTCCCTTCGGAAGTCTTTGAAGAGATAAAATGAAGAATAGAAATTTGAAAGGTGGCTTATCTAACAAAAACTCCAAAATACAATAAGTAAATGCACAGAGACAGTCGATTTAGAGTGGTGCGGCGTGTTGCCTACATCCACTATGAAGTTTTTATGGTTTTATTGATTCTCTTTTGACGATTACACTTGATTACAACAAGTTACAGTAGATTTTCTGTAGCCAATGGTTATGGGCATCCCAAGAATCGATATCCATAGAGTGCCACATCTATGGTGCAAGGTGCAACATCCATCCAAAATTCTAAAACAGTGCCTTACGACTTTTAGAATTGGGTGCATGGATTTGAAATGGAAACGTACCATGGTGCAACACTCTCCAGCGATGGTAAATCAAAGACCGTCCATGGTGTTCCACTTTAACGTTAAAATGCACGTGACGAAAAAACGAAGGGTAAAAAACTTAGGAGACCCGAATGAGGTTCGGATAGTCTTTTTTGGGTATGAAACTACCATCGATGGATTAAAGCTGTCAAAGTCGTAGGACTCACAGAGTGCTTTGTTTTGATAGATTATGGCTCCCGTAACTCTAAACGATCCAATCGTTATGGCCATCCGAAGAACCGATATACACAGGGTGCAACATCTACGGCGCAAGGTGCAACATCCGTCCAAAATGCCAAACGGTGTCGTAAGACTTTTAGAAATGGGTGCATGGATTTGAAACGGAGCAGTACAATGATGCACCACCCTCCAGCGATGGTAAATCAGAGGCTAGTCACCGTGATCCCATTTTAACGTAAAAATGCACGTGACGAAAAAACGAAGGGTAAAAAATTTCTAATACTCGAATGAGGTTCCAGTAGTCTTTTCTGCGGATGAAACTATCCAATGACGGCTTAAAGCCATCAAAGTCGTAGAACTCATAGAGAGCATTGTTCTGACTGGTTATGGCACCCGTAAGTCTAAAGGAGCCAACAATTATGGTCGTCCGAAGAATCGATAACCACAGGGTGCAACATCTGCGGTGCAAGGTGCAACATCCGTCCAAAATGCCGAAAAAGTGCCGTACGACTTTTAAAAATGGGTGCAGGATTTGAAATGGAACCGTACCATGGTTCACCACTCTCCAGCGATAGTGAATCGAAGACCAGCCATGGTGATCTCATTTTAACGTAAAAATGCACATGACGAAAAAACGAAGGGTAAAAACTTCCGAGACCCGAATAAGGTTCTGATAATCTTTTTTGGCTATGAAACTATCCATTGACGATTTAAAGCCATTAGAGCCATAGAAATCTAGATAGCTTCTTTTGGACTGGTTATGGCTATGTAACTCTAAACGAGCCAACAATTATGGCTGTCCGAAGAATCGATATCCACAAGGCGCAGCATCTACTGTGCAAAGTGCAATATCCATCCAAAATGTTGAAACAGTGTTGTACGAATTTTAGAAATGGATGCATGGATTTAAAATGGAATAGTACCATGGTACACCACTCTCCGGCGATGGTAAATCGAATACCAGCCACGGTGATCCCATTTTAACGTAAAATTGATTATGATGAAAAAACGTAGGGTAAAAAACATCCAAGACACGAATGAGGTTCGGATAGTTTTTTTTAGGTATGAAAGTATCAATTGACGGCTTAAAGCCGTCAGAGCCGTAGAACACACAAAGAGATTCGTTTTGACTAGTTATGGCTCCCGTAACTCTAAATGAGCCAACAGTTGCGGCCTTTTGAAGAATCGATATCCACAGGTTGCAACATCTACGGTTCAAGGTGCAACATCCATCCAAAATGCCGAAACACTATTGTACAACTTTTACAAATGGGTGCATGGATTAGAAACGGAACAGTACCATGGTGCACCACTCTCCACCGATGGTAAATCGAAGACCAGCCATAGTGATCATGCTTTAAAGTAAAAATGAACGTGACGAAAAAACGAAGGGTAAAAAACTTCTGAGACCCGGATGTGGTTCAGATAGTCTTTTTTGGGTATGAAATTATCCATTTATGGCTTAAACCTGTCAAAGCCGTAGAACTTGTAGAGGGCTTCGTTTTAACTGGTTTTGGCTCTCCTAAATCTAAATGAGCCAACGGTTATGGTCGTCCGAAGAATCGTTATCCATAGGGTGCAACATCTATGGAGCAAGGTGCAACATCCTTCCAAAATGCCAAAATATTACCGCACGACTTTTAGAAATGGGTGAATGGATTTGAAATGGAACAGTTACCATGATGCACCACTCTCCAGCAATGGCAAATCGAAGTCCAGACACGATGATCCCATTTTAACGTTAAAATGTACGTGACGAAAGAAAGAAGGGTAAAAAAACTTCCTACACCCGATTGAGGTTCAGATAGTCTTTTTTAGGTATGGAACTATCCATTAATGGCTTAAAGCCTTCAAAGCCATAGAAATCACAGAGAGCTTTGTTTTGACGGGTTATGGCTCCTATAACTCTAAACGAGCAAATAATTATGGTCGTCCGAAGAATTGATATCCACAGGGTGCAACATCTACGGTGCAAGTGCAACATCCGTCCATAATGCCCAAACAGTGTCGTACGACTTTTAGAAATGGATGATGGGTTTGAAATGGAACAATACCATGGTGGACCACTCTCTAGCGATGGTAATCGAAGACCACCGACGGTGAACCCATGTTGATGATAAAATGCATGTGACGAAAAAACGAAGTGTAAAATGCTTTCGAGACCCTATTGAGGTTCGGTTAGTCTTTTTGGGGTATGAAACTATCCATTAACGGGTCAAAGCTATCAAAGCCATAAGAATCACAGAGAGCTTCGTTTTGACTCGTTATGTCTCCTGTAGCTCTAAACAAGCCAATAGTTATGGTCGTCCGAAGAATCGATGTCCACAAGGTGCAACATCTGCGGTGCAAGGTGCAACGCCCGTCCAAAATGCCGAAACAGTGTCGTACGACTTTAGAAATGAGTGCATGGATTTGAAATGGCACATACCATGGTGCACCACTCTCCAGCCATGACAAATGGAAGACCAGCCACGGTGATCTCGTTTTAATGTAAAAATGCACATGACGAAAAAACGAAGGGTAAAAAATTTTCGAGACCCGAATGAGGTTCAGGCAGTCTTTTTTGGTATGAAACTATCCATTGACGGCTTAAAGCCACCAGAGCCGCAGAACTCATAGAGAGCTTCATTTTGACTGGTTATGTCTCTCATAACTCTAAACGAGCCAACAGTTATGGCCGTCTGAAGAATCGATATCCATAGGGTACAACATATACGGTGCATGTTGCAACATCCATCCAAAATGCTAAAACAGTGTCGTACGACTTTTAGAAATAGGTGTATGGATTTCATACAAAAAGTACCATGGTGGACCACTCTCCTGCGATGATAAATTTTAGACCAGCCACGGTGATCCCATTTTAACATAAAAATGCACGCGACGAAAAAACGAAGGGTAAAAAACTTCAGAGACCCGATAGAGGTTCAGATAGTCTTTTTCTGGTATGAAACAATCCATTGACGGCTTAATGCCATCAAAGCCATAGAAATCATAGAGAGCTTCATTTTGAGTGGTTATTGCTTCCGTAACTCTAAACGAGCCAACATTTGTCATCATCTGAAGAATCGATATCCAGAGGGTGCAACATCTATGGTGCAAGGTGCAACATTCGTCCAAAATGCCGAAAAAGTGTCGTACGACTTTTAGAAATGGGTGCATGGATTTGAAACAGAACTGTACCATAGTGCACCACTCTCTAGCGATGTTAAATTGAAGACCAGCCACAGTGATCCCATTTTGACGTAAAAATGCACGTGAAGAAAAAATGAAGCGTAAAAAACTTTCGAGACCCGATTGAGGTTCGAGTAGCCTTTTTTGGGCATGAAACTATCCATTGATTGATTAAAGCCATAAGAGCCATAGATATCAAAGAGAGCTTCGTTTTGACTTGTTATGGCTCTCGAAACTCTAAACGAGCCAACAATTATGGTCGTCGAAAGAATCGATATCCACAGGGTGCAACATCTACGATGCAAGGTGCAGCATCCGCCCAAAATTGCAAAACAGTATCGTACGACTTTTAGAAATGGGTGAATGGATTTGAAATGGAACAATACCTTTGTGCATCACTCTACAGCAATGGTAAATCGAAGACTATCCATGGCGATCACGTTTTAACACTAAAATGCACGTGACGAAGAAACAAAGGGTAAAAAACTTCCGAGACCCGATTGAGATTCGGATTGTCTTTTTTGGGTATGAAACCATCCATTGAAAGCTTAAAACCATCACAGCCGTAGAAATCTCTAAGAGCTTCGTTTTGACTGGTTATGGCTCTCGTAATTCTAAATGAGCCATTAGTTATGGCCGTCCGAAGAATCGATATCTACAGGTGCAACATCTACGGTGCAAGGTTCAACATCCGTCCAAAATGCCAAAACTGTGTCGTATGACTTTTAGAAATGGGTGCATGGATTTGAAATGGAACAGCAACATGTTGCACCACTCTCCAGCATGGTAAATCGAAGACCAGCCACAGTGATCCCGTTTAACGTAAAAATGCATTTGACTACAAAACGAAGGGTAGAAAACTTCCGTGACCCGAATGACGTTCAGATTGTCTTTTTTGGGTATGAAACGATCCATTGACGGCTTAAAGCAGTCAAAGCCGTGAACTCATAGAGAGCTTCATTTTGACTTGTTATGGCTCATATAACTCTAAACGAGCCAATAATTATGGACGTCGGAAGAATCGATATCCACAGGGTGCAACATCTACGGTGCAATGTGCAACATCCGTCCAAAATACCAAAACAGTGCCGTACGACTTTTAGAAATGGGTTAATGGATTCGAAACGGAACAGTACCATGGTGCACCACTCTCCAGTGATGGTAATTCGAAGACTAGCCATGGTGATCCCGTTTTAACGTTAAAATGCACGTGATAAAGAAACGAAGGGTAAAAAACTTCCGTGTAACGACCCACTATTTTGGACTATTCGCATCCGCACATGTCCGACTTGAATAATTCAAAATACCGAATTGTTAATTTAAATTTGGCAAAAACTCAGATACACAGTAAATAAATAATCACAGAATCACAAACACAGAGTAATAATATGCAGTGGACACAAAAGATAGTAGTTCATGAAGGTACTAGATATATAACAGAGTAAATAAGTTACAACAGAAGTCTCGAATACAATAGTCAAATACAAGAATCAGAATACATTACTGGAATCAACTGAATATCTAAAAGCTGTATAAATAGCTGGATCAATAGGCGAAGCACCAACTCCAAAGGTGAGTCTCTAATATTGGTACACTCAGTCTGACCCGAGCGTAAAGCAAAACACAAAACACTCGAGTCAGAATTAACATTCTTATATCAATAAATCCAACTCAAGTGAAATAGAAATTGAAACACAAGTAACTCATAGGACGTTGGGATAACCATCCTCTAAGGATCCGTTAAACTATCTACTATGTAATAGTGTACAGTAAGTAGATAATGCCTATTAATAATATAAAGTTTCAAAATCGTGTTAAGGCGTTACCATTATCCCCCTTAACACATTTTATATATGTGTCATAGTCTATATAGCACTGTAAACTACACCGTAAACTAATGGGATATCAGAGAGTGCTCCATAGGTATAACACAAAACAAATTCGTAGTGGTCGCATTTATAGGGATACAAATATGACAAGGCACATGAGGCAATACCCAAGGTAGTGAAACTACCGTTTGCCTGATCCGGACTGGTGAGAACGTATCGCCGCAATGATCGCAACACCGCGAAACAACACTCCAAAAATTTCGAGGGTGCACACCAATCAATAACAAGTAATGAGTAGTTTACGAAGAAGTGTGTTCCCTCGAGGTGGCTAACCCCATTTTGCCGGCACGGCTCCTGTTTTAGACATTTCCCATTTGACACAAGTGCCAAGGCTATCCATTATCGTTCTCTTTCTTCAGTCATCACATACACCATTCCAACCACTTCATTCTGGATCACACTCCGCGTATAGTTATTAAAGTGGTTTTTGGTTTAGACAGTGAGTATGTCCCTAACCGATCCTGGTTTCTTTAATAACATTCGTAATTATTACACCGATTGGTCGTTTTATAAATTTCAAAACCAAATCAAATTCAATTTCAATTTGAATTTGTAAACCATTATTTCATTGCCTTTCGATATCAATTCCCATAACTTACGATTAAAACTTCCAAATTACTATTTCAAAATCTTATAATTTACTTTCAATTTTTACAATACAAATATCGATTCAAATTCGCATATAAGTTTCATTCCGTAATCATTTAAATTAGTTTAATTTAACATTTAAATCAATTTAAATTCATTGATCGACTTCATTCAATATTCGTTAAGTTAATTTATCAATTCAAAACAATTTCTATTTAATTTTCAGTAAATTAAATCAATTTAAGTTTTCCTTCATTATATCAAAACTTACAAATTGAATTAAATTAAATTCGTAAAATAAATTCTTTAAATTACAAGTCTTACATTAATTTCAATAAATCACGTTCTATTTCTTGTTAAAGAAATTCAATCACTTATATATTTACTTGGTTATAAATTCCAAAACTCAGTTAATAAAGAAACTTAGTTTCACTTATTCCAGAAGTTTAATTTCACTTAATAAAGAATTCAATTTAATTTAATTATTAAATAATTCAATCCCATTCATTTATCAAATAATTTCAATACTTAATTATTACTAATTTCAAAATTTAATTATTAATAATTTCAAAACTTAATTATTAATAATTCCAAAACTTAATTATTAATAATTCCAAATTTTATTATTAAATAATTAATTTTTAAACAACGTTCTTTCATCAATTACTACGTTAATATTTTTTTTCAGATTTCAAATATTAACATTTTCCTTCATTAAAACTTCAAACTCCAATTTCATTTCAAAACCTTATTGTTTATTCAAATAAAATCTTTATTCTAATTTTAAATCAAATTATTGACCAATCGGGTTTTATTTAATTCTCTATCCTAAGTCAAAGTTTTATTTAGGTATTTATCATTTCAACCCGATTCCATTTCAATTAACAAATCAAAGAATATCAAAGGGAACTTATAGTGTGATAACTAGGTTGGTGTTAAAGTAAATAAACAGGAAATAACAACAACAAATAACAATCCAATAATCAATTCAAATAATCCCGAAATAATCGTATTAATTCACATTGTTGTTTGTGCAAATTAATATAATTATTTCTAGAATCTACACTATCATTTCATGTAGATTAAAGATTATTACACTATTATTTATACGGTTCTTCACTTGATATCTATTATTCAATTTCATACTATATCAATTTAGACAACATACATTTAAATGGTTCAAGGTGTAATTAACCCTATTTCGACGTGTCAAGAATTAAACATTTAAAGGGGTCATATTATACAAATTTTATCAAATCAAATTCAACACATATATCAATTTCAAATTGTTAACGCCTACGACAATTTCAATTGTAAATATTTATCACTTCATACATTACAATTTAACGTCCAATATCAACATCAAACAATAAACATTTGTCAACCAAACTGGATTATCATCGTATAAGTAACAGATAATGGTGTCAGAAGTCACAGGTGAACTGATACAGGTAATAACATATATATAACAGTGTAAATAACTAACAGTCGCATATTTAAATTGTCCTTTCAATTGAAATCCAATTTAATAAATAAAAGAACATTAATCGTGAGTGATTTCTTACATTTCGAGGCTAGAGAGACGAATAGACAACGAAGTCGAGTCACGGATCACAAGCACGACTTTTAGAATAAACTAGATTGGCACGAATCGACGAGCAAAGCTATTAAATATGAAATGCCGACATCAAATCAGAATAGGATCGATGAAAGTAAATGGTACCAGTGAACAGATATACATAACTATATTCCAAATTTTAACACATAAAATATATATAAATATTTCAAAAATCAATTTTTAACGTATATTTTCAAATCAATATTTAATTGAAACACAGATAAAATTTCATATATATGTATTTCAAACGCCATCTTTAAATTAAATCATATATATTAAAATTCAATCATATTTTTTTTAAATGCACATTAAATTTAAAGCATGTACAGCTTAAAATCTCAATACATATTTACACCATATATATGTGGGCACTAGATAAGATTTTCCAATATGGACTTACTTTACTATTAATATACAGGCACCTTAAAATTTAATATTAAATCTAGAATATATATATATATAAAGTAACCTCAACAACTATACGAAATTGGACTAACATATATATATATCCTAGAATATGTATACTTTTATATAATATAACTTGTACACTATCCAAACAGTTCAATAGAACTTATATTCAACAGTTTAACTATATAAGCTGATATAATGATAACAGTAAAATATTTAGAAAATCTGGTTCACATAATAGAACTTCAAATACTATAATATATAAAACTCTCATATAATATATACAACATATATATTAGTTATAAAACTAAACCAACAGAATATTTACAACTTCCATAACTATATACTTTACATACTAACAATAGCTAAAATATTTTGACACAACAGTTGCTAAGCAAATGCAGACACAATACATACATACACACACACACACACACACATATATATATATATATATATATATATATATATATATATATATATATATCATACTTTATAAATGTGAAAACAAACGCAGACTAAAAAAAATGCAAACAATGCAAAATAAGAAAACTCAACCCTGTACGTGCATGCCCCCTCCCCCAACGTGGCCGAATATGCAGACAAACCCTTCTACTAACAGGTTTATATAACTTAATATATATATATATACAAATATAAAAGATATCATGTATTCCGACTTCAAACTATCAACTTTATATAATACGTAACATGTACAGCCGAACAATATATGCATGCTTTCAAAAACACATATATGCTAAACTACCCTTATAATATATATCAAAACAATACATATAGTAGAACTAGTATAACTTGCTTTTTAAAAAATGCAAGATTAAATTTTATATTAAAACATATGAATATATATATACACACACAGCAATATCATGAACTACACACTAAAACTTGCCTTCCTATAAACAATCGGAAGAAGCTATACTCAAGCAAGAGAGAGCAGCCAGACCGTGCTGAGGTGATGCTAGCGCATCTGAGGAGATGAAGGTGGAAAACAGTTGAGATGCTTCAGCCATGGGAAGAAATGGTGGCGGCGAACGGCATCGGGGAGGCGCGCTAGCGACGGGTTGTGTGTGCACAGCTCAGGCGAGATGTGGTGGGATCGGTGATGTTTGTGTGGAGAGTGGTTTGGTCTTGGCACTGACGGAGGCGGTTCAAGGGAAGAGGTGGTAGAGGCTAGGTCGCACGCGGAGCTGCGGCTGCGATGATGAAGCGAGCATGAGCTCTGACGCGTCAATTGGTTAGGAGGCGGCGATGACGACGTGAGGGCAGACCTTGGTGGAGCTCAGGGTGGTCGGGTGTTGGATGAGGTTGAAGCTTTGGTGGTAAGGCTGCGAGAGGCCAAGAGAGCAGTGCAGCGGAGGAAGAGGGTAGGGAAGAAGGAGTTTTGGAAGTGAAATTTGAAATAACGAAAGGCTGCAATTAATTTTAATAAAAAGAAACGTATGAACTTACTAAAAATAATGAAGTAGTGTGAAGGCTGCAGGTCCCAAAGCTAAAGTTGGGTTCAAAAGAAAAAAAAGAGCTGTCCAGACCAAAAGAAGTGAAAGAAATTGCTAATGTCTCGCGTTGGAAATGTTAATGCAATTTATTACTATGGCCAGGTTGAACGGGTATAAATTTTTTTAAAACAAGAAATCCCAAAAGTCACAAATTTATGTACCGGTACGACGCACATTTTTATCGTTTTCGCTGCGTATCGGACCTCAAAATACAGAAATAAATACACCATGGAGGTCAGCACGACGGGACGGTCAAAACGGTATAAAGATATTGGTGGTACGATTGAATTATAAAAATCGAATTTTTATACTAGCGAAAAATACAGCAAAAATGCAGAAAAATAAGATCGACGGAGCTAAAGAAGTCCGAATTTGGAAAAACGAAAAATGACGCCTTGCTCAGAAGATGATTTGGAATTTTTCTGTATAAAAATATTTTGGTTTCGAAAACATTTTATTTTCATCAATTACTAACTGACTAAATTGAAATAAAATTACAACGAAAATAAACTTCTTATTTTCGGATGAAAAATTGCAGTTTGCTATGTTTAACTAAACGCATTTCAAATATCAAATTTATATTTCAAAATTTAACAATTTCAATGATCATAAGTTTGAATAGTAATTTATTATAATCATACTTTATTCGGCAAATTTAATTCTTCTTTATTCCAAATTATTATTAAATTTATTCTACTTAATATATCTTATCACATATATATTAAGTGTTAACTCCTCTTCATTAGCGACCTAAGACCTGAAGACGTGGAGCGACCTAACTACGGGAACGACCTATCAAGCTTTGCGACCTAAAGGAGACTGCAACCTATCATGCTTCGCGACCTACAACTCAGCAGCTCAACGACCTAAGAATACCTGACGACTTAGTAGCCTCAACGACCTAATGGCATAATGGTGATAGTGACCTAACCCCACAAAGCAGCTATGCGACCTAAGAACTTAAGCATCGTCGCAACCTACGACCTATGGGGAGTAACAACTTAACTCCTGGGGATATTGAGCGACCTAACGAGTCAACAGGCAAGCGACTTAACTGGTTCAAAGAAGCGAGCGACCTAACGGTTCCCAGCGACCTAACGGTTCCCAGCGACCTAAGGAAGGCCGCGACCTAGCGGTTTAAGGACTTCACAACCTAACGACTTAAGAGGACGCCGCGACCTATAGAGCTCACACGACCTAAGATAGGTCGCTCACGACCTAGTCTAGGTCGCTCACGACCTAAGGACATTGCATACGAAGACCGCCTTTTTTGTGCCGCTGCTAGTAAGGTCGCCTACAACCTAGAACTTGTTGAAAAAAGGATGCGCTTACTCATGAAGAAGGAAAACCGGAGCTCCATAGGTCGAGGACGACCTACGAACTTACTTAGGTCGGTCACGACCTATGACCTAACTCCGAAAATTGCCTATAAATAGAACCCTAACTCCAACAAGCAGGGGACTTTTGGCACATTCTCTTCATACACCGTTACCTTGCTGCATTGAGAACTCTATCAACACTTAGAGCTTTCGAGATTAGAGGAATACTTCAAAGAGCTTC
The DNA here is from genome assembly GCA_030765085.1 of Allium cepa. Lineage (NCBI taxonomy): Eukaryota > Viridiplantae > Streptophyta > Magnoliopsida > Asparagales > Amaryllidaceae > Allium > Allium cepa. The sequence continues at coordinate 46,166,849 of CM060943.1, forward strand.
ACGAAGAAACTACACATCTTCAACATGAATTCAAGGACTTTAATCGACATTGAGGCTTAAGCTACTTGTTCCAAATCACTTGTAACTTGAAGTATATTGTACTTGAGAAGAATTGTATCAGCTTGTAACGAGATTATTAATAAAAGTACTTAAAGTGGACGTAGGCTATACCCTTAAGCCGAACCACTATAAAATTGTTGTTGTTTGCTGCTTTTCTGCTGTTTTCTGCTTATAATCTGTTCCCGAGCTATCGGGTGGTGCTTTCACAACTATAACTCATACACCGGGGTGTTAGCGTCCAAATTTTAGCACTAACATTTTTGGTGCTTTCACTGAGAACCCAACTCAGGAAAACTGTCATCATTGCTTCACAGAGATTTGTGGAGAGAATTTCCTTGAAAACCAGAAGTCTATCTGAGATTATGGCTCCTGGAAGGAAAAGTAGATCTGTCAGATCTGGGAACGTTCAAGAGGGAACCTCCGCTTCCCCTGTACCTAATCAACCCACTCCGTCTGTTGGAGTTACGAAAGCGGAGTTGGATGCTGTGATTCTGGGGCTAAACCAGCAGATAAACGCCCAAAATGCACAATTAGAGGCTCAAAGTGCCCAGAATGCTCTGATTCTGAATAAGTTGAATGATTTACTTGGGGCAAACAATCAACCGGCTGGTAATGAAAGGAATTATGCTTGTAACATTCATAATGCTAATGAAAGGAGTGCTCCTGAAAGGGCTGCTAGTCCCTTTGAGCAAACGCTTCCTGAGGTTGGTGGATCTGGAACTCGACATGATGAGGAGTATCTTTCTGGAATGGTCCGGCAGATCATGAAGGAAAGTATGCAGAGGGTTGAAGACGAGAAGGAATGGGGTTTCGCCCCAAGTAAAACTCCATTTACTGAGAAAATTTTAAAGGCGGAGTTTCCAAGGAAGTTTGTCCCTCCAACTATTCCAGCTTACAAAGGGACAAGTGATCCGAATGAATTTTTGTATAAATATGATTGGCACATGACAGGTGCCAGAGCCTCTGACGAGATAAAGTGCCGATATTTTCCCGTATACCTTGAAGGTGTGGCTCTACTGTGGTTCACCAAGCTGCCAGTCCGATCTATTGATCAGTTTTCAGACTTGACCCGGAAATTTAAGGAGCAGTTTAGACTGTATGCTTCAAAGGCCAAGGACATCATGTCGCTGTCGAGTTTAGAGCAGAATCCTGGTGAATCTATCAGATCTTTCTTGAATCGCTTTAATATAGCGCTGGCTGAGGTGGATAATGCTGAACCGCGAATGATATTGACTTATCTGATGAGGGCTATTGATAAGTCAAGCGAATTTGGGAAATGGTTAAACATGAAGGAGCCAACCTCCCTCGAAAAGTTCTACAAAAAAGCAGATGAATTCATACGCTTGGAAAGCCGTCCTTTACCAGTAAAGGCAGTGTTGGAGAAAGCTGAAGATAACACTGTCGCTCCACGCAAGAATTAATCAGTGGGGCAGAAAAGGGAGAATAATAATGGGAAGAAACAGGGTAATTTGAAGAAGCCTCGATCCTTCAAGCCATCAGAGTATACTCCATTATCACATACACCGGAGCACATCTACCTAGCCACTAAAGATTCTGTTGATTTTCCTAAACCTATCCCTTTGAGGACCGGGAAAAAGACGATACAGAGTGGGAAGTTCTGCCGCTTCCATAATCAACCCGGTCATGAGACCGATGAATGCCGACAGTTGAAAAATCTAATTGAAGAGTTGCTAAGAGAAAACAAGTTGCAGCAAGTTGTGAAAAAGAATAGCAACAATCCTGCATCGTCAAGTCAGGGGCAACAGGCTCCTGTTCATCAGCCTAGGGCAGGTGAGAAAGCTACGGGGCATGAATCTGGAAGGCCCATTATCAATGTCATTACAGGAGGACCTCACCCAGCTGGCAAGAGCTGGGGTGAGATGGAGAGATATTCCAGGGCTTTGAAATATGTTCCAGCTGAAGAAGACGTCTTTGTCTTAGAAGACACTGCGCCCCTGAAACAACAGAAAACTTTCAGTGATGATATTGTTTTCAGAGCCAGAGATTCCACAGGTATCGAAGCCCCTACCCTAGATCCCTTGGTCATCTCAGCTGGTATCGGACCGGCCATTGTCAGAAGAGTTCTCATTGACTGCGGAGCATCATGTAATATCCTCTTCAAGAAGACATTTAACCAATTGAAAATCCCTATGGTCGATGTACAAGCCTCATCGCAGAAAATCGCTGGCTTCACTGGGGAGCCAAAGCAACCAATAGGAACCATTGATCTGCTTGTAGAACTTGGGGAAGGAGAAAGGAAAGTGGTCCGAAAGCAAACCTTTGTGATTGTCGATGAATATTCTGCTTATAATGCTTTCCTTGGCCGTCCGACGCTCGCAGCATTCAAAGCTGTTCTAGCCCCGTGGTGCCTCACTATTAAATTCCCTACAGACAATGGAGTAGGAGTTATAAAAGGGGATCAAAATGCTGCACGAGAGTGCTATTTGACAGAGCTGCGAGAATCAACAAAAAGAGAAATGGGAAAGGATGCGGCAGCCCCAGTCCGCATCAAAGAGCCAGCCTTGTAGCAATTACGGGGCGGACCTTGCACTGGCGAGCATAGCGGGGCACGGAAAGAGATGGATCCCAGAAAAGCCAGTGCAGGGGAGAATAGAGTAGTACCGGTAGAAACGACAGTACCGGTACCTGTTGACCCGAAGGACCCAAATAAGGTGTTGAATGTGGGTTCACAGCTTAATGTGTCAATTCATAATATCTTGATATCTTTCCTGAAAGCAAATCTGGATGTCTTCGCTTGGACTCATGCCGACATGTGCGGAATATCTCCAGAAGTTGCAGTACACGCTCTGAATATTGACCCTAAGTTTACGCCAGTTAAACAGAAAAGAAGAACCCAAGGTCCAGAAAGGTCAGCAGCATTAAAAGAAGAAGTTGATCGACTCATGGAAAATAACTTCATCAAAGAATCTACATATCCGAATTGGGTTTCAAATCCTGTGCTGGTCAAGAAAGCTATTGGAAAATGGAGAGTGTGCATCGATTTTTCTGATCTAAACAAGGCTTGCCCCAAAGATTGCTTCCCATTACCCAGGATCGATCAACTGGTAGACGGAACTGTGGGACATGAATTGTTATCTTTCATGGATGCCTACTCCGGTTATAACCAGATCATGATGCACGAGCCGGATCAGGAGGATACGAGCTTTATCACAGATGTTGGTCTTTATTGCTACAGGGTTATGCCCTTTGGGTTGAAAAACGCAGGGGCAACTTACCAAAGACTTGTTAATGCTATGTTCAAACCGCAATTGGGCAAAACTATGGAAGTCTACGTCGACGACATGTTAGTGAATTCTAAGAAAGCAGCGGATCACATTGAACACTTAGCAGAAATGTTTGCAGTCCTCCGGAAATACAGAATGAAGCTTAACCCTGTGAAATGTACATTTGGGGTCGAATCCGGAAAGTTCTTAGGTTTCATCGTCAGTGCTAGGGGCATTGAGGCTAGTCCAGCTCAAATTACTGCCTTAAAAGAAGTTAAAGCTCCTAGAACGAAGAAGGAATTGCAGAGTCTCAACGGAAAGGTCGCCGCCCTGAGTCGGTTCATTTCCAAAGCGACTGATAAATGCATCCCATTCTTTGACGCTCTGAAGAAAGGAAAGAAGAACTTTGAGTGGACTCCCGAATGCCAAAAAGCCTTTGATGAATTGATCCGTCATATGGAAACGCCTCCAATACTTTCTAGGCCAGGCAATGGTGAGGATCTTCTTATATAGTTGGCAGTATCATCTCATGCTCTAAGTGCAGCGCTGATACGGGAAGACAAAAGGATTCAACATCCGGTTTACTATATCAGCAAAAGACTCACTGGGGCAGAGCTGAATTACTCCAAGTTGGAAAAACTCGCCTATTGCCTACTAGTTGCATCAAGGAAGTTGAGGCAATATTTCCAAGCTCATCCTATCAAAGTCCTCACTAATCAACCTCTAAAGCAAGTCCTGTTTCGCCCTGAAACTTCGGGTCGCCTTCTAAAGTGGAACATTGAACTCAGTCAATATGACATCACTTATAACCCCCGAAAAGCAATTAACGGACAAGCTTTAGCTGATTGCATTGCAGAATTCACAGAAAAAGGTAATGGTGACGAAGAAGCGATCAATGATTCCCCAATCCAGTGGAAGTTATATGTTGATGGCGCGAGAAATGACTACTGTTCTGGAGCCGGGGTAGTACTTGAAACTCCTGAAGGTCGGTCATTATGTTATGCACTAAGATTGGAATTTCCTTCAACAAACAATGAAGTAGAATATGAAGCTCTTATCGCAGGTCTGAAAATCGCTAAAGAACTAAACATCCGAGCATTACAGATCTTCAGTGATTCTCAGCTTATTGTATGCCAAGTCAAGAAGGAATTTCAAACGAAAGGGGGAAACCTACCTGCCTACTTGTCAAAGGCTTGGGAACTTCTATGTGAGCTCGATCATTATTCAATAAGCCATATTCCCCGGGAAGAGAATATGAAGGCAGATTCCCTCGCAAAGTATTCAAGCTTTGGTGAAGCTCATCTATTGGGATTAGTCCCCGTAGAAGTCCTATCAGCACCAAGTACAGACGAGATGGATATAGACTGGATTATGAATGTATCTCAAGAACAAGAGTCGTGGATGACACCAATATTAGACTACTTATTCAAAGGTTCTCTGCCAGAAAATTCGAGAGAGAGACAGAAGCTGCTAAGGAAAGCCTCTCGCTATGTAATTCAGGATGGCCGATTGTACAGACGGGGATTCTCAATGCCTTTACTTCGATGTGTATCCAGGGAAGAGTCCAAAACAATCCTAACTGAGGTACATGGAGGAGAATGTGGTGATCATTCAGGTGGCCAAACATTAGCAAAGAAAATTCTCCGATACGGATATTTTTGGCCAGAAATTAATCGAGATGCTGCAGATTACTCCCGAAAATGCGACAGATGCCAAAGATTTGCCAAAATTCCTAGAGCACCTTCTACTGAACTCACACAGATGGTCAGTCCATGGCCGTTCGCAATTTGGGGAATGGATCTCATTGGGCCTCTACCGACTGCCAAATCAGGGATTAAATATGCTATTGTTGCAGTTGACTATTTTACCAAATGGGCTGAAGCTGAACCATTGGCTACTATCACCTCTAAGAAAATGATAAGTTTTGTGACCAAGAATATCATTTGCAGATACGGTGTGCCTCAGAAAATAATTACAGACAATGGTACTCAGTTTGAAAGCGAGGAATTCCAGGATTTTTGCAAACGATTCAAAATCCAGAAAAGCTTTTCAGCAGTAGCTCATCCGCAGGCAAACGGGCAAGTGGAAGCAGTGAACAAGATCATCAAATCAACCATCAAAAAGCAACTTGAATGAGCAAAAGGTGGTTGGGTCGATAAGCTACCACTTGCACTATGGGCATACAGAACTACTCACAAAACTGCGACCGGGCATACTCCTTTTTCATTAGCATACGGATCGGAAGCAATGATCCCGGTTGAAACAGAGGTCCCTTCACACAGAAGAATCCATTTCAATCAAGCAGAAAATGAAAAGCTACAACTTGAAGCGCTAGATCTACTTGATGAAAAAAGGGATGAAGCTAATCTCAGAATTGCAGCTCATCAGCAAAGGATAGCCAGACATTTCAATTCCAATGTTCGTCAACGCAGCTTTGAAATTGGAGATCTAGTCCTGAAAAGAATTATGACCGCGACAGGTGTGTTTGGGCCCAATTGGGAAGGACCATATGTGATAGGTCAGAAGCTTCTTGACGGCACATTCAAACTCACTACTGTTGAAGGAGATCAAATTCCAAGGGCATGGAACAGCAATCACTTGCGTCCATATTTTACTTGAAAATTTTGTTGAAATAATGTAAAAGAGTTGTGGATGTATGATTCTTGTAATTGAGAGCAATTGTAAAACTGATGCAAGTGAATAATGAATGAATATAAAGTGGATGTAGGCCCAAATTTCTGGCCGAACCACTATAAATCTTGTGTTCCTTATTATTATTGCATGTTTGCTTTATTTTCGATATAGAAGTACATAAAATGTATTGCTGAAATGTCGATTTAAATTTTTGCAGACAATGGAAATAAAACTTGCGCATAATAAGACCGAGTGATTCTCACCATCATTCAACAAACAAATTTCAAGTCACAAAGGCCCCGAATTCAAATCCTATATAGGAAATACTTCAATTGAACGGCTAATGATTTCGATAGAAGCGAGCCCTTGCTAATAAATTGAGATTGTTTGAACAAACAAACATCCAATTAGGAAGCTAGTGCCCGTTCTCACGAACTTGCCTGACAATGAAGTACACTTCCTTGGATTAAACAAGCTACTTGCAAGAAAAGGGGAATGAAAACATGAAAAGAAAAAAAAGAGGATCGCTGAAAAGGCATAAGCAAGAAGACAAGGAAACAACCAAAAACCATCATCGGCAGCACAAGTCCTCTTCAGAGGCACAACTCTTCGGAGGATAAAGACCTCTAATGGGTCATATGCCACAAAAAAGAAAGTTCTTTACTCAACAAAAAAGATTGGAGGAGTCATGACCCTCCAACCATGAGAGAGTAACTTCCAGGCAATGAAAACCCTCTCTGAGGCACATTTCACCAGGAGTTGAAGTGTAACAGCCGCTCTTCGGAATTTCACTTCACCAGAGTTGAAATGCAAACAAAGATAAAGACCTCTTCGGAGGCACATTTCACCAGGAGTTGAAGTGTAACAGCCGCTCTTCGGAATTTCACTTCACCAGAGTTGAAATGCAAACAAAATAAAGACCTCTTCGGAGGCGCAATCAAGAAGAAAGACCTCTTCGGAAACCCACGTTTCACCGAGATTGAAATAAAACTTCCAAGTGTTGAAACGTGAAAAGGCTTTCTAAGGCATAACTCTTTGGAGGTACACGTTTCACCGAGATTGAAATAAAACTTCCAAGTGTTGAAACGTGAAAAATCCCTCCTCAGAGGTACAACTTTCTATATATAAGAAAAAAATCCTCATCAAGAGCATACTTTAACTTCCAAAGGAAGAGTAATTTACCTATTCTGGAGAATGATCTTCCTCAAAAAAAAAGGGGGGGTTAAAGTACCCTTCAGAGGTCCGCTTTACCGCATAAAAGAATTCACTTGGTAAAATATGTGCATAAGCAAAAAAAAAAAAAAAAAGAAGTGATTTCTTCGAAGGACAAAGCGTAAAAACTTATACGAAGGGAGTTGTACTCTACAAAAATTTTCTTTAAAGAATAAAGTAATTATTCTTTAGCAAATAAGAGTGCAAGTCCCCTCGAAGTATAAAATGTTGCAGCAAGCTTAAGGTATGGGGGCAACATGGTATAATTACATGCAAAATGGTATAGCTGCATCAGTAAAGAAATACTCAAACAACATACCATAAGCCCGCTGCAATATCATATAAATAAACTTGTGCAAAAATGAATAGTAAATGCATTCTCAAATCCAAACAAGAGTCTGTGCAAATAATAGATCATTTTATTCAAATGCATTGCAGATACAGGTTTCAAAACAAAAAAGCGGGGGCTGGTACCCGCACAATTCTCGATCGATACAAACAAAAGACAAGAAACTAAAATCTTCACTTCTTTTTACCACCTTTGGACCCTTTGCCCGGCCGAATGATCAGCTTTTCAGGTCGGTCAGTGGGCATAAGGGAAGAAGGAGAGGTAGGCGCAGCTGGTCCAACTTCTGGCTCCTCTTCAGTAGCAGTGATTATCTTCCCCCTCCTCTTTGATGTCCCACGCTTTTTTCTCCTTTTTGATGAAGACTCACTCCCTGGAGTGACAAGTTTAGATAGAGCTATGTCGTCAGAAGGAGTCCGCTCCGGAGATATGTCACCTTCCTCAAGTCTCTCATCTTTCTGCTCTTGCGAAGCGATGGGATCATCCAAGCCATGAAGAGCCTCTATTTGCTCCTCTTGTGATCCAGGCTGCGAAGCAGAAGGAGGAGCCACCTGAAGAGACGGAGAAGGGATGACCGGAGGAGGAGAAATCTGAGCGGTGCTTGATACTTTCTCTACAGAAGAAAAGAGGTTAAAGTCAGTAAAGAGAGGAGATGAAGGCTCATCAATAAAGTCAGTAAAGAGAGGAGATGAAGGCTCATCAGGGTTGAGAAAATAGTCAAGGAGCTCATTAAACCCATGTGAAATAAATGAGTAATCCACTTGAGCGAGATTGACAGTGGCGAAATTTACTGTAGAATTACCTGCAGAAGTTGTCTTTATTACGTCAATTTCATAGTCCGGAGCTTCAGCACTCTCTTGCGATTCATCTGTGGCTTGAGTAACTTTGGCCCCGGTATCAGTTTGAGCAGGGATCGGTACATAAGAGCTAGAACCAATAATGCCAGCATCGGCCGAAGTTGAAGGAGGGACAGGAGCAGTCAAATTTGTTTCTTTTTCTTGATGCTCTTCCCCAACTATTTCAACCCGCGATCTGGCAAGTTGCTCCTTCCCTCTGGCAAGGGCTGCGCGAGTCTCAAAGTCTAAGTAATTCGCCTCCAACTCCTCTTCAGTATATCCGGCCCCTTTAAACATGTCTAGTGCTGCCTCCCACCCTTCGGCCAGGGTAATCTCATACTTGGGGCCCAGGAATGCAAGACTGCCACGCCCTAATACACAATGCAAGTAGAAATCAAATAGTGTCGAGCCAATATCAGCCTTGGTGGCTTTATGGGCCTCTTCAGCTGCAATCCTACCCGCAACAGCCTCATCTCACTCTCTCTCGACTTTGGATAGCTGGGCTTTCAATTTCTCAATCTCTGCAGCCTGAAGGCTAGTTTGTCCTCGTAACTGAATAATATCAGTACGGTTGCCCTCTATAATTTGCTCCAACCCATCGGCTTTGGCCTTAGCATCTCTTTGCGCGGCATGAGCATCCCGCACCTGTTGGAGAAGCACACTCTCCCTTTGAGAATAAGATGTGGAAGAAGTAGCAAGCTCCTCTTTTAGTTTCCCAACTTCCGCCTCAAGTTTCTCATTATAATCGGCAATACTCCTCATTTCTGCATCATGCTGTTTGAGGATCTTTTGCCATTCAGTTTTGTCATTCTCCATGGTAAGCATAGCTTCGAGATTGGCCCTATTCACCCTTTGGAGCTCATCAACGAGTTTCTGCCAAGATGACATCCTCTCAATATCAGTTCTGACTGCATCAAGGTTCCGTAACATAGCACCTTTATCTATGGGAACCAGATCGAGGTCGAAGCGAACTCCTTTTAAACACCAATTAGGAAATCGGCTTTGAAGAGTGGCTGGACCTGGTCCAACTTGGTAAGATGGCCTATTGATGATTGCTTGGATGTCAGTAGGGGAAGGGGCAGGAGATTGAGAAGAAGCAGGAGCAGTAATCTTCTCTGAAAGTGCAGGCATTGGCTCCTCAGTAACTTTGGCCCGTTTGCTCGAGTCATCAGTTGTGTGACTCTTCCCTCTATCATCATGAGATTTGCGTTTAAGGGAGTCACTCTCTCTATGGGAGGAATCGTGTCGATTATCTGGTCTTCCAAAGCGTTCTTCATAATCACGTCTTTCCCGAGCCTTCCGGGCAGCCCTTTCTTCATCGGTCTCTCTATGAACAGGAAGATAGGATTGATAGCCATACTGGCTGCGTTTCCCATATCGCTGAAAGTCATTATAGTACGAGCTGCCTCGCCTCATTGAAAAACCTAAAATAAAAAAGAGGAAGAAACAAAACTTGAGAATCTTTCAAATATTTTTTTTTTAAAAAAAAAGGAAGGAAGGCATGTTCGCGGGAAGGTTAAGAAAATTCTAAGTGTGTGTGATGTGCAAACTATGCGCATCGAACTACGAACCACTCTGTAATGTGGGAGTGGTTGTGGGCGTAACAGTTGGCGTCAACTCTTGAGTCGACAAAGGTTGTTGCAAAACAGAAGTAGCCTCGACTACTGAAGAAGAGATCCCGGTAGTGATAGGATCGTCTTTAAAAATCTCTTGTGAAGTAGCGAAGAGGTCGCTCAGTCCTTCAAAAGTGTCTTCCCTGCTCTGCTTAACAGGACTGGATTTCTGAGCTTCTTCACCAAATTCTTGTGAATGGTGAGAAGATCCCTGAGGCTCTTCTTCCTCGACTATGGGGGCAAGCGCGGGTTTTTCGGATGGCCCCGTGTCATCTCTTGGAACAGAACACTTTATTAGTGAAGTTTTAATAGAAGTTTCTCCTTGTATGTGCTCTTTAGTAGAGACCGGGGCGTCAGGAGTTTTCGTCGGAGAATCGGGAACTTCCGTTGGGGCTTCATGAATCTGGGTGGAACGAGAAGGGTGTAAAAGCTCAAACCGATGAAGAAGCTCATCTGTCAATAGAAATTTTGCACTTCTTTCTTCAGCAGCCACAACGCTTAGCCTCTCAAAAACTGGCTTATGGCTGGAATCTCTGGAAGGAGGAGGAAGTGCTGTAAAGATAAGAAATGGAATTAGCACTTGGCAATACGAACAACAAAAAGTTTAGAGTAAAATTGAAGGAAGAAGGGAAAAAGATCTCACTTCCTACTTTCCAGCTCGCGTAAAATTCTGCGGGACAACGAATGTAGAAGTATTGATTCAGGAAGCCATGTGCACTCTCTGGCAAATCTAAAATAAGTTTGCGGTTCCTCGCACCTCTTACAAGTACAATTGAAGGGTGGTCCTTGTTCTTTGCAAAAGTGCACAAGTAACAGATCTCCTCGAAACTCGGAAGACGGTCAAGAGTCCTCCTGAACAAAACGCACAATCCCATCAAAATGGCATAGCCATTGGGATGCAACTGGAAAGGAGAGATCGTCAGTCGGAGAAAGATTTGTCGAAGAAATTCATTAAAAGGAGGAATTGCTCCACTTAAGCACATTTGGCGATTTATGGCAACAAAACCGTAAGGCGGTCTATCAGCGAAATCATTTGGTCCAGGGAGTAAAACTTCTGCCTCGGCAATGCCAAATTGAACGCATAATTGATTAAGCGTCCGCTGTTTCAGAAGGGTAGGAGTTCTTTCTGGAGGGTTTTCTAGTGGAATAGCAATCGGGAAAGTCCCTTCGGCGTATTCTGTCATCTCTTCTTGTTCTTGTTGGGACGTCATTCTACATAAGCAACTGGATGATTCAGATGAAAAGGTGCACGTTTCCTAAAAAGTGTGAAGTGTTGTGCAGAACTAAAAAAAAAACAAGAGGAAGTCAAACATAACTGAAATTAAACAGGTTGACAGTTAGTCGACTATGAGATTTCAGGACTTGTTAATATAAAGCTCAAGTGTAGTGTTAATGCAAACGAATCAGCTTTAGCTGGATGTTTTAAGTTTTCCTTTAGCACTTCGCTTGAATTCATTGGTTCGCAGCATTTCGTTCACACAGTTCATTTAAGTTAATTACTCTTTATCGACTAATCTCATTTGATGTGGGCAGTCAATGACAGTATATTCGTCCCAGTTTTCTGCAAATATTATGTTTAGCAGATTATTAGCATTAGAGATAATCTACAACAAAGTGCAACAGGATTCAAGTTCAAACAATTCAACCAAGTCTTCACAGAATTTCACAAGTCATAGGTCGTCCAGCGACCTAGCATAGGTCGAAGCCTTCTTAAGTCGCGCTGTGCAAAGTAAAGGATAAGGCATCTCAATCTCATCACAGTGTTAGCTCGGCCGCGACCTAAAGTCTATGTCGCAAGAAAGTTAGGTCCTGCAGATCCTAGCTAAGTATAACTCTTAGCTCGTGTGAAATCTTAGGTCGTTCAGCAACCCAGTGTAGGTTGAAACTATTCCTTGGGTCGCAAGGGTTTTTAGATCGCGAATTATTTTGAATCGCTCAAGTTCACTAGGTCGCTAGCTTCCTCTCCACGCAATGCTTCACCGGACCCGATAACTCACTACCCGCTACACTTAGATCTATCATCCTATTCGTGAAATTCATCATCTTATCATACCACCAAGCCATTTAAGGGCCGATTCAGAGTACTCCCGATCTACCATAAATCTAACTCATTATTGTGCGTTCGTGAATCGCTGCAACAACAATAATCACTGACAATCAAAAATCGATCACAACACGGCTCAAAGAGGAGCACGACGTACAAAATTGATTTGGGGTTCGGAGGTTAGAGCTTGGGGTTCGATGATGATCGTGGAAGGGAGAGAAATCGAAGACACTTACGTAATTTGGTATCAAGGATGAATCGGTGAATGATTAAACTGGAATTTGCCTTTTGAAGTTCAGAGAATCGTTAATGGCGGTAGGAGGTCAGAGCAATGAGGTGAAGAAGAGTTAAACGACCTAACAAATTTATATGAGGCAAAAATGGGAAGGCAAATAGGTACGCATGTTGGTACAAGTGTTAGGTCGCTCACGACCTAAATGAGTCAAGTCGAAGCACGCGACCTATATCATAGGCCCGTAATTCGAGGGGCAAATGTTAACTCCTCTTCATTAGCGACCTAAGACCTGAAGACGTGGAGCGACCTAACTACGGGAACGACCTATCAAGCTTTGCGACCTAAAGGAGACTGCAACCTATCATGCTTCGCGACCTACAACTCAGCAGCTCAACGACCTAAGAATACCTGACGACTTAGTAGCCTCAACGACCTAATGGCATAATGGTGATAGCGACCTAACCCCACAAAGCAGCTATGCGACCTAAGAACTTAAGCATCGTCGCGACCTACGACCTATAGGGAGTAACAACTTAACTCCTGGGGATATTGAGCGACCTAACGAGTCAACAGGCAAGCGACTTAACTGGTTCAAAGAAGCGAGCGACCTAACGGTTCCCAGCGACCTAACGGTTCCCAGCGACCTAAGGAAGGCCGCGACCTAGCGGCTTAAGGACTTCACAACCTAACGACTTAAGAGGACGCCGCGACCTATAGAGCTCACACGACCTAAGATAGGTCGCTCACGACCTAGTCTAGGTCGCTCACGACCTAAGGACATTGCATAAGAAGACCGCCTTTTCTGTGCCGCTGCTAGTAAGGTCGCCTACGACCTTGAACTTGTTGAAAAAAGGATGCGCTTACTCATGAAGAAGGAAAACCGGAGCTCCATAGGTCGAGGACGACCTACGACCTTACTTAGGTCGGTCACGACCTATGACCTAACTCCGAAAATTGCCTATAAATAGAACCCCAACTCCAACAAGCAGGGGACTTTTGGCACATTCTCTTCATACACCGTTACCTTGCTGCATTGAGAACTCCATCAACACTTAGAGCTTTCGAGATTAGAGGAATACTTCAAAGAGCTTCACGAAGAAACTACACATCTTCAACATGAATTCAAGGACTTTAATCGACATTGAGGCTTAAGCTACTTGTTCCAAATCACTTGTAACTTGAAGTATATTGTACTTGAGAAGAATTGTATCAGCTTGTAACGAGATTATTAATAAAAGTACTTAAAGTGGACGTAGGCTATACCATTAAGCCGAACCACTATAAAATTGTTGTTGTTTGCTGCTTTTCTGCTGTTTTCTGCTTATAATCTGTTCCCGAGCTATCGGGTGGTGCTTTCACAACTATAACTCATACACCGGGGTGTTAGCGTCCAAATTTTAGCGTTAACATTAAGTATATTTACATTTATTATAGCTACTCGAGTTTATTTAAAAATTCCTTTGATATCGTTTTCTATTGTATAATATTCAATTACATAGTTAACTTCTGAAAATTTAGGTAAGTTATATATAATGTAATTGAGTATTATCCAAATGAAATTTTACAATTCGCTTATTTCAAGTTAAGTATTTATTCAAAACTTTTGGCTTCATTGAAAATCATCCCTAAATCAAAATTTTAAGAATTATTTTTCGATTAACTTCAAACCATTTTATAGATAATATATATATATACACACACACATAATATATCAAATCAAATTTAAAATTTTCAATATATATTACAAATCAAGTCATGTTAAGAAATTCGAATCAATTTATTTTTCAAAACAAACCGTAGCAAAGCTACAGAATAATCTCTCCACTTCGAAACTCGAAAATAAATGTCGATGATGCGGCCGTCATCACTGAGATTATTTTCCAGCGACAAAGAGAAGAGCACTGATTCAAACATTTAAAATTCTTTGGAAAAGATTTCTATTCGAAATTACTTTATATAATATGCATTTCAAAGTTTAAAGCCAAAGTTTGAAATCACCGGAGATTAAATTCTCAAATTCCAGATTTAAATTCATTTAAACTTCCAAATCAATTTATAAACCTAGTTTTTAGTTTAATTATTTATATATGAGGCAAAAGCCAATGGTTTACAAGCCATATTTAAAATCCAATATTATTTATTAACAACAAATTCAATTTACTATCTAAGTTCAGAAAATTATACACATATAAAATATAATTATACCAAACTTATTAAATTTACCAATTTGAAACAATATGGTGTCGGTTTGCTTTGTCCAAGTGTTTTGGAAAACCTATCGATAGCGTTGATCAGACGAATCGATCGAAAACCCAAATCAACATCAAGAACTCAAACAACACAATATATATAAAACTTTTTTAATATTAATTCACAAATACACTTTCTCGCTTCATGACACAGAAATGGATTTCAAAGTAAGGATAGAGATTCAAAATTGATAGACACAAATCAAAGAGAATTTCGATTCTGTTATCCCGCCAATTTCAGCAAGGCCGTGATATTAAAATCGGCCGAGAAAACCAAAGATAGCTCGTCTCAAAGATTGGTCAATTAATCATCTCAATAAAGCAAGTTCTGTTGAATGATTTCTCATCTAAGATCCCTTACGGAGGGGGTGTCCGGGGCGGTGCCAACCCCCCAAGGTGGGGGTGCGGGGGCAACGCCACCGCTACGGTGTTCGACCTGACCGGTCAGGTCATAGGGGTCCAGGGGGCAGCGCCCCCGGCGGGGTGCGGGGTAGCGCCCTGTCCAAAACGGTATGCAACTTAGAGCATGGAGTCTCCAACGAGCTAAAGCTTCCAACGAGTTAACGGGTTGGAGCTTCCAATGGCCTAACTGCTTGAAAGACCTCGCGACCTAAAGCATGACCGACCTAAGCGGCTCAGCAACTTGAGGCATAAAGCGACCAGCGACCTAACTTTCCCTCAAGGCTAGCGACCTAACAAGTTCGCGATCTAACTAGTTCACGACTTAAACCTGCCGACCTATGGGTGCTGCGACCTAACCATCTTCGGAGTGAATCTACTTAAGTCGGAACACGACCTAGCGAGCTAACTCTTCAAGAATGCGGCTGTCTACAACGTGTAGCGACCTATAGCGTCCAACGACCTAAAACTTCTACCGACCTAACGACTTAATACTTGAACGACCTAACGAATCTCACCTCATCAAAGTTAGGTCGCTCGTGACCTAACTCCTCTCCTTAACCCATAGGTCGTTCACGACCTATCCACTCCACAAAGATAGGTCTCTCACGACCTAAAGCAGACCCCGCCTTTTCTCTTAGGTCGCTCCGTGCCATAACTCCAACTGCCGTTATCCCTTAAGTCGCTTCTCCTTCCTCTGCCACTCCATAAGTCGCCCACGACCTATAGTCAATCCCTTTAGGTTGTAGCTCATCGACCCACGACCTACGACCTATCTTAGGTCGCTCACGACCAAGACCCAGCCGACCTAACTCCGAACTCCCCTATAAATACTCCGCCTACTTCAACGACGAGGGGACTTTCCGGAGGAGAAGACGCGGAGACTCTGCAGTTTTCTCCATTCTTCCAACACTTCAACCATCGAAGATTCTTCATCAAGAGATCTACTTCATTCAAGAGAGATTCGAAGAGCAATTGATCATCAAAATTCTAACTTCTCTCTTCAATCGTGTTGTAATTGTAAAATCGTGTTGCAAAGGTATTGTAATCGAAAGATCGTGCAGTAATAGTGCTGTAATCTAAGTGTTGTAATCTTGTAAAATTGTGTACAAAGAAGATAATGGAGGATGTAAAGTGGATGTAGGCTTGTTAGAAGCCGAACCACTATAAAAATCTCTGTCTCTTTTACTTTTCTGCTATTTTCTTTTTACTTTGATTCCCGTGCAAACGGGTGGTGCTTTCACTTCATCACGATCTACACCGGGTGTTAGCGTTGAAGCCATTTTTACCGTTAGCATTTTGGTGCTTTCACTGAGAACCCAAACTCAGGAATTCAAATAATCAAGAGTTGGTTACGAGAAATCCGAAGAATTATGGTAAGGCGATCGAGTAGACTACAAAGACCAGGGAATAGTCAACATGAAGGAAGTCAAGAGGCTTCTTCGAGAGCAAGCCAAACTTCAGCCTTTGTTACAAGAGAGGAGATGGAGGCAATGAAGAAATGGCAAGAGGATTTGATCCAGAATTTGTTTCATCAGATTAGGCAGCTTGGAGCGCAGAATCAAAGAGGAACAGAAGCCCAACCGGAAGAACAGATTCCACCGTCCCCTCGTGAACTCAGGGGGCAAGACGAAAGCCAAGGGAAAGGACTGTCACTAAGAGATAACGACAGATTAGTGGAGATGGTCAAAAAGGCTATGAGAGGTGGTTTGGTAAACAAGGACTTGGAGGATGTCAATAGAAGTCCTTTTACCACAGCATTCAGGCGAGCTAGAAACCCACCAGACTTTAAGCTACCGTCGCTGGATATGTATAATGGAAGGACGGACCCTACAGTTCATCTTACGAAATATATGAGGCATATGGAAGTGCTGGGGGCATCAGAAGAAGTGATGGCCCGGTGCTTTCCACTATACTTGACAGATATTGCGTCACTATGGTTCAGACAACTGGAGAATAGATCAATCAAGACTTGGAATGATTTGATCGAAAGGTTTATGAGGCAATTCAGGGTTCACATCTCGAGGCCTAAGAATGTTATGAGTTTGACAACACTAAAGCAAAGGACTGGAGAATCTCTAAGAAATTTTTTAACGCGATTCAATGCAGCCGCGGCATCGGTGGACCGACCAGATCCATCCATGGTTTTAATGGCAGCCGTTTCAGGCATAGCTAATGGCACGGAGTTCAAGAATTCATTGACCAAAGATCCTCCTATGGATTTAGGGAATTTTTCCATGAGGTCCGAGGGTTCTTACGGTTAGAAGATGCAAAGGTTGAAACAGAGGAAGGAGAAGGAATTGATATTTTTGCAGTTAAAAGTGGGAATCCTCCCGAGAGAGGTACATAAACTAACAAAGGAAAACGTAAGGCTGAGGATAACAACGATAAATCAGCGCGACAACAAAAAGGATCAAGGTTCACCTCGTACACGGAGTTAACTGAGACTCTGGAGCGTATATACCAAGAGACAAAGGGACAGGTTCCTTACCGAAAGCCAATGAATAGAGATCCAAGCAGCAACGAGAAAAAGTCAGACAAGTATTGCTTATTCCATGAGTTAAACGGTCATAACACAAATGATTGCAGACACTTGAAAGACGAGATCGAGGAACACGTCCGGAAGGGTTTGCTATCTCAGTATGTCAAAAAGAAGGCTGCAACTGTGGAGTAAGAACGACCGCCACCTGCACCAACTGGAGACGCCTCAGGATCGAGACGTCGACCTGTCATCGAATGATTGAGATTGTGACGAATGAGTGGAAAACTCTACATCGACACAATTAAGTTGTTCACACATGTATGGGACCACGATCGATCCCCAGGCATGCTCTGATACAACTATACATCATATCGATGTAAGTGTTTGCACTCGGACGTCAATTCTTTGCTTTTGAATTTTACTTCTGATGATTGACTGTTTTTCTTTCGTATTTTACTTTTGAGGACTGATTACTTTTCTTTTGATATTTGTATTTGCCTCGACATTGCTTTCATGATTTGTTTCTGATGATTGAGTTTGACTCTACCTTTCATTCATGATTTGCTTCCGATAATTGGATTTGATTCCACATTGCTTTCACGGTATGCTTCAAATGTTTGGATTTGACTTTTTCAGACATTTCTACTTGACAACTTTTCAGTTGAATATTTTATTTTTCATGATTTTGAAATGTGTAAGCCCTACGAACAGGCATCATCAAGCCCTATGAACAGGCACCCGACTTCGAACAGTCTCAATGATTAAGTCCTATGAACAGGCACCTGACTTTGAACAGTCAAAAGCTCATGGATTTAAGTGCTTGACCGCCAACAGTCGCTCGACTATGGTCGGCCGCGCTTCAATTCATAACTCGATCCTAAGCGATCGTTGCATAGATTTAAGTGCTTGACCGCGCGGGGCCGCACTTGACCTCATATGACTTGATCCCGAATGATCGTCATTTGGAGTTAAGCGCTTGACCATGAACGGCCGCGCTTCCTACCGCCAACAGTCGCACTTTCACCTCAAATGGCCCGACCCCGAATGGTTGTCATTTGAAGTAAAGCGCTTAACTGTGAACGGTAACATTTCAGCTCACTTGGCTTGATCCTGACCATCATATGAAGTTTAGTGCTTAACCACGGACGGCCGTGCTTCACATCAAATGGCTCGATCCCGGGCGATCGTCATTTGAAGTTAAGCACTTGACCGCGAGCGGCCGTGCTTTACCACTTGATCGCTCAGGGCCGCACTTTACTACAAGTGGCTTGACCCCGAATGGTCGTCATTTGAACTAAGGCGCTTGACCATGAACGGTAGAGCTCTACCACTAGGCCGTGCAGGGCCGCACTTTACCACAAATGGCTCGACCCCGAATGGTCGTCATTTGAAGTAAAGCGCTTGACCAAGAACGGTTGTCATTTTGATCGCGCAGGGCCACACTTTGCCATGAATGGCTCGACCCCCGAATTGTCGTCATTCGAAGTAAAGCGCTTGACCATGAATGATCGCATTTCACTACAAATGACCTGATTCCGAACGATCGTCGCATGGATTTAGACGCTTGACCGCGTAGGGCCGCACTTCACCTCAAATGACTCGACCACAAATGGTCGTCACTTGAAGTTAAGCGCTTGACCATGAACGGCCGCGCTTCTTCCCAAATAGCTCGATCTCGAACAGTCGTCATTTTGGGGCCATATAAAACTGTCAATTCCTTTACAGGTTATCAACAGGATATGAACGTCCGGATCATGGCATTACAAAACACACCTTCCTACCACAAGGCATGTTTTGGGGGGCAAGTGTTATCCCGCCTTTTTCAGCAAGGCCGTGATATCAAAAGATCGACCGAGAAAACCAAAGATAGCTCGTCTCAAAGATTGGTCAACTCAGCATCTCAATAAAGCAAGTTCTATTGAATGATTTCTCATCTAAGATCCCCTACGGAGGGGGGGTCCAGGGGGGATGCCAATCCCCCAAGGTGGGGGTGCGAGGGCAACGCTACCGCTACGGTGTTCGACCTGACCGGTCAGGTCGCAGGGGTCCAGGGGGCAGCGCCCCCGACGGGGTGCGGGGTAGCGCCCTGTCCAAAACGATATGCAACTTAGAGCATGGAGTCTCTAACGAGCTAAAGCTTCCAACGAGTTAACGGGTTAGAGCTTCCAACGACCTAACTGCTTGAAAGACCTCGCGACCTAAAGCATGACCGACCTAAGCGGCTCAGCGACTTGAGGCATAAAGCGACCAGCGACCTAACTTTCCCTCAAGGCTAGCGACCTAACTAGTTCGCGACCTAACTAGTTCACGACTTAAACCCGCCGACCTATGGGTGCTGCGACCTAACCATCTTCGGAGTGAAGCGACTTAAGAAGGAACACGACCTAGCGAGCTAGCTCTTCAAGAATGCGGCTGTCTACAACGCGTAGCGACCTATAGCATCCAACGACCTAAAACTTCTACCGACCTAACGACTTAATACTTAAACGACCTAACCAATCTCACCTCATCAAAGTTAGGTCGCTCGTGACCTAACTCCTCTCCTTAACCCATAGGTCGTTCACGACCTATCCACTCCACAAAGATAGGTCGCTCACGACCTAAAGAAGACCCCGCCTTTTCTCTTAGGTCGCTCCGTGCCATAACTCCTACTGCGGTTATCCCTTAAGTCGCTAATCCTTCCTCTGCCACTCCATATGTCGTCCACGACCTATAGTCAATCCCTTTAGGTTGTAGCTCATCAACCCACGACCTACGACATATCTTAGGTCACTCACGACCTAGACCTTGCCGACCTAACTCCGAACTCTCCTATAAATACTCCGCCTACTTCAACGACGAGGGGACTTTTCGGAGGAGGAGACGCCGACACTCTGCAGTTTTCTTCATTCTTCCAACACTTCAATTGTTATCCCGCTTTTCGGCAAAGCCGCGATACCAAAAGATCGATCGAAAACGAGGGACAGTTCGCCTCAGAGGTTGATCATACTTCGTTTCGCCATGGATATCACTGAATTTTATTCAAGTCCAGATTGAGCTACAATTGATAGGACACGGCAAGAAAGACCACAGGAGTTAGCATTTCAAATTTCAAGTCAATCCGAGTTCATATGCTCGAGTTATGATCGATTCAATTTGAAGGGAAAGGCCAGGTTTCGAAACCATCACTAAATAGTATTTCGAAACCATCACCTTTGAATCGATCGAACTCGAAACCATCAAGGCGCCTCGGATTCGAAACCATCACTTCGAACCCATCAGTTTCGAAACCATCACCTTCGAAACCCTCGGGATGCCTCGGGTTCGAACCCATCAAGTCCACACCTACCAAATTCAAAACAATGGGCCTCGAATCCATCGGAGAGTAGCTGGTTCGAATCCATTAAGCATCGGTCGTTCGACACCACCGATAGGTTTTGTTCGAACCCATCCATGATACCTTGCTCGAACCCTTCCATAAGGCTTCGTTCGAACCCATCCATGAAGCCATGTTCGAACCCACTGGGTCAACCAACCATGATGACGTGTCTTCCATCGGTTCGAATGCGCCGAGATATATGGAGTCGAAGCGGTCAATACGGAGTGAAGACCGGATCGATTCGAAGTTTGCGCTCCACGTCAACGCGATGCCACGTGCCTCCATGGTTTCGAAACGATCGGTTCGAATGCATGGGTTCGAACCAAACAGCCATGACGTGAACCCTATTTTGAACCCATCATATCTCCCAATCTACTGGTCCAAATGCCATGAAATTTTCACAGATGCTTGCATACACGATGAAGAATGTGCACGCCAAATTTCACCTCGATTGGATGAATTCTTGATCGGTTCGAACGGAGTTCGAATCGATGCCAAAGTTGGCCCAAACTTCCTAAGACCGTGCGTATGGGCCCCCCTCACGTGACAGAAGTGGTCTCCCGAGTTTTCAGCGAAATATCAGCAGCCTACGCCTATAAATAGAGCTCCCGAGCCAACAGAAAAGGGACCTTCGGGATCTTCCAACTCTCAAGCGCCCAGACTCTGCCGGATCGGCATCTCCATCGTAATTTTGCTGTTGATTTGGAATTTCCAGTTGTAACTTGCTGTTGATCGCTGTAACAACTTGTAATTATTGAAAGTGAATCAATAAAACATCAAAAAAATTCACAGTGGACGTAGGCAACACGCCGAAGCACTATAAATCGCTTGTCTACGCATTTTCTTTGCTGCTGATTGGAGTTTTTGTTAGATAATATCTGTTTTGAATTCATATTCTTAACTGTTATCTCTTCAACGACTCTCGAAGAGTGTTGTGCCCAATTTTGACACAAACACTTTGGTGCTTTCACTGAGAAAACCCAGCTTTTCTCCTGCTCGTTGGATCTGTCATCGATACCGGATTGAGTAAATCTAAGAGAGAGATCCAGATCTTTGAATTCAAATTCCTTCCATTCTATTCAGATTTGCAGAAGTCTGAGGAAAGGAATTCAACCTCCAAGATGGTTAGCACAAGAACCACCTCAAACGCTGTCAATCAGGAAGAACAGGATCGACAAAATCCTGTGCCACCGCCTCTACCTAATCAAGATGCCACTACACACTCGGAACCCTCAGCTCCGGTTACCCGACAAGAGTTGCAGTCGCTACTCCAAGAGCTGACCCAAAGTCGACAACAACTAGAAGAACAGCTACGCGCTAATGATGAACTAATCAACAAATTGGATCGCCAGAAACGAAAGAGATCCAAGAGAGACCACGTGTCTCGCTCCTCCAGCGAGAGTTCTTCATCTTCTGATTATCTCAATCGATCTCCACGACCCCGACTAGATGGGAATCGTGCGCCAACTGCTGGAGGTCAACCAACACTGACCGTTGGACAATTGAGAGTTTGTCCATCAGCCAGTTTCCAAACCGGACCCTCCTCCCGAGGAGGTGCCATCCCTCACCACACTACAGAATACCGCACTACTGACGTTGCGGCTGAACCAGGTGTCGACGTTCGAGATCAGTCGGACCTGGACCGTCATCATGATGGACGTACTCCTGAACCATACGTCCCAGAGGACTATGAGCCAAGAAGGAAAAACTCGGACCGTCAACAATACCCGTTCCGACCCCAAAGCAGTGAACGTAATCATACTCCGGTGCAAGCCGCACAGAACGCGCGAATGCCGGATCTTTCCACTATGATACGTCAAATGATCCGTGAGAGCCAGGGATTCACAAATGACGATTGGGGGGTTACCCGAAGTCACACTCCTTTTACGGACGATATCCTTACTGCTAAACCCCCACGGCGATTCAGAATACCAACTCTACCCATGTAAGAAGGAAACTCCGACCCCAACCAACATATTCTGAAATATGAATGGTCAATGACCGCTGCCAGAGCCGATGATGCAGTGAAGTGTCGTAGTCTCCCCATATCACTGGGGGCATCGCTACCATGTGGTTCACTCGATTGCCACCTCGATCCATCTCTTCATTCGACCAATTAGCCACAAAATTGGTTGAGCAATTCCGCATGCACGTTGCAAGACCTAAAGATGTCAACACTCTGTCTAGTGTCACTCAGGCTCCCGGAGAGACACTCAGACACTACTTAGAGAGATTCCATACTGCATGTGCGGAGATCAGCAATCCAAACGATAACTCCATCCTTATGGCGCTGGCTAAGGGGATCGACCCCGATTCTGAGTTCGGTAGTTGGTTAGCCGGAAAACCGCCTGCATCGTTGGACCGTTTCCACGCCAAGGCGGCTCAATTCCTGAGACGTGAAGACGCGAAACAGTCTAGGAAGCATACCGATGCAAGACCAAGTACGGAAGGGATTCAAAGCAATGTTGCAATCAAGCAATCCGGTGAGAGCTCCGGAAAAGTTCAGTTGAACGTCAAAAATAAACAAGCTCGGCGAAGAGAGAGTGTAAATCAAATTAAAAAACAAGATCAAAATCGTGGCCCGCAACGCAAGAATCCAATGTTCGACAGTTATACTTCTTTGAATACTTCACTGAAGGACTTGTATTTGCAAACCCGTAATACAATTCAATATGATAAACCTGCTCCAAGACCGTCGTCAGAAAAGAAAATCGAGACAGGAAAGTTTTGCAGGTTCCATGAAAGCTACGGGCACAATACGAACGAGTGTCGTCACTTACAAGATCTCGTTGAAAAACTGATCAGAGACAGGAAGCTTGAACAGTTTGTGCGGACACCGCAGCCCAGAGAAGCTGGCCCATCCAATCCAAACAATGAACCCAATCAACCGAGACATGAAGACATCAATGGTCCTCGAGGAAGATTGGTGATAAACGCCATCAGTGGCGGACCAACTTTATCAGGAGCCTGGAACGACGAAGATCTTCGTCACTGTGACACATGACAGGCTCATTCTATCCATGAATACTTAGCAATTTACTTTACATTTTGAAATTTGATTTTGTAATAAGGCACTGACTTTGCCATATTTTCTTATTTCAACAATAAAATATTATCTCTTCAAGCTAGAGCTGTGATTCACCGAATACAACGTTCAACAATCACGACACACGAAGAGCTAAATTCCATCAAACAATGGAATTTATTCAAATAGCGAGTGACTGTGATACGACCGTCCACTCACTAAGTGAAACCCCAGCTCGGGGGCAAGCCATCACATCAAAGGCTGAACTGGACCAACACACGACAGTCCTTCAACTAACTCCAACTTCCCACAGCGTGAATTGGAGTATAAACATTCCATAATTCGTTCCCACTGCGCGAACGGACTCCAACTTCCTAGAACACGAATTGGAGTATAAACATTCCCTAATTCGTTCCCACTGCGCGAACGGACTCCAAATTCCCATAGCGCGAATTGGAGTATAAACATTCCTCAACTCGTTCCTACTGCGCGAACGGACTCCAACTTCCTAGAACGTGAATTGGAGTATAAACATTCCTCAATTCGTTCCCACTGCGCGAACGGACTCCAACTTCCTAGAACGTGAATTGGAGTATAAACATTCCTCAATTCGTTCCCACTGCGCGAACGGACTCCAAGTTCCTAGAACGTGAATTGGAGTATAAACATTCCTCAACTCGTTCCCACTGCGTGAACGGACTCCAACTTCCTAGAACGCGAATTGGAGTATAAACATTCCTCAACTCGTTCCCACTGCGTGAACGGACTCCAACTTCCTAGTACGCGAATTGGAGTATAAACATTCCTTAACTCGTTCCCACCGCGTGAACGGACTCCAACTTCCCACAGCGCGAATTGGAGTATAAACAATCCATAATTCGTTCCCGGAGTGCGAACGGACTCCAAATTCCCAGAGTGTGAATTAGAGTATAAAAAATCAGCAATTCATTCCCGGAGTGCGAACGGACTCCAAATTCCCAGAGTGTGAATTGGAGTATAAACATTCAGCAAATCGTTCCCGGAGTGCGAACGGACTCCAACTTCCCAGAGCGTGAATTGGAGTATAAACATCAAATCCATCGTTCCCAGAGTGCGAACGAATTCCTAAAAAGCCCAAATAGGTGTGACTGACCATCTATCGGCTGACACCAACTTCCCAGAGCGTGAATTGAAGTATAAACATCAAATCCATCGTTCCCAAAGTGCGAACGAATTCCTAAAAAGCCCAAATAGGTGTGACTGACCATCTATCGGCTGACTCCTACTTCCCAGAGCGTGAATTGGAGTATAAACATCAAATCCATCGTTCCCGGAGTGCGAACGAATTCCTAAAAAGCTCAAATAGGCGTGGCTGACCATCTATCGGCGAACTCCAAGTTCTCAAAGCATGAATTGGAGTATAAACACAAATTACAGGTTCCCGGAGCGCGAACCGAAGCATCCGTGCTAACTCCAGATTCCCATAGCGTGAGTCGGAATACAAACAACGATTCAAAGTTCCCAGAGTGCGAACCGAAGTATCAACATCAACTCCAAGTTCCCGAAGCGTGAAGTGGAGTATAAACATTAATTCCAGGTTCCCGGAGCGCGAACCGTGTTATAAACAACTGATAACTCTCAAATTCCTGGAGTACAAACCAGATCATCGATCTCAAATTATCCTAAGTCCCCAGGATGCGGACGTGTGCTTAAGATTTGCAACAAGTGCGATCAACTACCAAAAATACAAGTGCTGTTCCCCAAAACTGGGGGGCACGAAAGCTAAGTGTCAATCACAAACCGAAGTGATACAACGTCCGAAGTTCAACTCATTCATCAATCACAACTTGTGACCAAGATTCTCAGGCTTGACAAATGAAACGAACTCTACTTAAACGGTAAAAACACCACAAGTACTCCGGACCGAAAACAAGACGCTGCAAGTACTTAAGTACAAATAAAACAAGAGCTGAATAAAGAAACTGAATTTTATTTCGACTAACTAAAAATAAGGACTTACATACAAGTAAGTTCTCCCAAAAAGAATCCCTACTAGCAGGGGCCGAACCTGCATTTATACACGGCTTACTAACAAAAAACAAAAAACAAGTACCTATCTACCAAAACATCTACTTGAAAAGCTGATATATTTCTTCTTCTTTCTTGTCCTTCTTATCAGTGGTTCGTCATCAGAATCACTAGGGACAGAAATTCGTCGTTTTGAATGCCTCCTCTCCGGCGGTGGCTCTTCGGCTGGGGGCATGATATCAACGTCCTCCTCAGAGCTTGAATCTATATGGAGGCTTCCCGCCGGAGGAGTAGGGGGGACTGGATCCGTGACGGAAGATGGGATAGTGCCACCCGATGACACTACCCTAGCAGGTGCTAGACTCTGCGCCGCCGTACTACCACTAACACTACCGCCTTGCCCCGCTGCTTCTATTTCAGCGCTAATTTCGGCCAAAATTTCCTCATCTCGAGTCGCTTGGGCCTGGCTGGGGGCATCCGCAGTCTGCATCGAAGAACTTGAGGTCGGTGGGAGGTTACTAACGATGACAAAGGGTAAGTCAGTGGAGAAACCGCCCTGCTCACCGAGCAGCTCGCTCACCATCTGTTCCTCAAGAGATAACCCACTCCCCTGTGCCGCCTCGGTAGATACTGCAGTTACAACAGTCGTCTCTGTGGCGATGGCCTTATCTCCTTTGCTTGGTTCTTGAGCCACGACAATCGGCGCAACTCCCGTCACTAGGCAAAAATAATAAGTTATTAATAACTTCTTGAAAACAAACTCTCTATTTAGAAAACGCTTGAGATAACTTCGGAATACCTTCCCCAGTTTGGCTCGCAGACGGCTGAATGGCCTCGGAAGTATGCTCATGAATAGGAGATAAGCGCGGCTGTTCCGGGTCGTAAGCAGGAACAGGTTGCAAACCGACCGCGGATACAGGCACTGACGAAGGCGGTGTGATGACTTCAGTGACAGCCGAATGGTGCTCAACACCTGATCCCTCTCCAACTTCCAGGGAACGACCACCCATCATCTCCTTCTCATGAGCAATGATAGCATCATGAAGGACCTTATTCTCATCCTCAGTCAACAGCCGGTTCTTGAGCTCGAATCGGTCAACCGATTCACCCGGATGCGCTTCCTCTTCCTCCTCAACTAATCGGTCCCAAGCGCTACGAAGGTGAACCGGATAATCCTGAAGCCAGGCCAGATTTCTGTGTCTCAACACATTGGCATCATAAGTTATGAGCAAATCTTCAATATCGGCCTCCATCCTGGCCTCCGCATGTTGAACTTTCTCCTCCACCTCGGCCTCAACTACTTGAACTTTCGCCACTGCCGCATCTCTTTCAGTGCGAAGCACTACGGCCTGTTCGCATGCTTCTTGCGCCGCGTTATGCGCATCATCTCTATCTTTAGTAATTTCGGCGAATTTAGCCTTGAGCTCATTGAGTTCTTTCAATGCCGCATCCCTCTCGGCGGTGACGACAGTGTTCCGGTGGCCCATGTCTTCCACCGTAACGTAATGCTCCTTTTTCATTCTTTCCATGGCCGCTTGAGCTTCATCGGTCTTTGTAAGAGCCTACATCTCTGATTTTCGGGATGATTCGGCTTTTGTATTAAGCACTTGCACAATGCGATCCTTTTGAGCCAGCTCGGCTTGAAGCTTTTCAATGGTAGGCGCCCATTCGAAAGCCAAGGCCGATGCTTTTTCGGCCGCCTTATACCACACCTTGTATTGGGCGTAAAAGTCATGCACATAGTCGTGCGCCAATTGCTCAGCCTCCGGCGGGATTCTTTTTAAGTTCGGAGGAAAGATGTAGTTGTCAAAACAAATATTCGGGAATTCTTTCTTTAATTGCGCAAGCCTAATTGCTCCTTCCCCCGAAATTTCAGTAGGAGGCTGCTCCGTAACTATCGGGGTCATCGCCTTAGATCTAGAAGATTGAGAATCCGACCTATGTCAAGAAGACACAGAAGGACGAGAAACATAGACAGGAGGTTGAACAGGATCTCTGGAAGGAGGGGGGGTACGCGATCGCGATCGACGCTTATAGCACCTATCTGTGTCATATCTCTCATGACTAGAATAACGAGAACGTCCTTGATCATAGTCCCTATCCCCCTCTCGTCTGCGCGAATCGTAATATGAAGACTTACGGGCGTGACGGAGACTCCCAAGCATCGAACCTCTCTTAGACATAGTATCTGCAAAGCAAAAATAAAAAAGAATTAATCACCTTTCGAAACATGTAAGTTACAGTCAAAGATTATGTAGTGTCGTGTAATGTGTATGAATATGCATTCCCCCCGACCAACCAGAAGTGTCGACCATAAGAGGCTCGCTCAATTCTAGAGTACGATGGAATTCCTCCAACCCGGCATCATGTTGAAAAGACAAATCGTCCGGGATTGGAAGATCGGCAAGCCCTTCGAAAAGATTTTCAGTTCTCGGAGGAGACATCTCCGAGATTCTAACTCCGGGAGCGGAACGGGCCGTGACAACCGATTTCCATCTCCCCTTCTTACTTGACTTAACCATGGCAGCCTTTCCTTTTCTCTACTCCACGACATCGGGAACTACGTCCGTAGGCTCGGTCAGCGGCTCATCGTCAGTATGAGTTCTTTCAGAATCAGCCTCCTCGGCTATGTTAACTTCGGGCCTCTTGTGTTTGACTCGTTTTTTAGAAACGATCCTTAGTGCCACCTCAAACTTTATGCTTTGCCCCCGCTCAATCAGCCCATAAGTCCGGAGATTCCTATCGGTCAAAAGCGACTCGATATCCCTATCTTCACTCGGGACTTCTCGAAGTACTCGCACCATCTCCTCAAACTGTTCGCCTTCGGGTCGCTGGATCGTTGCTGTAAAGAGAAAAATAAGTATAAGTCCCACTTCGGCTGCAATTGCCGTAGTAACTATTTAAAAACTCAACTATACTCACGTCTGAATAACCATCGTCGGGCAAATCCTAGAGGACATCTGACATAAAACCATTCTGTCCTATAATACCTCAACCTTGTCCAAGACCCAGTAACCACGTGGCAATTTCTCACCGCTTCCAGGAATGTGAAGGAAGGATAATCACCCCGAGTTTTGAAATTGAACAAATATCTGATCTCAATC
This sequence comes from Allium cepa, assembly GCA_030765085.1. Classification (NCBI taxonomy): domain Eukaryota; kingdom Viridiplantae; phylum Streptophyta; class Magnoliopsida; order Asparagales; family Amaryllidaceae; genus Allium; species Allium cepa. The sequence continues at coordinate 46,195,677 of CM060943.1, forward strand.
GGGAGTGGCGGCCGATGGAGATATTCCATAAATGCAATGAACAAGCTATTGACCGACGCATATCCGTTCGGGTGCAACTGAGATGGGGCAATCCTCAAAAACGACAATACTTCCCTTATATACTCGTTGAACGGAGGAAGTGTCCCGGCCGCACACGCGTGGCGGTTGAACTCTGTATATCCCTCCGGCGGGTTGTGTGGTCTATCGTTCGGCCCTGGCAATAACACGTCATCCAATGATAGACCGTGCCTCAAGCATATTCTCCCTAACATGTCTTCAGAGATATTGGATGGAACGGAATCCGATGGATTGGCAATGAACGACGCATCGGGAAGTTCGTCCGGGGCCGGACCAATGATCTCAGGTTCAATATCTGGAACCTCTAGTCTCGGAGCAGTTGTGCTTTGAACCTCCTGCTGTTGCGAACTCGAAGGTTCCATAACTAGCTAACTCATGAAAAACCATCGTTAGACGACAAAGGGCCCGTGCTTTCCCCAGTGTAAAGTGTATGAATGTGTGTGGTACAGTGCCATGCATTACTTGAATAAATATCGCAGAGTTAAAGTAAATATGCAAACGACAAAGCTACGGAGTCCAGTTATAATGACCGTCATCGCTGACCGTCACCACTAAACCGTTTCTATGATGGAAATTGGTTCGGATAAAAGTTGTTATAGTTCCATCGACGAGCTTCGAAAGGCGCTCAAGTATGCAGTTTATTATTCAAGTCCAAATATGCAGGAATGAAGCTCGTCGGAGTTATGCTTAGAAAATTTCAAATTTTGGTATCCATCATGGAGGGTTCGAAACCATCACAAGGACTTCGTTCGAACCCGACCGAACACCTCTTCGTTCGAACCCATCCTAACGTCGCTTCGAACCCATGCGTTCGAAATCATCCTGACGTCGCTTCGAACCCATGCAGTTAGACGCACTTTGAATCGATAACCAGATGCCAAGTTCGAACCAATCGATAAGGGATGACTTCGAATCGATCATTGCTTGACATGTTCAAACCGACAAAGGAACCCTCAACTTAACGTCATCCACGTTCGAATCGTTACCCTCCGTATCGATGCGATGTTGTGGACTTCGAAACCACAGCCGATGGGTTCAAATCCATCGATTCGAATGAACCCATCGAATCCATCAATGAGTGCGAACTGCGTCGCCCCCATAGGGTCATCCAAGACATCGATTCGAAATCAAAGAAAAAGTGAAGCCGTCAACATCGATTCGAACACGAGTCCCCATATGGTTTCGAAGCCCTCTACCAGACCATATCTGACTTTACCAATCGATAAAAAAGACGCGGGTTCGAAGTAACTTTGCCGTTTGCCATTTGAATTCGAGGCTAGTTACCTAGTTTGAACAATGGATTCGAGAGATTGAAGACTTGAATCTTGGTCGATTCGATGACGCAACACAGTGTTTTTTCTCCTTTGAAGCTTTGAAACGATGCACTGCACAGTAAAAGCAAGCAAGAGTAAAAGTAAAAAATGAAAAAAGTGAAACCCACTGCTATTTATATGAAGCTTGGGATGCAACCGAGACGATTGCTCTTCCAGTCAACCCAACCGGTCACAACCGGTCAAGTACCAGATCGGTTCGAAGTTAGCTTTCGAACCCATCTGCCTAAAGCCCTATCGATTCGAAGTTCACCTCATGCTTCATCGGTACGAAACGCACTACAGGGTGACAGGCTGCATTGATGCGAAATGAACTGTGGGCACATCGGTTCGAAGACCTTGTTCACATCAACCACTTCGAATCCATCCATGGCCTAGCGATACGACATATGACTTCGTAACCATCCGCTTCCAATTCGAATCGACTCGAACAACTAGTTCGAAACCATCCTTTCACATCGGTTCGAATGTCAGTTTCAAACCCATCACAACACAAGTATACTCCATCCTTTCAGACCGGTTCGAATGTCAATTTCAAATCCATCATAGCACAAGCATACCGCGTCCATACAAACGTGGATTTCGAACCCATCGATGCTCGAATGCATCGGTTCGAAATATTACACTCATGCAATACAAAATTCAATTCCTTCAACCTTCTACATCGGTTCAGGAGAGGATCGATACGAAGGAAACTTCCACAACAACCATCAAGCGTCGTCTCAATTCGAATTTCAAAATCGGTTCAGGAGAGAATCGATACGAAATTCTATAGTAAACAAACTGACACGACTCGTGGACACACGACGTTAACAAGGGTCAAACTAACATATGTGCATATATGTCGAGCTAACATTCGATTTTAAACATTTACAGGGATCAAACACTCATTCTGTTACAAATGCGACAGCCAACGGCTAAGTGCTATTATACAGCAATCAATCATATCAACAAAAGGTTACAGCAATACAGCATACGAGTTTCAACAAAAAAGAGAGCAATGATTGTTCAGAAAGAAATGGCTGTTTGCGCAAAAAATGGGCAAACACCCTTAAGCCGTATGATTCCGTTGATTTTATGTTGTTTTTAGTGATTTGGGTGATTTATGCAAATACATAAATAGCAGGGACTAAACTGTAAAAGACACACAGATTTATAGTGGTTCGGCCAGAACGTGCCTACGTCCACTTTATATGTTATTCTGCTTTTTTCCTTCAGATTACAAGTACAAAGCTTTGATTGCAAGTATCTAAAGTTGTTTGAAAGTTCCTTCCAGGCTTGAGCTCTCAAACTTGTCTGCCATTGTTGTACCCCTGCCCCTCTATTTATAGAGTGAGGCTGGGGGCAGGGGTCTTGGATGTTTATAGCTGCTGGTGGGCCTGGGCTGATGCAATCCGGACTGGCAACTTTGGTTCGGCATTCCTTGGTTCGGCCGTGCTTGGAGAAGATTGGATCGGTAGAAGGAGCAGGGGGTTGGACACGTGTTGGTTCGGTTGTGCTATGGACCGGTGTTGGTGGAGTTGGTCCGGTGGTAGCATGGCTCGGTGGTATGTTGTTCGATGGGGCATGGAAGTGGAGCTTGGTTCGGTGGAGCATGGAAGTGGAGCTTGGTTCGGTAATGGGAGAAAGGTTGGTCCGGTGTTAGGTTGAGTGGTGTGTAGACCGGCAATGCTTTGACCGGCATTACTGAATTGACTCGGTGGGACACCGGTTCGGCAGTGAGTTGGATGCCGAATGAACTTCTGCCGAACGAGCTCTTGTGATGATTACCGAATGGACCTTATGTTGTAGATGCCGGATGAACCAAGGCAGGCCGAATGAGCTCTCGTATGGCTTGCTGGCTGCTTCTTCTTGTTCCGGTCGTGGTGGAAACGCACACAACATTGATAATCCAGCTTTGTCCAAAAAATGGGATAACACTTTGACCCCCAAAATATGCCTTGTGGTAGGAAGGCGTGTTTTGTAATGCCATGAGCTGGATGTTCATATCCTGTCAACAACCTGTAAAGAGCTTGATAGTTTCATGTGTCCTCAAATAACGATCGTTCGGGATCGATCTATTTGGGATGAAGCGCGGCCATTCATGGTCAAGCGCCTAACTTCAAATGACGACCGCTCGTGATCGAGTCATTTGAGGGAAAGTGTGACCCTGCGCGGTCAAGCGCGTAAATCCATGCGTCGATCGTTCGGGATCGAGTCATCTGCGGCGAAATGTGACCGTTCAAGGTCAAGCGCTCGACTTCAAATGACGATTGTTCGGGATCGAGTCATTCGAGGTAAAGTGCGACAGTGCGTGGTCAAGTGGGGACCGTTCAAGGTCAAGCGCTTAACTTCAAATGATGATTGTTCGTGATCAAGTCATTCGAGGTAAAGTGCGACAGTGCGCGGTCAAGTGGGGACCGTTCAAGGTGAAGCGCTTAACTTCAAATGACGATCGTTCGTGATCGAGTCATTCGAGGTAAAGTGCGACAGTGTGCGGTCAAGTGGCGGGCCTCAAACGACGATCGTTCGCGATCGAGCCATTTGAGGTGAGATGTAACAGTCAGTGATCAGGTGGCGGACCTCAAACGACGACCGTTCGCGATCGAGCCATTTGAGGTAAGGTGAGTTGTGCCGTTCGAGGCGAGTTGTGACCGTTCGCGGTCGGGTGCCGTTCGAGGCGAATTGTGATCGTTCGCGATCGTGTGCCGTTCGAGGCGAGTTGTGCCGTTCGAGGCGAGTTGTGACTGTTCGAAGTCGGGTGCCGTTCGAGGCGAATGAGCGTGCCCGGGGGGACTTAATATTATCAGTGCCGGAGTTATTGTTTGGGGGAGTTTTTGAATCTTTTCGAATCAATGACTTTGGCAGTTCGCTGCCATGCAAGAGGTGCTCGTGGACCGTTCGTGATCCAACGGGCATACAAGTGAATAATTTTTTCATAGAATTGTAAATGTTAAAGCAATCAATAGTACCTTGTAGCAGAAATGTCCAAACAGGAGGAATTCAAATGTTCAAATCGAAACAAAAGCAAAGCAAGGATGTCAAAGTGTATGTTCCCACTCCGAAACAGTCAATGATCACTCAGAGCATGCCTGGAGATCGTTCGTGATCTCGTACATGTGTAAATGATCTAATTGCGTTAGTGGAAGCTTACGACTTGTTCATCGTTATTTTAATCAAGCAATCAATGGATTATCAAATGGTGGCTTGATCCAGGGTCATCTCTAGCTGAAGTGGAGGGTGGTCGCTCTGGCTCTACTGCAGGAGTTCGCCTCCTCACATACTGAAGGAGCATACCGTTCCTGATATGCCCTTCCACCTCGTCCTTCAAATGCCTACAATCATTAGTGTTATGACCGTTCAATTCATGAAATACACAAAACTTATCTGATTTTCTTTCGTCAGAGGTTGGATCCCTTCGCATTGGTCTACGATACGGAATCTGCTCCTTGGTATCCTGATAAATTCGTTCCAAACTCTCATTCAGCTCCGAATAGGTGGTGAATCGTGGCTCTCTTCGTAGCCACTTTGTCTTGTCATCATTATCCTCAGCCTTTCTTTTTCCTTTGCTAGTCTCCGCACCCTTTCCAGGTGGGTTTCCGTTCTTGATTGCGTAAACGTCATCTTCATCTTCTCTATCTGCACTAGCATCTTCCAAACGCAGAAACTTTTCAGCCTCATGATAGAACTCTCCCAGATTCATAGGCGGGTCCTTGGTTAATGAATTCTTGAACTCTGTACTATTAGCTATTCCGGATACAGCCGCCATCATGACCATAGATGGATCTGGTCGATCCACTGATGCTGCCGCCGCATTAAATCGCGTTAGAAAGCTCCTCAAAGTCTCTCCAGTTTTCTGTTTCAAGGTTGCCAAAGTCATCACATTCTTGGGTCTCGCAATATGAACCCTGAATTGCCTCATGAATCTCTCAGTTAAATCTGCCCACGTTCCTATGGAGCCGCTCTCCAGTTGCCTAAACCATAACGCTGCAATGTCCGTCAAGTACAATGGAAAGCACCGGGCCATAACCTCCTCTGATGCCCCCAGCACTTCCATATGTCTCATATACTTCGTTAGATGGACCGTGGGGTCCGTTTTCCCGTCGTACATGTCCGACGATGGTAACTTAAAATCCGGTGGGTTCCAAGCCATCCTGATTGCAGAAGAAAAAGGGCTCCTGTTCACATCTTCCAAGTCTTTGTTTACTAAACCGCCTCTCATAGCTCTTTTAACCATCTCTGCTAATCTGTCATTGTCTCCAAGCTGTAGTCCTTGTTCACTGCCTTCGACCTGCCCCCCGAGTCCACGGGAGTTTTCATGTGTATGCCTCCCTGGCTGAACGTTCATTCCTCTATTGCTACCAGGTGGCTCGGATGCCCCCGTCTCTCTTCCCGGGGTCGGATCAACATGCTCTGCGTGAGTGCCCCCTAGCTCTGGCGCTGCGCCAGATGGTCCTGCTCCCTTCTGAACTCCAGTTGCTCCTTGGATTTGTGCTCCAATTTGTCCAATTTGTTGAAGTAAGTTCTGGATCATCTCTTCTTGTCCTCTCATCATGGCCTCCATCTCCTCCCTAGTGATGAAGGTCGACGCTTGATTCCCTCCTGAGGAAGCCTCTTGACTTCCTGGGTTTTCACTTCTCTCTGGCCTTTGCCTTCTACTTGTTTGTCTCGTCATAACTCTTAGATCTGAACTCTTAGATTTTCAAATTCAACTTCTGTTCGATGTAGCGGGAGTTGGTTCTTCTCAGTGAAAGCACCAAAATGTTTGCGCAAAAAATGGGAAACACCCTTAAGTCGTATGATTCCGTTGATTTTATGTTGTTTTTAGTGATTTGGGTGATTTATGCAAATATATAAATAGCAGGGACTAAACTGTAAAAGACACACAGATTTATAGTGGTTCGGCCAGAACGTGCCTACGTCCACTTTATATGTTATTCTCCTTTTTCCCTTCAGATTACAAGTACAAAGCTTTGATTACAAGTATCTAAAGTTGTTTGAAAGTTCCTTCCAGGCTTGAGCTCTCAAACTTGTCTGCCATTGTTGTACCCCTGCCCCTCTATTTATAGAGTGAGGTTGGGGGCAAGGGTCTTGGATGTTTATAGCTGCTGGTGGGCCTGGGCTGATACAATCTGGACTGGCAACTTTGGTTAGGCATTCCTTGGTTCGGTCGTGCTTGGAGAAGATTGGATCGGTAGAAGGAGCAGGGGGTTGGACACGTGTTGGTTCGGTTGTGCTATGGACCGGTGTTGGTGGAGTTGGTCCGGTGGTAGCATGGCTCGGTGGTATGTGGTTCGATGGGGCATGGAAGTGGTGCTTGGTTCGGTGGTAGCATGGCTCGGTGGTATGTGGTTCGGTGGATCATGGAAGTGGAGCTTGGTTCGGTAATGGGAGAAAGGTTGGTCCGATGTTAGGTTGAGTGGGGTGTAGACCGGCAATGCTTGGACCGGCATTACTGAATTGACTCGGTGGGACACTGGTTCGGCAGTGAGTTGGATGCCGAATGAACTTCTGCCGAACGAGCTCTTGTGATGATTACCGAATGGACCTTATGTTGTAGATGCCGAATGAACCAAGGCAGGCCGAATGAGCTCTCGTATGGCTTGCTGGCTGCTTCTTCTTGTTCCGGTCGTGGTGGAAACGCACACAACATTGATATTCCAGTTTTGTCCAAAAAATGGGATAACAATGGCAGCTATTCAAAGCACGTAATGTTCCCACAAGACGTACTTTGGGGGGCAAAATGTTATCTCGCTTTTCGGCAAAGCCGCGATACCAAAAGATCGATCGAAAACAAGGGACAGTTCGCCTCAGAGGTTGATCATACTTCGTTTCGCCATGGATATCACTGAATTTTATTCAAGTCCAGATTGAGCTACAATTGATAGGACACGGCAAGAAAGACCACAGGAGTCAGCATTTCAAATTTCAAGTCAATCCGAGTTCATATGCTCGAGTTATGATCGATTCAATTTGAAGGGAAAGACCAGGTTTCGAAACCATCACTAAATAGTATTTCGAAACCATCACCTTCGAATCGATCGAACTCGAAACCATCAAGGCGCCTCGGCTTCGAAACCATCACTTCGAACCCATCAGTTTCGAAACCATCACCTTCGAAACCCTTGGGATGCCTCGGGTTCGAACCCATCAAGTCCACACCTACCAAGTTCATAACAATGGGCCTCGAATCCATCGGAGAGTAACTGGTTCGAATCCATTAAGCATCGGTCGTTCGACTCCATCGATAGGTTTTGTTCGAACCCATCCATGATACCATGTTTGAACCCATCCATAAGGCTTCGTTCGAACCCATCCATGAAGCCATGTTCGAACCCACTGGGTCAACCAACCATGATGACATGTCTTCCATCGGTTCGAATGCGCCGAGATATATGGAGTCGAAGCGGTCAATACGGAGTGAAGACCAGATCGATTCGAAGTTTGCGCTCCACGTCAACGCGAAGCCACGTGCCTCCATGGTTTCGAAACGATCGGTTCGAATGCATGGGTTCGAACCAAACAGCCATGCCGTGAACCCTATTTCGAACCCATCATATCTCCCAATCTACTGGTCCAAATGCCATGAAATTTTCACAGATGCTTGCATACACGATGAAGAATGTGCACGCCAAATTTCACCTCGATTGGATGAATTATTGATCGGTTCGAACGGAGTTCGAACCGATGCCAAAGTGGGCCCAAACTTCTTGAGCGTGCGTGTGGGCCCCCCTCACGTGCCAGAAGTGGTCTCCCGAGTTTTCAGCGAAATATCAGCAGCCTACGCCTATAAATAGAGCTCCAGAGCCAACAGAAAAGGGACCTTTGGGATCTTCCAACTCTCAAGCGCCCAGACTCTGCCGGATCGGCATCTCCATCGTAATTTTGCTGTTGATTTCGAATTTCTAGTTGTAACTTGCTGTTGATCGCTGTAAAAACTTGTAATTATTTAAAGTGAATCAATAAAACATCAAAAAAATTCACAGTGGACGTAGGCAACACGCCGAACCACTATAAATCGCTTGTCTACGCATTTTCTTTGCTGCTGATTGGAGTTTTTGTTAGATAATATCTGTTTTGATTCATATTCTTAACTGTTATCTCTTCAATGACTCCCGAAGAGTGTTGTGCCCAATTTGACACAAACATCAACCATCGAAGATTCTTCATCAAGAGATCTACTTCATTCAAGAGAGATTCGAAGAGCAATTGATCATCAAAATTCTAACTTCTCTCTTCAATCGTGTTGTAATTGTAAAATCGTGTTGTAAAGGTGTTGTAATCGAAAGATCATGCTGTAAAAGTGCTGTAATCTAAGTGTTGTAATCTTGTAAAATTGTGTACAAAGAAGATAATGGAGGATGTAAAGTGGATGTTGGCTTGTTAGAAGCCGAACCACTATAAAAATCTCTGTCTCTTTTACTTTTCTGCTATTTTCTTTTTACTTTGATTCCCATGCAAACGGGTGGTGCTTTCACTTCATCACGAGCTGCACCGGTTAAAGCCATTTTTACCGTTAACAGATTCGAATATAGGTTTGAAACAAAATAAAATGATTTAAATAACAAAATCGGGAGATGGATAACTTATATAAAACGCGGGCAACCTTAACTGGATCGACTGTGACTTCAAGAATTAGATCGATGTAGAATTCCGAGGCAAATCTACATTCGATCTCAAGAGATGGAATTCAGACATAGCGGGAGATAGATAGCATCGTAAACCGAGGATACATAAATCTCTGGTAAATCGATTTCTATTGTAAAGGAGTTTTACCCCTTTACAAATCATATGAATGTTGGAGAGACCGCCAATTCGTTATAAAGATCATTCGAAGAGGAGTTATGGGATACTCCAGAATGCAGAAGAATACTAATAGTGAGGGAAAAGAATGAATTTCGAAACCGAGGGAACGTTCCAAAATTCAAAGGAATCGAGTCAAAAGGAAGATATTCAAACTCAAATGAAAGTGTTTCTGTTAATACATTTACCCTATATGCTAAGTTTTGCCTAGAGCTACCAAAGCTCTGATACCAACCGTAACGACCCGCTATTTTGGACTATTCACATCCGCACATGTCAGACTTGAATAATTAAAAATACCAAATTGTTAATTTAAATTTGGCAAACTCAGATATACAGTAAATAAATAACCATAGAATCACAAACACAAAGTAATATTATGCAACGGAAGAAAAAGATAGCAATTCATGAAGCTACTAGATATATAACAGAGTTAAATAAGTTACAACAGAAGTCTCGAATACAATAGTCAAATACAAGAATCAGAATACATCACTAGAATCAACTGAATATCTGAAAGCTGCATAGATAGCAGGATCTCCAGGCAAAGCTCCAACTCCAAAGGTGAGTCTCGAATACTGGTACACTTAGTCTGACCCGAGCGTAAAGCAAAACACAAAACACTCGAGTCAGGATTAACATTCTTATATCAAAAATCTAACTCAAGTGAAATACAAGTAACTCAAACGACGTTGGGATAACCATCCTCTAAGGATTCGTTAAACTATCTACTATGTAATAGTGTACGCTAAGTAGATAATGCCTATCGGTAATATAAAGTATCAAAATAGTGTTAAGGCATTACCATTATCCCTCTTAACACATTTTATATAAGTGTCATAGTCCATACGGCACTGTAAACTCCACCGTAAACTAGTGGGATATCAAGGTGTTAACTCCACTTTTTCAGCAAGGCCGTGATATCAAAAAATCGACCGAGAAGCTAATGATAGTTCATCTCGAAGGATGGTCAACTCAACCCCCCAACAAAGCAAGTTCTGTTGAATGGATTTTCAGATAAGATCCCCTACGGAGGGGGGGTCCAGGGGGGTGCCAACCCCCCAAGGTGGGGGTGCGGGGGCAACGCCACCGCTACGGTGATCGACCTGCCCGGTCAGGTCGCAGGGGTCCAGGGGGCAGCGCCCCCGGCGGTGTGCGGGGCAGCGCCCCATCCAAAACGGTATACGACTTAAAGAATGGAGCGACCTATCTTCATCAGGAAGTCAGCGACTTAAAAGGAGGCCGACTTAACAAGATTGCCGACTTAACAAGGTTTCCGACTTAAAGATGGCTCGACCTAAAAAGAAGAACGACCTAAAAGTGCTTCGCGACCTAGAGGAGGCCGCGACCTATGAAGCTTCGCGACCTAACAGAGAGCTGCGACCTAAGAAGTAGGACGACCTAAGAGTGAATGCGACCTAAAGACGGTCTCGACCTATGGAACTCTGCGACCTAGGAATACTTCGCGACCTAAGGGAAGTCGCGACCTAAAGACTCTAGTTATAACTATAAGAAAAGTACTCACGACCTAGGATAGGTCGCTAACGACCTAAAGGCCTGAGTAAAGAAGTTGCCTATACTGTGCCGCAAGGGGATAGGTCCCTCGCGACCTAGGACTTGTACAAATCAGCATGTGTATTCTTGCAGGGGGAAGGACAGTGCATCCTGGGTCAGGGACGACCTGCGACCTAAGTTAGGTCGGTCTCAACCTAAGACAGGTTGCTCACGACCTAAGGACATGGCATTAGAAGGCCGCCTTTTCTATGCTGCTACTAGTAAGGTCGTTTACGACCTTAAACTAGTTGGAACGAGCTTGCGTGTTCTTATGGAAGGAGAGCCAGTGCTTCTTAGGTCGACTACGACCTACGACCTTACTTAGGTCGGTCACGACCTACGACCTTACTCCGAAAAATGCATATAAATACGACCCTAGTTCCAACTAGCAAAGGACTTTTGGCTCATTCTCTTCAAGCGCCGATACTCTGCTGCATTCCAATCCAATCCAACACTTGAAGCTCGCAAGACACGAAGAATGCTACAAACAACTTCATGAAGAGATCACATACATCCAACATGGATTTGAAGACTCTTATCTCCATGGAAGTTTAGGCTACTTGTTCTATGTCACTTGTAATTCAAAGTGTATTGTACTTGGGAAGAATTGTATCAGCTTGTAACGAGATAATCAATAAAAGTACTTAAAGTGGACGTAGGCTATACCCTCAAGCCGAACCACTATAAAATTGTTGTCGTTTACTGCTTTTCTGCTATTATCTGCTTATAATCTGTTCCCGAGTTATCGGGTGGTGCTTTCACAACTACACTTCACACACCGGGGTGTTAGCGTTCAAATTTTAGCGTTAACACAAGGAGTACTCCATAGGTATAACACAAAACACATTCGTAGTGGTCTCGTATATAGGGATACAAGTATTACAATGCACATGAGGCAATACCCAAGGTAGTGAAACTACTGTTTGCCTGATACAGACAGGTGAGAACGCATCGCCGCAACGATCGCAACACCGCGAAACAACAATCCTAAAATTTCGAGGGTTCACACCAATCAATAACAAGTAATGAGTAGTTTACGAAGAAGTGTGTTCGCTCAAGGTGGCAAACCCCATTTGGCCCGGCACGGCTCCTGTTTTAGTCATTTCCAATTTGACACAAGTGTCAAGGCTATCCATTATCGTTCTCTTTCTTCAATCATCACGTACACCATTCCAACCACTTCATTCTGGATTACACACCGCGTATAGTTATTAAAGTGGTTTTCGGTTTAGATAGTGAGTATGTCCCTAACCGATCTCGGTTTCTTTAATAACTTTCGTAATTATTGCACCGATTGGTCGTTTAATAAATTTCAAAACCAAATCAAATTCAATTTCAATTTGAATTTGTAAACCATCATTGTCTTTCGATATCAATTCCCATAACTTACGTTTAAAACTTCCAAATTACTATTTCAAAGTTTTATAATTTTCTTTCAATTTTTACAATTCAAATATCGATTCAAGTTCGCATGTAAGTTTCATTCCGTAATCATTTAAATTAATTTAATTTAACATTCAAATCAATTTAAATTCATTGATCGACTTCATTCAATATTCGTTAAGTTAATTTCTCAATTCAAAACAATTTCTATTTAATTTCCAGTTCATTAAATCAATTTAAGTTTTCCTTCATTATATCAAAACTTACAAATTGAATTAAATTAAATTCATCAAATAAATTCTTTAAATTACAAGTCTTACATTAATTTCAATAAATCACAATCTATTTTTTGTTAAAGAAATTCAATTTCACTTATTTATTTACTTGGTTACAAATTCCAAAACTCTGTTAATAAAGAAACCGAGTTGCACTTATTCCAGAAGTTTAATTTCACTTAATAAAGAATTCAACTCAATTTAATTATTAAATAATTCAATCTCATTCGATTATCAAATAATTTCAAAACTTAATTATTACTAATTTCAAAACTTAATTATTAATAATTTCAAAACTTAATTATTCATAATTCCAAAACTTAATTATTAATAATTCCAAATTTTATTATTAAATAATTAATTTTTAAATAACGTTCTTTCTTCAATTACTACGTTTCAGATTTCAAATATTAACATTTTCCTTCATTAAAATTTCAAACTCCAATTTCATTTCAAAACCTTATTGTTTATTCAAATAAAATCTTTATTCTAATTTTAAATCAAATTATTGACCAATTGGGTATTATTTAATTCTCTATCCGAAGTCAAAGTTTTATTTGGGTATTTATCATTTCAACCCGATTCCATTTCAATTCACAAATCAAAGCATATCGAAGGGAACTTGTAGTGTGATAACTGGGATGTTGTCAAAGTAAATAAACAAGCAATAACAACAATTAATAACAATCCAATAATCAATTCAAATAATCCCGAAATAATCGTATTAATTAACATTTTTGTTTGTGCAAATTAATAGAATTATTTCTAGAATCTACACTATCATTTCATGTAGATTAAAGATTATTACACTATTATTTATATGGTTCTTCACTTGATATCTATTATTCAATTTCATACTATATCAATTTAGACAACATATATTTAAATGGTTCAAGGTGTAATCAACCCTATTTTTATGTGTCAAGCAATTAAACAATTAAAGTGGTCATAATATACAAATTTTATCAAATCAAATTCAACACATATATTAATTTCAAATTGTTAACTCCTACGACAATTTCAATTGTAAATATTTATCACCTCATACATTACAATTTAACGTCCAATATCGACATCAAACAGCAAACATTTATCAACCAAACTGGATTATCATCGTATAAGTAATAGATAATGGTGTCAGATGTCACAGGTGAACTGATATAGGTAATAACATATATATAACAGTGTAAATAACTAACAGTCACATATTTCAATTGTCGTTTCAATTGAAATCCAATATAATAAATAAAAGAACATTAATCGTGAGTGATTTCTCAACTTTCGAGGCTGAAGAGATGAACAGACAACGAAGTAGAGTCACGGATCGCAAGAACGACTTTCGGAATAAACTAGATTGGCACGAATCGATGAGCAAAGCTGTTAAATATGAATTGCCGAAATCAAATCAGAATAGGATCGATGAAAGTAAATAGTATCAGTGAGCAGACATACATAACTATATTAAAAAATTTAACACATAAAATATATATAAATATTTCAAAAATCAATTTTTAACGTATATTTTCAAATCTATATTCAATTCAAACACCGATAAAATTTCATATATATGTATTTCAAACGCCTTCTTTAAATTAAATCATATATATTATAATTCGAACGTATTTTTTTTAAAATCCACATTAAATTTAAAACATGTATGTTAACCCCGTTCCAGCATGCGAGTTAAAGGCCTACGAGTTAGAGGCGTCAACGGGTTAAGGCTTGAAACGATCTACGACTTATGGTGCCTAACGACTTAAGAAACCTCACGACTTAAGGAAAGGGCCGACTCAAGGAATCCCCGACTCAACTAGTAGCGACTCAGTGATACAGGCCGACTCATCAAGCTGCCGACTCAGGAAACCTCACAACTCATTAATCACCGACTCATCTGACCTGACTCCGACTCATCAAGACTAGCGACTCAACTAGCCCACGACTCATCCTATAAGGCCACTCAAAGGAGCGACTCACGACTCATGGAGATCAGCGACTTAGTGAACCAACGACTCAGCCGAGTTAAGGAGTTGCACGACTCAAGGGATAGTCCAACTCATCTGATCACGACTCATCTACTTAAGGTCTTGCCGACTCATTGGTGGGACGACTCAGGGAGGTTTACGACTCAAAAGGTAAGTCGACACATGACACACGACTCAGAGACAAGCTCAGAATCATGCTGCAAAGGGATGACTCGTTGATGACTTGCGACTTAAGATGAGTCGTACATGATGACTCGTTGATGACTCAACTTAAAGCTGCTATGTAGAAGACCAGGGTCGCCTCATTTTAGATGGCAACTTTTAACTCGCAGACGACTCACGATGAGTCGGCCACGACTCACGACTCATGATGAGTCGGTCACGACTCATGACTTGGAAGTTCCAGCCTAGAAACTTGCCTATAAATAGAAGGCCATACCCAACATAAAGAGGACCTTTTGGGCTGATTCTCGAAGCGCCGTTACTCTGCCATTTTCTCAAGCAACACTCCAAGCACTCCAAACTCCAAGGACGCTACTACACACTTCAAGGAAGAATCACAATCATTCAAGATGAATCCAAAAGATTATTCTTCAAGGAAGTTTGAGCTATTTGTCTGAAGTTAATTGTAATTGAAGAAAGTGATATAAACTGTACTCATATCAGCAATAAAGAGAATTTGAGTGGACGTAGGCCTGATTCTGGGCCGAACCACTATAAAACTTGTGTTTTTACTGCTTTTCTGCAATTTCTTTACTTGTATCTTGTTCCCGTATTCACGGGTGGTGCTTTCACAACTGACAAACTCACACCGGGGTGTTAGCGCACATTTTTAGACGTTAACATTTTTGGTGCTTTCACTGAGAACCCAACTCAGGGAAACCGTCATCATTGCTTCACAAAGAATTGTTGAGAGAATTCCCTTAAGAACCAGAAGTCTGTCTGAGATTATGGCTCCTGGAAGGAAAAGTAGATCTGTCAGATCTGGCAACGTTCAAGAGGGAACCTCTGCTTCCCCTGTACCAATCCCCACTCCGTCTGTTGGAGTTACGAAAGCAGAGTTGGATGCTGTGATTCTGGGGTTAAATCAGCAAATAAACGCCCAGAATGCACAGTTAGAAGCTCAAAGTGCCCAGAATGCTCTGATTCTGAATAAGTTGAATGATTTACTTGGGGCAAACAATCAACCTGCTGGTAACGAAAGGAATCATGCTGGTAACATTCATAATGCTAGTGAAAGGAATGCTCCTGAAAGGGCCACTAGCCCCGCTGAGCAAATACTTCCTGAGGTAGGTGGATCTAGGGCTCGGAATGATGAAGAATATCTCTCTGGAATGGTTCGCCAAATTATGAAGGAGAGCATGCAAAGAGTCGAAGATGAGAAAGAATGGGGCTTTGCTCCAAGCAAGACTCCATTTACTGAAAAAATTCTAAAGGCTGAATTCCCACGAAAATTTGCTCCTCCAACTATCCCAGCTTATAGAGGGACAAGTGATCCAAACGAATTTCTGTACAAATATGATTGGCATATGACGGGTGCCCGAGCCTCAGATGAAGTAAAATGCAGATATTTCCCCGTATACCTGGAAGGCGTAGCTCTGCTTTGGTTCACAAAGCTACCTGTCCGGTCCATCGATCAGTTTTCAGATCTAACCAGGAAATTTAAAGAGCAATTTAGGCTATATGCTTCAAAGGCAAAAGACATCATGTCGTTATCCGGTTTGGAGCAGAATCCGGGGGAAACTATCAAGTCCTTCTTAAATCGCTTTAATATAGCGTTAGCTGAGGTGGATAATGCAGAACCTCGCATGGTATTGACCTATTTGATGAGGGCCATAGATAAGTCAAGTGAATTTGGGAAATGGTTGAATATGAAGGAGCCAACCTCTCTTGAGAAATTCTACAAAAAGGCAGATGAATTCATTCGCTTGGAAGATCGCCCTTTACCAGTAAAGGCAGTGTTGAAGAAATATGAAGGTAACACTGTAGCTCCACCAAAAAATGAATCGGTGGGGCAAAAAAGGGAGAATAATAATGGAAAGAAACAGGGTAACTTCAAGAAGCCTCGCTCCTTCAAACCGTCAGAATATACTCCATTATCGCATACCCCGGAGCACATCTACCTTGCCACCAAAGATTCCGTTGATTTCCCTAAACCTATCCCTTTAAGGACCGGGAAAAAAGCCATACAAAGTGGAAAATTCTGCCGCTTCCACAATCAACCCGGTCATGAGACTGATGAATGCCGTCAGTTGAAAAATCTAATTGAAGAGTTGCTGAGAGATAACAAGCTGCAACAATTTGTGAAGAAGAACAGCAACAATCCTGCATCGTCAAGTCAGGGGCAACGGGCTCCCGTTCATCAGCCTGGGGCAAGTGAGAAAGCTAATGGGCATGAATCTGGAAGGCCCGTTATCAATGTTATTTCAGGAGGGCCTCACCCAGCTGGCAAGAGCTGGGGTGAGATGGAGAGATATTCCAGGGCTTTGAAATATGCTCCAGCCGAAGAAGATGTCTTTGTTCTAGAAGACACCACGCCCTTGAAGCAACAAAAAACTTTCAGTGATGATATTATTTTCAGAGCCAGAGATTCCACAGGCATCGAAGCTCCTACCCTTGATCCCCTGGTTATCACGGCTGGTATTGGACCGGCCATTGTTAGAAGAATTCTCATCGACTGCGGAGCATCATGTAATATCCTCTTCAAGAAGACATTTGACCAGATGAAAATCCCTATGATCGATGTACAAGCCTCATCACAGAAAATTGTTGGCTTCACTGGGGAGCCAAAGCAACCAGTAGGAACCATCGACCTGTTTGTAGAACTTGGGGAAGGGGAAAGGAAAGTGGTCCGGAAGCAAACCTTTGTGATCGTCGATGAATATTCTGCTTATAACGCTTTCCTTGGCCGTCCGACACTCGCAGCATTCAAAGCTATTTTAGCCCCATGGTGCCTCACTATTAAATTCCCTACAGACAACGGAGTAGGGGTCATAAAAGGGGATCAAAATGCTGCACGAGAATGCTACTTGACAGAGTTGCGAGAATCAAGAAAAAGGGAAATGGGAAAGGATGCGGCAGCCCCAGTCCGCATCAAAGAGCCAGCCTTGTAGCAATTACGGGGCGGACCCTGCACTGGTGAGCATAGCGGAGCACGGAAAGAGATGGATCCCAGAAAAGCCAGTGCGGGGGAGAATAGAGTAGTACCGGTGGAAACAACAATACCGGTACCTGTTGATCCAAAGGACCCGAATAAAGTGTTGAATGTGGGTTCACAGCTTAATGTGTCAATTCAGAATATCTTGATATCTTTCCTAAAAGCAAATCTGGATGTCTTTGCTTGGACTCATGCCGACATGTGTGGAATATCTCCAGAAGTTGCAGTACACGCTCTGAATATTGACCCAAAGTTTACACCGGTTAAGCAAAAAAGAAGAACCCAAGGTCCAGAAAGGTCAGCAGCACTAAAAGAAGAAGTTGATCGACTCTTGGAAAATAACTTCATCAAAGAATCTACATATCCAAATTGGGTTTCAAATCCTGTGCTGGTCAAGAAGGCTAATGGCAAATGGAGAGTGTGCATCGATTTTTCTGATCTAAACAAGGCTTGCCCCAAAGATTGCTTCCCATTACCCAGAATCGATCAACTGGTAGACGGAACTGCAGGACATGAATTGTTATCTTTCATGGATGCCTACTCCGGTTATAATCAGATCATGATGCACGAGCCGGATCAGGAGGATACAAGCTTTGTCACAGATGTTGGTCTTTATTGCTACAGGGTTATGCCCTTTGGGTTGAAAAACGCAGGGGCAACCTACCAAAGACTTGTTAATGCTATGTTCAAACCGCAATTGGGCAAAACTATGGAAGTTTATGTCGACGACATGTTAGTGAAGTCTAAGAAAGCAGCGGACCACATTGAACACTTAGCAGAAATGTTTGCAGTCCTCCGGAAATACAGAATGAAGCTTAACCCTTTGAAATGCACATTTGGGGTCGAATCCGGAAAGTTCTTAGGTTTCATCGTCAGTGCTAGGGGCATTGAGGCTAGTCCAGCTCAAATTACTGCCTTAAAAGAAGTTAAAGCTCCTAGAACGAAGAAAGAATTGCAAAGTCTTAACGGAAAAGTCGCCGCCTTAAGTCGGTTCATTTCTAAAGCTACTGATAAATGCATTCCATTCTTCGATGCTCTGAAAAAAGGAAAGAAGAACTTCGAATGGACTCCCGAATGCCAGAAAGCCTTTGATGAGTTGATCCGTCATATGGAAACGCCTCCAATACTGTCTAGGCCAGGCAATGGTGAGGATCTTCTTATATACTTGGCAGTATCATCTCATGCTCTAAGTGCAGCGCTGATACGGGAAGACAAAAGGATTCAACATCCGGTTTACTATATCAGCAAAAGACTCACTGGGGCAGAGTTGAATTACTCCAAGTTGGAAAAACTCGCCTATTGCCTACTAGTTGCATCAAGGAAATTGAGGCAATATTTCCAAGCTCATCCTATAAAAGTCCTCACTGATCAACCTCTAAAGCAAGTCCTATTTCGCCCAGAAACTTCGGGTCGCCTTCTAAAGTGGAACATTGAACTCAGTCAGTATGATATCACTTATCATCCCCGAAAGGCAATCAACGGACAAGCTTTAGCTGACTTCATTGCAGAATTCACAGATAAAGGTTATGGTGAGGAAGAAACGATCAATGATTCCCCAATCCAGTGGAAGTTATATGTTGATGGTGCAAGAAATGACTATTGTTCTGGAGCCGGAGTAGTACTTGAAACTCCTGAAGGTCGATCCTTATGTTATGCACTAAGATTGGAATTTCCTTCAACAAATAACGAGGCAGAATATGAAGCTCTTATCGCAGGTCTGAAAATCGCTAAGGAACTAAACATCCGGACATTACAGATCTTCAGTGATTCCCAGCTTATTGTATGCCAAGTCAAGAAGGAATTTCAGACAAAAGGGGGAAACCTACCTGCCTACTTGTCAAAGGCTTGCGAACTTCTAAGTGAACTCGATCATTATTCAATAAGCCATATTCCTCGGGAGGAAAACATGAAGGCAGACTCCCTCGCAAAATATTCAAGTTCTGGTGAAGCTCAACTATTGGGATTGGTCCCCGTAGAAGTCCTCTCAGCACCGAGTACAGATGAGATGGATATAGATTGGATTATGAATGTGTCTCAGGAACAAGATTCGTGGATGACTCCCATATTAGACTACCTCCTCAGAGGTTCTTTGCCAGAAAATTCGAAAGAGAGACAGAAACTGCTGAGGAAAGCCTCTCGCTATGTAATCCAGGATGACCGATTGTATAGACGGGGATTTTCAATGCCTTTACTCCGATGTGTATCCAGGGAAGAATCCAAGACAATCCTAGCTGAGGTACATGGAGGAGAATGTGGAGATCATTCAGGTGGTCAAACATTAGCAAAGAAAATTCTCCGATACGGATATTTTTGGCCAGAGATTAATAGAGATGCCGCAGATTACTCTCGAAAATGTGACAGATGTCAAAGATTTGCCAAAATTCCTAGAGCACCTTCTACTGAACTCACACAGATGGTCAGTCCGTGGCCTTTCGCAATTTGGGGAATGGATCTCATTGGGCCGCTACCAATTGCCAAATCAGGGATTAAATATGCTATTGTTGCAGTTGACTACTTTACTAAATGGGCTGAGGCTGAACCATTGGCTACGATCACCTCTAAAAAGATGATAAGTTTTGTGACCAAAAATATCATCTGCAGATACGGTGTGCCTCAGAAAATAATTACCGACAATGGTACTCAGTTCGAAAGCGAAGAATTCCAGGATTTCTGCAAACGATTCAAAATTCAGAAAAGCTTTTCAGCAGTGGCTCATCCGCAGGCAAACGGGCAAGTGGAAGCAGTAAACAAGATCATCAAATCAACCATCAAGAAGCAACTTGAAAAGGCAAAAGGTGGTTGGGTTGATAAGCTACCACTTGCACTATGGGCATACAGAACTACTCATAAAACTGCGACCGGGCACACTCCTTTTTCACTAGCATACGGATCGGAAGCAATGATCCCGGTTGAAACAGAAGTCCCTTCGCACAGAAGAATCCATTTCAATCAAGCAGAAAATGAGAAGCTACAACTTGAAGCGCTCGATCTCCTTGATGAAAAAAGAGATGAAGCTAATCTAAGAATTGCAGCTCATCAACAAAGGATAGCCAGGCATTTCAATTCCAAAGTTCGTCAACGCAGCTTTGAAATTGGAGATCTAGTTCTGAAAAGAATTATGACAGCAACAGGTGTGTTTGGGCCAAATTGGGAAGGACCATATGTCATAGGACGGAAGCTTCTTGACGGCACATTCAAACTCACTACCGTTGAAGGAGATCAAATTCCAAGAGCATGGAACAGCAATCACTTGCGTCCATATTTTACTTGAAATTTCTGTTGAAATATTGTGAAAAGAATTATGAATGTATGATTCTTGTAATTGAAAGCAATTGTAAAACTGATGAAAAGTGAATGATGAATGAATATAAAGTGGATGTAGGCCCAGATTTTTGGCCGAACCACTATAAAAATCTTGTGTTCCTTACTTTTATTACATGTTTGCTTTATTTTCGATATAAAAAGTACGTAGAATGTATTGCTAAAATGTCAATTTAAATTTTTGCAGACAATGGAAATAAAACTTGCACATAATAAGACCGAGCAATTCACTCCATCATTCAACAAACAAATTTCAAGTCATAAAAACCCCGAATTCAAATCCTAGATAGGAAATACTTCAATTGAACGGCTAATGATTTCGTAGAAACGAGCCCTTGCTAATAAATTGAGATTGTTTGAACAAACAAACATCCAATTAGGAAGCTAGTGCTCGTTCTCACGAACTCGCCTGTCAATGAAGTACACTTCCTTGGATTAAACAGGCTACTTGCAAGAAAGGGGAAATGATGACTTGAAAAGAAAAGTAGAGGGATTGCTGAAAAGGCATAAGCAAGAAGACGAGGAGACAACCAAAATCCATCATCAGCGACACAAGTCCTCTTCAGAGGCGCAACTCTTCGGAGGATAAAAGACCTCTAATGGGTCATATGCCACGAAAAAGAAAGTTCTCTACTCAACAAAAAAGATTGGAGGAGTCATGACCCTCCAACCATGAGAGAGCAACTTCCAGGCAATGAAAACCCTCTCTGAGGCACATTTCACCAAGAGTCGAAGTAGTTACTCTTCGGAGTTTCACTTCACCAAAGTTGAAATGCAAACAAAATAAAGACCTCTTCGGGGGCACATTTCACCAAGAGTCGGAGTGGCTACTCTCCGGAGTTTCACTTCACCGAAGTTGAAATGCAAACAAGATAAAGACCTCTTCGGAGGCATATTTCACCAGGAGTTGAAGTGTAACAGCCGCTCTTCGGAATTTCACTTCACCGGAGTTGAAAGACAAGCAAAATAAAGCCCTCTTCGGAGGCACAATCAAGAAGAAAGACCTCTTCGGAAGCCCACGTTTCGCCAAGATTGAAATAAAACTTCCAAGTGTTGAAACATGGAAAAGCTTTCTAAGGCAAAACTCTTTGGAGGTACACGTTTCGCCGAGATTGAAATAAAACTTCCAAGTGTTGAAACGTGAAAAAATCCCTCCTCAGAGGTACAACTTTCCATATATAAAATAAAAAAGAAAAAAAAAAAAAATCCTCATCAGGGGCATGCTTTAACTCACAAAGGAAGAGAAAAGGAGTTAAGGTACCCTTCAGAGGTCCGCTTTGCTACATAAAAGAAATCACTCGGCAAAAAAGTAAATGTACTTAAGCAAAGAAGTAATTTCTTCAAAGGACAAAGCGTGTTGAAACTCATACGAAGGGAGTTGTACTCTACAAGAATTCTTTTTAAAATAAAAATAAAATAATTATTCTTTAGTAAATAAGAGTGCAAGTCCCCTCGAAGTATAGAATATTGCAGTAAGCTTATGGAATGGGGGCAATATAGTATAATTACACACGATATGGTATAACTAAACCAGCAAAAGGTAACGCTCAAGTAACATACCATAAGCTCGCTGCAATATCAAATAAACTCATGCCAAAACGAATAACAAATGTATTCTTTAATTCAAACAAAAGTTTGTACAAACGAGGAATCATTTTATTCAATTACAATGCAGGTACAGGTTCCAAAGTAAAGAAAAGCGGGGGCCGGTACCCGCACAATTCTCGGCCAGTACATGCAAAACACAAAAAACTAGAAACTGAAGATCTTCACTTCTTTTTGCTGCCTTTAGACCCTTTACCCGGCCGGATGATCAGTTTTTCAGGGCGATCAGTGGGCATAAGGGGAGTAGGAGAGGAAGGCGCAACCGGTCCAGCTTTCAGCTCCTCTTCAGTGGTGGTGACTATCTTCCCCCTCCTCTTTGGTGTCCCACGCTTCTTTCTCCTTTTTGAGGAAGACTCACTCCCTGGAGTGACAAGTTTAGATAGAACAATCTCGTCGGAGGGAGTTCGCTCTGAAGATGTGTCACCTTCCTCGGGCCTTTCATCTTTCTGCTCTTGTGAAGCGATGGGATCATCCAAGCCGTGAAGAGCCTCTATTTGTTCTTCCTATGATCCAGGTTGCGAGGCAGAAGGAGGCGCCACTTGAAGAGATGGAGGAAGGATCACCGGGGGAGAAGAAGCTTGAGTTTGGCTCGGTGCTTTCTCTACAAAGGAGAAAAAACTTAAAATATCAGTATCTTTCGAAAAGAGAGGGGATGACGGCTCGTCAAAAGTCGGGAATTCATTGACATTTGAGGAATAATCAAAAGTCGGGAATTCATTGACATTTGAAAAATAATCAAGAAGATCGTCAAGTTCGCAAGGAGCGAACGAGCAGTTCACCACTTGGGCTGGTCCGGTGTCAAGTTTACCTGGAGCAGTTGGATCTCTGATGTTGATTTCATATCGCTGCGCTTCGTTGCTTTCACCGCCTTCATCCCCGCCTTGTGCACTTGTAGTTTCAGTTACTGTCTTAGTCGCAGGCGGAGTGTAGGAGCTAGAACCCGTGATGTCAACCACAGGAGAAACTGGAGGTCGGACAGAGGAAGCGAGCGTTAATTCCTTTCCAGAACGTTCCTCTTCCGCCATTCCAGTTCTCATCCTGGCAAGTTGTTCTTGCCCCTTCGCAAGAGCAGCGCGAGCTTCCTCATCCAGGTAATGCGCCTCAAAATCTTCATCGCCATACCCGGCGTCTTTAAACATGTTAAGAGCAGCTTCCCACACCTCGGCCAGGGTGATTTCATACTTAGGACCAAGAAAAGAGAGGCTGCCGCGTCCCAAGACACAGTGTAAATAAAAATCGAATAAAGTCGAATTGATGTCGGTTTCCATGGTCTGAGCAGTTTCTTCGGCTGCAATTTTGCCAGCCATGGCCTCATCTCGATCTTTCTCGGTCTGAGCAAGTTGGGCTTTTAGCGCTTCAATCTCCATGTCCCGGGCGCTCAGTTTATTCTGCAACTGGGTGACATCAGTGCGGTGGTTCTCTACAGCTTGCTCTAGCCTCTCGGCTTTAGTTTCGGCGTCCCTCTGGCTGGCGTGCGCATCTCGCACTTGTCTTTGCAATACCTCTTCTCTTTGGGTGTAAGTATTAGTAGAAGAGGCAAGATCATCTTTGAGCTGCTTTACTTCAGCTTCGAGTTTTTCATTGTATTCGGCTATCTCCTTCATCTCAGCGTTGTGTTGATCAAGAATCTTCTGCCATTCTGATTTATCATTTTCCATGGTCAGCATTGCTTCGATGTTAGCCCGATTAACTCTTTGAAGTTCATCAACCAGCTTTTGCCATCCAGACATTCTATCGATATCAAGCTTGACAGCATCGAGATTTCTGTACATAGCTTCTTTGTCGATGGGGACCAAATCAAGGTCGAAGCGTACCCCCCTCAAACACCAGTTTGGGAATCGGCTCTGCAAAGTCGGGGGGCCCCTTTCAACATGGTATGAAGGCCTGTTGAGGAGTGTTTGAATGGCACTTCCTTCAAGAGCAGGAGATTTGGAAGGGATGTCAATAGAAACTGAGGCGCCAGGTCTCTCAGATGTCACAGGCACGTGCTCCTCGCCAAGTTTGGTCCGCTTTCTCGAATCCTCAATATGGCTCTTCCCCCTATCATCGTGCGTTTTACGTTTATGGGAATCATCACCCCTTGGGAAGGATTCATGTCGCGTGCCTGCTCCCTCATGACGTTCTTCATACTTTCTCCTCTCTTCAGCTTTTCACGCAGCTCTCTGCTCATTGGTCTCTCTGGAATCGGTATAGTATTGCTTGTAATCATAGCTGCCACGCCCTCCATAGCGTCGAAAGTCTTTGTAATAAGAACCGCTGCCGCTGCGCCCCATAGAGGAATCTGAAAGGCAAAAATAGCAAGTCTTAAAAACTTCCAGAGAAAAGAAGCTTTAAATGTGAACAAATGCCAAAAAATCCTAAGTGTTGTGTGATGTGCAAGCTACACGCATTAAGCTACAAACCACTCTTTGGTGTGGAGGTGGTGATAGCTTGGGTATGAGGAGTTGATGTTTGTGTTGGTGTTTGACGAAGAAGAGACGTCGCCTCAATTACAGAAGAGATAGTTTTAGACACGTCATCTCTAAAAAGCTCCTGCGAGGTAGCTATTATGTCGCTCAATCCATCGTAAACATCGTCACCATCATGATTGGTGGGACTTGTTCTCTCAATTCCTACATCAGCTGATCCCCCGAGAGGCTGTGAAGGTTCTTCTTCTTCCTCAATCGGGGGAAGCGCCGTCTTACTAGATGACCCCATAATGTCGGTAGGGGTGGAACACTTCACCAATGAAGCTTCAATGTTAGACTCTTTTGATGAGGGTTGTTCGATAGTAACGGGGGCATCCGATGCTTCAGTCGGGGAATCGGGAACTTCAGTCGGGGCTTCACGAGGCTGAGTATAGCGAGAAGGGTGAAGAAGCCCGTATTGATGTAAAAAGTCATCTCTCAGCAAAAACTTTATACTCCTCTCTTCCACTGGCACAGCATTCAATCTTTCAAAAATTTGCTTATAGCCTGGGTCTCTAGAGGGAGGTGGAAGTGCTGAAACAGGAAAAGAGCGAAGTTAATATTTAGCAGCTCAGATCTTGGAAAACTCAAGAATGGAGAAATAAAGGCGGGAAATCTTACTTCCCACCCTCCAAATGGCGTAAAACCCCGGGGGGCAACGAACGAAGAAGAACTGGGTGAGAAACCCATGAGCAGTTTCAGGTAGATCAACGATTAATTTACGGTTTCGGGCGCTTCTTACTACAGTAATAGAAGGATGATCTTTGACCCGGGTAAAGGAGCACAAATAACAAATTTCACCAAAGCTTGGAAGTCGATCAAGTGCTCTCCTAAAAAGCACACACAACCCCATTAGAATGGCGTAGCCGTTAGGGTGTAGCTGGGATGGAGCAATGGCCAATTGATGAAGAAGTTGTTGGAAAAAGTCGTTGAAAGGAGGAATGCCTCCATTTAGGCACATTTGCCGGTTAACTGTCACAAAGCCAGAAGGAGCTATGTCGGCGGTGTTACTTCTTTCGGGAAGAATGGCATCTGATTCAATGATACCGAACTGAGCACACAACTGGCGAAAAACTTTGTATGATAGTGTAGTAGGAGCTCTTTCGGGAGGATTAACCAGTGGAGCCGGAAGAACAGTTGCTTCTCCAGTCCGAACTGTTGCATCACCTTCCTGAGAAGTCATTCTACACAAACAACTGGATATTCAAATATGAAGGTGCACGTTTCCTAAAAGTGTGAAGTGTTGTGCAAAAAAAAAAAACTAATAAAAAAAATATAACAAGTAAAGGTAACTGGAATTAAACTAGTTGACAATTGATCGACTACGGTAATTTCAGAACTTGTTAGTTTAAAGTTCAAGCATAATATTAGTGCAGGCTGGTTAGTTTCAATTGACTGTTTCAGTGTTACCTTAATATTCTACTTGAAATCAATAGCACTTCGTTCACACAATTTGTTTAAGTTAATTATCTGCTATAAGCTAATCTGTCATTTGATGTGGGCAGTCAATGGCAGTATATTCGTCCCAATTTTCTGTAAATATTGTGTTGGACAGATTGTTAGGCTGCAAGTCAAGGTAACCCGTCAATGAATGCAATAGGGTACAATGGTTCAAAGACCATGTAATGGTTCAAAGTTCGAACAAACTCCATACAAGTCATAACTCATCAACGACTCAAGAATCTTTCCTACGAGTCAAGAGCTTTGAGTCATAAGTCATAAAAACAGTGGGAAAGTCTCCAAGTCCTATCTCGGGCACGACTTATGGCTTTAGTCATGGTGTACGTTAGGTCGGTTCATGGTTAAGTCGCAAGAAGCAGCTCAGAATGGAAAGTAGCCAAGAGCTGAGTCGTTCACGACTCAAGGCTTAAGTCGTGCATGACTTAAAGAATAGGTCGTGCAACAAATTCAAAGGACTGGGTCGCTCGTACAACCGAAGCTGTAAGTCGTCAGACAACTAATACGACCTAAAAGCTAAGTCGTGTGCAGTTGAGTTTGCAGGAAATTCCTAAGTCGGTAGATTCAAAAACTAACTAAGCCGTGAGAATTTTAAGTTGTCCCCTCAACTAGTTAACTCCTCTCTAACCCAATACCCGTTATCGCCTAAATAACATCAATCCATCATCCTCTCATCTAAGCCTATTACTCATTTATCCCACCAGTTTATCAAACGCCGATCCGAAACTGTTATGAAGCTGCCACGAATCAAGTGCGATGCTGTAATCTAGAGGATCGCAACAACAACGTAGCCAACGATGATCAGAATCGTTTACAACTCAAATCAAAGCCCAAGTGAGACATGCGGCGGTGATTTGGGAACAGGAAGCGAAAATTTGTGCCTTAGCAATGGAGGTTGTTGGATTGAAGTTCGAAATCACTTACGCAATGTAGTGGAAAGGATGGATTGATGATCAGCTAACTTGGATTCGCCTTCGGAAGGTCGAGAGGTCTCTAATGGCAGATGCGGCTCTGGGATAAATGATAAGAAGTGAGAAAGAGGAGAAACGACTCAAGCCTTTTTATACCTGGAAATGTTGGAACTCGATTCGGCACGGGTTATGATGAGTCGAAGCACACGACTTACGACTCAAGCGTGTGCTTCGAGGGGCAAATGTTAACCCCGTTCCAGCATGCGAGTTAAAGGCCTACGAGTTAGAGGCGTCAATGGGTTAAGGCTTGAAACGATCTACGACTTATGGTGCCTAACGACTTAAGAAACCTCACGACTTAAGGAAAGGGCCGACTCAAGGAATCCCCGACTCAACTAGTAGCGACTCAGTGATACAGGCCGACTCATCAAGCTGCCGACTCAGGAAACCTCACAACTCATTAATCACCGACTCATCTGACCTGACTCCGACTCATCAAGACTAGCGACTCAACTAGCCCACGACTCATCCTATAAGGCCACTCAAAGGAGCGACTCACGACTCATGGAGATCAGCGACTTAGTGAACCAACGACTCAGCCGAGTTAAGGAGTTGCACGACTCAAGGGATAGTCCGACTCATCTGATCACGACTCATCTACTTAAGGTCTTGCCGACTCATTGGTGGGACGACTCAGGGAGGTTTACGACTCAAAAGGTAAGTCGACACATGACACACGACTCAGAGACAAGCTCAGAATCATGCTGCAAAGGGATGACTCGTTGATGACTTGCGACTTAAGATGAGTCGTACATGATGACTCGTTGATGACTCAACTTAAAGCTGCTATGTAGAAGACCAGGGTCGCCTCATTTTAGATGGCAACTTTTAACTCGCAGACGACTCACGATGAGTCGGCCACGACTCACGACTCATGATGAGTCGGTCACGACTCATGACTTGGAAGTTCCAGCCTAGAAACTTGCCTATAAATAGAAGGCCATACCCAACATAAAGAGGACCTTTTGGGCTGATTCTCGAAGCGCCGTTACTCTGCCATTTTCTCAAGCAACACTCCAAGCACTCCAAACTCCAAGGACGCTACTACACACTTCAAGGAAGAATCACAATCATTCAAGATGAATCCAAAAGATTATTCTTCAAGGAAGTTTGAGATATTTGTCTGAAGTTAATTGTAATTGAAGAAAGTGATATAAACTGTACTCATATCAGCAATAAAGAGAATTTGAGTGGACGTAGGCCTGATTCTGGGCCGAACCACTATAAAACTTGTGTTTTTACTGCTTTTCTGCAATTTCTTTACTTGTATCTTGTTCCCGTATTCACGGGTGGTGCTTTCACAACTGACAAACTCACACCGGGGTGTTAGCGCACATTTTTAGACGTTAACAATGTACAACTTAAAATCTCAATACATATTTACACCATATATATATATGGGCACTAGATAAGATTTTCCAATATGGACTTACTTTACTATTAATATATAGGCACCTTAAAATTTAATATTAAATCTAGAATATATATAAAGTAACCTCAACAACTATACGAAACTGGACTAAGATATATATGTATATATAAGTATATATATATATATATATCCTAGAATATGTATACTGTTATATAATAAAACTTGTACACTATCCAAACAGTTCAATAGAACATACATTCAGCAGTTTAAATATTTAAGCTGATATAATCATAACAGCAAAGTATTTAGAAAATCTGGTTCACGTAATAGAACTTCAAATGGTATAATATGTAAAACTCTCATATAACATATATAACATACATATTAGTTATAAAACTAAACCAACAGAATATTTACAACTTCCATAACTATATACTTTACATATTAACAATAGCTGAAATATTTTGACACAACAGTTGCTAAGAAAATGCAGACACAATGGACACACACACACAATTATATATATATATATATCATCATTTATAAATGTGAAAACAAATGCAGACTAAAAAAAATGCAAACAAATGCATATTAAGAAAATTCAACCCTGTACATGCGTGCCCTCCCAACATGGCCCAATATGCAGACAAACCCTTCTACTAACAGGTTTATATAACTTAATATATATATATATATATACAAAATATAAAAGATATCATGTATTCCCACTTCAAACTATCAACTTTATATAATATGTAACATGTACAGCCGAACAATATATGCATGCGTTCAAAAACACATATGCTAAACTACTCTTATAATATATATCAAAACAATACATATAGTAGAACTAGTATAACTTGCTTTATAAAAAATGCAAGATTAAATTTTATATTAAAACATATGATTATATACACAACAATATCATGAACTACACAATAAAACTTGCCTTCCTATAAACAATCGGAAGAGGCTATACTCAAGTAAGAGAGAGCAGCCAGGCCGAGTTGAGGTGATGCTAGCGCATCTGAGGAGATGAAGGCGGAAAACAGCTAAGATGCTTCGGCCATGGGAAGAAATGGTGGTGGCGAACGACATCGGGGAGGCATGCTAGCGACGGGTTGTGTGTGCATAGCTCAGGCGAGATGTGGCAGGGTCGGCGATGTTTGTGTGGAGAGTGGATTGGTCTTGGCACTGACGGAGGTAGTTCAAGGGAAGAGGTGGCAGAGGCTAGGTCGCATGCGGAGCTACGACTGCGATGGTGCACCATGGTGAATGGATTTGATATGAAACAGTACCATGGTGCACCACTCTCCAACAATGGTAAATCGAAGACCAGCCAAGGTGATCCCGTTTTAACGTTAAAATGCACGTGATGAAAAATCGAAGGGTAAAAACTTCCAAGACCCGATTGAGGTTCGGATAGTCTTTTTTGAGTATGAAACTATCCATTGACGGCTTAAAGCTATCAAATCCATAGAAGTCACAAAGAGCTTCGTTTGACTGGTTATGCCTCTCGTAACTCTAAACGAGAACATAGTTACGGTCGTCCAAAGAATCGATATCCATAGGGTGAACATCTACGGTGCAAGGTGCAACATCCGTCCAAAATGCCGAAACAGTGCCGTACAACTTTGAGAAATAGGTCCATGGATTTGAAATGGCACATTACCATGGTGCACCACTCTCCGCCAATGGTAAATTGAAGAATAGCCGCGGTGATCCCGTTTTAATGTAAAAATGCACGTGACGAAAAATGAAGGGTAAAAAACTTCCGGGACCCGAATGAGGTTCAGATAGTCTTTTTTGGGCATGAAACTAACAATTGACGGCTTGAAGCCATCAGATTCGCAGAACTCACAAAGAGCTTCATTTTGATTGGTTATTACTCCTGTAACTCTGAATGAGCCAAAAGTTATAACCATTTTAAGAATCAATATCCACAGGGTGCAACATCTATGATGCAAGGTGCAACATCTGTCCAAATGATCCCGTTTCAACATTAGAATGGACGTGACAAAAAACGAAGGGTAAAAAACTTCCGAGACCCGATTGACATTCGGATAGTCTTTTTTGGGTATGAAACTATCCATTGGTGTCTTAAAGCAATCAAAGCCATAGAAATCAAAGAGAGCTTCGTTTTGACTAGTTATGGCTTCCGTAACTCTAGACGAACCAATAATTATGGCCGTCCAAAGAATCGATATCCACAGGGTGTAACATATACGGTGCAAGGTGCAACATCCATTCAAAATGTCGAAACAGTGCCATACGACTTTTCGAAATGGGTGCATTGATTTAAAACGGCATCGTATCATGGTGCACCACTCTCCGGCGACGGTAAATCGAAGACCAGCCACGATGATCCGTTTTAATGTAAAAATGCACATGATGAAAAAACAAGGGTAAAAAACTTCCGAGACCTGAATGAGGTTTAGATAATCTTTTTTGGATATGAAAATATACATTGACGGCTTAGAGCCATCAGAGTTGTAGAACTCATAGAGAGCTTCGTTTTGACTGGTTATGTCTCTCGTAACTCAAAACGAGCCAACAGTTATGGCCTTCCGAGGAATCGATGTCCACATGGTGCAACATCTACGGTGCAAGGTGCAACATCCGTCCAAATTGCCGAAACAGTGTCGTACGACTTTTAGAAATGGGTGTACGGATTTGAAATGGAATAGTACATGGTGCACTACTCTCCAGCAATGGTAAATCGAAGACCAGCCACGGTGATCCCGTTTTAACATAAAAATGCACGTGACGAAAAAACGAAGGGTAAAAAACTTCCGAGACCCAACTGAGCTTCGGATAGTCTTTTTCGAGTATGAAACTATCCATTGACAGCTAAAAGCCATCAAATCCATCGAAATCACAGAAAGCTTCGTTTTGACTATTTATTGCTATCGTAACACTAAACGAGCCAACAGTTATCGCCGTCCATAGAATCGATATCCACAGGGTGCAACATCTTTGGTGCAAGGTGCAACATCCGTCCAAAATGTCGAAACAGTGTCGTACGACTTTTAGAAATGGGTGCACGGATTTGAAATAAAATAGTACGATGTTGCACCACTCTCCAGCAATGATAATATAAAGACTAGCCTTGGTGATCTATTTTAACTTAAAAATGCGCGTGACTAAAAAATGAAGGGTAAAAAAACTTTCGAGACCCGATTGTGGTTCAGATAGTCTTTTTTGGGTACGAAACTATCCATTGACGGATCAAAGCCGTCAAAGCCATAGAAATCACAGAGAGCTTCGTTTTGACTTGTTATGGCTCCCGAAACACTAAATGAGCCAATGGTTATGGCTGTCCGAAGAATCGATATCCACAATGTGCAACAACTGTGATGCAAGGTGCAGCATCCGTCCAAAATGCCAAAACAGTGCCATACGACCTTTAGAAATGTGAATGGATTTAAAACGGAACAGTACCTTCATGCACCACTCTTCAGCGATGGTAAATCGAAGACCAACCACTAAGATCGTGTTTTAAGGTTAAAATGCACATGACGAAGAAATGAAGGTAAAAAACATTCGAGACCCGTTTGAGGTTCAGATAGTCTTTTTTGGGTATGAAACTATCCATTGTTGGCTTAAAGCCATCATAGCCGTAGAACTCGCCCAAAGTTTCGTTTTGACTGCTTATGGCTCCCGTAACTCTAAACGAGCAAATAGTTATGGTCGTCCGAAGAATCAATATCCACAGGGTGCAACATCTGCGGTGCAAGGTGCAACATCCATCCAAAATGCTGAAATAGTGCCGTACGACTTTAAGAAATGGGTGCATGGGAATGAAATGGAACAGTACCATGGTGCACCACTCTCCAGCATTGTAAATCGAAGACCAGCCACGATAATCCCGTTTTAACGTAAAAATGCACGTGACGACAAAATGATGGGTAAAAAAACTTCCGAGACCCGAATGAGGTTCAGAAAGCCTTTTTTGGGTATGAAACGATCCATTGACGGCTTTAAGCAGTCAAAGCCGTAGAACTCACAAAGAGCTTCTTTTTGAATGGTTATGGCTCATGTAACTCTAAACGAGCCAACTGTTATGGCCGTCCGAAGAATCGATATCCACAGGGTGGAACATCTATAGTGCATGGTGCAACATCTGCCCAAAATGTCGAAACAGTGCTGTACGACTTTTAGAAATTAGTGCATGGATTTGAAATAGAACAGTACCATGGTGTATCACTCTCCAGCGATAGTAAATCGAAGACCAGCCACGGTGATCCCATTTTAAAATTAACATGCACATGACGAAAAAACGAAGGGTAAAAAACTTTCGAGACCTGATTGAGTTTCGGATAGTCTTTTTTGGGTATGAAACTATCCACTGGTGGCTCAAAGCCGTCAAAGCCATAGAAATCACAAAGAGCTTCATTTTGACTTGTTATTGCTCTCGTAACTCTAAACCAGCCAACAGTTATAGTCGTCCGAAGAATCATATCCATAGGGTGCAACATCTAAGTTGCAAGGTGCAACTTCCATCCAAAATGCCAAAACAGTACCGTATGACTTTTAGAAATGGATGCATGGATTTGAAACAGATAAGTACCATGGTGCACCACTCTACAGCGATGGTAAATCAAAGACCGGCCGCGATGATCCCATTTTAACATAAAAATGCATGTGACGAAAAAACTAAGAGTGAAAAACTTCCGAGACCCGATCGAGGTTCAGATAGTCTTTTTTAGGTATGAAACTATCCATTGACGGATTAAAGCCGGAAAATCCATAGAAATCACAAAGAGCTTCGTTTTGACTGGTTATGGCTCCCGAAACTCTAAACGAGCCCACAATTATGGCCGTCCGAAGAATCGATATCCACGGGGTGTAACATCTACGGTGCAAGGTGCAGCATCCAACCAAAATGTCGAAACAGTGCCTACGACTTTTAGGAATGGGTGAATTGATTAGAAATGGAATTGTATCACGGTGCGCCACTCTCTAGCGATTGTAAATCGAAGACCGTCATAGCGATCTCGTTTTAACGTTAAAATGCACGTGACAAAGAAACGAAGGGTAAAAAACATCTAGGACCAAATTGTGGTTCAAATAGTCTTTATTGGGTATGAAACTATCCATTGATGGCTTAAAATCGGCAGAGCCATAGAACTCGCTAAGAGCTTTGTTTTGACTAGATATGGCTCCGGTAACTCTAAACGAGCCAATAGTTATGGCCGTTCAAAGTATCGATATCCACTGAGTGCAAAATCTATGATGCAAGGGGCAACATCCGTCCAAAATGCCGAAACAGTGTCGTACGACTTTTAGAAATGGGTGCATGGATTTGAAAGGGAACAGTAGCATGGTGCACCACTCTCCAACAGGGTAAATCGATGAGCAGCCACAGTGATCCCGTTTTAACGAAAAATGCATGTGACGACAAAACGAAGGGTAAAAAATTTTCGAGACCCGAGTGCTGTTCAGATTGTCTTTTTTAGGTATGAGACGATCCATTAACGACTTAAAGTAGTCAAATCCATAGAACAACAGAGAGCTTCATTTTGACTTCTTATGGCTCCCGTAACACTAAACGAGCCAACAGTTACGGCCGTCCGAAGAATCGATGTCCACAGGGTACAACATCCATCCAGAATGCCAAAACAGTGCCGTACGATTTTTAGAAACTGGTGAATGGATTTGAAACGGAATAGTACCATGGTGCACCACTCTCCGATGATGGTAAATCGAAGACCAGCCACGGTGATCCCGTTTTAACATTAAAATGCACGTGACGGAAAAACGAATGATAAAAAACTTCCAAGACCCGATTGAGGTTCGGATAGTCTTTTTTGGGTATGAAACTATCTATTGATCGCTTAAAGCCGTCAAATCCATAAAAATAACGGAGAGCTTCGTTGTGGATGGTTATGGTTCTCGTATATCTAAACGAGCCAATAGTTATGGTCGTCCGAAGAATCGATATCCATAGGGTGCAACATCTACGGTGAAAAGTGCAACACATCCAAAATGCCGAAAAAGTGTCGTACGACTTTTAGAAATGGGTTCATGAATTTGAAATGGAAAAGTACCATGGTGCACCACTCTCCAGCGATGGTAAATCAATGACCAGCCACGGTGATCTCCTTTTAACGCAACAATGCATGTGAGGAAAAAAAAAGGTAAAAAACTTCCAAGACCCGAATGAGGTACAGATAGTATTTTTTGAATATGAAACTATCCATTAGCGTCTTAAAGCTTTCAAAGCCATAAAACTCACAGAGAGCTTCATTTTGACTTGTTATGGCTCCCGTAACTCTTAACGAGCCAACAGTTATGGCCGTCCAAAGAATCGATATCCAAAGGATGCAACATCTTCGGTGCAAGGTACAACATCCGTCCAAATTTGCAAAACAGTGCAGTACGACATTCAAAAATGGGTGCATGGAGTTGAAAAGGAGCAATACCATGGTACACCACTCTGCAGCGATGGTAAATCGAAGAGCTGCCACGGTGATCCTGTTTTAACATTAAAATGCACATGAAGAAAAAACGAAGGTTAAAAAACTTCCGAGACTCGATTGAGGTTCGGATAGTCTCTTTTGGGTATGAAAATATCCATTGGCAGCTTGAAGCCATTAAAGCCATAGAAATCACAGAGAGCTTCACTTAGACTAGTTATTGATCCCGTAATTCGAAACGAGCCGACAATTATGGCCATCCGAATAATCGATACCCACAGGGTGCAACATCTACGGTGCAAGGTGCAACGCTCGTGAAAAATGCCAAAACAGTGTCGTACGACTTTTGAAAATGGGTGCATGGATTCCAAACAGAATAGTACCATGGTGCACCACTCTCCAGTGATGGTAAGTCAAAGAACAACCACGGTGATCCCATTTTAACGTAAAAATGCACGTGACGAAAAAATGAAGGATAAAAACTTCCGAGACCCGATTGATGTTCGGATAGTCTTTTTTGGGTATGAAACAATCCATTGACGGCTTAAAGCCATCGAAGCCATAGAAATCAGAGAGAGCTTCGTTTTGACAAGTATGGCCCCCGAAACTCTAAAACGAGCCAACACTTATGGCCGTCCGAAGAATCATATCCATAGGGTGCAATATCCACGGTGCAAGGTGCAGAATCCATCCAAAATGCCAAAACAGTGCCATACGACTTTTAGAAATGGGTGAATAGATTTGAAATAGAACACTACCATGGTTTGCATAGTCTTTCTTGGGTACGAAACTATCCATTGATGGCTTAAAGCTATCAAAACTATAGAAATCACAAAGAGCTTCGTTTTGACTAATTATGGCTCCTGTAACTCTAAACGAGCTAATAGTTATGGATGTCCGAAGAATCGATATCCATAGGATGCAACATCAACGGTGCAAGATGCAACATCCGTCCAAAATGCCGAAACAATGCCGCACGACTTTTAGATATTTGAGCATGGATTTGAAACTGAATGGTACCATGATGCACCACTCTATAGTGATGGTAAATCGAAGGCCAGCCACGGTTATCCCTTTTTAACGTAAAAATGCACGTGACGTAAAAACGAAGGGAAAAAAACTTCCGAGACCCGAATCAGGTTTGGATAGTATTTTTTTGTTATGGCCCTATCCATTGACGACTTAAAGTCATCATAGCCGTAGAACTCACAGAGAGATTCGTTTTGACTAGTTATGCCTCCCGTAACTCTAAATGAGCCAACGGTTATCGTCGTCCGAAGAATCGATATCCACAAGGTGCAACATCTACGGTGCAAGGTGCAACATCCGTCCAAAATGCCGAAATATTGTCGTAAGACTTTTAGAAATGGGTGCGGGAATGTGAAATAAAACAGCACTCTGGTGAACCACTCTTCAGCGTTGGTAAAATGAAGACCAGTCACGATGATCCCGTTTTACCGTAAAAATCCACGTGACGAAAAAACGAAGGGTAAAAAACATCTGATACCCGATTGAGATTCGTAGAGTAATTTTTAGGAATGAAATTGTGCATTGATGGCTTAAAGCTGTCGAAGCCATAGAACTTACAGTGAGCTTCGTTTTGACTGGTTATGGCTCCCGTAACTCTAAACGGGCCAACAGTTATGTCCGTCCAAAGAATCGATATCCATAGGGTGCAACATCTACGGTGCAAGGTGCAACATCCATCCAAAATGCTGAATCAGTGCCGTACGTCTTTTAGAAAGAGTTGCACGGATTTGAAAAGAAACAGTACCATAGTGCACCACTCTACAGCGATGATAAATCGAAGACTAGCCAAGGTGATATAGTTTTAACGTTAAAATGCACGTGATGAAAAAACGAAGGGTAAAAAACTTCCAAGTCCCGAATGAGGTTCGGATAGTCTTTTTTGGGTATGAAACTATCCATTGACGGCATAAAGCCGTCAAATCCATCAAAGCCATAGAACTCATGGAGAGCTTCGTTTTCACTGGTTATTGTTCCCGTAAATCTAAATAAGCCAACAGTTATGGCCGTCCGAAGAATCGTTATCCATAGGATGCAACATATACGGTGCAAGGTGCGACTTCCATCCAAAATGCCAAAACAGTGTCATATGACTTTTAGAATTGGGTGCATGGATTTGAAATGGAAGAGTAACATGGTGCACTTCTCTCTAGTGATGGTAAATCGAAGACTGGCAGCGATGATCCTGTTTTAACGTTAAAATGCACGTGACAAAAAAATGAAGGAAAAAAACTTTCGTGACCCGATTGAGGTTCGGATAATATTTTTTGTGTAGCGGTCAAAGCCTTAGAACTCACAGAGAGCTTCATTTTGACTGAATGTGGCTCCCGTAACTCTAAACGAGCCAACAGTTATCGCCGTCCAAAGAATCGATATACACAGCGTGCAACATCTACGGTGCAAGGTGCAACATCCGCCCAAAATGCCGAAATTGTCGTACGATTTTTGGAAATGGGTGCATATATTTGAAACGGAACAGTACTATGGTGCGCCACTCTGATGGTAAATCAAAGACCAACCACGGTGATCCCATTTTAACGTAAAAATGCACGTGATGAAAAAACAAAGCATAAAAAACTTCCGAGACCCGAATGAGGTTCAGATAGTCTTTTTTGGGTAGTAAACTGTCCTTTGACGACTTAATGCTAATGAAGCTGTAGAACTCATAGTGAGCTTCATTTTGGCTGGTTATGGACCCCGTATCTCTAAACGAGGCAACAGTTTTGGCCATCCGAAGAATCGATATCCACAAGGTGCAACATCTACGGTGCAAGGTGCAACATCTACGGTGCAAGTTGCAACATCCGTCCAAAATGCCAAAACCATGCATTATGACTTTTAGAAATGAGTGCATGAATTTGAAACGGAACAGTACCATGGTGCACCACTCTGCATCGATGGTAAATCGAAGACCAGCCACGGTGATCCCGTTTTAACGTAAAAATGCACGTGACGAAAAAACGAAGGGTAAACAACTTCCGAGACCCGATTGAGTTTCAGATAGTCTTTTTTAGGTATGAAAATATCCATTGAAGTCTTAAAGCAGTCAGAGCCGTAAACTCACAGAGAGCTTCGTTTTGACTGGTTATGGCTCCCGTAACTCTAAACGAGCCAACAGTTATCGCCGTCCAAAGAATCGATATACACAGCGTGCAACATCTACAGTGCAAGGTGCAACATTCGTCCAAAATGGCGAAATAGTGTCGTACGACTTTTAGAAATGGGTGCATAGATTTGAAATGGAATAGTACCATGGTGCACCACTTTCCTGCGATGGTAAATCGAAGACCAGACACGGTGATCCCGTTTTAACGTAAAAATACACGGGACAAAAAAGCGAAGGGTACAAAAATTTCCAAGACCAGAGTGTGGTTCCGATAGTCTTTTATAGGTATGAAACTATCCATTGACGCCTTAAACCCGTCAAAATCGTAGAACTCATAGAGAGCTTCGTTTTGACCGGTTATGGCTCCCGTAACTCTAAACGAGCCAACAGTTATGGCCGTCCGATGAAGCGATATCCACATGGTGCAACATCTACTGTGCAAGGAGCAACATGCCGAAATAGTGTCGTACGACTTTTAGAATTGGGTTCATGGTTTTGAAATGGAACCATGGTGCACCACTCTCCAGCGATGGTAAATCCGAGACCAACCACGAAGATCCCGTTTTAACGTAAAGATGCACGTGACGAAAAAACAAAGGGTAAAAAACTTTCAAGACCCGAATGAGCTTCAGATAGTCTTTTTTGAGTATGAAACAATCCATTGACGGCTTAATGTAATCAAAGCTGTAGAACTCGCAGTAAGCTTCGTTTTGACTGCTTATGGCTTCCATAACTCTAAACGAGCCAACAATTATGTCGTCCGAAGAATTGATGTCCACAACATGCAACATCTACGGTGCAAGATGCAACATCCGTCCAAAATGCCAAAGCAGTACCTTAAAACTTTGAGAAATGGGTGCATGGATTTGAAATGGGACAGTACCATGATGGTAAATCGAAGACTAGCCATGGTGATCCCGTTTTAACTTAAAAATGCAAGTGACGAAAAAACGAAGGGTATAAAACATTCGTGTCCCGATTGATGTTCAGATAGTCTTTTTAAGTATGAAATTATCCATTGATAGCTTAAAGCCATCAGAGCTGTAGAAATCACAGAGAGCTTCGTTTTGACTGGTCATGGCTCCCATAACTCTAAACGTGCCAACAGTTATGGCCGGCCGAAGAATTGATATCCACATGGTGCAACATCTACGGTGCAAGGTGCAACATCCGTCCAAAATGCCGAAACATTGTCGTACGACTTTTAGAAATGGGTGCATGGATTTGAAATGAAACAGTACCATGATGCACCACTCTCCAGCGATGATAAATCGAAGAACAATCACGGTGATCTCGTTTTAACGTAAAAATGCACATGACGAAACAACAAGAGGTAAAAAACTTCTGAGACCATGATGCTCCCATAACTCTAAACGAGCCAACATTTATATTCGTCCGAAGAAGCCAAATCCACACGGTGCAAAAATCTACGGTGCAAGGTGCAACATCCGTCCAAATTGCCTAAAAAGAGTCGTACGACTTTTAGAGTTGGGTGCATGGATTTGAAATGGAACAATACCATGGTGCACCATTCTCTAGCGATGGTAAATCGTAGACCAGCCACGGTGATCCTATTTTAACGTTAAAATGGACCTAACGAGAAAACGAAGGATAAAAACTTTCGATACCCGAATGAGGTTCAGATAGTCTTGTTTAGGTATGAAACTAACCATTTATGGCTTAAAGCTATCAAAGCCGTGGAACTCATAGAGAGCTTCGTTTTGACTTATTATGGCTCCCGTAACTCTAAACGAGCCAACAGTTATGGTCGTCCATAGAATCGATATCCACATGGTGCAACATCTACGGTGCAAGGTGCAACATCCGTTCCAAAGGTCGAAGCAGTGCCGTACGGATTTTAGAATTGGGTGCATGAATTTGAAATGGAATAGTACCATGGTGCACCACTCTTCAGCAATGATAAATTGAAAACCTGTCAAGGTGATTCCGTTTTAACGTAAAAATGCACGTGATGAAAAAACGAAGGGTAAAAATCTTCCAAGACCCGAATAAGGTTCCGATAGTCTTTTTTGGGTATGAAACTATCCATTGATGGCTTAAAGCTATCAGAGCCGTAGAACTCACAGTGAACTCTGTTTTGACTGGTTCTGGCTCTCATAACTCTAAACGAGCGAGCAAGCTGTCCGAAGAATCCATATCCGTAGGATGCAACATCTACCGTGCAAGGTGCAACATCCGTCCAAAATGCCGAAACATTGCCATACGACTTTTATAAATGGGTGCATGGATTTGAAATGGAACGTTACCATGGTGCACCACTCTCCAGCGAAGGTAAATCGAAGACCAGCCACGGTGATCCCTTTTTAACGTAAAAATGCACGTGAGGAAAAAATGAAGGGTAAAAAACTTCTAAGACCCGAATGAGGTTCGGATAGTCTTTTTTGGGTATGAACCTATCCACTGATATCTTAAAGCCATTCGAGACGTAGAACTCATAGAGAGCTTCGTTTTGACTGGCTATTGCTCCTATAACTCTAAACGAGCCAATAGTTAAGGCCGTCCGAAGAATCGATATCCAAAGGGTGCAACATCTACGGTGCAAGGTGCAACATCCGTCCAAAATGCCGAAACAGTGCCGAACGACTTTTAGAAATGGGTACATGGATTTGAAATGGAATAGTGCCATGGTGCACCGTAAATCGAAGACTATCCACGGTGATCCCATTTAAATATAAAAAGCACATGATGGAAAAACAAGGGGTAAAAAACTTCCGAGACCCGAATGAGGTTCGGATAATCTTTTTTGGTATGAACTAATCTAATGACGTCTTAAAGCCTTCGGAGCTGTAGGACTCACGGAGGGCTTAGTTTTGACTGGTTATGGCTCCCATAACTCTAAACGAGCAAGCAGTTATAGCAGTCCGAAGTATCTATATCCATAGGGTGCAACATCTGCGGTTCAAGGTGTAGAACTCTCCAGCCATGGTGATCCCGTTTTAACGTAAAATTGCACGTGATGAAAAAACGAAGGGTAAAAAACTTCCAAGACCCGAATGAGGTTCGGATGGTCTTTTTTGTACATGAACATATCCATTGGCGGCTTAAAGCCTTTGAACTCACAAAGAGCTTCGTTTTTACTGGTAATGGCTCCCGTAATTCTAAACACGCCAACAGTTATGTCCGTCCAAAGTACAGATATTCACCGGGTGCAACATCTACGATGCAAGGTGAAAAATCCGTCCAAAATGCGGAAACAATGTCGTACGACTTTTAGAAATGGGTGTATGGATTTATAACGGAACATTACTATGGTGCACAACTCTCCAACGATGGTAAATTGAAAACCTGTCACGGTGATCCCCTTTTAACGTAAAAATGCACATGATGAAAAAACGAAGGGTATAAAACTTCCGATACCCGAATGAGGTTCGAATAGTCTTTTTTGGGTATGAACCTATTCATTGATGGCTTAAAGCCGTCAAAGTGGGAGAGCTCACAGAGAGCTTCATTTTGACTAGTGATGGCTCTCGTAACTCTAAACGAGCCAATAGTTATGGCCGTCTGAAGTATCGATATCCACGGTGTGCAACATCTGCGGTGCAAGATGCAACATCCGCCCAAAATGCCGAAACAGTGCCGTACAACTTTTAGAAATGGGTGCATGGAATTGAAACGAAACAGTACCATGGTGCACCATTCTTCAGCGATGCTAAATCGTAGACCAGCCGTGGTGATCTCATTTTAACGTAAAAATGCACGTGATGAAAAAACGAAGGTTAAAAAACTTCTAAGACCCGAATTAGGTTCGGATTGTCTGTTTTGGGTATGAAACTATCCATTGACGGCTTAAAGTCATCAGAGCCATAGAACTCACGAATAGCTTCATTTTGACTGGTTATGGCTACTGTAACTCTAAATGAGCCAACAATTATGGCCGTCCAAAGAACCGATATCCAAAGCGTGCAACATCTACGGTGCAAGGTGCAACATCCGTCCAAAATTCCAAAACTTTGTCGTATGACATTTAGAATTGGGTGCATGGATTTGAAATAGAATAGCACCATGGTGCACCACTCTTCAACGATGGTAAATCGAAGACCAGCCACGGCGATCCCTTTTTAACATTAAAATGCACGTGATGAAAAAACAAAGGATAAAAAACTTTCGAAATTCGATTGAGGTTCGGATAGTCTTTTTTGGGTATGAAACTATCCAATAATGGCTTAAAACCATCAGAGCCATAGAAATAAAAGAGTTCTTCGTTTTGAGAGGTTACAGCTCTCGTAACTCTAAACAAACCAACAATTATGGACGTTTGAAGAATCGATATCCATAGGGTGCAACATCTACGGTGCAAGGTGCAACATTCGTCCAAAATGCAGAAACAGTGTCGTACGACTTTTAGAAATGGGTGCATGGATTTGAAACGAAACCGTACCATTGTGCACAGCTCTCAAGAATGGTAAACAGAAGACCGGCCAAGGTGATCCCATTTTAACGTAAAAATGCACGTGATGAAAAAACGAAGGGTAAAAAACTTCCAAGACCAGAATGAGCATCTGATAGTCATTTTTGGGTATGAAACTATCCATTGATGGCTAAAAGCTGTCAAAGCCGTAGAACTCACAGAGGGCATCATTTTGACTAGTTATGGCTCTCGTAAATATAAACGAGCCAATAGCTATGGTCGTCCGAAGAAGCGATATCAACAGGGTGCAACGTCTACGGTGCGAGGTGCAACATCCGTCCAAAATGCCGAAACAATGTTGTACGACTTTTAGAATTGGGTGCATGGATTTGAAATGGAACAATATCGTGGTGCACTACTCTCCAACGATGATAAATCGAAGACCACCCATGATGATCTCGTTTTAACGCAAAAATGCACGTGATGGAAAAACAAAGGGTAAAAAACTTCCAAGACCCGAACGAGGTTCGAATTGTCTTTTTTTGTATGAAACTATCTATTTATGGCTTAAAGCCGTAGAACTCACAAAGTGATTCGTTTTTACTGGTTATGGCTCCCGTAACTCCAATTGAGCCAATAGTTATGGCCATCCGATTAATCAATATCCACAGGGAGCAACATCTACGGTGCAAGGTGCAACATCCGTCCAAAATGTCAATTCAACGTCGTACGACTTTTAGAATGGAGTGCGTGGAGTTGAAATGGAACATTACTATGGTGCACCACTTTCCAGCGATGTTAAATCGAAGACCAGCCACGGTGATCCCGTTTTAACCTAAAATGCACGTGATGAAAAAACGAAGGGTAAAAAACTTCCGAGACCCAAACAAGGTTTCAATAGACTTTTTTGGGTATGAAAATATCCATTGATATCTTAAAGGTGTCATTGTCGTAGAACTCACAAAGATCTTCGTTTTGACCAGTTATGGCTCTCGTAACTCTAAATGGGCCAATAGTTATGGTCGTCCGAAGAATCGATATCCAGAGAGTGCAACATCTACGGTGCACGGTGCAACATTCTTCCAAAATGCCGAAACAGAGTCGTACGACTTTTAGAATTGGGTGCATGGATTTAAAACGAAATAGTACGGTGATCCACCACTCTCCAGTGATGGTAAATCGAAGACCAGCCACGACGACCCCATTTTAACGTAAAAATGTACGTGACAAAAAGACAAAGGTTAAAAAACTTCGGAGACCCGAATGAGGTTCAGATAGTCTTTTTTAGGTATGAACCTATCCATTGATGGCTTAATCCCGTCAGAGCCATAGAACTCACAGAGCGCTTCATTTTGACTAGTTATGGCTCCCGTAACTCTAAACGAGCCAAAAGTTATGACCATCCGAAGAATTGATATCCACAGGGTGCAACGTCTTGGGTGTAAGGTGCAAAACCCATCCCAAATGCCAAAACGGTGCCGACCAACTTTTAGAAATGGGTGCATGGGTTTGAAATGGCACGGTACCATGGTGCAGAGCTCTCCAGCAATGGTATATCAAAGACTAGCCATGGCGATCACGTTTTAGCATAAAAATGCACATGACGAAAAAACGAAGGGTAAAAAACTTCCAAGACCCGAATGAGGTTTGGATAGTCTTTTTTGGGTATGAACCTAT
Organism: Allium cepa; assembly: GCA_030765085.1. Taxonomy (NCBI): domain Eukaryota; kingdom Viridiplantae; phylum Streptophyta; class Magnoliopsida; order Asparagales; family Amaryllidaceae; genus Allium; species Allium cepa. The sequence goes on from CM060943.1 coordinate 46,239,991, forward strand.
CCATTGATGACTTAAAGCCATTGGAGCCGTAGAACTCACAGAGAGCTTCGTTATTACTGGTTATGGCTTCCGTAACTCTAAACGTGCAAACACTTATGTCCGTCCGAAGTATCGATGTCCACAGAGTACAACATCTAGAGTGCAAGGTGCAACATCCGTCCAAAATGCGAAAACAGTGCCTTACGACTTTCATAAATGGGTGCATGGATTTGAAATGGAACAGTATCATGGTGCACCACTCTCCAACGATGGTAAATCAATGACCAGCCAAGGTGTTCACGTTTTAATGTAAAAATGCATGTGACGAAAAAACGAAGGGTAAAAAACTTTCGATACTCGAATGAGGTTCAGATAGTCTTTTTTGGGTATGAACCAATACATTCCTGGCTTAAAGCCATTAGAGCCATAGAGCTCACTGAGAGCTTCGTTTTGATTGGTTATGGCACCCGTAATTCTAAACGAGTCAACAATTTTGGCCATCCGAAGTATCGATATCCATATGGTGTAACATCTACCGTGCAAGGTGCAACATCCGTCCTAAATACCGTAACAGTGCCGTACGACTTTTAGAAATGGGTGCATGGATTTGAAATGGATCAGTACCATGGTGCACCACTCTTCAGCGATGGTAAGTCGAAGACCAGCCACGGTGATCCTGTTTTAACGTAAAAATGCACGTGTTGAAAAAATGAAGGGAAAAAACTTCTTTGACCCGATTAAGGTTCGAATAGTCTTTTTTGGGTATGGTACTATACATTGACCGCTTAAAGCCATCAGAGCCATTGAACTATCGGATAGCTTACTTTTGACTGGTTATGGCTACCGTAACTCTAAACGAGCAAATAGTTATGGCCGTCGAAGAATCGATATCCACAGCATGCAACAACTACGGTGCAATGTGCAACATCCGTCCAAAATGCCGAAATAGTGCCATGCGAATTATAGAATTGGGTGCATTGATTTGAAATGGAATAGCACCATGGTGCACCACTCTCCAGCGATGGTAAATAAAAGACCCGCCACGGTGATCCCGTTTTAAAATTAAAATGCACGTGACGAAAAAATAAAGGGTAAAAAACTTCTGAAACCCGATTGTGGTACGGATAGTCTTTTTTGGGTATGAAACTATCCATTAATGGCTTAAAACCGTCAGAGACATAGAACTCACAGGGAGCTTCGTTTTGACTGGTTATGGCTCCCGTACCTCTAAACAAACTAATAATTATGGGTGTTAGAAGAATCGATATCCACAGGGTGCAACATCTACGGTGCAAGGTGCAACATTGCAACGACCCGTAAATTTTAACTGTTTTAGTAATGTGATTAATCGAATTTTCGTGGAATTTTAAAAATAAAATTTTGAAATAAAAAATTAATATTTGAAATGCGTCTAGTTAAACATAGCAAACTGTAAATTTTCATCTGAAAATATGAAGTTTATTTTCGTACGTAAATTTATTCCAATTAATCAGTTAAGAATAGATGAAAATAAAATATTTTCAAAACCTAAATATTTTTAGATAGAAAAATCCTAAATCATCTTCTGAGCAAGACACCATTTTTCGTTTTTCCAAATTCTGACTTTTTTAGCTCCGTCGATCTTATTTTTCTGCGGTTTTACTGCATTTTCCGCTAGTATAAAAATTCAAATTTTTATAATTCAATCGTGCCACTGATATCCATATACCATTTTGATCGTCTCATTTTGCTGATCTCCGCGGTATATTCGTATGTGTGTTTTGAAGTTCGATGGATTGCTAAATCGGTAAAACGATTGAGTATCGATACCGTTTAAACGTTTTTTATCTAAACAATTCATCTTCCATCGTGCATATCTGAGTAGCCACTTACCTTTCATATTCTCGGATTCAATTAGCATGTGACTGTTGCAATTTCTCTTGATTGACATATATTTGATGGTGCCTCTTCATTTTTCATTTCTTTTCGTACCGAAAAAAAAGACCAAATTTTTGGACAGCACGTTCTTTCTTCCCTTCTCGCATCATTCGCCACCACTTCAAACCCATCTCCACCGTGATCACAACCGAAGCCTGCAACAGCTCCAACCCATGGCTTCACCGATCGAGCTCCAGATCTCCCCACCTTCCACTTGCTCGCCCTCACATCCACCGCGGCCTCCATACCTTCCGCCTTCACGAGAGCATAACCGAGTTCTGCCAATCATCCACCCCCTCAACCAAGCAGTACGCCATCGGCCAAGAAGGAAGCCTTCACCATCACCTTCGGCTCTTGTTTTCCCTTCCGCACGGCATGGATCCCGCTACCACCAAAGCTCCACTGTCCCGTCCTCTCCTCCAACTCTTCCCACGTCATCATAACCTCCGCCTAACTAGCCGAGTAACTCCTCACCATCACCACTTCACACCAGTGCCGCATCTTGACTCTCTCCTTCGGCCTCTCTGCAAACATGACTGCCCTCCATTTACATCACTCCGAGCAGCACATGAAAGGCCAGAGCCACCTCTGGCTTGACCGCGCAAGGCCATTTCCACCACTACTCGCAAGCACGTGCCTCCCCTTCTTTCAGCTCCACCATTTTTTGTACCTGGCCGTGCTTCCCTCTACTTTTGGAGCTCAGCCGAGCCTTGTGTGTGATGTATATAAGGTATAGTATATATTATATTAGTTATATGAATATGTTTGGTTACATCATATATTTATATATGTTTATATATAAGTTGATATTGGACTGTGGTATTATTTATATAATTTATACTAAAGTAGGTTGTATTTATATACGGAAATATGATTTTCAAGATCAGTACATTAGTTTTTTGATATGTTGCTAATATATATAAGTGACCGTACCTGGTTATAATGGTTGGTTGTCTCTGTTATAAATTATATTATATATTACATCTTATACTATGTGCGTGTTTTATAGTCTATAAAGCTATTATTATATATATATATATACACATATATATTAGTTGTATATGTTTATATGAAAGTTATGTTATTTAAAATATAGTCTATAACGTGTCAGGTTTGTATAATAGGCTTGAATGTTATCTGTGAGTCTTATATATAAGTGTGAGTCATATAACGTGTTAGGTTCAATATATTACCGTATATAGATATGGGTTGCAGCATATCATTTATAAAAGGTTTATGTAAGTTTTATATAAGTTATGTAATTTGACAGTGTTAGACCTTTTATATATGTTGTTACCTAGTATAAGTTATATATTTGACAGTTTACAAATGCAACATAGATTTACAAGTATATCTTATGCAGTTTATTGGTTATATGATGTTGTACAGCTAGTATATATATTTGTAGGATTTGTTAAAAAGCGTATACATAAGTGTTTCTGTATAATCTTTATTATAAAAGCAATTAGATGCGTTGTTAGTTATAATGGAGATGTTTAATCTTTTAATAATATATACATAAGGACGGCAATGATACAAATATTAATCTTATACAAGTAAGTTATAGTATAATGTTTGAATATATATATATAGCTATATAGATATGTATATGTAAAGTATATTTATTTAAAGTGTGGTGTTAAAATAGATATATTTATATATATTGTTTTTTAATAAAGATATGATATGATTGTGCTATATATAAGTATTTATTTTGTACTATAATATGTATACTATATAATTGATATATTGTTCTTATTTACAAACCCTGCATATTGATTTTGTATATATATCTTTGATTTTTAAGGATATGCATACTTTAAGAACGATGATTTTTAATTACAAGTATGTATATTTTATTTTTCGACTTTAATTAAATATTGGGTTTATGGAAATATTATCACTATATCTATATACATCATTGTCGCTTCTATCGAGTTGATTCTAATTTATTCTCATCAAAATCTATATATCAGTTTTGTTCGTCGAATCGTGGCACTATAGCTTTGCTTTGGAATTCGTGCTGGGATTCGAAACTCAAATTTCATCGTCTATCTTCTCTAGCCTCAAAAGGTGAGCAATCACTCACGATTAATGTTCTTTTATTTATTAAATTTGATTTCAATTGAAACGGCAAATTGAAATATGCTGTTGTTGGTTATTTACACTGTTATATATGCTATTACCTGTAACAGTTCACCTATGACATCTGACACCATTATCTGTTATTTGTGCAATGATAATCCAGTTTGGTTTATAAATGATTGATTGTTTGATGTTGACATTGAACGTTAAATTGTTAATGTAGTAAGTGATAAATAATTTGAAGTTGACGTAGGAAAGTTAGATTTGATATATGTTGAATTTCATTAGATGACATTTGTGTAATATGACCCTTTAAATGTTGAATTAATTGACACGTAGTAATTTGGTAAAATACACCTTGAACCATTTGAATGTTTGTTAGTTAAATTGATGTTGTATGGAATTAAATAATAGATATCCAGTGAAGAACCATAGTAATATTAGTGTAATAATATTTTATCTACATGAAATGATTGTGTAGATTCTAGAAATAATTACATTAATTTGCACAAACAACAATGTAAATTAATACGATTATTTCAGGATTATTTGAATTAATTATTGGATTGTTATTGATTGTTGTTATTGCTTGTTTATTTACTTTGACGTCATTCCAGTTATCACACTGCAAGTTCCCTTTGCCTTACTTTGATTTTGAATTGAAATGGAATCGGGTTGAAATGATAAATACCCAAATAAACTTTGATTAGGATAGAAAATTAAATTAAATCTGATTGGTCAATAATTTGATTTTAAATAAAATAAAGATTTTATTTGGATAATGAATAAGGTTTTGAAATGAAGTTAGAATTTGAATTTTTTATGAAAGGAAAAATTTAATATTTAATAATTTAAATCAAAATATTAACATAGTAGTTGATGAAAGAACGTTGTTTTAGAATTTGAAATTATTAATAATTAAATTCGGAATTTTGAATAATTAAGTTTGGAAATTATTTAATAATAAAATAAGATTGAATTATTTAATAATTAGATAAAATTGAATTCTTAAATAGGTGAAATTGAACTTCTTGAATAAGTGAAATTAAGATTCTTTATTAATTGTGTTTTGAAATTTGTAACTAAGTAAGTAAATAAGTGAAATTGATTTTATTTAACAAGAAGTATAATGTGATTTATTGAAACTAATGTAAGTCTTGTAATTTAAAGAATTTGATTTGACGAATCTAATTTATTTGAATTTGAAGTTTTGATATAATGCATTTGAACTTAAGTAATTGATTTAATGAATTGGAAATTAAATAGAAATTGTTTGAATGACAAATTTACTTAATGAATATTGAATGAAATCGATCAATGAATTTAAATTGATTGAATGTTGAATTAAATTAATTTAAAATGATTACGGAATGGAACTTATATACGAACGTGAATCAATATTTGAATTGTGTAAAATAAAAAATGAA